>JARQOC010000005.1:86541193-87273693 GCA_033576535.1 Allobates femoralis
AGCGGTAAATGTGAAACTCAAAATATTCCATGTATTTGAAGTATGGCGCCATAGAGCGCGGCGCTCTTCTGATTGGTCGCCGCCTTCAGCGCGCCGACCAATCAGAATAGCGGCAGCCGCTATGCCGCCATATTTGAAATATACTGAGTAAACTATACATAGATTCTAGAATCCCGATGCAATCGCATCGGGCTCACAGCTAGTTATTTATAATGATCCCTGTATTACCCCCTAACACAGCTCCAGTGTGCACCAACATCTAAATGGAAAGCAATGAGATGAAGAAGAGGGACTTTTTCTTCTCTTCCACCTACCTGCTGTCCCTGCAGATGCTGGCAAACCTTGGTGGGCCTGATACCAGTATGTTGTTGGAATGATTGACATGTTCTGTACAGAAATGGGGCATTTTGCATCAGTTTTAACCATACATGTAGTAGCGATTATTGACCATACATGGATCAATATAAACAATGCAAAGAGCTGATAAAGTGCCCCTCATACCTTGGAGAGGTTAATCCTGCTGTCAGATAACCTTTAAGATGGTTGTCATCTGACAGATTTTCTAAAAGAAAGAAACAACATACTGTAATAGATTGCTTACAGTAAGACTATGGTCCTGATTCATCGAAGTGTTTATGTCAAAAATCTGTCATAAAACACTCTTAAAGGACTTAATATTTTGTGCAATGCGAAAATGCACAAAAATTGTGCACCCTACAGTTTTCTCACCAGTCCTGGTGGAAGTCTGGCTGGATGGGGCTTGTCAAACTCATGACTAGATGCCTTAGGGTATGTGCACATCTGACGTTTGTGCATCTCTGCAGACCGTCCAAAAACCTGGGGTTTTTTAGCAGAAACTGAGTTTTCTGTGCTCAGCAGTGTCCCTCGTTTTTTGCTCGTTTTCCGCCCGGTTTTACAGCGTTTTTCTCGGCGGTTTTCTCGGCGGTTTTGAAAACTGAGTTTTTTGTGCACTTGATCAGCTGAAACCGCTGGAAAAACGGTGGAAAGAAGTCACTTGCTCTATTTTTGGAAAACCGGTGGAAAAACTCAGTTTTGACTGAGAAAACTCAGTTTTGACTGAAAACGACCAGCAGAAAACCGTTCTAGTGAAGACAGAGTTTTCTAAAATCCATTGACTAGCATGTTAATCCAACCGCTGGTTAGGATTAACATAAATTAACATAAAACGGCGCGGAAAACGCCGACGGAAACCGGGACAAAGCAGCCCAGAAAACGTCTAATGTGCACATACCCTTACGCTACAATTCTTACTCCTGTCTTTCAATGAGTCAGGTGACTCTGACTCCTCCATGCCTCATCAAGACCGACATGAACCGTGTGTGCTGGTCTTGGGGAATCAGGGTCTATGTTCATGTGTCCACTTGAAGAACATGCTCGAAATGGATTCATTTACTAACCAATGTAAACTGAAGCATAGGGACGTCACTGTTCATTATGGGATATGTCTGGTTTCTGTTTGGCATCAGTTTTTTTATTAGAAGAAAATATTTTTACACATTTAAGACCCCTTTCACATCAGCGTTTTTTTTAAATCGCAGCAGATGCGGTGAAAAAACCGCATCTGCCGCGATTACCGCATATCCGCGACACTTGCGGCACAGTTGCGGCAAGCCCAATGCCATGTCTATACGGGCTTGCGGCAGGTGTGGCAAGTGCGGTATCGGCACTTGCGGCAGGTGCGGCTGCAAAAAAAACGCAGCTGACCGTGGGTTTTTTCACGGCCGCACCTGCCGCAAGTGCCGAGACCGCACTTGCCGCACCTGCCGCACACTTACCGCAAGCCCCATAGACATTGCATGGGGCTTGCCGCAACTGTGCAGCAAGTGTCGCGGTTATGCGGTAATCGCGGCAGATGCGTTTTTTTCACCGCATCTGCCGCGATTTAAAAAAACGCTGATGTGAAAGGGGCCTAACCTTTTCTTCCATTTATGAAATGGAAAAACAAGACAGGTCACAAAATAATCAATAAGGTCCCTCTGCTTCAGTTTGCACTTGTTTGCAAATGGATGCACTTTTGGCATTAATTCCATCTGACTGTTCCTAAAGTGGAATATGCAAATGCGCGAGGCACAGAGCTCAACAACTAGACAAACAAATAGGCCTGGAATAAAAAAGCGCATTGAAATGTGTGGTCAGAGCTGGCATAACGAGTGCTAGATATCGAGTTATTAGCTTGGACAGATACATTATTCTTCATATTAATTATTAACAGTAGAATAAGGTCTGTTGTATGAATTGCTTGCCTTTCAATTAGGCTGTAAACCACGGAGGCCATTTACAGTTCACTTTTAGAAATACTTACAGCTTTGACTTCTTACCAGCTACTTGGTTAATTTTCTTGCTGAAAGGAAACATGTGATCCCCACAAAAATACCAGCAGATTACAGAGAGGGTGTTATTAAAAAGAGAGGTTAATGTAACTGCAGAGAAATATATGATTACTACTGTGGCGCCCCACCAAGCAGGCGTCACAGAGGGGTACTGCACCCGTAAAAGAGATGTAGATGCTCCAGCTGCAGGTAGACCCTAGGCTCGTGGGTGGGACCCAATTTCAGCACTCCCACACTGGTATACACGGTGGGAGGTCACCCTGGAGGGAATAACAATGTGGCACCCCAAGGGTTAATGTGCCACAGTAACATCACACGGGTTCCCTTCCCACACAACACTGACACTACACTAGCACCTCTGTGCCAGGAGAGGGAGCAAAACCAGCTCCCTTATATACTCCGAGTCAAGAGGAAGTAGTTAGTTCAGTACGTAGCAGTACTGTGAAGAGTCCAGTTCCTGGGAGAACTGAGAGAGACTGTAGTGTAAAGAAGCTGCGACAGGCTTCTCTACAGTCTGCTCATCGATTCCAGGCCTAGCCAGGGTCTGAGGGAAGGAGTACAGAAGACAAAGGAACACATCTGGGAGACTGAGTGACATCACCACTCGCCCCAGACGAGCGCACAGATCGGATACTGGATCCGAAACTGTGACTGACACACACAGCACAGTAAATACCAGGATAGTGGAGGTTGTAGATCAACACTGTACCTGAGCGAAGCAACACGGCGGGGTCAGAAGCACAAGGAAGACTCAAGTTGCCTAGCCAAAGGGGTACCTGTGAGGAGAGACCGTGCCAGCAGCTCAGCTAGAAGCAGCAGCAGGGCCACACACACAGCACAGCAGGAGGAAGCTAAGGACCCGGACAGGGTGGGAGCAACCCGGCCCCGGTACAGACTCCGTGGACAATTCTCTGTAAAGAACATCTGCAGTAAAGCTTTGGAAAACATCAGAAACGTGAGTGTGTGTGATCCTTGTATACAAGCCCTAATATCCCCCGCAAGCAGCCACCGTCTCCATTATCATCCCTTTCCTGCAACCTCTATAACATCCATCATAGACTATAATTACCACTGCCCCGGGGAACCAGGCTCTACCTGCGGAGAGCCGTTCCATCTAAAGCTGCCTAACATCATCCCCGGAGGTTCTGCAGCAGCGGTGGTCACCCTGACCACAACCAGTGGATGGCGTCACAACAAACATTTATCCCTTGTAAATAACCCCTTTTACTTGCGGGACCCGGGACACGGCAGGGACCAGGCCCTCCGTGACATCCCAGTAGCAACCCGGTCCGGTACCGAGTACCCCGTCCCAGTGGGCTCCACAACAACACCTCCAGGGGGAACAAGGAGGTCTTAGTCTTTGCTTCTAGAGCTTTTGTTGCAAGGTCGCTCGGCTGAGGGACCGGAGAGAGAGAGATGGAGGAGGAAGAGAGGGTTTAAGGACGAAGGAGCTTTTCAGGAGAGCAGCCGATTTGGGAAGAGGGGCCATTGATAGGTCCTACCAGACAGCTTATAGGGCACTGGAGCCCGCAGACTGCTGTAGCTACAAGCACAACAGAAAATCCGGATTCCCGGGGAGTCTTCAATTCTCCCGGGCACCAGATCAGTCCACAAGAATTGTACCAGGCACCGCCAAAGGAACGAGCGGCAAGCCAGCAGAGGGTTTCCTGACGGCAGCGAAGGTGAGAGAGAGGAAAGGAGGCCAGGCTGGACTTCAAGTCACCTGGCTTCACACCAAAACTGGAAAGCAGGAAGGAACAGACACGGGGTAGGAAAGAAGGCACACCAAGGGTTCCATCACACCACCTGGGATCCACCCGTTAGCTACCTGTCCTTTGTAACATCTCAAGTGCTGAACTGTAACTGCAACTGCTACAACCTACAGTAAAGTACCCAGAGGAAAAGTGACTCTGCCTGTGTTTCCTTTTGCATGAACTTGTTCCCTTCACAGGAACGCTGCCCCGGAGGTCCAGCCCCACCTGAAGAGGACTTTGCCAACTAGCCGCATTACCATCTACCCCCGGTGAACTGTGGCGGCGCTGGTGACACCTCACCAGAAACTACAGGTGGCATCACGACAAACAGTATATATAAAATCCCCTGTAAATAATCATCCCTTTTTGAAGATATACCCAGGACACGGATCAGGCGTGGCCACCACTCCCCGTGACAACAGGAGCGTTAACCCCTTGTAGCCTGATACCCGAGTACCCCAAAGCCTGGGCTTGACACTACAAAATAGGATAACCCCTTCACTAAGTCACTAGTATATAACTGTAAAGGATTATCACACACACACCAAGCTGGGCAGGGGATACCTTACAGATCACTGACAGTCCAACTGCTAGGATCACCAGTGATCTAAAGATTGGAGATTAGGAACCCCAAAAACGTTCTTCTATCTCTATGGGACTGGTCGAAATAAGGGAGCACTACACCAAGTAGTCTTATAGATGGAGCACCTCCACTCCTTTAAAGATTGGGCTGCAGAGCTCCAGTCACTGAATCCCTAAGCACCGATCCCTGGAACACTGACGGACTTGTTTGGAATACAGTGTCCAGTTGCAGACACCATATTTTAAAAAGCACATCAACAGACTGGAGCAAGTTCAGAAAAGAACGATTAGAATGGTGACCGGTCTGCAAACCATGTCCTATGAGGAACGGTTACAGGATTTGGGAATGGTTAGTTTGCAAAAGAGAAGACTGAGAGGAGACAATAGCTGCCTACAAATATTCCAAGGACTATCACAAAGTAGATGGAACAGCTGTATTCTCATTTGCACAAGGGATAACTAGAAGCAATTGGATGAAACTGAATGGGAGGAGACATACTTTAGATACTAGAAAAAACTTTTTCACTGTGAGGGTGATCAACGAGTGGAACGGCCACAAGAAGTGGTGAGTTCTCCTTCAATGGAAGTCTTCACACAGAGGCTGGACAGACATCTGTCTGGGATGATTTAGGAAATCCTGCTTTGAGCAGGGGGTTACACCAGATGACCAAGGAGGTCTCTTCTAACCCTAACTTTCTATGATTCTTAGCACTCACACCAATCAGCTAGTTATCCTCTATCTTATAGATAGACGATGACTTCTTTGAGAATAACAAATTAGTAATAGTTTGACGATGTACAACTATCTAGTACCAGGTATAAAAATAATTACTATGCAATAGCACTCTGCAATCAATGAATATATGAATTCCACTACTATTTCACATGTTAAAGATGTAAGGTACTTAGTTAACATTATTTGTTCAAAAAGTGTATAAGCCAGTGACAAGGAGACCTCACGGGATGGACTGCAATTCTATTGACCAAAAATGTCCATTGTAAGAGATAGGATCTGGCTCAGTTCTAAATAAAACCAGTCTAGGACTGATTGTGCACTACCCAGGGGGCCTCCCGGCCACACCTCACCATGAACAATGCAGAAAAACTGGGCCATCCACCTTTATCCATCCATCCTATCACTTCCTTCATCATTTGAGGTCTTCAGGCACATGGAGAGCTCTCACTAGAGTAAGGTACCATCCAATGAGGTCACCTTGTTGCTGTTGAAAGGCATATAGAGTCATTGATTAAAAAAAAAGTTAACTAAGGGTACTTTCACATCAGCGTTTTTTTGAAATCGCGGCAGATGCGGTGAAAAAAACGCATCTGCCGCGATTACCGCATAACCGCTGCACTTGCGGCACAGTTGCAGCAAGCCCCATAGAATGTTTATGCGGGCTTGCGGCAGGTGCGGCAAGTTCAGTATCAGCACTTGCGGCAGGTGCGGACGCAAAAAAAACGCGGCTGACCGCGTTTTTTTCGCGGCCGCACCTGCCGCAAGTGCCGAAACCGCACTTGCCGCACCTGCCGCACACTTACCGCAAGCCCCATAGACATTGCCTGGGGCTTGCCACAAGTGTGCCACAAGTGCAGCGGTTATACGGTAATCGCGGCAGATGCGGTTTGTTCACCGCATCTGCCGCGATTTAAAAAAACTGCTGATGTGAAAGCAGCCTTAGTTCCTTATTTTTTTACATGTGCAGAAATAGTGGAAATCATGTGCTAATTAATAGCAGGAAGCTGACACATAGTGTATGTATCTATGTCTGTATATGGGCCACAATGTACGTGTACCTACAGTTGTGGCCAAAAGTATTGACACCCCTGCAATTCTGTCAGATAATACTCAGTGTCTTCCTGAAAATGATTGCAATCACAAATTCTTTGGTATTATTATCTTCATTTAATTTGTCTTCAATGAAAAAACACAAAAGAGAATGAATCAAAAAGCAAAAGATTGATCATTTCACACAAAACTCCAAAAATGGGCCAGACAAAAGTATTGGCACCCTCAGGTTAATACTTGGTTGCACAACCTTTAGCCAAAATAACTGCGTTCAACCGCTCCCGGTAACCATCAATGAGTTTGTTATAATGCTCTGCTGGAATTTTAGACCATTCTTCTTTGGCAAACTGCTCCAGGTCCCTGATATTTGAAGGGTGCCTTCTCCAAACTGCCATTTTTAGATCTCTCCACAGGTGTTCTATGGGATTCAGGTCTGGACGCATTGCTGGCCACCTGAGAGGTCTCCAGTGCTTTCTCTCAAACCATTTTCTAGTGCTTTTTGAAGTGTGTTTTGGGTCATTGTCCTGCTGGAAGACCCATGACCTCTGAGGGAGACCCAGCTCTCTCACACTGGGCCCTACATTATGCTGCAAAATTTGTTGGTAGTCTTCAGACTTCATAATGCCATGCACATGGTCAAGCAGTCCAGTGCCAGAGGCAGCAAAGCAACCCCAAAACATCAGGGAACCTCCGCCATGTTTGACTGTAGGGACCGTGTTCTTTTCTTTGAATGTCTTTTTTTTTCTCCTGTAAACTCTATGTTGATGCCTTTGCCCAAAAAGCTCTACTTTTGTCTCATCTGACCAGAGAACATTCTTCCAAAACGTTTTAGGCTTTCTCAGGTAAGTTTTGGCAAACTCCAGCCTGGCTTTTTTATGTCTCGGGGTACGAAGTGGGGTCTTCCTGGGTATCCTACCATACAGTCCATTTTCATTCAGACGCTGATGGATAGTACGGGTTGACACTGTTGTACCCTCGGACTGCAGGGCAGCTTGAACTTGTTTGGATGTTAGTCGAGGTTCTTTATCCACCATCCGCACAATCTTGCATTGAAATCTCTTGTCAATTTTTCTTTTCCGTCCACATCTAGGGAGGTTAGCCACAGTGCCATGGGCTTTAAACTTCTTGTTGACACTGCGCACGGTAGACACAGGAACATTCAGGTCTTTGGAGATGGACTTGTAGCCTTGAGATTGCTCATGCTTCTTCACAATTTGGTTTCTCAAGTCCTCAGACAGTTCTTTGGTCTTCTTTCTTTTCTCCATGCTCAATGTGGTACACACAAGAACACAGGACAGAGGTTGAGTCAACTTTAATTCATGTCAACTGGCTGCAAGTGTGATTTAGTTATTGCCAACACCTGTTAGGTGCCACAGTTAAGTTACAGGTGCTGTTAATTACACAAATTAGAGAAGCATCACATGATTTTTCTAACAGTGCCAATACTTTTGTCCACCCCCTTTTTTATGTTTGGTGTGGAATTAGATCCAATTTGGCTTTAGGACAATTCTTTTTGTGTTTTTTCATTGAAGACAAATTAAATGAAGATAATAATACCAAAGTATTTGTGAATGCAATCATTTTCAGGAAGAAACTGAGTATTATCTGACAGAATTGCAGGGGTGTCAATACTTTTGGCCACAGCTGTACATATTCATTTATTACTATAGGAGTGCCCATCATGTATCATGTTTTCTATTTCCAGTATGGGTAGGTGCCCTCCCATTTTAGAAGGGCTTCATTCCTCCTCAATACAGATTCAAAGCTTATAATAAACCTGGAGATTTTTATGTAAATATACCAGATATTAGAAATTAGATTGAACTTTATTTTATTTTTTCAAGATGATCCCCCTATTTCCCACCATAGATGAATGCATGAAATTCTGATACTGTAAATCAGCTTTAGGATTGGAATCAGGTTACTCATGATACAATGTCAGAAAAGGTCATCCAAAACTGCTCTTTTTGTAACTCTGTTATGGCCACCATGCAGTATTACACCGCTCACAAATCCCCCCCCAACAGAGTATGAGGCCCCAAAGATGCCCCCCACACACAATGTGAAACCCTCCTACATGTTATAATACCCCCACAATGCCCCTCTTACACAGAATAATGCCCTTTCCACACATTATAATGCCTCCAACAGTGCCCCTCCTACACAGTATAATGCTGCTTCCACACAGAATAATGCCTCACAATGCCCCTCCCACACATTATAATTCCCCTGACAATACCCCTCCTGCACATTATAATTCACAACAATGCACAATGCCCCTCCTACACAGTATAATGCCTTACAATGCCCTTTCCACACATTATGATGCCCCAACTGGGTCCCTCCCACACAATATTATGTCACACAATGCCATTCCCACACATTATGAAACACTCACTTTGCCCCTCCCTTACAGTATTATGTCCCACAAATGCCCTCACCACACATAATACTGCTCCCCACAGTGCCCCCCATGTAGTATAATGCCTCACAATGCCCTTCTTACACATTATGATGGCTCCCACCATGCCCTCCCCACACAGTATAATGCCTCACAATGTCCCTCCCAAACATGATGCCCCCCACTGTGCCCCTTCCATGCAGTATTATGCTGAACAATATCTTTCCACACATTATGATACCCGCACTATGCCAGTCCCATACATTATAATACTCCACTGTGCCCCTCCCACACATTATAATGCTCCACAATCCCCCTTCTCACACATTATGATGCACCTGCAGTTCCTCCCTTATACATTACGATCCCCATTTTAAGTTACATATCATCATGAAAAAGCAGGATGATAACTAAAGTGTCTGCTTATTACAGCTCTCACATCAACCAACGCCGCAGACTCCTGCATGGATAATGGGCTTTGTTACATATTTATGTTTTCAGAATTTTTTTTTTAATTTAAGTAGAAAATTATAGGTCTTTAGTTACATATAGTTATGAATGTCAACATTATTCAATTAGTAAATATACATAAAAGTATCATGATAGGAGAGTTGCTGACAGTGACAGAGTACCTTCAATACCACACCTAATACAGCCAGGCCGTCCGGATGCTTCACAGCCTCATCGAAGGATGGATACATCTTTGCATTCCAGTGCACCACATGCATCTTCAAAAGGCAAAAACAAAATATTTTCAAACTTTACTTATTGTTTTATCACTTATTCTACAAATACAATTTATGAAATACATATATGTAAAGAAAAGGGTCACCTATGGTTAAATAGAATTGACCTATTATTGTTATTATCATTGGTCCCCTTAAAGGAAAATTGATTAATAATGCATATTCAGCGGTTTCTAAAATTGCCTTATCATCAGGGGCGTAACTACAATAGGTGCAAGGGTGGCGATCGCACCCGGGCCCTGCAGCCTAGGGGCCCCAAAAGTCCCTTTGGTCCATAGAAAAATACTAATATATTAAAGATTTGCAATAATTGGGGGCCCCATTGGAGCTTTCGCATCGGGGCCCCTGGGCCTGAAGTTACGCCACTGCTTATCATCTTGGCTAGAAATGTATTTCGTGAGAACCTTGTGATTGACAAACATTGTAACCCTAGCAATTAATCTCTCCTTTGTATCAGTCCGTCATTATATCCCTAGCAGCCTAATTGGTGTTGAATCAGTATTTCTCTCTCCTTCTGCACTCTTTCCACTCTGATCAATCTGATCTTGAAGCTTCTTCCCCTCTCACAGGACTGGAATCTTGGAGACACAGATAGAGACGCTGAAGCTGCACCCCCCCTCCCTGTCTTTTGTTTTATAATTTCTATATTACTCTAGGTTAAAGACTATGATGAGAAAAAAAAAACAATTCTAAAAACAAACGAAAAAAACAGCTGGGCTATAATGCACAAAGAATCAGTGCCAAATTCGCAGCAATATTTGCATATATCACATGTGGATTTTGTTGTGGATTTGCTACAGATTTTAAATGGAAAAAACAATATGAGGATTTATCTTAAGTGACCCTGAATATGTACACACAATCTCTCTGATACATGAATCAGGTATCAGCCGCTCGCAATCGTCACTACCCAAAAGCGCCGGCACCCAAAACCACCACACATGGCCACCGGCAGCCACTACCGCTCATCTACGCAGCACATCACTGCTGCCTAAGTGCGTATGTGCATATCCGGTGCACATATGGTATACATATTTACTCAGGTGGCTGCCATCTTTGGACACCTGGGTATGCAAAGACGGCGGCAGTGTGACCCGGGGGAGAAAGAGAACACAAGGGAGAGACTGAACGAGGTGAGAGACTGAACAAGGGAGAGAGAGTATTCAGGGGGAAGAGTGAGCGCATAGGGGGGGGGAAGACAGCCACAGGGTGGAGAGAGAGCCCACAGGGGCAGAGATGACGCACGGGGGGGTGAGTGAACAGGGGTCAGTGACAGCACACAATGGGAAGAAAGAGTGCACAGGAGAGTGACAGCACGAGGTAAGAGAGAGCACCCAAGGGGAAAGAGAGCAAACAGTGGGTAGAGAGCTCATGTGGGAGAGACAGCACAAGGGGAAGTGAGCACAGAGGGGGGAGAGACAGCCCACAGGGGAGAAACAGCCCACAGGGGGAAGAGACAAACCACAAAAGGGAGAGACAGACCACCGGGGGAGAGACAGCACACAGAGGGAGAGACAGACCATGGGAGGGCATGCACAAAGGGGCCAGAGCTCAGGAAGTGCACAGTGGGGAGAAAGAGCGCAAGAGAGGAAAGACAGCGCAAGGGAGGAGAAACAGCGCAAGGGGAGAGAGAGAACACAAGGGGAAAAGAGAGCACATGTGGTAGAGACAGCTCACGGGGGAAGACAGCCCACAGGGGGGAGAGAGAGTGCATCGGGGGAGAGAAACCTATGGGGGACTAGACAGTGCATAGTGGGCAGAGAAAGGGCACTGGCGGGGAGACAGCACATGGGGAGAGAATACGCCCATGGGGAAGAGCCAGCCCACAGGTGAAAGAGAGTGCACAGGGGGAGAGATAACGCACTTGGGGAGAGAAACAGCACAGCGGGAAGGTGCGTAAGGGGGAGAGAGACAAAGCACAGGGGAAAGTGCACAGGGAGGCAGAGACATCGCACAGTGTGGAGAGACAATGCACAGCGGGGAGAGAGAGTGCATGGGGTGAGAGCACATAGGGGGGTAAGAGAGAGAACACAAGGGGAAATACAGCCCACAGCGGGTGAGCGCACACAGGGGAAGAGACAGCAAAGAGAGAGAGAGCACACGGGGGAGAGACAGCCCACAGGGGAAAGAGAGAGGGAACAGGGGAGAGACCGCACAAGGGGAGAGAGAGCACAAAGAGGGAAGAGAGAGCACACAGGAGGGAGAGACAGCCCACAAGTCACGAGTTCAAAAGGGGGAGAGAGTGCACAGGGTGAGAAAGCTCAAAGGAGAAAGCATAGAGGGGAGAAGACAGCTCAGAGGGAGAGAGAGAGCGCACATTGAGATAGAGCACACAGTGGATAAACAGCTCAAAGGAGAGAGCACATTAGTGGAGAAGACAGCATACTCTGGGAGAGCGCATTGAGTGAGAGAGACAGTGCGCACAGGGAAGACAGGTAAAGACAGCACAGGGGGACAGAGACCGTACAAAGGGGGAGAGAGAGTGGACAAGGGGGAGAGATGGTCAAAACCCCCAGCACCACAGAACCCGTCCCCATCATTACATCACCACCCTCCCGATGTAATAGCATCGGGCAACCATCTAATATTATATAAGAAGCTTACTGCTCTGATCCTGATGCAACAGAAATATTATCATTGTTACACTAAATTATTTCACATATTCTGACATGTATGATATCCTTTTTTTGTCCTAACTATTGCTAACTAAGGGCCCTTTCACATCAGCGTTTTTTTGAAATTTGCGGCAGATGCGGTGAAAAAAACGCATCTGCCGCGATTACCGCATACCGGCTGCACTTGCGGCGCGGTTGCGGTAAACGCCATGCAAAGTATAGGCGTACTTGCGGCAAGTGCGGTTTTGCACTTGCGGCAGGTGCGGCCGCGAAAAAAAACGTGGTCAGCCGCGGTTTTTTTCGCGGCCGCACCTGCCGCAAGTGCAAAACCGCACTTGCCGCACCTGCCGCAAGTACGCCTATACTTTGCATGGCGTTTACCGCAACCGCGCCGCAAGTGCAGCCGGTATGCGGTAATCGCGGCAGATGCGTTTTTTTCACCGCATCTGCCGCGAATTTAAAAAAATGCTGATGTGAAAGGGCCCTAACACTTTCCCAATATACTTCTGCTACCTGCACTTGCACTGCTCCTATAAGCTTATCTCTAAGATGCTCATAAATACCTCTATTGTAGTTCTAGCTTTGATTAATCCTGGCTGAAGAGTGGATTCAGACCAACTAAGCAAGACATGTCACAGCCAGGGGCTAAGAGGAGAGTGAAGTGTGATGTGGGTGTGCATGCCCAGACTGCTGTCACTCACAGAGAGGCAGCCCCGCCCCCACCAGTAACATGCCCTGCTCAGTTGGTCCGAGTCCCATCTCTAGCCTGGAAGGATCAAGGCTAGAAAACAATATAGGTAATTTACGAGCATCAGAGAGATAAGATTACAGGAGCAGGGTAGATAGCAGAAGTATATTGTGAAACTGTGAGGAATAGTTAGGACTAAAGAAAGGGGGGTCACATTAGCCGATCATTTTTCTCGTCCTTTTTCTTCTACTGAGACCCATAGACTATGATATGTTACCTCAGCAGGGTATTCCTGTCCGTCTATAACATGCTCAGAGCCATCGCGGTCAGAAGAGCCCCAGTGAAAATGGAGCTGACGTAAGCGATAATAACCGATCAACGGTCCATCCCCTATAACTAAAAGGCAAAGAGATTGCAGTCAAACCAATGTGTCTTTCTCCAAAAGGATGACGGTTAGTAGTGTTTATACATGAAAAGAAGGATTAACACGTAATAACTGTGAATAATGATGTAGAAATCGTGATATTGTAAGGTAAACCTTGCAAAAATCCCTAAATAACCAAATTAGTCATCATTAAACATACTAATGAATACCATCAGAGCCCACAATATTTAATTGGTCATTTTAAGTTCTCACTGTGAGGACATAAATGTGAAACATTGTCATATAGAGTAGGGTGTATGGCTACTGACAAGTCCGACAAGGTGAGTGTAAAGTGCGAGACCGGGGCCGCATCATTGCTGAAATTCCCATAAATGTCATAAAAATAAAGCACCCACTGTATTCTATATACTACAGTGTATCTCCATGTGCCCACCATGTTAAGGGGGAACACCATTTTTTTCCAATGAAAATTTGTTAGAAAAATTGTGGCATGCTACATTTCAAAGGAGCAGAGAGGAAGTTTACCGCAACAGGAAAAAATATCTTCCAATCTGGCAGAACAATGTGCATGGATCGTACACAGAATATGGCATCAATATCTGATAGATCTGGGTCACACTTTTGGAATCTAATAGTTACCTGCCTAATACACCATGTTAGCTACTGCTGCTTAATAAAACATGTCTATTGGACACCTGTTTGCTTGCATATGTGGCACTCCTGCGACCAGGGCGGCCACAGGATGAACTGCAGCCAGGTAAGGTAAAGATGGTTGACTTAAAATTCATCCGCACAGATACACACACCGACCCTACGCCTAGGACTCTACGTTAGGCAAGGGGTAGCAGGGGTTAAGACCAGTGTGATAGGAGAGTAGGAATAGGACAAGTGGGTGTAGGAACCGGAGTGAAACACGGGAACATTAAGTAGAAGGCAGTGATTCCCAGGAGGGGAGGTTCCCTGGAGGACGCAGAACCCTAGAGGCAGATTTCCTGGGGAGAAAGATCGCTCCATAGCCGGAGGCAAGGGGAAAAGTAGCCACAAGCAGATACACCCCAGAGCTACAGAGGAAAATGAGAGAACAGGAGGGCCCGGCAGCTGCATCTACCTTAGCTGCCCGGAGGAACCTTGGAGCTGAGAGCCAGTGAGAAGGAAGAAGCATGGTGATCCCAAAGCTATACCTGGGTAATTGGAGGGCTAGGCTGCAACAGCCAGAGAGCCAACTCTGTAGAGGTGACCGGGGCAACTCAAGGACCCCAATCACAAGACACACCGGCGTGGGGCAGGTACTCTATGACCTGCAGCCTACCTACCAACACGGTCTAGGAACACAGCCATCGTACTAGGGCTAGTGACCCTGAGAGATAGGGAATCATAACACAAAAGCCCGTAAAGGCCAGACCAAACCCGTGAGTGAAGACAGAGAAAGAGACAAGCAGGGCCTGAAAGGTTTTAGAGGGAATCAAGCAGAGGAACCGTCTGAGCTGCAGTAGAACCCGGGTGTCTGGAGCAGTGTTAACTGAAAGAACTGTGACTGTGAAACTGTGCCTTGTAATGTGCTGCTAAAGAACTTTGAATAAAGTTCCCGGTAAGCTCACCATTGCCTGAGACTGCTTCCTTTCAGCATCGCAACAGAGTCCCCCACCTGCGGAGCCGGTGACTGCTATTTCCACACTCTGCCTGGAGAGGTTCCAGCAGCAAAGTAAGTGCAGCGTACAAAGTACAATCCCTCACAAGGCCCCTCCATCATTACTACACCTGCCCTGGGGACCCTCAGCCCTATCTGAGGAGGGCTTACCATCCACGCTGCCCCTTACCACCATCCCCAGCAGGAATACGACAGCGGTGGACCCATTGACCACATGCCCTGGGTGGCATCACAACAAATCCCCTGTAAATAATCTCCTTTATTTGCCGCATCTGGGACAACGGGACCGGGAACGGCACCTTGACACCCCCAGAGACAGTACAACCCGATCTCGAGTACCCCGGTTCCTAGTGTACGACACATACAGGTTAAACTATTACATTGTGTGAAACATATACTTAATCTGCTCCACCTCCCAGGCCCTGGCTGCCATTGTCTGCCCATGCTGCTCAGCACGGTGGGGAGCCATGACGTCTTCACTGAACACCCCGCTGTGCTGAGCCGTGCAGAGCCACTGGCAGAACACACGCTGAGGAGACCAGAGCAGCCAGTGAGGATTGAGGAGAGAGGTGAGTATTTGCTTTTTTTTTAATCAGCGAATACATTAGTGGGATACTATTGAGCACTGTGATGTCCAATATAATATAGTAGGACTTTGGGGTAGCAATATACTATATGGAGGACTATGAGGGTGTATTATTCTATATGGAAGACTTAGGGGGTGTTTTACACTATATGGAGGACTATGGGGTGCAATATACTATATGGAAGACTCTGGGGATGCATTATAGTATATGGAGGACTTTGGGGGTGCAATATACTATAGGAAGACTATGGGGGTGCAATATCCTATATGGAAGGCTATGGGGGTACATTATGCAATTTAAAGGACTATGGGGTGTATTATACTATATGGAGGACTTTGGTAGTGCAATATACTTTATAAAGGGCTTTGGGGGTACATTATACTCTATGTAGGACATCAGGGGTGAATTATACTATAAGGAGGACTATGGGGTGCATTATTCTATATGTAAGACTGTGGGGTGCAATATATTCTATGGAGGACTATGGGGGTGCATTATTCTATATGGAGGACTGTGGGGGTGCATAATATTATATGGAGAACTTTGGGGGTGCAAAATACTATACAGAGGAATTTAGAGGTGCAATATATTATGGACTATGGATGATGCATTATAATATAGGAGGACTATAAGGAGTCAATTTTACTATATGGAGCCATTATAATGTTTGGAGAGCTCTGTAGGGGGCATGATAATACTTGAAGGGCTATGAGGGTGCCTTTATACTTTATGGAGGGCTATTTGAGGGCTGTGTTAGGGGACATTATACAGTGTGAAGAGATGTACTGCATGAAGTTCCATTATACTGCATGGAGGGTCACAGTTGGGGATCATAGTGTGTAGGGATAGCTGACGGGGGTATAGTAGAGTCATTATATTGTGTGTGGAGGGTACTGTGTAGGAATTTACTGTGAGGATATCATACAGTGTTTGTGGGACACTTGTTGGTATCATATTCTCTGGGGGCAATGAAGGAGGAATCTCGGGTGTTCAATAGGAGGAAAATTACTTTGTAAGGGCAGAAAAGTTATGAGATATGCACCTATGTGACCCAGACAAATATTTGGTTGGGAGGGCCCAATTAGAACTTCTGCTACGGGGTCCCATGATTTCTGTGTACTCCCCTGGTGCAGGATGCATTGTACTTTTCACATACACCTCTGCTACAGGACTGATTGGCCATAACTTACACACTACGTCCAATATCACCACTTGGTACATACAGCCATCCAGCTATGTTTCTCCTGAGTGGTGGTTGGTCGGTGGCACTCGTCCCCCTTCAAGCTCCCATATACCTTGCTCAACCCAATTGTAAGGCCCGTGCTATTAGCACCGGACAGCTCCGTGTGCTGCGTTTGTGATTGGCTAAGCATTTCAGAAGAAGGAGGTGTGGTCTGTTGGGGAAGACGCCCCATTTTACCAGCTTAGTGCAGTGGCGGCTTGTTGAAGCTCAGACTGCAGGTCGTTACATGTGGTGTATGAACGGTGCTGTATGGTGGACATGTCTGATTAGCTAGTGCCAGGCAGCAGCCACATTGGAGCCAGCCAGAGTTTTATAGGCGTTAGTGCAAGAGATAATAGTTTGGCAATCAGTGCTGCCTCCTGTCTGCCTGCTATAAGGATGCAGGACTGTGTCTGCCTACAGGACCACAGCTCTGCCTGCCATCATTGTGAGTCTGTATGCTTGTGAACAGCCTCCCATTGCCATAAATGATCCTTGTTCTGGATTGTTCTGTGTGGTTCTTGTATGTACATGTGATGGCGCTGACATCCTTTTGTTTGGACATTTGTTTTTTTACTTCTCTTAATTAAAATGTCCACTATTGTACCAATTTTTTCAGGATAGATATAAATCTGCATGAACCAAATTTATTTCTACAAGTTCAAAAAATGTACTAGCGGGGCTCGCTGTTTTGCAGTTCACCTCAGGCACACAATGGCTAGGCTCACCCTTGTGCTTGGCCCAGTGCAAGCCACTTGCAGAGCATGAATGGCTGCACTGGGGGTAAAATCAGCATTATCAGATGTAGTGCGTACAACAAAAAAAGATAAAACTAGCCTTCCACCCACGGAAGTGTTTGGTATATGGCTCGCTGTATGTGGGTGGAGAGCCAAACTGTACAATCAGTGACTTCCAGTGAGGTTCGGGTCAAGTGAGAGTCCAGAACAGAACTATATATGAAGTTTGGCTGAACCTGAACTTCCAAGGGTCCACTCATCTCTAGTCAGCACTTTAATTATACTCATGCCTGAAAGACACGAGTACAATTAATTGCTGGGAGCCGGAGTGTTGGGGTACTGTTACATGTCGCAACATTGCATGCAATTTCACGTGCAACTTACTGGTTGCAGTGAAATCATGGACACATTGTTCTATCTTGTTGCTGTGTACAAATGTAACAATGTGTCCATGATTTCACTGCAACCAGTAAGTTGCAAGTGAAATTGCATGCAAAGTTGTGACGTGTAACGGTACCCTTGCACTTTCTCTAAGGGCCTCTTCACGCTGCGGCGTGATCCGGTCCGGTTCTGCCTGGGAGGACCCAGACAGCCGCGGACCGGATCTGCACACAGGACTGGGGGGCTATTATGCCCTCCGGTCCGGTGTGCAGCGTACGCAGCTGCAGCCGCTGACAGGTCAGGACCGCACCGCCCGTGGTCCTGACTTATCAGCAGCGGGAACTGCGTGCGCTTCACACAGGACCGGAGGGCATAATGGCCCCCCCAGTCCTGTGTGCAGATCCGGTCTGCGGCTGTCTGGATTCCTCCTGGACAGACCCGGACCGGATCACGCCGCAGTGTAAAGCGGCCCTTAGCTGGCTGTCAGCTTCACAGCCAGTGGCAAAAGACAGCCACCAGGTAGATACCTCAGCCCAACTACACCCCCTGTCGACTACGGCCAGGGCAAATGCCCTTCTTGTCGCCGTAGATACATAAGTGGCAAACAACTTGCT
This sequence comes from Allobates femoralis, assembly GCA_033576535.1. Classification (NCBI taxonomy): domain Eukaryota; kingdom Metazoa; phylum Chordata; class Amphibia; order Anura; family Aromobatidae; genus Allobates; species Allobates femoralis. The sequence goes on from JARQOC010000005.1 coordinate 86,559,691, forward strand.
TTTCAGACATGTACGGTCCATAACCTGCCTGAAAGTGCTTAATAAATGTTAACATATGCCTTGTAATGTAAAAACGACTTGCTGTTCATGTTCACTCTTTGGAGCGTCTTTTAACCTCTTCAAGTATTAAAAGACGTTAAGAAAGTAAATGCAGTGACCTGACCATTCTTTACAGGGGCTTCTGCTTGGAAGTTGCTCACTAGTTTATACAAGTAAAAAATATACCTGTATTTTTCGCTTTTTAAGACGCACTTTTGTTCCCCCAAATTTTGGGGGAAAGTGGGGGGTGCGTCTTAAAAAACGAACATACGGTGCAGGGGAGAGTGGGGGCAGCTCTGGAGTGTGTCCCAGGGCTGGGGCGGGCTGGCTGCGGGCTGTAGGAGGCAGCGGCAGGTCACGTGACCCCCGCTCATTAACTCATTTAATATGCACTGCACTGCCGCTGTCCATCACCTCGGTGCTGAAGCTAGTGCCGAGGTATGGACAGGGGAGCAGGGCATATTAAATGTTCCTGCAGTCCCCCCCATCCTGGATATGGGCCCCCTTGCTGCTGTTCAGAAAATAACAAACATTTTATACTTACCTCTCCAGCGCTTGCCTCAGTCTTCAGTGCCTTTCTCCCTGACTGCAGAAATCTCCCTCCGAGGTCCCAGAGAAGCCGGTCATGTGATCAGGTGCACACTGATGACATCCAGCCCTGGGGAACAAGTGTGCCAGCCCTGGGGGACAAGTGTGCCAGCCCTGGGGGACAAGTGTGCCAGCCCTGGGGGACAGGTGTGCCAGCCCTGGGGGGCAAGTGTGCCTGCCCTGGGGGACAAGTGTGCCTGCCCTGGGGGACAAGTGTGCCTGCCCTGGGGGACAAGTGCCAGCCCTGGTGGGCATGTGCCAGCTCTGGGGCGGAGGTGCCAGCTCTGGGGGGCATGTACCTGCCCAGGGGGAAGTGTGCCTGCCCAGGGGGATGTGTGCCTGCCCTGGGGGGCGTGTGCCAGCCCTGGGGGACAAGTGCCAGCTCTGGGGCGGAGGTGCCAGCCCTGGGGGGCATGTGCCAGCTCTGGGGCGGAGGTGCCAGCCCTGGGGGGCATGTGCCAGTCCTGGGGGACAAGTGCCAGCCCTGGGGGGCATGTACCTGCCCAGGGGGAAGTGTACCTGCCCAGGGGGATGTGTGCCTGCCATGGGGGGCATGTGCCAGCCCTGGAGGACAAGTGCCAGCCCTGGGGGGCATGTGCCAGCTCGGGGGCAGAGGTGCCAGCCCTGGGGGGCATGTGCCAGCTCTGGGGCGGAAGTGCCAGCCCTGGGGGGCATGTGCCAGCTCTGGGGCGGAGGGCCAGCCCTGGGGGGCATGTACCTGCCCAGGGGGAAGTGTGCCTGCCCAGGGGGAAGTGTGCCTGCCCTGGGGGACAAGTGCCAGCCCTGGGGGGCATGTGCCAGCTCTGGGGCGGAGGTGCCAGCCCTGGGGGGCATGTGCCAGCTCTGGGGCGGAGGTGCCAGCCCTGGGGGGCATGTGCCAGCCCTGGGGGGCATGTGCCTGCCCAGGGGGAAGTGTGCCTGCCCAGGGGGATGTGTGCCTGCCCAGGGGGATGTGTGCCTGCCCTGGGGGGCGTGTGCCAGCCCTGGGGGACAAGTGCCAGCTCTGGGGCGGAGGTGCCAGCTCTGGGGGGCATGTGCCAGCTCTGGGGCGGAGGTGCCAGCCCTGGGGGGCATGTGCCAGCTCTGGGGTGGAGGTGCCAGCCCTGGGGGCATGTGCCAGCCCTGAGGGACGTGTACCAGCCCTGGGGGGCATGTGGCAGCCCTGGGGGATGTTTGAGAGCCCTGGGGGGAATGTGCCAGCCCTTGGGGGCATGTGCCATCCCTAGTGGATGTGTGAGAGCCCTGGGGGGCATGTGCCAGCCCTGGGGGACGTATGCCAGCCCTGGGGGACGTGTGCCAGCCATAACCAGAATATGGGGGCCATATCTAGGATGGGGGAGCTATATCCCAGGATCAGGACCATGTACCAGGAAGAGGGGGCTATAAGAGACATATACCCCATATGATTTGTAAGACGGACACTGACATTATAAGACAGACCCCATTTAACATTAAAAATTATTTTTTTCTCTTTTCCTTCACCAAATTTGGGGGTGCGTCTTATAATCAGGTGCGTCTTATAAAGCGAAAAATACGGTATATGGCACTCAAAGATGTTGCAAAAGACCCCTAGGAAATGCCCGAAAAGGCACCAGAAAAACATGTGTAAGGCTAGGTCACACTTGGGAGCTTACATCCGTTTGCATGATGCATTAAAGGATCCTTTTTTTTCCCTTGACATTTTCATGGCATGTGTGCATTCTTGTTGGCTCAATTAATTTATGCGTTAACGCATGGAACATGTATGTACCATGTGTTAATGCATCCGTATGTGTTAATGGATGGGTTGTTGCCCATAGACTCCAATGTTACAAAAAACGCATGCGTTTTTGCAAAAGCTCCAAAGCTCCAATACACAGTACATAGCAGGGACACATATATAAGATTATCTCAGCACCGGAGATGTGGTATGATCAGACCATGTCCCTGTATGGTCAGACACATCCATTACACAGTACATAGCAGGGACACATATATAAGATTATCTCAGCACCGGAGATGTGGCATGATCAGACCATGTCCCTGTATGGTCAGACACATCCATTACACAGTACATAGCAGGGACACATATACAATTAACTCAGCACAGGAACAATTTTTTTTAAACACATCCAATTGTGGAAATAATTATTATTCCAAGATTTATTGATTAAAATCAACTTTAAAATTTACTTTGTTAATGGGAAAACCCCTTTTAATTTATACTGTCTTCTTAGACTGACTCGTTTAATTAGATAGATAGAGCAGGGTTAGGGTGTGATCTTTTTGTGGATTCGTTTTTTGCAGTGAAAATGCAAAATGGAAATCCAGCAAAGTCAATGGTTGAATATAATATTTATTTATTAGCGCATTTCAGGGCTCCCTGGCCCCTCCTGAAGAGTACTGAGGAAGCGGCCAAGGAGCCCTGAAACACTCTGAGTAATAGTTCAATACTATATTCACTCTTTGATATCTCATGGAATAAGGCAGCGCTGTTTTTAACCCTTCATCCTCCCTACTTTAATGTTCTGAGATAATGACCTTTGGGTTTTCATTAGCTGTAAGTCATAATCATCAACATTTACAGAAATAAACATTTGAAATAGATCACTCTGTGTGTAATGACTCTATATAATATATGCATTTCACTTTTTTTTATTGAATTACTGAAATAAATTAGCTTTTTGATGATATTCTAATTCATTAAGATGCACCTGTAAGCTGTCCTTGTCTGCACCAATGTCACTCTGTCCTCGGTCTCCTATGTCTTGACTCCATCCTACCCTCATCCGAGATAACTACTATGTCTATGTCATAGTTATAGGCAGGTCAAAACTTAATCATATAAATCAGTCATTTAGCTTGTGACGTACCTGACTTATCATTGGTGTCTTCAAACTCCACATTAAAACAGTGACCCACATTAATGAGCCTTCGTGACGAGCTGGGATCGTAGTAGATGTACAGAGGCTTTAATGAATTGTCATATTTGACTTTTTTAGAACAAATATTAATCGGAGACTGACGAGGTCGGCATTGTCCATTGCGTGAAGTGGTTACTCCCATTTCTGGGCTCTTTCTCCTGGAAAGTATGAACATAACACATGATTTTCAATGCATTTTCTGCACGTGGTGATTGTAGCTAATTATCCTGGGCCCATCCATCATGCCTCAGCGAAGCCCAGGTTTATTGAACAGTAATGTGAGTATTGGGTATTTGTTCGCCGTGTGCTGAATATCTGAGATCTGTGTAAGGACTGTGTGAAAGTCTTTTGGACCATGTGGAATTTTGTAGTTCTCCAATGAGAAGGAAGAAATCAGTTTCCGCTGCAGAGAAACATTCCAAAGCCGATTCTCACAGTCATCTGCTCGAAATACTTAAGGAGATCAATAATGTGTTCTTTGACATTTGCACTATCATGAAAATGTTTTTGCCTTTATAAATAATGTATGAAAAGCAATATAGATATTACTGAGCATCACATAGACTGGGGCATCAGGAGGACCTGTCAGCTCTCCAGCCAGGACTGTTTAACTAAATAATTGTACTTCCAACATTGCAACAACATAACAATCCTGGAGCGTCTCTTCTACGCTCTGACGTCCCTCTATTGGTCCTACTAGAAAATTGACACCTGTATAGGGGTGTATCCTACACACTGTGACACTGACCAATCAGTGCTGAGCTAGATGGTGTACAGACACACCCCTTTTTGAGAACGGCGAATGGTAACACCCAGTTGTCAAATTATTCATGACTACATAGGAGGAATAGGACAATTCAGAATTCTATGGAATGATAACAAAAAAGGCCAGCACTCCTATTATTACATTAAACTGTATGAACCCAATATACAGATATTTGTACAGACCGTCTGCATTAAGGAATTGATACACATTTGAAGAGAAGGTGGGACTCTTAGTTGACAGTTTTGAGCAAAATTGTGAAAGCCATTCTGCAGCCCCATTAATACTTGTCATTGGTTTTACTGCATTGTGCATCAGGGGGTGCACCTACCCCCAGAGCCAATCACCCTTACCCCTTTCACTTACAGGATAAGCAAAGACGGATCCTGTCTTGTTTGCAGAAAATATAATTAGGCAGAGAGAGAGGGAGAAAGTAGTTATTGTCAATCCATCGTGGATACTGGTCACTTTTCGCTGGTGGGGGTCATAAATTAAATATCTAATTCTTTTTTCACTAGGGTAACATTAATTGTGTATAGCTATTGCATAATGTTTGTATATATGTCTGTGTATAATTCATATTCGCCTAAAATTTTCCTAAAAATTCTGATTTGTTGAGTATTAATATTTTTGCAATTTGCTTCACCATTTTTTGGACTCCTATAGGCTTAAAAAAAATTGTATTCACCATAACGCTCCCCTGTCCCACACTTGTATCACCCCATCTGGTTATCTTTCCCTGCGGCTCCGCCTTGTTCTTCAGGTATGGTGATGGACGTCTTCTTCTGGATCTTCAGAAAAATAAAATTGTTCCACATCTCAGAAACCGGGACACAAAAAAAATATTTTTTGTTAGAAATTTAAATTCCTCCATTTTGTTCATCACTGTCCATCATCACTATATTATGTTCAACACAAGTGTTTACGAAAAACACGTCTTAAATCTGACCGGTCCACTGTAAATGTGTTCAATGGTTTTAGTTATAGAAAATATTTATCTGTCTACCATAATCTAAAATATTATCTTTTTTTGCTGATTTTCTGAAGGTAAAAACTCCAATCATTTCACCTAAAGGGAATGTGTCAGGTCAAAAATCCATATGTAACTGATATCATTTTCTAATTCCTTTCTCTAAGCTCTCTTTATTCATGTATGTCCATTATTTATGCTTCACTCCTATCATCTGTAAACTTGAAAAGAAAAGATTAATTCCAGCTGTCAATCACAATGAGCTCTCTGCTGTCCACTCCCCAAGGAATGAATATGCATGCATCATTACACAGCCCTGCCTTTCTCTGATGTGTATACTGTTTGTGTGTCTCATTGCAGAGCAGAAAGAAGGGGGAGGAGATGTGCGTGATCTTAGAGATCCTCATTGTGTGTAGGAGACATATGTGTAGTGTGTGCAGTCTGAGACATTTCTATGTGATTAAAAGAGCATTTGATCATTTGCTCAGCAAATATACCCATTACATGTCTACAGGAAAACCAATGCTCATATAACAGAAATCTTAGAGATAGCACAGTGCAGCACAAAACACCTTCCCCCTCCCAGCACAGAGCGCAGAGGGGAGGGACAGAACACCAGTTTGGGAGGGTGTGGCTATTTAAATAACACTTATACAGCACCCGAACTATTCAGCTGTGAATGTAATTGAGAGGACTAATGTACCAGTTCCCTGCAGGGTGTGAAAATGCTTATAGCATGGAAACTAAAAAGGGTACAATAACGATTTTAATTCTTTTTAAAACCTCTGCTCAGGCACTATTCAAGGGTAATATTAGTATTATATTGAAAAAAGACCTAACAGCGTCCCTTTAAAGGGATTATTCGGTTTTGAAAACCCATTTTCACATACCCCATTATGGAATTCTGAGTTAAAAGTGTGGAATCAAGTGTTCAGGCTTCTAATTTCTTTACCAGAGTAGGGTACAGAGATTTGAAGGACTTCTCCTGTGTTACGCAAACAACACACTGATTATACTCCGTAACAATCGATAAGGGATGTATGAAGCCAGCTAAGGAACTGAACAAATTCATAACAGGCAGATGCTGCTTGTGTTACTTAGTTGGCATTTGCCTTTAATCAGCAACCGGATTTGCTAAAAGCTGTAGTTTAACCACTAAGTGCCTCTGTAAATCTCTGACAGCAGCATGAGATCACTGCGGTGATTTCCGCAGACTCACCGAATAGAGAAGATGGAAAAACTTTGTTCTTCATCTTCTCTTCACAGTGTACACCGATTATCACATCCGAAAGAATCAGATCGCAGTGAGCTCACACTCTGATCAGAGTATTATCGGAGTGTCAATAGCATAATTGGCCCGATTTTCTTGGATGAGTGAGTCTATGGTCTTGTGACCCCGACCTAACAAGCAAGTATTGGCCAAAGAAGGCAAACCCTTTAGGAAGGGTACAGTGTATATACAAGGTTAAGCATTGTTTCAATTATATAAATCACACTGCTAAAAAAGTAAATTGTCACTTCAGTGAAGAAGTAGATGAACTCAAATGCCTCCAATTGGAGGTAGCAATCCTAAAAGTCATAATTGACTCTTTAACAAGCCTTTTAATATGACTTAGGATTTGTGCCAGATCAGAGCCCTAATCTGCAGATGTTGCATTTTGGGGTGACTGCCCTCATCAGTGTGAGGGATTCTGATATGGCTGTATGGGAGGCAAAGATGAGGTCTGGGGAATAGTTTTTTCTCCATCTGCTGGCCTGCCTGCCTGCCTACCTTCAATAGGTCAGATCCAGGGATGGTGTAAAGACAGTCCGTGCTGCTTGAAATAATCAGTCACAAGTCTTTAGGTAAAAGACCCCCCTTCTTTATTTCCACCTACGCGTTTCAGTGCCACTCCGGCACCGTCATCAGGGTCTTTACACCATCCCTGGATCTGATCATCTTTACACGTGCTACGTGGCGGTGGAGGTCCTGCAGCAGCTTATAACTACATGCAATGAAAACTAGTTGTGGGTGCACACAACTAGACCAGGTGAGGGCACCTCTTTTTGATCTGAGTGTGGAATCAGTGTCATATTGATAGGGCACTATTGCGCCTCGCTTGTCTCCTTTATCTTTTTCTATACCTTCAATAGGTGGCACTACAGTTCATCCACTTCCTTACTGAAGTGACAATTTGTATATTTGCCAGAGGAGCATTATGGCTATAAGTCTCCTCATGCCAGCGGGCAGATTGATCTCCATAATGAGAATAGCTATTCCTGCTAAAAAAGTATCACAGTACTTAGACAATAATGTAAAAGAATGAGGGCTATGTTCACATTAGAGCAAATTATGTAACCTGGCTCTGTCATATGACAGACAACAGCGGCAGCAGACATTTAATGGACACAACCAATTCCTGCTCTTGGGATTTGTGTGCATTTGTTTTCATCTCCTTTCTTCCAAGAATCGTAACTAATTTTTTTGCCTCATTATAGTCATATTAGGGTTGTATTTTGCTGGTATAGATTTGAATAACACCATTAATTTCACGTGTGGTTTGTTTTTTTAGCTTGGTCTGGTAAAAAATTTCCTCCCAACATGATTTTCCATGTCTGTACAATTGTTTTGATGCCAAACATTTCTTTATTTGTAACTGGTGAAAAAAATAAAAAATTACTAGCAAAAAATATTTGGTTTGTGTCACCGGTTTCTGAGGTGTGGAACAATTGTATTTTTCCATCTTTGGAGCTGTGTATGGGCGTGATTTTTGCGTGATTTTAAAAGCACCACTGCAGGGTTTTGGAGTTTTTTATTGTCAGCGCTGGAGTGGCACTTTAGATTTAAGCCCCGCACCCCCTGACATATACTCACCTCCTGGTCACTTCACCTTTTACCAACTCTGCTCCAGTCCCGCGGTACCATCTAGCGACTGTAACTTCTGTATGTCCAGACGTTATATCACAAGCTCCCAATGCATCTCTATGAGCGTCAGAACAAGGCTCCCATAGAGATGTATTGAGTTGTGACCTCTGCCTCTCCATGAAGCACTAAGGGTACCGTCACACCTGGCCATATTGGCGGCGATTTCATAGGTGATGCAGGGGCGTGGCCTATCACCGCCGACAGCGCCGCTGCATCGCCTAATGTAAAGAGGCAATGTCGGCGCTAACAATCGCCTTAGAGTGGTCGCCTGGTTTGTCAGCAGTGCTCTGAAACCAGGCGACCCCTCTGGGGCGATGTGTACACATCGCCCCATGTAACATGGCGATCACCAATGTTACAGGCAATGGGAGCATATGGCTCCCATGTTACAGGATCGCCGCTGGAGTTTGTGGACACCCCAGCGGCGATGGCGCCTGTGAGTCGCCGAACGTATCGCCGAGTGTGAACACGCGATGGCAACGCTGGCGGGGCACCAACAACGTGCGCGCCCCCGTGCATCGCCGATGATATCTCCTCCGATATGGCCAGGTGTCACGGTACCCTAAAGCTCCCGGCAGGACACAAATTGCCGGAGACCAATCGGAGAGGCCGAGATAGAAGGTGAAGCCAACAGAAGTTGAGTATAAGACCGGGGGCAGGGAACATAGGTTGAAAGCACCAAAAAACAGATTTTTTATTTACTCCATCCATCTTTTATGGATGTGGCAATGCCACATATCCTTATTTTCTTAATTTGTTTCTTTATTTTTAAACTGGGAAAATGGAATGATTGATTTTTTTTAGATTTTTTTCAAACTTTTTATTCTTTATTTTACTTTTTTGTCCCCTTATGAGCCTGCAGTTCTTTGCTCTATACCTAGCCATATAAATGCAAGTGTCAGTGACTGACGGAGCCCTTAAAATTGTTAAACAGCAGCAATCTGAGCTAGTTCCAGTCGCTGCTGTTACAGTTGGCTGAAAGGTATGGTGTGAGCCGCCAGCTTCTGAGCCTGCTTTATACATGACAGACCCAATGTTCTACGTACTGTTACATCTGGTCAGGAAAGGATTAAAAGATCCTCAGTAGGGGTTAATGGAGAAAGTAGGTAATAGGGTTAATCTGGTTATGGTGTCTGTCATTTTACATTACAAAATAGTGCAGCATGCTTTGATATTCTGTCCAGCATTATTGGTGGAATCTGCAATACAGGCTTCTAATGTAAATGTGAGTGCAGCCAAAAGAAAAGAAAAAGAAAAACGAGGAAATATTCTAGAAATACAAGAGAAATCCTCTACAATTTTGCTTCATTATTGAAGTGCTGAGGTTTTTTATAGGGCAGAGACACACTATGTGAGTGTAAGAATGCTGGCATGTATTTCTAATATTAAGGTCAACACTGATAATGTAACTCTTCTGCCATTACTTAGTCCGGCCACTAGGGGTCATTCTTAGATAAGGAAAGAAAAGTGCGGGAAAAGAGACGGAGCTGGCTGTTTTGAGGAGCACGTGGAACCAGGATCGTGCTGAGGCCAAAGTGAGGGGACTTGGCCGTGTGCAGTGAGTAATCAAGTTTAACTGGTCACTAATTGAATAGTGAGATAGGGCAAGTTAGTTAGGGATTGCAGAGAACTCTATTGTGTGCATTCCTGTGGAGAAACTGACCAAGCTTGGCCTATACAAGATTCTGAACACTGAAAGACTTGTACAAGTGTTTGACACAGAGAAGCCAATCGTGGAATTAGGCTGGCTTCACATTAGCGTTTGTGTCTGCATGCTGATGGCATGCAGACACAAACGCTGTCAGAAGCAGGGACACTTTGATGTGTCCGCAGCGGATAATGTCCGCCTGCGGACACATCACTATGGAGCCCGGCAGCCAATCGGCGCTGTCCGGGGGCGGGCCGGAGGCGGAGATCAGCGCCGGAGATCTCCGCCCCCCGGCCGCCGGTAAGCTCCGGGACTGTCGGCGGGGAGAACAGCTGATCTGAGAGCTGTTTGAATCTTCCCGCGCCGACACTGTGAGGAGATGTCGGCGCGGGAAGATTCAAACAGCTTTCAGATCAGCTGTTCTCCCCGCCGACATCGCTATGAGATTACAGGCGGCGGGGAGAAGGAGGACAGCAGAGGGTCAGCTGATCTCCCGGTGGCCGTCGGTGAGCTCCTGTGACATCACCGGCGGCCACCGGGAGATTTTTCAATGGGTCCGCAGCGTTCTCCTGCTGTGTCATGCAGAGGACACTGCGGACCCATTGAAGACAATGCTTTTTTTGTACGCTTGGGGACGCTTGCTGATTGTCCAAGCTCCCCAAACGCACAAAAAAACCCAACATGCTGCGTCCCGGGTGCGGATGCTGGACACCGGAAGCAGCAGATATCGTCCGCATCCGCACCCGAACGCAGCAAACGCAGGCACCATGCGTTCCTATGTTAAACATAGGAACGCAGTGCGCATGCGTTTAACTGCGTATGGGAACGCAGCAAAACGCTGCCTTCCCATACGCAAATGTGAAGCCAGCCTTACACAGTAAGACCATGTGCACACACTGAGTATTTGATGAGTTTTTTACCTCAGGATTTGTAGATAAAACCAGGAGTGGAGCAATCAGAGGAAAAGTGTAATAGAAACACGTCACCACTTCTGTATTTAATCATCTACTCCTGGTTTTGTCTACAAATCCTGAGGTAAAAGACTCATCAAATACTCAGCGTGTGCACGTGGTCTAAGACTGAGAGAGTGACTGCCATCCCTGTTACACCGGGCTGTGCTAAAAAGCCCTGTATAGGAAAGATTTCATATACCCCAGTGGCAGGTGATTAGGGTTAAACAGAAATACACCCTGCTAACTGTTTGGGCATTACCAATTCTGAGTAAGAACGTCACTCTTGCTGGAGGGGAAATTGTATTTACTGTGAATAGTTTGTGGGATAGATTTATTAAGGGGAATCAGGGATCCCGAGTCCTATTGTAAATAGCGTGAGAGGTAGGTCGGTGTAAGGTTATATTCCGAGAGGAACACGTGCCGCAGCCGCAGTAAAAGCCTGGGTAGGCCTCATGCTGAGTAAGGGTGGGGGTTGCATAGTTAAGGGGGGGGGGTAGTTGTGTCCCTCCCCTCGAAACTGGCATGTGAGTTCTCTCGGGCTGCATAAGGTGTACATTGTGTTCTGGCTGTTGGGGCCAATATCTTTGTGGAAAAGTTTGAACCTGTTATCTTTTTGGCACCGTTAAAGAAAGTTAATTTTCCACTATTTTGGAGTCAGAGTCATTCATAGCAGCGCCGTATTCATCACATACAAACGACTGGCGTTTTGGTCATTACATGAGATACATGTGAGATACTCACATGAATCTTTTATGACTCAACTGGAATGTCCTTTGCCTCTCTGAATGGGGGCGTGTCATCTGCCTGTGTTTCTATGCAGCTCAATGCTCTTGACCAGGGAGACAGGGGCTGTTCTGGGAGAGTAATGTGAGACTCATGCGAGTATCTCGCATGCATTTCGCATTGTGTGTCTCTGCCCATATTCTGTGGATTTCCATGAACCAGAAAAAATGCTTGCACCCCACATTTTATTAGTACTAAGGATACTTAACTGGTTATGCAGCTGCTCTCTTCAATATAAAATATGAACATTATATATTAATACATAAGCAAATTTTCTACCAGCGCTCACCGGTTATGTGTAATGGACCTATATAAGCACCGGCTGTGCACAAAACAGTTGTATTCCACACTGCTTGTACCTGTATGCTGCATATGACCTACCTCCTTTTAACTTAATGAAATAAAGTACCTTTTTTTGAGTGCCACCAGTTTCTTTCTAAGGGCAGAAATACACTTATGCGAGCTGCATGCGAGTTTCTCACATGCATGTCACATGAGTCACCCGGTTCAGCACTCTGGAGAGGAGCATGCAGCTGCAGAGAAACACAATCAGCTTCACACTCCCACCCACAGAGGTAGGGTCGGGCCAGGTGACTCATGCGAGATGCATGTTAGACACTCACATGCAGCTCGTATAAGTCTATCTCTGCCCTAAAACTTAGGATATTCAGGGACTATTCCTATATGTTGGCTGGGCACCACTTGGCAGGTTGCAGGGCTAATTAGCTCTACCCCAGCTTCAGGTTTTCACCTGAAAAAGCACTGCCTGGCCTCTCTATAGTTTGGTGCATAACCATTCCTTCTATCAGCTTGATATATTAATACATACGGTAGCTAAGAACATGAAGGAATCTGAATGACAGAATTTGGAAACTCATCCAGTAAAGTTTACGATCTACTCTATGTAATCTCTGCTACACATGTACCGACATGCAGAATCGGATAATGAAGCGGAATGAATTGTATAATTGATTGTTACACAAAAGCTGTAATTGCAGCAGTAATTTAGACTTTGAGAAATGCGCTAAGCATATCCATAGAAATCCAGTAAAAACTATATAATGTCCATGCAATATGGTTATTTGCAATGCCTTTTTGTTTCAGTATCTAAAATACACACAAATATCTGACATAATTGCATACACTAGGTTTTCACATGGCCATGATAACCAGAGAAATTAATTAATCAAGTTATTAGCCGTTAATAATATACAAAATAATCTTAACAAGTATATATACATCACTTTGACCAAAATAATTATATGTATATTTTCTACTCTCATCTGTTTGTTACATAACATGTTCCCTAAGGCTTTATGTGCACATTGAGTATTTGGTTGCAGAAATTTCTTCACCAAATCCGCATCTCCCGGCAGGAAAAACAATGCATGCGGTGCTGAGTTTTTGTATGCATTTTTCATCCATTGGGAGTAGAAAAATGCTACAAGAATTGACAAGCTGCAATGTATTTCTGCACCAAACCTGCAAGGGTTAAAGCGCAACATGTGCACAAAACTTCAGGATTCTCACTGACTTAGGTCCCTTTCACATCAGTGGTATTCGCTGATTGCGGCAGCTGCGGTGACAAAAACGCAACTGCCGCGATTACCGCATAACGGCCGCGATCACTGCACACTTTCGGCAAGCCCCATACAATGTCTATGGGGCTTGCGGCAGGTGCGGCAAGTGCGGTTTCGGCACTTGCGGCAGGTTCGGCCACGAAAAAACCTCGGCATACCACGTTTTTTTCACGCCCGCACCTGCCGCAAGTGCTGAAACCGCAACTACACCACACTTGCTGCACCTCCACCATTGTATGGGGCTTGTTGCAGGTGAACCGCAAGTGTGGCCGTTATGCGGTAATCGCAGCAGTTGCGATTTTTTCACCGCAACTGCCGCGATCAGCGATTACCACTGATGTGAAAGCAGCCTTTGTTGGCATAAAGATTTGAATGCTGTTTTTGTGACAAATCTGCTCTAAAAAAACACAGAAAAAAATACAGACAAGCACTATGTGCACAAGGGTTAAGAGGTAAAAAGACACATCTGGGGGACAATGACTACGGTACTTTGTTTGCTCGCTTTTTCATTTTAACTGGGGCATTCATAGAAACCACAATTAGCATAGAGACACACTTATGTGAGCTGCATGTGCTTATCTCGCATGCATCTCGCATGAGTCACCCAGTTCCTGGACAGGAGCATAGAGCTGAATATGTTTTTATGGAGCTCCACGCTCCCGTTCAAAGAGACTGCGGCCAGGCTGGGTGACTCATGCGAGATGCATGTGTGATACTCACGTGCTGCTCGCATAAGTGTTTCTATGCCCTTATAGGAAAAACCGCCTCCTCTCCTGTGCTACACAAAACAGGGCTGATGTGAGTCGGCTGAAAGCCAGTGTCTCAACAAGATCGATGTGTCAAATAGAAACAATGACACTGTGCATAGTTCTATCGATGTGTTCAGAAAGCTCCGCTCTATAATATAATATTTATTTATTATATAGTGCTATTAATTTCATAGCACTTTACATACATTACTGCAACACTGTCCTCATGGGCTCACAATCTAAATACCTATCAGTATGTCTTTCAAGTGTGGGAGGAAACCAGAGACAACCCACACATAACTCCTTGCAGATGTTGTCCTGGTGGGATTGACAGTGCTAACCAGTGAGCCACCATACAGTGCTAACCACTGAGCACCGTACAGTGCTAACCACTGAGCCACCATACAGTGCTAACCACTGAGCCACCATACAGTGCTAACCACTGAGCCACCGTACAGTGCTAACCACTGAGCCACCATACAGTGCTAACCACTGAGCCACCGTACAGTGCTAACCACTGAGCCACCATACAGTGCTCACCACTGAGCCACCATACAGTGCTAACCACTGAGCCACCGTACAGTGCTAACCACTGAGCCACCATACAGTGCTAACCACTGAGCCACCGTACAGTGCTAACCACTGAGCCACCTATACAGTGCTAACCACTGAGCCACCGTACAGTGCTAACCACTGAGCCACCGTACAGTGCTAACCACTGAGCCACCATACAGTGCTCACCACTGAGCCACCGATACAGTGCTAACCACTGAGCCACCATACAGTGCTCACCACTGAGCCACCGTATACAGTGCTAACCACTGAGCCACCATACAGTGCTCACCACTGAGCCACCATACTGTGCTAAACACTGAGCCACCATACAATGCTAACCACTGAGCCACCATACTGTGCTAAACACTGAGCCACCGATACAGTGCTAACCACTGAGCCACCATATACAGTGCTAACCACTGAGCCACCGATACAGTGCTAACCACTGAGCCACCATATACAGTGCTAACCACTGAGCCACCATACATGCTAACCACTGAGCCACCATATACAGTGCTAACCACTGAGCCACCATATACAGTGCTAACCACTGAGTCCACCTTACAGTGCTAAACACTGAGCCACCATATACAGTGCTAACCACTGAGCCACCATATACAGTGCTAACTACTGAGTCACCGTACAGTGCTAACCACTGAGCCACCATATACAGTGCTAACCACTGAGCCACCATATACAGTGCTAACCACTGAGCACCATATACAGTGCTAACCACTGAGCCACCATATACAGTGCTAACCACTGAGCCACCATATACAGTGCTAACTACTGAGTCACCGTACAGTGCTAACCACTGAGCCACCGTGCCAACTGTACAGAGAATAAAAAATCTAGATGTCAAAATGACGGATTATTGGTTGCCAAGACTCCACCATACAATGCAGTATAAAGCAATCAAATCATTTCATCCACCCCAAAATTGAATCTATAAAAACATCAGATCACCATGTAAAAAATGAGCCCTCGTCCAGCTCCAGAACCGAAAAGTAAAATTGTTACAGGATTAGAAAAAGCTAATTTTTTTTGTTTAATTTTTTTTTTTTCCCATTTCTGAAAAATGTTAACCACATGAACAAAAAAAAGTTTGGCATTATTGTAATTGTTCTGCCTGGACGATGATATTTCCAGGTAATTTTTATTGAATGGGTATACCGAAAAAAGCAAAAAAAAACAAAAAACAAATTGTGAGTTTGTGTTTTTTTCGCAATTTCACTTCAATTGGAATTTTTTCCCTTTTTAACTTTTTTCAAGAAAACCATTTGGAATGACTGTGGTCATTCAAGAGTACAACTAGTCCCACAATATAAGCCCTCGCATGGCTTTGTAAGTGGAAAATGAAGAAGTTACGAATCTCGAAAGAAGAGGAAGGAAAAATGAAAAATTGCTTTGTTTAAAAGATGAAAAGAAAAAAAGAAAAATGTTCATTGTAGATTTTTCTCTGTGTGGTCACCACAAAAAATACCACAAAAAGCATGTAAAATGTGTCTATAAGTTTGTGGTTATAGGGTCCCGCGCTCACTTTCACCTACTTATTCTACTCTCAATATATGAGATATTCACAGTGTTGTTTTTACAAAAATTTTATTGGATATATGAATTTAAGAACAAAGTGTCAATAAAATGTCAATAAAATGATTAAAAGCTGATATGCAAATCAGTTTATCTCAACCGGTTTTTCGTTCTGGGGTGGTTTTCATAACTTCTTCCACATTACATCCCTTGATCCTGCTAGCAATTGCTTGATATTCTGTTCCTATGAAATATTAAGGGATTATTAAAGTCTATTGTGGATCTCTAATTTGTCCTAATGCTGCATGTATATCAGTTTCCTTACCTCTAACCTTCAGTGTGATGCTTGCTTTTTTGGCAGTCACTTCTTCTGGGTGTTTAGTTTTACCTGTAGGATTTTACATAGATTTTTGTCAGTAAGGCTACTTTCACATACCAATTTTGAGGGAGCCGATGATGTCCGATATAATTCGGACAGCATCGGCTCCCTTCTGATGCCTGGAATCGGGTGCCAAATAGGCACCCGATTCCGGCATAAAATCGGAGTGAAAAAAAGAAAAAAAAAAACCTTATGCTCACCTCCCCACGAGCCCCCGCCGTCTTCCGCCATCTTCTTGAAGGCTCCCGGTGGCTCCCGCAGGCTGCCGCTGTCAGCAGAGCGCTTCCTCTGCTGTTCAGGACCTGCGGTGATGTCACAGTCACGTGACCGCGGGTTCACCATGGTAACCCGCGGTCACATGACTGTGACATCACCGCAGGTCCTATAAGGCAGAGGAAGCGCTCTGCTGACACCGGCAGCCTGCGAGAGCCACAGGGAGCCTTCAAGAAGATGGCGGAAGACGGCGGGGGCTCGTGGAGAGGTGAGAATAACTTTTTTTTTTTTTTTTTTTTAACACTTGTGCTCCTAGTTAGGAGCAGTTTTACTGTACTGAGCATGCTCAGTACAGTAAAACGGGTCCGAGGAGACATCAGATGTTTCCTCGGACCCTTCTCCATAGGGCCCCATGTTATAGGGATCGGACCTAATCGGATGTGCACTAAATGCCATCCGATTTGGTCCGATCCGATTCTGTCAGATTTTATTTTCGGTGCAAAAATCGGAGCAAGCTCCGATTTTTGCACCGATAATAAAATCGGACAGAATCGGATCGGACCAAATCGGATGGCATTTAGTGCACATCCGATTCGGTCCGATGCCCATAGAGCTGCATGGGGGCCAAATTCGGATCCGATGCTGTCCGATTTTGATCGGACAGCATCGGAAATCCGAAAATCGTTATGTGAAAGCAGCCCTAACTTGTATTAATGTATCTTTGATTTTTCAATATTTATCAATGTTATACTTCACCTTAACTGAGGTTTTTTAGGGTTATATCTGTCCTTATGTATAGTTTCCTCCTCTGTAGTCCGATGTGAGTTATCTAGGATATATATTCATTTACATTAACCCTTATATTACAAATTTGTTTGTTTCACTAGATAATATGGCTCTAGATCACTTACAATTTTAGCCTTTCATCTACTAAATTCGTCCTCTGCTGGTAACACCTTGCTTTCCTTTTTTCTTTACTATTCTGTGGTAATCTATTATGCAACCATAGAATAAACAAGCAATGACTTAACAATTGTTCCTTATCTCAAACCCCTCTAGTTAGTATGCTGCCTGTCATGGACAAAGAATCACAGTAAGTTTTCTGTGTATTGATAAATATTGAAAAATCAAAGATACATTAATACAAGTTACTGACAAAAATCTATGTAAAATCCTACAGGTAAAACTAAACACCCAGAAGAAGTGACTGCCAAAAAAGCAAGCATCACACTGAAGGTTAGAGGTAAGGAAACTGATATACATGCAGCATTAGGACAAATTAGAGATCCACAATAGACTTTAATAATCCCTTAATATTTCATAGGAACAGAATATCAAGCAATTGCTAGCAGGATCAAGGGATGTAATGTGGAAGAAGTTATGAAAACCACCCCAGAACGAAAAACCGGTTGAGATAAACTGATTTGCATATCAGCTTTTATAATTTTATTGACATTTTATTGACACTTTGTTCTTAAATTCATATATCCAATAAAATTTTTGTAAAAACAACACTGTGAATATCTCATATATTGAGAGTAGAATAAGTAGGTGAAAGTGAGCGCGGGACCCTATAACCTCAAACTTATAGACACTATTAATAATAGGGTGGTCAATAAATGCGGAACCCCCTAGTGGTCCCTTTTTGCAGCATAACTTAAGGTGTCAAAGAATTCAGAATTTGACACCTCCTAGCCAGCTCCAGTGTCTCCCCTACCTATTTATAATATGTAAAATGTGTCGCTGCCGAAATAACAAAAGTACTGGACCGGTTTGGCATCTCATATTTGTACTGACTTGGAGAGACGGGCAGATAGGTCATTTTTATTGAGCAGGGAACATAGTGATAAAAAAGAAACTGCAGGTATATTTGCTTTTTAAGTGCACTTTAGAATATTTTTTTCCCATTTTTCAGTACATATAAAAAATAGTAAAATGAATAGTGTCATTCAAAACTGCAACTTGTCCACAAAGAAGCAAGCCTTCATTTGACTTTGTTGAAGAAAAAAAAATAGGTAATGGCTCCTGGAACAAGAGGAGAAAAAACAAAAGTGCAAGAATTAAAAAAAGGGTCTTTAAGGGCTTAAAGTCTATTGCTGTCCATAAGTTACATCTTCATTGGTACGGTGGCTCGGTGGTTAGCACTGCAGCACTGGGGGCCTGGGTTCATATCCCAACAAGGACAACATCTGCAAGGAGTCTGTATGTTCTCCCTGTGTTTGCATTGGTTTCCTCCCAAAGACATACTGATAGGACGTTTATATTGCAAGCCCCAATGGGGACAGTGTTGTTAATGTATGTGAAGTGCTATGGAATTATTAGTGCTATATAAGTGAATAAAGATTATTATTATTATGTTAACAGGTCACAGTTTTTAAGGTTAAAAGTAGACGTTACTTCCATCTAGTACAACCCATAGCCTAACATGTTGATCCAGAAGAAGGCAAAACAAAATCATGTGATCAATGTGGAGGCCCCGGTAACTACCATGTGCGTCCAACATTCAAATAGAGATAAGTACCCGGGAATATCACTACACAATGTACAGACCCAAGCTGTTCTGGTTCTGTACATTATTTACCTCCAGTCCAGGTGCTGCAATAGCAGATAACAGCTGATCGGTGGTGGTTGCAGCAGGTATAGGACCAAGACCCCCACCAATCTGATATCAATCACTTATGGCCACTTTACACACACCAACTTATCTGTCCAACTTCCGACCAACTTACTGGTTGCAGTGAAATCATGGACACATTGTTCCATTGTACACAGCCACAAAATGGAGCAATGAGTCCATGATTTCACTGCAACCAGTAAGTTGGTCAGAAGTTGGACAGATAAGTTGATGTGTGTAAAGTGGCCCTTAGCCTTCTGGTAAGTCTTCCTTATGCTAGTCCTGGGCGATCCCTTTGTGCATAGATAGCACTGCATGTCTGTCTTCGGACTAGTCTGGTTTACTAAATGCTTCTGTTTCCTCTGAAATAACATCTCTGGAGCATCTTTCTTATCTGCATTTTGATGCTGCTTACATATTCCTCATGGAATTATGTTAATTGAAAACAGAGTGTTTCTATTCCCCTTGTCAATACGGCATGTCCAAAGAGAACCTGAAACCTCCAAAACAGATTGGACAGTATAAGAGTAAAGGCACCATTACACGGCACGACATCATCAGCTACATCGCTGATACGTCAGGGGTTTGGAGCCGTACCAGCAACGTCGTTGCGACCTCGTTGCGTGTGACTCTGGCAAGTTGCTACGATAAATCGCTGGATCAAAGTTGAGAGGTTTACCAACATGTTGGAAAACCTGATGGTCTCAACTCCAGCTGCTGCATCGTTCTGTGTGACACCACGACAACGATGTCGTGGATGACTTCGCCCATTCACAGCAATGAGCAGGGATTGTTCACGGGGCTTGTGGACGATACCTGCTCACAACATCATTGGTGCGTCGTTCACGATATCTAGACGTGTGACATCTTACCAAAGATGTAAAAACGATGTTGGAAACAACTGCGCGCCCACGAGATCATTGCCGACATCGTTTCAACGTCGTGCTGTGTAACGGGGCCTTCAGAATATCCTCTTTGACTAGAAGAACGGAGATGTCCAGTTAACACTTTACTCACACATGCCTGGAGAAGTAAAAGAGGGAAAGCTCAATGGAAAGTTCTAATAAAAGATTTTCCACCATTGTAATTTCTGGAGAATTGAACTCTGTAAAAAGAGGCATGTTGGGATAGTTCATAGGTCAATAAACCTTAAACGTCACAATCTTATTACGGTATCGGTATATTTCTAGAGTTCTTTATGCAAGAGACGTGAAATGTATATCAGGTTATTATTGATATACAGTCACCTTCACAGCCGAGGAAGGCTTCCTTGGCATTGAGATGAACAGTGACGGGCTTGCAACGTGTTGCATTTGGTTTGTATAATAAATAACATATCTACTGAACGTCAATTTAGTTATTGGATGGCTGCAGATACATTGCTTTATTCCAATGTCCGGCTTATTAAGATTCTCTGTAATCTGCTTGTCATGAGCAGAGAACCGCAATGTGCATGTTATTGGCAGAGGTCCAGTACTGCATCACTGTATCCTTATTCTATTACAACTACTGTATATATTAAACCAGATTAACAAGAATAACTAAACGTTAAGAATAAAACAACACATTAAAAATTCATTAGACCATGGTCCGTTACCTTCCAGTAACAGCTATGCTTCACATTTAGCTATATACATTTATATGATTGTATCTATACTCACAGCTCGTACCTCTCACTTCTTCTCTTCTTCTATGAACTCTCCGGTCATTACAATTCTTTTTAAATCAACGTACATCAGCGACACAGCAACAACATAGTAAGTCAGACTGGTTCTACAAGCCAAACCTACGGGTGATGGAAGTGGGTGGAACACCATAGGATGACTGGGCTGCTGGAATAAAGAGGGATATACTTCCTCTATAAGCAAAGGTGTCTGATGCTGACGACATATCATTTTATTGCTGAGAATATGGTTCTTTATGTGGTTTTAATGATAATATCAGGGGTAGCAGTAATGTGTCTTATCTTCTGGTACATTTCCACTGCAAAAACCCTGCCAAAAAATGCATAAGAAAACATGATTGGTGCATTTTCGCAAACAAGTGAACAATTTTGTTACAAGCAGATTTAAATCTTTTTTTTAATATGGATTTTGGCACAGAATCTGCTCCAAAAACCAAGTTAAGAAACTCCTTATGAACTTAATTTAAATGGGTTGTCAGGTCCTTTAATATATCTTCAGTGTCTTTATATGACTACAGATTTCTGAATCCTAACAGCATGGATCCCGAACGCTGCCAGGGTTTTCCTGCATTGCTGGAGGGAGCGGCGATCACGTGACTGCAAGTATATGGTTTTCATGAAGTCACGTGCTGGCTAGACGAAGAACATGAGGATGCAACAACGCCGGAAAAGTCAACGCAGTGGAGGCTCCCAACCAAGATTTATTACACACCAATCAGAGGATAAAATATTGACGTTTAATAAGGCAAAAATGCAAAAGATTGCAATACAATCAGGGGAAATACCCAATATATGCTAAGCAAGGTCTAAATGCAGTTTAGTACACTAGGTTTTCTATAAGACTAAGTAATGGATACTTCTAGGATGAACTTTACTCAGTCTTTCTGCCTAAAAAGAGTCACAGTCTAACTTATCTAATAATTCAACCTCTTAATAATGGGACCATAGGGTGACCAGCTAAGCGACTAGTTCAATGCTACTGGATAACATTGTCCCACTAAGTATCGTATGTCTGGACACAAAGCAATGACCTAGTTCACTTACATCGTCTTCTGGAGTTGGTATTCGGTCTACGGGGCTTGTCCTACATAGTCAGGGATTAGGTTCTTAAAGCGAATATTCCTGCAAATGATAATGCTATACTAAGGAACCATTGAATGTAAAATTTAGAACTGCATTACTGACATAGAAACTAGGTTAAAAATTAGGTACTTGGTGCACAATTTGGCCAATTTGTGATAAGCACAACACACATCGACAAGGTATACTCCATTGTTGGGACTGTATCTTTGAATGCCTCTACCTGGGCTAATAGCATACAATTTAAAGGGCAGGTAGGATCCAGCTTTAATGAGACTTAAAACTCTGTTAACTGCTGGGCAGAGTATACTACAAATATCAATAAATTGACCAGCACATCCAAGAAATAGAAAAGTGGGAACAAATGCATACTGAATACTAGTCAATACAATCAAAGTGAATACAGCTGCACATTTAAAATGCCTTAATTGTATTAACTAGTTTCTATGAGGTGCATATCTCCCTCAATTAAACAGCTTTGTTGTTAATTCAGTTCCAAGTGATCCTTCGACCAGCAGATGTGATGTTCTTCCACAGGCACTGCTAGATCTAGTTGGGTGCATCTGCTGCTGTTCCCATTCCTTTACATTCCTCTTTTTAAACTCATCAGACCTCGAGTAAGAGAGTCACTCAGTGTCTACTTGTTCTTTAGAGGTTAGCCTATGTGGTCTGCTTCTGATTACATTCTTGTGCCGTCTGCACCATTTTGGGCATATCTCATAGGCGGGAAACCAGTTTTAGCACGCTAGGTTCTGCGAAGCTCTTCCTGGGGTGACTCAACAGGGACATTGGAAATTTCAGGGTCAAAGAATGTTTTGTTGTAATACCCAACCATGGGTTCCCTCCTCTCTTTTGGACCGCACTTCGTACACCATGTTGGGGTGAATCTACGTCGTCACTCAAGGAAATTGCCTCCCACTGGTAGTCCAATTTATTTCTAGGCCACTTGGCACACACCAGCACCCAATCATCAGGTTTTTAATGGCGTCTTCTTCATCAAGGTCAAATCGGAAAGTTTCATGTTCTGAAACTTTTTTCCACAAGCCGCCGCAATGTTGTAGCAATTGTCGATGATCTGGAACTCAAGTGGACATGTGTATTCTTGTGCAATCTTCATCCGGATTGGGCTCCAAGAATAATTTTAGGGTCATTAAAGCTAAACAGCAGGGTGTACAGTGTGTAGCCAGTTGTGGATATTGTTATACACTCACACCAACTCCTAATGTCTGATCGTCTTCCAGGGGTTTTAGCATTTGTAGTAGCATCCTATTGAAGAGTTCACAGGCTCCATTCCCTTGAGAGTGATCAGGCATAGTTTGAGACTTCTCAATGTTATTGAGCCAAGGTAGCTCTTCCATTGTTCCCCCTGGAAGCACACTCCTTGATCAGAGTGGATTCTTTTCATGCACCCATGCACAGGGATGAAATCTCGGCAGATGGCTCAGGCCGCTGACTCAGCCATCTGGTCCTGGGTCGGGATCACAACTGTGAACTTCATGGAGTGGTCTGTCATCACTAAACAATATTCAAAGCTGTTATGAGACAGCCAAATCATAGGATCGTCGACCATTAGTACCTCCAGTGGTCCAGATGTTCTTATTACTTAAGTGAGTGCCCTCTCATCAGGAGGCTTAATCAGTTCACACTGATGGCATGTTTGACAGATGATTCTCACCACCCGAAGTAGCTGGAGCTAGCACTCAAGCTGTCGTAACCTCTGGAAAGTTATTTTTGTCTCAAAGTCTTTCAAGGGCCTATTTGGGCAAGCACCATACCATTCCCTCTCCAATCATCATTTACTAGATAGACTAGGGTCACACTTCAGTTTTGTTTTGTTTTTTAAAACTTGATCCGGTTTTGAGCTTTCAAAAAGCTCAAATCCGGATCAAGAAACACTTCTCATAGGAGCCTATGCTGAAAAATCTGATTGCTTCACAAGCAATCCGGTTTCCGTCTTCGGCTCTGCAGCCTGCGTGAAAAATCATGCAGGCTGAAGTTTTCGGAGCGGCTCTAGCATCCGCAATGCGGGAACCGGATTGTTCAGGATGTGTAATCCTGAGCAATGCGGGTACCGCATATACTTTGCTTATCCCGGCTGCCGCCGGGATAAGCAAAGTGCTCTGTGTATAGTAAAAGTATTTATTTAATAAATAAATGTTTGTACAATGTCTCTAGGGGGTGCCCAGTCCCCCTAGAGACCTTCCACCCACTCAGGTGAGCATATACTGCTATAATCTGTTATGTACAACAGCTGACTCCTGTCAGCTGTTGTACAGTTTTATGAATGAAAGCGCCGGGCTCCTCAGAGCAGCGCGCATACTATTGCTAATGGTATAGTATGTGCGCCGCTGTCTGAGGTCCTGAAGCCTTATACAGAAGATCTATGGGCAGCGCTGCCACTTGTCCCTACCTGACTGAGGAAGAACTCCGTCAGATTTGCTTCCATCTGCTCCAAGATGTCGCGGCCATCTCTTGCTTTGACCTACCTCTCTTTTGAGGTAAGAGACACAGACAAATGTTCACAGTCTCCTTTTACAGACCATGTGATGTTCTCCAGCATCACGGAGACTCGGGCCACTTCTTTTTTTTGCGATCAGTTATAGACTCGCCCCAGTCAGGTTAAGGCACCTCACCAGCATATGGTCGCCAGTATTCGAGCAACCAATAGTCCTGGGATTTCACCACCTTCTGTTTGCTCAAGCTGAATTTCCACTCCTTCAAATGGCAACTGCGCTGGGATTGGTAAAGTGAGCTTTATCTGCTCTAGCAGCAGGGTCAGGGTAGTGTGAGGGGGCACCACTACATTTCCCAGAGACCAGCACATCATAGACAGCTTTTGAATCTAGCTAACCTAAATAAGCTGTTGAAATGTCCTCCTACTCAGGTGATGTTGTGTTGCATGGGTCCAGTTGTTTTCCTGTCGCTCATATGCTAAAAATTGTCCCAATTGACTTATAAGGTTCCTCCCCAGGGTCACAATGGGTTCAACCCCGATTGGGGCCTTTCAATAGCACGATCCCATTCATTCCGAGGTACTTCCCGCGCCACATTTGAAGAGCTGTCCGTTCAGCACCACACACATCTTCTGCTACACAACCGTCCGCAAACTCAGTGCAATTACGCGCGCCATTGAATAGCGCAAGCTAAGTTGTCGGCGTGTATTAAGTTGCGCTGTGAGTATAGTGCCACACATGACAGCTCAGATGTTGGCCTACACATCGTAGATGGGTGCCATGGGCCACGCACTACAATCATCCTACATCTGTGATTTTGGTGACGCTGCTGGATACATTGTACTGCTCCCACTCCGCGGACGTCTAATTTGTTAGCACCCTCAACCTTGTTTGGTGGCGCCAGTGTGCATGGTGACGTCATCACGTTTCTGCTCTTTCCTCCCTGCCTGCCAGGTGCCTGACCCTCCCCTGCACATAGTAGAAGAGTCATGGCGGTCGCACAGCGCGCTGCCACATGGGGTATGGCAGAATTAATAATACTGATAGACCTGTTTGAAAAAAAAAATCTTTTTAAAAAAACAAAAAACAACAAAAAAAAACAATAAATGTGCTTGCAAACCAAAATACTGTGTGATCCCTTGTCTCAGCACACATAGGGACACCTTTGGGAGGTGAAATTGTTAAACACAACACATGGCTAATGACACTGCATAGGTGTGCAGTGTGACATGATAAAGACCTGACCATACTGTACCATTTCAACACGGATGAAGCCCTATATTACATCAATGTCTCCAATATCACACCCACATTAACAAACACACATACACAAACATACTCGCCTATGTCGGCCGGAGAAGATTCGTAATCTCTCAATACTCACACATGTCACCTAGGGATAGACACCTGTCTGCTACCTCTCCTTCTGCCACAGAAACATCACCATTACATCCACAACACACTACACACACAACCATATTGCTGAACCTGACACATATGTGGATGTAGGTATGGAAAATATTAGTGAGGTTTATTAAACCAAAATAAAAAGCCCAACACACTTGGTTTTGGAACAAAACAAACTATCCTGTACGCAATGTCGTGCATTGCCTAGTAGTGTCTTGCGTCTGCGTCCTCTGCTGGATCAGACAATGGCTCCTCCCCCTCATCCCCATAATCCCACACATTGGAGGCTCTTCTGTGCTGGAGTCTTCGTGGGGGACGTGGAGGATCCTGATTTTGACAACCTCTAGCCATGTGTTATTGGGGCGCAGGGGGCACTGGGGTGTTTTCTTGGGGAATACAATGGAACCACCCCATCTGAGTGCCCCATCAACGCCCACTTCCAGGACCCGAATGATGGCCCTCTCAGCGATGGCGTGTTGTTCCGGCTCCATGCGACACACCCACTCACTGGCCATGTGCCCGATTGTCCTCTGTCGGTCCAATAGGACACGTTTTGCCCACGTACACAGCTCAGTGTATGGTTGGGCTGGTGTGCGTCGCCTTTGTATTCCTAAGCTGGGCCCAGGGCACGGCCCCCCACCACTGGGATCAGGCACCTGCTCCACCAAAGATGTTGAGGGTGGAGCCTGGCCAGCGGGTGGGTCCTCTGTACTGAAGCGAGACTCCCGAGGGGCCTGTAAATCAAACATAGAAAAATTAAACATTAACAAGAGTAGCAATGTACTGACATCAATTACCACAACCAACCACCCAGCACCAGATGGAGCATATCTGAGCATGCCAAACACCCAAATGAACAGTAGCAGGGTTGGAAACAGAGATGAAGAAAGAAGTAGACCAGTGCTCTGTACTCTCCTGAGGCTCCAAATTGATATGCCAAGTGCCCCAACATAACACAGCACAATCTGTACCAACAGCCACGAGCCAATACACAGCAGAAGACACAGAAGAATGGTGAAAGTACAACACGATTGTGCCTCCGACATGTCCACGAACCCACACTTCAGTGCAACCACCAAGGTGTGGACATAGGTAGCAAAACAACAATTACGCACCTCCTGTGATGGGGCAGGCTCTTGGCTTGTGGTCGCAGATGGTTGGACAAGGCGCCTGCTGCATCGTGTTGGCCGATGAGCCTCCTGGCCCAGGGGAAGATGAGGAGGTCATAATACCACAGACGTGGCTTAGGGACCTCCTCAGCTGCAGCCCTAGACCGAGCCTCAAACCACTTTTTATGCTCTTTAGTGAACACGGTGTGCAGACGCTTGATTTTTTCCACAACCATCGGCACGTCCAGGTCTTACTTTGGTCGAGCCGGTTTGCCAGCTCGACAAGGTGCTCATAGGTCACAGCCTGTGCTGCCTTGCTCTTGTACTTAGGCAACGTCACCCGCCACAGGTATCTATGGTCCTGGTACATGGCTAGGAGGTCACGCACAAAATCAGGACTCTCAGCCATCTGCCAAATAACAACATAGTGTGTTACCAAAACACATACATGTACATATCAGGTCACACCCTATTCTGTGTGGCTAATCCATGTCCAGCACTAGCAATGACAGGTGGTCTGGTAGTTAGCTTGTGTATGCAGAAGCATTAATGGCCTTTATATGTGTGCACAGATGTGACATGCTGCACATATGTGATCTTTAAGGGCACACATGGCGTAACACACAAAATTTTGACACAGGAATGACCTCAGCAAATGTGGCGCCCCTGCGACCACGGTGGCCACAGGTAGGAACTGCATCCAGGCAAATAGTAGACAGGTTTTACAGGAACCACCCACAAAACACACACCCACAGATACAGCACCCAACCCGGAGCCTGGGACTCTAGGCGGGCAAGGGGTGACAGGGTTTAGAGGGAAGTGGGTGGGAAAGAAGGTCAGGTGACAGCACTGGGGTATAAAGGGAAAACAGGAAGTAGTTAGTAAGCTGAGGTAGGCTGAGAAGTAAAGACCAGAAAAGACAGAGTGACACTTTCCTGAGGGTCAGGGCTCCCTGGAGGCGCAGACACCGTTCCCTGGAGAGAAAGCTCGCTCCAAAGCCTGCAGCCCAAAGGAAGGGGAAAGACCGGACCAGGACAACTGGGTTCGAGGAACACGGCAGCAGTGTTAGCGAACGACGGTGAGGAGAATCCCTTCCCAGTGCAGAAGTTACACGGGTTGGAAAGGGCCCGTTGATCCCTTGCAAGATAGGGACACCCAAGGCTAGGCTGGGAACAGACAGTCAGCTCTGGGTGACCGTAGCTACACGCCGGTACACTGACACACCGACGGGGAGGCATAGATTCCAGGTCTGGTCACCCAACACACAGGCTGGAGGATCAGCAGCACATAGGACCCAGGCTTACCACCCACACACATAGGAGGAAGCCAGACAAGGGATCGAGCTGCCCCCATACAGCCCACAGCTGTGAAAAAGAACTGCGTTGTGAACTGTTGTACTGAGAAAGAACTGCAAGTAAAACCCGGTGAACCCTGCTTCAGTCTCCCGTGTGTGATTCCCTGAATACAGAACTGTATATTCATATTACATCCTGTCAGGAGCAGCCCCGACCTGTGGCGGGCTCATCCATCTTGCTGCAGCGTCATCCATCCATCCTCCTGGAAGAAGTACGCAGCAACGGTGTCCCCTCACTGAACACAACCCGTGGGTGGCTTCACAACAAATCCCTGTAAATAACCCCTTTTACTTGTGGGCTCGGGACACGGTCCTGACCAAGGACTGCCGTGATACCCCCCGTAATACCCCGGTCCGATACCGAGTACCCCGTCCCAGTGGGCTCCACACACATGTTTAGGGAACGATGTAGTGCTGTATGACACATTGAACAAATGCAGGGGAAGTTAGGGCACCAAAGCCGGCCGCTTCATGGGCGGATAAAGTTCGTGGAGCGATCAGGAGATAACAGGGGGTGCCTGTCTCAAAGCACAACAGCAATCCAATCTTTGAATAAAGTAGAGACGGCACTCACCCGTGTGTAGATCGGTGTTTATTCAGGGAACGTTGACATTCAGTGCAGGGAGGGAGGTGGGAGCCGTGGAAGCGCATAAGCGTGAAACGGTGCCGTCGTCATCTCGGCTCCCACCTCCCTCCCTGCACTGAATGTCAACGTTCCCTGAATAAACACCGATCTACACACGGGTGAGTGCCGTCTCTACTTTATTCAAAGATTGTCATGTCATTGGTGGCAAGGATTGTGTGCTATAGGACACGGAGGGGGTTAACGATGCATAGCCGTCGCAAACCATACATCTACATGACGATACATGAAGCTGTACTAAGCCGCCCATATATCTCGCAAAATATGGCTCTGAAGGCGAAAATAATATACCATACATGAGAAGCACAATAGCATATACACCGACTTACTGTCTGCCAACAGAGTTCTGAGGATGAGACACTACAAGAACAATGCACATTGAAGTAGGAGCATGGGTGGCGGACCAGCTGGCCACAATTTAAAACACAACATGACCAATCACAAAGCAGCACAGGCACCTAATCAGTAGTCGCACGTGGCTACACCCAGGCGGCTATGTGAATTAGATGACGCAGGTGCGCTGTGATTGGATAGTTACCACATAAAAAACGCTAACGACCCAGCTACGGCACGCTTGCTGCCCAGAGTCATTAAGTAAGTACTGATGTTGAGACATGATTTGTGATATGGCTGTGTATAGTGTTTGATACATCTTTGCATTACGGATTGTTTTTGAGTACTGTAGCAGACGCCCAAGTCCTGGTGTATTTAGTTTGTATTCATGATATGTTTGATGGATCTATTGTGTGGAGAAAAATGGATGGATGGCTTTCCTTGCCACAAAACACCATACTCATTGACAATCCATTTTGCCTTCACCATACAGGATCATGTACCAAGGAGGCCTCTGTGGTTAGTTTAGTGGCACATAGTACTGCCCTTTACCAGACAGAATGGAAGTATTCTGGCAATACTGAGATGTGGAGTGGCCCATGTGGCCTGGGAATTTCTGCCTGTGAAGATGCGGCCTTATCAACACCACAGGGATGTCTGTTGGACGTGATGAATATGCGATTGTCAGCTGCGTGGGATGATGATTTGTCAGTAGCACATGGCTCTGGTATGTTTAGCATGTTCTTGTATGTAATTGTTAACAAGCATCTGTCTGTGTGGTTGACATTTTTATTTTCCTAGGCCTTGTGGTAGTACGTATACATTATGGGCAGCTATATGGGGGTATGGTAATGATGTCTCAATTTGGGCGATGGAGATATAGTTGTGGAGGAGGCCCATGGGTGTAGTGATAACAGGTGTTGTTGTGAGGCAGTGTAATGTTGTTTGTGACCGTTCAATGGTGCAATATATCTATGCGAGTGGCCATATGAGCAGAGTCTGCTAGGATGTGGGTAACTGGCTAGGAGATGTGTAGGGAAGGAGGTAGTGGTTACTTTTGATGGGCTGATAACGTGTTGTTTTGATGATAGTCTATTTTTGTTCCTTTTGCAGGGGTTGGTAGTGAGATGATCATGGACCCTGATGGAGATGTTATCGTGGCTCTTGCCTTGGTGGAAGAGGACTTATGGCTGGAGGAGAGAGCTGAGAGGTTGCGGGCTCGCCGACCACGGCGTGTGTGGGTTCGGGATTGGCTTCGGCCACGGGACAACCTGAGTCATATGCACCTGCTGCATCAGCTGGAGGATACTAGTCCGCATGATTTCAGGAACTATCTCCGTATGTCCGAGGACTCTTTCACATTCCTCTTGGAACGCATTAAGCCATTAATAGCCGGACAGGACACTTTGATGCGTCGAGCTGTGCCACCTGAGGATCGTTTGACTGTAACTTTGAGGTTCCTGGCAACAGGACATTCGAGGACAGACCTGCAATATTTTGCAGCAGTCACATGGCCACTTCTGAGCTGCCTGATACCCGAGACATGTGAGGCCATCTTGAATTGTCTGCTGCCATCCTACATGCAGTTACCAACAACCCCTGCTGGATAGATGGATGTTGCCAGAAGGTTTTGTCGATCGATGGCAATTTCCAAACTGCGGCGGGGCATTGGATGGTAAGCATGTGAGGATCACGCAACCCCCCAACACGGGGTTTTTGTATTTTAATTACAAAGGATATTTTAGCGTGGTCCTCATGGCCCTGGTAGATGCTCACTATGAGTTCCTCTAGACGTGAACGTTGGCATGAACGGCCGTGTCTCAGATGGGGGCGTGTTTGCACACAGCTCCTTGGCCCAAGACCTAAGGAGACGTGCTCTGAACTTGCCCTCAAATGATGAGACAACCGGTCATCTAAACTTTGCGCTTGTGGGGGATGAAGCCTTCCCACTTCAGGCTCACCTACTATGACCATATCTTCAGAGGATGTTTACTTCTGAACAGCTCATGTTCAATTACCGGCTATCCCGGGCTCGCCGTGTGCTTGAAAATGCGTTTGGGATCATGGCCAATAGATTCCGCGTGTTTGATATGCCTTTGTATATGAAACTGGAATCTATCAATGTGGTAGTGCTGGCCTGCTGTGTGCTGCATAACTTCCTGCGTCGTAGGGATCGGTCATCATACACGCCAGCATTGTATGGGGATTCTGTGGACCCTACAACAGGGAAGCTCCGTCCCGAAGATTGGCGTGCTGCCTACCATGGTGTGGTGCCACTCCAGCCGCTGAGCCACGGTCTGAGTCAGCAGGAAGCCAGGAGCAGCAGTGACGCATATTGCTCCTACTTTAATGGCCCTGGGGCAGTGGCCTGGCAGAACCAGCAGGTGTAGGGTTTCTGGTGTTGTGAGGCAGCAACATGAGGAGGAGGGTGGAGTCACCAGGGTGGCTGCACCAGGACGATTATGGTTGTGTTTTGTTTATTTTGGGTGTTGAAAAATTATTAGTTACTTTAGATTTTTTTTGCTCTGTACTCTGAAATGTTTGGTATGGCCATTAATTTTCATCATTTTGTATTTATTTGTGTGATGTTGACACTTCTGTTTTAAATGTTTTTGTGTGTTGTTCGAATTCTATTTTTTGTGCACAAAAAGTCAAACTAAAAAAAAAAAAAACCAAACTACCTGTGTCTGTTGTTACTTTTGAATACAGGGCAGGTGCCCATAGCTTTATGCTGTGCACAGAGGTATGTGATACATTAAATGGTATTGATGGGTCTGTGCAGCATTGTCTGCTAATGTCCAGTACACAGGTCCAGCCCTTTGGGCCACACTTTGTGCTGCGACTGTGTGTACATATCCATTATGATGTGTTTGGGCACATGGGAACGTGTCCACACACATGGAGAATGCAATGGTGTTTGTGGGGATATAGGTACACTTCAGTACCCACACACAAACATGTGTACACACATAGTTCAGCCATGGCAGCTCTGGCAAAGCGTGGACCAATGCAGGCACCTATGTCCAGAGTGTTGTTTGTAGCTTACCGCAATCACCTACAAATGCACAACTAGCCATTCTTAGTATAATCCTTGTAATGCTTTTTCTGCTGTTTCAGCAAGTCAAACTTGAACATAAGGACACTGCGGTTTTCTGCCTTACTGGTGGAGCTTTCACTTTTCCTACTTCAAACTGACTTATAAATTTACGTTGGGGATACATAATACATATATCAGCTAAACTTTTCACAATCGTTACCAGCTCAGGTGATGATTAATTATGTCAAATTTTCGAGGAAATTATTAGCCCCCCAGTTGCATATCCAGAGTGAGGAAGAGCAGTAAGAAGTGGAAGAGCTCATGCTTGTCTACAACCAGAGGGATATGCTGACCATCCACTGTAGTACAGTAATTATTGAGAACCCTAGTAAATTGGAGAAGGGGATGCTGACAGATGTCATTATTAGATAAACAAAAGCTTTAAAGCAGCACTCCAGAGATTTTTTTTCAGCGCTGAAGTCAATGCTTGCGTCCATTCGTATACTCACCTTTCGGTGGCTTCATCCGTTTTCAGTGCCGCTTCCGATACCACTGGGAGTCAGAAGTTACATAACAAGCTCTCAATGCAAGTCTGTGAGAGCTAGAACAAGGCTCTCATAGACTTATACTGAGTGGAGACCTCTGACACGACCTATTAAACACTGGAACTGCCGGCAGGTCAGAACTGTTGAAAAACAACAAGAGCGACGCTGAAAACAGATGAAGATGCCAGATGGTAAGTATAAGAAAGGGGGCCCAGGACTTAGAATTTAAAGCACCACTCAAGAGGTAAAATAAAGAAAAAAATGCTGGAGTGGTGCTTTAAATAATTTCACAACTGTAAATTACTGTTTATTATCACAATGAACCATGTAATTTACAGATACACTGGAATAGATTTATCAGTAGTAGCAATATTCCATGTAACGCATATCCTGTCTTTAATGATTTCCCAAATACAGAACTAATGACAGGGTGAGATGCGTAGGATGAACAGGTCTTAACAGTAAGTAACTATAAATAATATCCCATATACAAGTGTGTAATTACCGTAAGACAAGCAACAGGGCACAGGTAGTGGCTGCACGGATAGACTAAGTATGTGAAATGCTGTCTCAGCCTAAACACCAGCGAGGCCAGATCCTTATATGTAAAAGGTGTCGGCTTGTGTGAATCATTTGTTTGCTTAAAGTGGTTTTGAAGTGGTCACTCGTCACCCGACTAATGTTATCCAAACAGAAGTAAATCTTTTTTTTATAATGCTATGTGCCACATTTAGCTGGCAAACTTCCTTTTGGCAACTAACTGTAACTGCAATTATCAATACAACAGCGGTCTCTCTTTGTTACCAAACCTAGTGATGGTAATAATGAATTGTACTGTTCAGAGGACATACCATATATACTCGAGTATAAGCCAACCGAGTAAAGCGAGGCCCCTAATTTTACCCCAAAAACTGGGGAAACCTATTGACTCGAGTATAAGCCTAGGGTGGGGAAAGCAGCAGCCCCCCATCCTAGTATATTAATCCTCATCACTACGTGAGGTCACAATTTTTTTAATATTTTTGATATAAATGTATGTTGTATTTTGAGATCTGTAATACATGCACTGAAGAAGTGGTTGGGGGACCACGAAAACGCGTCGGCAAATCCTGTGTGTTGTGTGATGTGTGCCAAATAAAGTCTGTTATCCATCATCTGGTCAGCGCGTCTATAATCCCGGATTGTGCAACTAACTTTTACACTTATCCCCTACGGATCTGCAACGACCAGGTAATCTCTACCAGTTGTTGATGTCACAACAGAAAAGGTGAGTGGGTCCTGAAAACTCCCTTCTGTTGTACCCTGGTGAACGCCCTATGTGTGCTCCCCTCCCCCTCCCTTTCTCGATTTTTTTCAAGGCAGGCAAAATTTGAGCAGGCTCTGATTTTGGGGACGGGAAAAAAGCTGACACAAATGGATCATCACAAAACTGACACAATGATGCCAATAAGGACTGATCTGTGAACATCCATGCCCATAGGGACTCATGGAGGCCAAATCGGATCCATGGCTATCCTTTTACAACAGATAGCCACAGATGAACAAAAATCGTGATGTGAAAGCAGCCTTAAACTATAGTACAAAAACTACATTAGTTACAGTTTCAGAATAGCTAAACAAAGAAGGTTTGGGGGGTCTACAAGTCATAGTAGCCAAGAAGCATAACTATCATTGAGTGGTGTCGCTACCCTTCGTCTGCTTTTAAACAGGCTAGGACCAGTCCCCCTGATTAGCTGTGCTAAACTATGTGATTTGATAGCTGCAGTACATTATGTGGATGATTGCCTGGCTGTTCCTAAGTCATGTGGTCCTCCTCTGGTTGATGTAATATTCTAAAATGTGTAAAATGCGATCGAATTAGGCGATTCACGTGATGTGAAATGCATAGTGTACAGATTGCTAACAATTCTACATAATTTGAAACTGCATAGAATTGATGTGCTCCTCTATAAAATTGTGTCAGGGACACAAATAAAAAGGCTGGCACAGAAGAAACCTTTTGCTACACACTGGGAAAAAAAGAGAATTAAACATGATAAAGGAAAAGACTATGCATGTGTTCTCAAGCATCAATATGTGGTTTGTTTGTTTGATCCAGTCTAACATGCTTACTGTTTTTTACTTTTTGTGTTTGGTCTCTTATGCGGCTGCATTATGATTGGCTTCCCCATAATATGCTGATAAGGGAGACATAGTTGTGGCGGGATGTGCAACAGAGCAGGAAGGGACACCAGGCCAATCATCAATCCAATGAGATTTATTGAACAGGGAAAATGGAACAGCACAAATAAGGTAATTCTGCAATGAGTCCACACAGCAAAACAAGTCCAATGGATCCAACGGATGAAGGACACCACACAATCCCACAGGCACCAAGATCTTGCCTCAGCTAAGATCTCAGCCTCTTCCACCCCAGCATTCAACTAAGGCTGGCTTCACACTTGCGGACCCTCTGCAGCGTCCTGCAGAGGAGATCCGCAAGCTGACCGCAACCCCTATGTTTATAATGGGAACGCACAGTACTGCGCAGGTCTGCGCATGACCGTGCGCTCCCATTCACTGCAATATGTGATTTGTACGCAGGCAGATGCCCGCACACAAATCACACACAATCACACACTCTCGTCGGCACCAGGAAAGCGACCATGTCGCGTTCCTGGTGCGGACGAGAGTGTGTGATTTGTGTGCGGGCATCTGCCTGCGTACAAATCACATATTGCAGTGAATGGGAGCGCACGGTCATGCGCAGACCTGCGCAGCACCGTGCGTTCCCATTATAAACATAGGGGTTGCGGTCAGCTTGCGGATCTCCTCCGCAGGACGCTGCGGAGGGTCCGCCAGTGTGAAGCCAGCCTAACTGCTTGATTCTAAAACATGAGTGTATTGTTCTGTGCCTGTGGATCAAACCTCTGGAGGGGGAAGAGTTCACACCCACATTTGAGTATGTGGCTAGATGGAGACGTCTATGGAGAAGATTCTAGAAAGCTCCTGGCTCCATACGGTCTCTTACAGGTTTGTTTTTTGGAGTCACCTCCTGCTGAGAGGAACAAATACATAATCTGCCACCAGAAGTAGTACATGGGGATGGACAAGTTTGTTATACATAAGCACAGGCAGGGAGGAGACAGGTTACATTACAATACATTAAATTGCATAGGATGCATGAATACAGGACAGAGAAAGGTATACACCATTACAATAGTCATTTACAGTGCCTTGAAAAAGGACCTGAACACCATTTCCCAAATGTCATATAGTAGACACAACGATCACGTGGAAGAAGGTCCTCTGATCAGATGACATCAAGGTAGAATTTTTTGCGACACTGCACATCAAACATGGTGGTGGCATCATCATGCTGTGAGGAGGCTTTTCTTCAGCAGAGACAGGGAAGATGGATGGAGCTAAATACAGGGCAATCCTGGAGGAAAACCTGTTAGAGGCTGCAAAAGACTTGAGGGTGGGATGTAAGATCATCTTCCAGCAGGACAAAGACCCTAAACATCATGCTAGAACTACAATGGATGGTTTAGTTCACAGCATATTAATGTGTGTGAATGACTGTCAAAGTCAAGACCTAATTCCCATTGATAAGACTTGAAAATAGCAGTTCACAGGCTTCTCCATCCAGTCTCACTGAGCTAGAGCTATTTTGCAAACAACAATGAGTAAAAGTGTCAGCATCTAGATGCAAAAAGCTGGAGATATACCCGTAAATACATAAACGTCACAATTTTCAGACTTACATTTTAGAAATATTTAGAAACCATGTACCATTTCTTTCACACTTCACAAAAACTTGCTACTTTGTGTTAGAATACAACATAAAAAACAATAGTAAACATGTGGGTTTGTGGGTTTAACTTGAAAAAATGTAGAAAATTTCATTGGGTATGACTACTTTGTCAAGGCACTGTATACCTTAGCAGCTTATTACAGTTGTGTTCAAAATAAAAGCAGTGTGTTAAAAAACGTGAGTTAAAGGGAACCAACCACCTCAGATGACGTGTATAAGCTGTTAATACATGTCCCTGGACCCTATGTACACCATTCCACCTATGTTTTTGCTAAGAATATTGATAACAGCAAACCGAAATAAACAGTTTATAAACTTACATGATTTAGTACTTGAGGGCGTCTCCCTCGGGCTTTAGTACGAGAGGGCTGTGTGTTATGCAGCCTGAGTGGCTTTCCTCCCCTCCCTCTCAGTTTGCAGGAACGTCACATTAGGGCGTGATATTATCTTGGTGTGGGCGGGCACCCAAGGCAGCTCCCGTCCGTGCACGTCTTCTCAGTGACGTCCTGCAAACAGAGAGGGAGGGGGAGGAAAGCCACTCAGGCTGCTGGAGACACAGCCCTCTCGTACTAAAGCCCGAGGGAGACGCCCTCAAGTACTAAATCATGTAAGTTTATAAACTGTTTATTTCGGTTTGCTGTTATCAATATTCTTAGCAAAAACATAGCTGCAATGGTGTACATAGGTCCAGGGACATGTATTAACAGCTTATACACGTCATCTGAGGTGGTTGGTTCCCTTTAAGCCCAAAATCTTTATAATAGTTTTTATTTCCAAGTATTGGGAACGTTGCACACTGTCTTATATATCTAAACATGAAGACAAATGTATATAATGCTTAACTGCTTTACAGAAAACAACAAAAAATGACCATTGTGCTGTTCATAAAAATAGCAGTGTCTACATTTGTCTTTACAAACTCTAAATATGTGCCCCTTGTTTTTTTTAGGATTTAGAATTCCTGTGAATCCCTAACCTAATATTTAGTTGTATAACCATAGGGTTTTTTTTAGAACTGCTTCACATCTGTTGCCTACAGTCAACCAATTTCTGACACCTGTCAACTGTTATTCCAGCCCAGGTTGCTTTGACTACATCCCACAATTTATTGCATTTGTTGGCTTAGCTTCTGAAATGGCATTTTTGATACAAGTGTTGTATCGGATTAAGGTCCAGAGATAGGGTTGGCCACTCCATAACCTCAATTTTGTTGAACTGGAACCAAGCTTTTGCTCATTTACTGATGTGTTTAGGGTTGTTGCCTCGTTGAATAAGTAATTTCAAAGGCATTTCACCTTCGGCGTTAGGCAGCATGAACACTTCAAGTATTTTGATATATGGAAACTGGTCCATGATCCCTGGTATGGGGTAAATAGGCCCTGCACCTCAGTAGGAGAAAAATGCCCAAATCATGATGCTTGCCCCACCAGGCTTCACTGTCTTCAGGGTGTATTGTGGCTTGAATTCAGAGTTTGGGGGTCATCTGACAAATTGTATGCGCAAAAAGAGCATTTGGCTCTCTATGTCAGGATTGCAATACTTCTAAAAATATGTTAAATGAAACTTGAGGTCCAGCCAATGAAAAGACAGTTTTATTGCACCAATCGTGACATCCCCAATATCCTGCAATGAGGGCTGAGGGTGTATAAGGAGGACTTTTCACTTTGACCAAGAGAGAGAATAAATATTGGATACAGGCAGCTAATCTAGGGTCTTCGGGTCCGGTTAGCGAGCCATAACCCCAGGCCTAGGCATTTCGGTGCCGACCAAGGGGACCAGAACATGGACTATAGATCCACAAGGACTTCAGCATCGGATTATCGGATTCGGCTGTGATGACAAAGACTGCATAAGGATAAGGAAGCAACCCAGGTTGGGACGATACAGTCACCTGGCTACAGACTTTGCTATGCTACATTCTAAACCCTGGTGAGCCAGTGGAAGGGTGAGACTCTGTTGCCTGTTACATTGTTATGTTTTGCTAGTTATGCGTTATATGCTGTTAACTGTTTGGGGATCCAATAAAGCCTTAATGTTGTGATTCCCTCACCCTGTGTTGTCTGAGTAGTGTTCCGCCCACGGTTAAGGAGCTCGAGCGTTCAGTTGGGGATGAGCCCTGGTCCACGTTGTCTTTGTAAAGGCGGCTAGGCCTGCGGAAGAGAGCACCCACTGACCCCGGGTCTCCACAGTGTTTCTCCATTTCTAGTTGATGTGTTCTTTTGGAAGATTGTATCTGTTTCAATACATGTCTTTTTTTAACAGTGGGACTTTGCAGGGACTTCTTACTAATAGATTGGTTTTGCACAGACGTATTGAAACTGTCACAGTCCTCACAGGTAACTTGAGACTGTCTTTGATCATCCTGGAGCTGATCATTGGCTGAGAATTTGCCATTCTGGTTATTCTTCGATCTATTGGTAGTCTTCTGTTTTCTTCCACATCTCTCTGGTTTTGCTTTCCATTTTAAAGCATTGGAAATCAGTTTAACTGAACATTCATATCATTGTCTGAACTTCTCTATACGTTTTACCTCTTCAATCAACTTTTTAATCAAAGTACGCTGTTCTTCTGAAGAATATCTCAAACAACCCATATTTCTCAGGCTTTCAAGGAGAAATGCATGTACAATATGTGCTGGCTTCACCCTTAAATAATTTACACCTGTTTCTTCACATTATGATTGACCTCACTAATTGAACTCCACACTGCTGTTATTTGAACACACACCCTTTCAATCAATTATTCAAATAGTCAGACTCAATAACATGCAGATCATGAATGCTGAGTCTGAAGGCTTTCTATGTCCGGCTTCACATTGCGGGTCAGATCCGAGGCTGTCAGGGTGAACCTGACAGCCCCGGATCAGATCAGCACACAGAACCGTAGGGCTAATATGCCCTCCGGTCCGATGTGCCGCCGCATCCAGCTGCCACTGCTGATGATTCAGGACCGCGGCTCGCAGGGAGCTAGCTACAGTCCTGAAACAACTGCGGCATGCAGCCGCAGGTATCCGGTTCCCGGATCCTCCCAGACCGGTGCAATTAAGCCCCATAGGCTCCCAATGTCAGGGAGCGCCGGATTGCCCTGGATCCGGGAGGATCCGGGCGAATCTGGGAGTAGGCAATTAGAGGAGATATTCTCCTCTCGGACACAAAAACGCTGCAAGCAACGCTTTTGTGTCCGTGAGAAAATTCTGAATTCTCCCGGATTGTCCCGGACAGATTGAAACTGGATGGCAGAGAGCTGCCATCCGGCTTCTATCCGGCCCCATAGGCTACTATGGGGTCAAAATCTGGTCCGGGGCTGTCTGGTTTACACGGACAGCCACGGATTGGATCAAACCCGCAAAGTGAAGCTGGCCTAAGAATCTTTTGTACCAAGTGGTAAATTGCTTGACATGTGGTAATATAATGCATACCAAAAACGATGATTAATCTTAGTCGTATTGGACTGCTATTACTTTGAACACTGCTGATTATGTAGCACTTCTTTTGCACTTTGCAGTCACTTTTTACATATTCATTAGGGCACTTCATTGAATGTCAGCAGTTGCAGTGAAAATATGTATTTTATTAAATAAATTACCAGAATAAAACAGGTAGGGTGCACAGGGGACAAACCAGGGCCGGAACGACAGCTAGGCAAAACTAGGCGATCGCCTAGGGCGCCATCTTGGGCAGGGCGCATTCCCGCCTGACCGGAGTCCGGTCACCGCCGCCCGGCCCTGGAGTTGCGGGGAGAAGCTGCGGCAGGGAGCGGTGGGCGCCGCCATGTTCTTTGTAGCTGGCGCCCACTAACAGTACAGCCGGTCAATAGAGGTTGAGACCTCTACACAATGGCCGCGGTCTCCAATAAGCCGCGGCCATTTTGTTGAAGTCTCAGCTTCCACCGACCGGCTGTACTGTTAGTGGGCGCCGGCCACAAAGAACATGACGGCGCCCACTGCTAGCTGCCGCAGGCCCGCAGCTACTCCTCGCAGGCAGCGTCCTGCAGATGTGCCCTCCGGGCTCCGGCACCCCTGCTCCGCATCCACAGCTCCCCCCAATGGTAAGGTATGCTGGAGGCTGTGGGGGAGACAGGGGGCCTGTGGGGGAGACAGGGAGACTGTGGGGAGACAGGGAGGCTGTGGGGGAGACAGGGAGGCTGTGGGGGAGACAGGGTGGCTGAGGGGGAGACAGGGAGGCTGTGGGGGAGACAGGGAGACTGTGGGGAGACAGGGAGGCTGTGGGGGAGACAGGGAGGCTGTGGGGGAGACAGGGTGGCTGAGGGGGAGACAGGGAGGCTGTGGGGGAGACAGGGAGGCTGAGGGGGAGACAGGGAGACTGTGGGGAGACAGGGAGACTGTGGGGAGACAGGGAGATTGTGGGGAGACAGGGAGGCTGTGGGGAGACAGGGAGGCTGTCAGTATGGAGGGATGCAGTCAGGATGGAGGGAGGCTGTTGGTATGGAGTCAGGATGAAGGGATGCAGTCAGGATGGAGGGAGGCTGTTGGTATGGAGGAAGGATGGAGAGAGGCTGTCAGGATGGAATAGGCTATTGGGATAAAGGGAGGCTGTCAGGATGGAGGACCGCTGTTGGGATGGAGGAAGTATGGAGGGAGGCTGTCGGGATGGAGGAAGGATGGAAGGAGGCTGTCAGGATGGAGGAAAGAAGGAGGGAGGCCGTCAGGATGGAGGGAGGCTGCCAGGATGGAGGGAGGCTGTCGGGATGGAGGAATGCTGTTGGGATGGAGGAAGTATGGAGGGAGGCGGTCAGGATGGAGGGACAATGTTGGTGTGGCGCCCCGCAACGAGTGCGTCACAAGAGGGTATTGCAGCCATAAATGCAGCCGCAATATTCTCTGACACAGCAGTGATCTGGTTAACTTAGAAATCCAACCCTGCATGCATCACCTAGAACAGAGGACCAATCCTAGGTCCTGGTGGGCGGAGTGCTAGGGAAGTGTGTAGGAGAACAGACACTTAGTCATTAGGAGAAGGGATCTAGAACTTGACCTGAGCAGTCTAGAACTTGGAGAGGAGCGGGGGCTCCGCACCCCGTGCAGCCCCGGGAAGTCACCGGTCGGGTGTCAGCACCTGAGGCCTCATCAATCGGGAATGGGCATCATTACCAAGGGTTCCAAAAGACTCCCGTGCCCACAACTCACAGCCGGTTCACTGGTACCGAAGCTGGCAGCAGTTCACCTCTGCTACGCGAACCAGAAGCGTGGAGGAGCAGCTTCACAGGAGCACCCCACCACCCGCCAACTTCCAGTCGTCTAAGCAGCGGTGTACCCACTGAGGGATCCAAGGCTCCCCAAAACATCCATAACGTACATCTTGGATAGGGCATTGAAGCAGCCTCCCCGTACCCGACCTGGTATTCCTGGGCGACACTGGCAATCACTTAGTTAGAATGGAGGAACACTGCGGATTTCTAAGGGACACCATCACTGCTGAGTCCACCCGGTCCACTACCCGTAAGCTGTATACCATGTACTGCCTGCTGGTTACAGTAAAAACCCGTTGCAGAGACTTTCTGTGTCCGTGCTTCCTTATGAACTGTCCGTCCGCACTACAAGGTAACCGCAGCTGCCGCACAACATCTTAAGCAGCTCCAGCCTCCGGGAACCACCGCTCAGCCTGTGGGGAGCGTTCCATCTTGCTGCTGTCCATCCCCCAGAGGTTCCGCAGCGTCGGTAGCCCTTACCGAAACTACTCATAGGTGGCGTCACGAATAAATTAAAACCCCTTTAATCTGTTCCACCAAGACGTCTTCAACCCTTTTGATCTGCACTACACCGGGCCCCACTACCGGCAGGCGCGGCCCACCCGTGACAAGGAGGAAGGAAGCGTCGCCTGTCTAAACCGGAGTCCCGGCCACGGTGAGTCAGAAAATGGCGTCACGAACAGGATACGAGCAGGCCCGTTATCCAACGGGTATAATGTGCTTAAAAATGACTTTATTGTCTACAATTTGGACTTTGTTTGTCCCTAAAAGAACTTTCCCGCCTTTTCACCGTTTGGGCCAAGATGGCGCCCAAGATGGTGTTCCCGCCACAAGAATCCGCCACGTGCAAGCCCAGGAGTGAGTCAACCCCCCCCCTCATCGTGGGAGGGCTAAAGACAAAAGGCGCCAAACTCTTTGTCCGCCCTGATTGCTCGAATCAACCATGGGGGCGGACCCCAAAGACTTTTCCCACCATTGGACTACAAAAGCCCAAAGGAAATGAGAGTGTCACAGAAGTTCTCCACCAGCTCTCTACCAGAACGGTTACCGGTTGAACGGGTGTGGTTCCCTCCGAAGAAGAGAATGGCCAGCATGAGACTCCAAGACCTAATGCAGGAGGTCGAGGCGGAGGCCAGAGCAGCCATAGGCCAACTGGGTCCGGGTCCTGCCCTTACCATAGACGGAAGCCCCGACTTCTGGCTAGAGGCTCTACAAGACCTCCGGGTGCGACTACTTGAGACTGTAGAATGGACGATTCGCAGCTGGAGCGCGACCCTAGGCAGACGACTACACCATGCGATGCAGCAGAGCCGACCGGGTACCGCTACTCCAATCCCAGACGACGTCACCAGCTTCTCAACCGCCTCACCGTCGCCTACCACCTGTCCTGCTTCGTCACCGGAGCCCATAAACTGCATCATTCCTGTGAAGGCCACAGCTCAGCTCGTTCCAGCGATTAATACCGCAGCCGACCCCGTTCCTGAGCCGAAGCTTACCATACGCTCCATAGAAGAACTTGATCTCTACCAGGTTCCCACCGAGGAACCCGCGACGTGTTTCACAACTACAGAGACAGTCGCCTGTTTCGTCCCCGTACCGGAGGCTTCCCTTGCAATTGCCTAGGCCTACCTGGTAACCGGGATTGAGACACCGCTACCTACAGTTACAGATGAAGAGGCAGGCGGCCTGGAAGCCCTGCAGGACGTCTCTGTGAAAGGGTCCGCAGCACCACCGCCCTGTTGTACAGAGGAACCAGCTTCAACATCTCCAGCCATCGAGCAGCCTGATGTGGTCATCGAGGAAGAGGTCGAGGAGGACGACGACGAGACCCACAGCATCGCTGAGGACCTCGACACCGGGTTCGCTTGGGGAGACACCGAGGAACTTCCTACCGGGCATACAGCTCAGGTACACTGGTCGGGTGCAACGCTGACACCTTCCCCTGTGCCGTTCCACCGGGTGCCGGTCCAGACAGACCGCCAAGTTCAAGTTTCCCGCCAAACCACCAGCTCCATCGCTCATCTTTACACCCCGAGCCGTGCCGACGGAGATGTACGCCAGAGACGACGAGAGGAGTGGCAAGCCCGTGAACGCGCCAACATGCAGGCCCGTACCGAGGCTCGCCGCCAGCTGCCGCTGCCTGATGAACTCCGCCACGAAGGTAGAATTTCCACCTTTAACTTACATACCGGGTGGGGCTTCGCTTGGGAGGTGGGTTTGAATGAGGTGTTTTGGGGCGCCGGGACGTTGAGTCAAACTTGCCGAGAGGACATCCCGATCGCGACCTATACCGGGGCGATCTAATCACCTACGAACGCTATGCTTGTCCGGATGGGTGGTTCGCTATCTGGGTGCGCCATCGTTCTCCGCGCCAGTGACTTTAAGACTTGAACTCACTCAATGACTCTGTTCCTGTTACTCACTGTCTGTGCGATCTGACGGCTACAGCCTGAACTTTTATCTAAGGACAGCCGACCGCCCGCCGGGTCCTCACCCAGTGTTTTACCTGTTTATTTTATCTGCCTCACTTTTATGCATATAATGACCTGTCATTAATAAAAGTGTACATTACCTGTTATAAAATACAAAAACCTCTGTAATGTGGGTAGTGTGACGCTTGGGGACAAGCGTAATCAACCAAGGGGGAGTGTGGCGCCCCGCAACGAGTGCGTCACAAGAGGGTATTGCAGCCATAAATGCAGCCGCAATATTCTCTGACACAGCAGTGATCTAGTTAACTTAGAAATCCAACCTTGCATGCATCACCTAGAACAGAGGACCAATCCTAGGTCCTGGTGGGCGGAGTGCTAGGGAAGTGTGTAGGAGAACAGACCCTTAG
This sequence comes from Allobates femoralis, assembly GCA_033576535.1. Classification (NCBI taxonomy): domain Eukaryota; kingdom Metazoa; phylum Chordata; class Amphibia; order Anura; family Aromobatidae; genus Allobates; species Allobates femoralis. The sequence continues at coordinate 86,604,352 of JARQOC010000005.1, forward strand.
TCATTAGGAGAAGGGATCTAGAACTTGACCTGAGCAGTCTAGAACTTGGAGAGGAGGGGGGCTCCGCACCCCGTGCAGCCCCCGGGCCGTCACCGGTCGGGTGTCAGCACCTGAGGCCTCATCAACCGGGAATGGGCATCATTACCACGGGTTCCAAAAGACTCCCATGCCCACAACTCACAGCCGGTTCACTGGTACCGAAGCTGGCAGCAGTTCACCTCTGCTACGCGAACCAGAAGCGTGGAGGAGCAGCTTCACAGGAGCACCCCACCACCAGCCAACTTCCAGTCGTCTAACCAGCGGTGTACCCACTGAGGGATCCAAGACTCCCCAAAACATCCATAACGTACATCTTGGATAGGGCATTGAAGCAGCCTCCCCGTACCCGACCTGGTATTCCTGGGCGACACTGGCAATCACTTAGTTAGAATGGAGGAACACTGCGGATTTCTAAGGGACACCATCACTGCTGAGTCCACCCGGTCCACTACCCGTAAGCTGTATACCATGTACTGCCTGCTGGTTACAGTAAAGACCCGTTGCAGAGACTTTCTGTGTCCGTGCTTCCTTATGAACTGTCCGTCCGCACTACAAGGTAACCGCAGCTGCCGCACAACATCTTAAGCAGCTCCAGCCTCCGGGGACCACCGCTCAGCCTGTGGGGAGCGTTCCATCTTGCTGCTGTCCATCCCCCGGAGGTTCCGCAGCGTCGGTAGCACTTACCAAAACTACTCATAGGTGGCGTCACGAATAAATTAAAACCCCTTTAATCTGTTCCACCAAGACGTCTTCAACCCTTTTGATCTGCACTACACCGGGCCCCACTACTGGCAGGCGCGGCCCACCCGTGACAAGGAGGAAGGAAGCGTCGCCTGTCTAAACCGGAGTCCCGGCCACGGTGAGTCATTGGGATGGAGGGAGGCTATCGCGATGAAGTGAGGCTGTCGGGATGGAGGAAGGATGAAGTGAGGCTGTCGGGATGGAGGAAGGAAGGAAGGAGACTATCAGGATGGAGGGAGGCTGTCGGAATAGAGGTAAGCTGTTGGGATGTTGTCTATATGGCTGGCAGCCATCTCTATTGCGTACGGCCAGCAGTAGTCTCTATCGTGTATTCTCTATTGCGTACGGCCAGCAGTAGTCTCTATTGTGTATTCTCTATTGTGTATGGCCAGCAGCAGTTTCTATTGTGTATTCTCTATTGTATGTATAGCCAGCAGCATTCTCCATTGTGTATACGGTCCGCAGCCATCTCTATTGTGTATACAGGTAGCAGCTGTCTCTATTCTGTATTCTCTATTGTATATACAGCTATTGTGTTTAGCTTTATAGAAAAGAAGTTGCAACACACAATCAGCGGTGTTTATTCACTCTTTGTGGGGTGGCGCTTCAACAGGCATATAGTCAACAGGCATATGGTGGACTATATGCCTGTTGAAGCGGCACTTGCGGTGTGAAACGGCCATCGCCTTTGAGAACCCCCCCGTCCTCCCACCCGCACCATGTAAGACCACACGAAGAGGGAATAAACACCGTTGATCCTACGATGTTGCAACTTCATTTCTATAACGCTAACCGGAAGTGATGAACCGCTAACTGGAAGTGTGGACTGGGTTGTTTGAGTGCTCAGCAGGCTGAATGCCGGAGCGCTGGTTAACAGGAAGGGGGCACCCTGAAGCGATCTGCAAGCTGCAGCTCTCCAGAAACACCGTGGACAGATTGGTGCTGGCACCAAGAATCATCAGAACCGTGACTGATACAGCTATTGTGTATTCAGCCCAAAGCAGTCTCAAGTGTGTGTGTGTGTGTGTATGTAATATATAATAGAGAGAGTGTAAAAAAAAGGAAAAACAACACAAAAAATAGAAAAAAGTGGACTTTATTGCCCAATGCGTGGCCACGGGGGGCGCCGTTTGCCTTACCTGCCTAGGGCACCAAAATGCCTTGTCCCGGCACTGGGACAAACAACAAAAACAGGAGGACACACACCGAGGAGAGCAAAGATAATGAAACCGCACTATTGTGTCAACAGCAATTATTGCAACAGTAACATTACATGTGTAATTAATCAAGATATTCAGCACAGTCACGTTTTTTATATTAGCTAATGAGGAAAGATCAAGCACAGCTAGCAGCATAAATATGTCTCAATACAAGTAATTATTGTAGACAAAAATAAATCTACAATTAACTAGTAGCATGAATAGATATTGCATGTTAACATTACAGGCAAACATAAGCCTGCAAATAAAGTATAGCAAATATAGTGCACATGTAGGATAAGGCTGTGTTCACACTGGGCGTTTTTGGGCTGTTTTTGCTCAACAGTTTTTGTAGCCAAAACCAGCAGTGGGTGATTAAATCCAGAAGTGGTGACGTGTTTCTATTAGACTTTTCCTCTGATTGCTCTACTCCTGGTTTTGGCTACAAAAACTGCTGAGCAAAAACAGCCCAAAAACGCCCAGTGTGAACACAGCCTTATAGACGCACTATACATAGAATTTGCCAGGTAGTCAGTGTATCACAGTACAAAAAAGCTGCCATCAGATGGATAATGATGACAACAACTCAGACCGTCTAAAGCAGGGGTGGGGAACTCCAGGCCACCAATGGTCCAAGTTTTCAGGATTTCCTTAGTATTGCACAGGTGATAATATAATCACCTGCACTAGCGATAATTCCAACCCCTGTGCAATGCTGAGGAAATCCTGAAAACATGACCTGTTGGCGGTCCTATAGGCCTGGAGTTCCACCACCTATGGTCTAAAGGGACAGGACAATTAAATTGCCTAAAGCCAGTGCATGCAAAAATTGCTGAAAGTGCTAGGGGCAAATAGGAATAAGTGATCTTTATACAATAGTAGCTAATGGTGGATCTCCACAGATGGCGCCAACCCACACAATCGTTTCAGTGCAGCCTTCGTCAGGGTTTACCCTATATGTATTGAGACATATTTATGCTGCTAGCTGTGCTTCATGGTAATCTTTCTTCACTCGCTAATATTACACATGTGACTGTGCTAAATATCTTGATTAATTACACATGTCATATTAATGTTGTGTGTGCAATAGTGGCTGTTGACACAATAGTGCGGTTTCATTATCTTTGCTCTCCTCGGTGTGTGTCCTCCTGTTTTTGTTGTTTGTCCCCTGTGCACCCTACCTGTTCTATTCTGGTAATTTATTTCATAAAATATATTTTTTCAGTGCAAGTGTGGACATCTGGTCACATTATTTCTCATGTAATGTTATGTCAGGTGCGATCTGTCCTAATTCATTTATAATATATTGCGACCTATGGTTGTTTTTTCTACTTTGGGTCTATGTGTTAATTAATTCTCAGACATGCAATATTTTCAGGTGAAGTTATTTTAATTCACTGGTTATCTGTATATAGTGATATCATTTCAAAAAGTCCGCAGCACTCCAGGTTGATGTCTGCCAAAGGATTTTATTCCAGCATAGGCACCAGTTGTGGCGGCGACGTTTCAAGCATCAAGTGCTCTTTGTCCAGCACTTGATACTCGAAACGTCGCCGCCATAACTGGTGCCTATGCTGGAATAAAATCCTTTGGCAGACATCAACCTGGAGTGCTGCGGACTTTTTGAAATTGTATGTATGGGAGAAACCTGGAAGGGGTATCTTATACACTTGCACCCACGAATACCAGCCCAGCTGTGCTGCTTCATCCTTTTTTACTGTATATAGTGATATTTATATTTTTCTAATTACTATATATAGAAATAGAAAATATTAATTATTTTTAGTTTAAAAATTACAATTTTATGCACTAAGCAATTGTTTCCCTACATATCTTTGTTTGTTAGCACCAATTGCGGGTGTTTAACCCCTCTGATGCTGCTGTCAATAGCGACAGTGGTGCATCCATTTGCTTGTATAGATAGATGGCTCCCTCTTTCCTCTTCCATTGGCACAACACAATTGCAGTAATGTTGTGCTGATGGTAACTGGGTGATCTCACAGTCATTATTCGAGCAGGACCTGACCGGCCTACTATCAGTGATCTGCGTGGCATGGTGGCTCAGTGGCCCAGTCTTGCAGTGTCCTGTGTTCAAATCCCACCAAGGAAAACATCTGTAAGGAGTTTGTATGTTCTCCCTGTCTTTGTGTGGGTTTTCCCCAGGTTTCCTGCTTTCCTCCCACACTACAAAGACTGATAGGGGGTTTAGATTGTGAGCTCCAATGGAGAGAGAGTTGCTGTAGATTAAACCCTTCACCAGCTGGCAAGTTTTCATTTTTCTCCGCTTCTTCCAAGAATCATAACTTCTTTTATTTTTCCATCAATACAAGGGCTTGTTTCTTGCAGGACTAGTTGTACTTTATATATCACTTGAGTTGTACTTTCCGATGAAATCATTTATTTTACCATTTACCAAAATTCGAAGTGCGATGAAATTGCAAAACAACGTGCAAATGTTTGTTTTTTGGGTTTTTTATTCACCATTTTCACTATATGGTAAAACTGATGTGACAGTATGATGCCCAGGTCAGTACGAGTTCATAGATTCCTAACATGTATACTTTTACTGTTATTGAAAAGAGAGGGAGAAGGAACCGGGCACTAGCAACATACAGGCGTAATATTTATTGGCAGCCGTCTGTCTGTGGGTATAACTCGGCGTTGCTCTATCCCAAAGATTATAGCAGAAACATTCAAAGTAGAAGGTAAGGATGGCACTCACCGAGCCGTCAGTCGTTGTGCAAGATCTTTTTATTCTATATTACAGGAACACAGGGTTATAGGCAGTGCAGGGAGGGGAGGATTGCAGGGCAGACAATGGGCGCACCATTTCACGTGCTACTGCTCCAACGGGTCCATTATATAATGAATACTTTTACTGTTATCTAAGAGGTGAAAAAAAATCATAAGTTTGAAAAAAAAAGGATTGCACTTTTTGCGCTATGTTCTGTGACCTGTAGCGTTCTCATTTTATGAGATCTAGGGCTATTTGATGGCTTATTTTTTGCGTCTTGACCTGACGTTTCTAATTATACAATTTTTGTGTAGATATGACGTTTTGATGACCTGTTTATTGCATTTTATGGCATGTTTGTCGCGACTAAAATAACGTAATTTGGGCATTTGGACCTTTTTTTTCCGATATATGCAGTTTACAGATCTGATTATTGATTTATAGCTTAATAGATCGGGCACTGAATGTGGCGATACCAAATAATCCCGAAAAAAATTTTCTTTTTTTTTAATACTTTTATTTTGAATGGTACAAAAGGGGGTGATTTGAACTTTTGTGTTTAGTTTTCATATTTTTAAAAACTTAACTTCCCCCATAGGGCACCACAGTGCAGCAGTGTCCGATCGCTTGTGCTATGTCCGATGTGGTATGTCCGAGCTGCAGCACTTCGGGACATGGCACAAATGATCACTTTCTGTGGTTGGCAGTGTTTCGACCAGAGCTGGGGTGCGTGGGGTACTCGGTCACCAGGGCTCTGTGTGGGATGTCACGGGTGGTCGGTATCCCCGGTGCCGTGCCCTGGCGAACAATTGTACCAGGTGTTGTTGGTAAACGGTGGGGTAAAAGGGGTTATTTACAGGGGACGTGACGCCACCTGTAGAGTCCGTAAGGTGGTACCGGCGCTGCCAGCCGGCCGCTGAGGTGATGGAGGGGGCAGCAGTGTGTGGTACAGCTCCCCACAGGTGGAGCTTTACCTCAGGGCAGCTATTGATGTATATGAGACGGTGAGGGAGGACAGTGATGTTAAATGGTGGTGCAGCTCTTACCCTTCTGCTGTTGATGTTTTGATGATGAGTCCTTTGAGCTGCGGCAGGAAGAATAACAGAAACCAGTTCTTGTTTAACTTTGCTTTACTCGGTACCAGGATGATGATATAACAATACACGGTACAGTTTGGTTTAGAGGGTTGTCACCAAACTCAGGATTTTCCTCTTAAGGAGTCTATAGATGTTCCTTCTTTGTCTTTCAGGGTTTCTATTCTCTTTCTAGATCTTTCTGTCTTTCCCACCTTGGAAGAGCTCACCCGCCAGTCCTGCAGTCTGTGTCTAGTAGGCTTAAATTGACTATTACCGGTCCAAATGGGAACAGCAGGAACGCAAAGTTTCCCACCTGACACCGGGTTTCAGTCTTTCCTCATAGTGTAGGACCGTCTTTTGGGCATGAGGGGTGAGGTACCTTGTGGTGCTGTCAGCAACCGGTCTGGTTGGGCCTGCAGCTCGTCGGCTTCGCAGTCAGGGATGAACTCCTGGCTGCCTCGGTATCCGTGTCACCTGTGAACCCTCAACATGACCAGCTGGTTCCTACCAGTCTAGGTCCGTTGCCATCTGTCCTGGGCCCCCACATATAGTTGGGGTACCCTCCACTCAGCTCAGGCTGCCAGGCGTGACCACACTGTCTGCCTTCCCAACGCCGTCTGAGGTAAATTCTTAACTGTCACTCTGCTCTATCCTAAGCTCCGCCCACCACCTGTGGAACCTACCATAAAGTCAGTTTCCCCTACACTAAGTGGTGTGGTCCTAGGTGAGTGCTAAAAATAGACTCCATAAGCATTAAATCGTAACCTGGCAACTTACAAGTAAAAACACATTTTATATTCAAGTGTAATACCATTCTGTGGCGCATACCTGCAGGGGCGCCACACACCCCCTTGGTGAAACACACCCGTCCGCGGGTGTCAAACCAAACCTGGAATAAAATGCATTTTAAATATAACATTGAACATTTAACAGATATCAACAATAAGATTGCTTCTTTTCTTCCCTATTAGGGAGGCGCACTGCTTATAACGTTACTTCAAACTTTGACTATAATCTAGTCCATACTGGCCCAACTGGGACCAGGTAACAAGTTCTTTGGTTACTGTCCATCAAGTGCTGAAAAGGAAAAAGAAACAGTGCAATGCAAGGGAAATATGCATTTTAAACAATTCTGCTCACACTTTAAACAGTGCAATACCGGGTTAACTCTTTATTACTCAACTTACTGACCCGGTTTGCAAACCTCCCACTGAGACCTGCGTGGCGTTTATTTTATCCCCACAATACAGGTCCCGGTCCAGGTGGCCCTGGGGAACTGCAGATAGATGGACTCTCCTCTCTCCAACCGTTGCTGCTGATGCTGGTACCGCGACCCTCCATAGCTCGCGGGGCCCGGCCTCCTCCGTACCACCGGCTCCTCCTCCGTCAGCTCGGGCTCCTTCAGGAACTGGATGAAGTCCTCCGCCTCGGTGATATCCTCCTTTCCGGGCTCCACAAGGGGTGCATAAACCGGTCCCAGGGAATCAGCAGCTTGGACTGCCATTGCCTCACAGCCGGTTACAGGTAACAGGTCCGGAGCCTGACCAGGTATATTGAGTCCGCTCCCGGCCGCATCCTGCTTAGTTCTTATAGTCCATAACCAGTGTGGGCTGGCGCTCGACCCGCCCCCTTGGTTGATTGAGAGCAATGGGGGCGGGGAGACTTTTTGGCGCCTCTTGAATGGCCTATGTTTGTTGAGGGGCCGAGGCACGCCCCTAGGCCGGCACATTGTTGTTTATGCACTTTTAAGCCCGCCCACCACGAAGTTCCTGTGGGCAAGTCCTTCGGGCTTTTCCGGAGCCCGCCACTGCCTTCGTCACTCCTCGGCAGAGCGGAGGGGGGCGGGGCTTATCTTCCCGCTCTTTCTCCTGCTGTGACGCAGTTGTAATTTCTGAGGCGATGTAATGGCGGCTCGGCACAGTTTTTATAATCCACACAGTTAGACAATAATAAAGTTCTTAAGGCACACTTCACCTGGTAGATACCAGGCTGGCTCATCCTGTTCGTGACGCCAATTTGTTTCGACCAGAGCTGGGGTGCGTGGGGTACTCGGTCACCGGGGCTTCTGTGTGGGATGTCACGGGTGGTCGGTATCCCCGGTGCCGTGCCCTGGCGAACAATTGTACCAGGTGTTGTTGGTAAACGGTGGGGGTAAAAGGGGTTATTTACAGGGGGACGTGACGCCACCTGTAGAGTCCGGTAAGGTGGTACCGGCGCTGCCAGCCGGCCGCTGAGGTGATGGAGGGGCAGCAGTGTGTGGTACAGCTCCCCACAGGTGGAGCTTTACCTCAGGGCAGCTATGATGGTATATGAGACGGTGAGGGAGGACAGTGATGTTAAATGGTGGTGCAGCTCTTACCCTTCTGCTGTTGATGTTGATGATGATGAGTCCTTTGAGCTGCGGCAGGAAGAATAACAGAAACCAGTTCTTGTTTAACTTTGCTTTACTCGGTACCGGATGATGATATAACAATACACGGTACAGTTTGGTTTAGAGGGTTGTCACCAACTCAGGATTTTCCTCTTAAGGAGTCTATAGATGTTCCTTCTTTGTCTTTCAGGGTTTCTATTCTCTTTCTAGATCTTTCTGTCTTTCCCACCTTGGAAGAGCTCACCCGCCAGTCCTGCAGTCTGTGTCTAGTAGGCTTAAATTGACTATTACCGGTCCAAATGGGAACAGCAGGAACGCACAAGTTTCCCACCTGACACCGGGTTTCAGTCTTTCCTCACTAGTGTAGGACCGTCTTTTGGGCATGAGGGGTGAGGTACCTTGTGGTGCTGTCAGCAACCCGGTCTGGTTGGGCCTGCAGCTCGTCGGCTTCGCAGTCAGGGATGAACTCCTGGCTGCCTCGGTATCCGTGTCACCTGTGAACCCTCAACATGACCAGCTGGTTCCTACCAGTCTAGGTCCGTTGCCATCTGTCCTGGGCCCCCACATATAGTTGGGGTACCCTCCACTCAGCTCAGGCTGCCAGGCGTGACCACACTGTCTGCCTTCCCAACGCCGTCTGAGGTAAATTCTTAACTGTCACTCTGCTCTATCCTAAGCTCCGCCCACCACCTGTGGAACCTACCATAAAGTCAGTTTCCCCTACACTAAGTGGTGTGGTCCTAGGTGAGTGCTAAAAATAGACTCCATAAGCATTAAATCGTAACCTGGCAACTTACAAGTAAAAACACATTTTATATTCAAGTGTAATACCATTCTGTGGCGCATACCTGCAGGGCGCCACAGCAGCTCTTGCCAACCACTCACAGGAAGTGATCTCTGATAGCATCCAGGGGCACTGTAGGACCTCGGGCTATTAGGTGACGCACAGAGATCCTGCCATCTTATCACGGGATCTCTGATCACGGCGGGGAACAGTGAGATCCCCACTGCGGCGCATTTGGATCTGTCAGTGAATGACAGCGCGATCCAAAGGGTTAGCAGACAGCCGTGGATCGGATCTGCACACAGCACTGGGGGGCTATTAAGCCCTCCGGTGTGGTGTGCAGCACACGCAGCTGCAGCCGCTGACAGGTAAGGACCGCGGTGCCCGCGGTCCTGACTTATCAGCAGCAGTAACTGCGTGCGCTGTCTACGGCTGTCTGGGTCCTCCCGGACAGAACCGGACCGGATCACGCCACAGTGTGAAGCGGCCCTAAGATGTCGGGGGAATGATGAGAGCTCACTGCAGGAGCTCACATCAAACTGAAGGACACAATCTATAACATACCCTTATGGTGGTATATAAGTGAATAAATATTATTATTATTATCTAATGTTGTACAATGTTTTTGTATTGTATGCAGGGCATTAGATCAGTGATCAGACCAGGGAAAATTATGTCCTGGGACTAGGTAAAACAGTTAGAAAAGGGAGGGGAAAAAATCACAAAATAAACAACACAAAAAGTAAAAAACTTACACCAAAAAATACATATATTCACGTAATAAAGAAAAAAAAACAAAGTACACATATGTGATACTTCCACGTCTGGAACAGATCGATCTATAATACTGTCACATTAGTTAACCCCTTCAGTCATCATACTGACGACAAAAAGTGGAAAAAGCACTCAAAAACTCAAATGTAAATAAAAATGGAATCGCTAGAAAAGTCATCTTGTCCTGCAATAAACAAGGCTCCGTCAGTGGAGCAATAACAAAAGTACAGCTTTTAGAATTAAGCCAAACAAAAACAATTCTTTTAAAGGGAACCTAACCCCACAAACTGACCCCCACATCTTTAGACCTGTCCCTGCACCCCCTCTTATCATTTCTAGCCATCCCTTTTGCAGAAAAAATCGATTTTGTAAAGTAAGAAGTTATATTTACCTCCATTCTGTGTGGGTTCTCTGTTTCTGAATTAGTCTCAAAAGGCTGGCCTGTCTGCTGCTCCCTTGTAATTATGCACGCCCCTCTCAGCTTGCTGCCTTTCTGAGTGTCTGGCCGCGTCATAACGCGGCCAGACTCTTGGTAAGCAGAGAGGGACGTGCATAATTACAAGGCAGCAGACTGGCAGACCATTGAGACTAATTCAGAAACAGAGAACTCACACAGGACTGAGGTGAATATAAACGTATCTCTACTTTACAAAATCGATTTTTTTCTGCAAATGGGATGGCTAGAAATGATAAGAGGGGTGCAGGGACAGGTAGAAAGATGCGGGGGGTCAGTTTGTGGGTTAGGTTCCCTTTAAATTGTTTTAATTGTGTAAAAGTGAAAAACATAAAAAAATACCAAAACGTGATGTCCCTGTAACTACACTAACCCAAGGAATAAAACTATCATCAATGTAACCTCGTGGTGAATGGCAGAGAAATAAAAACCAATTCTTGAATTGCTTGTTTTTGTTCATTCTGTCCCTCAAAATCTAAATATGAAATGATCAAAAAAATTTGGTTTAAAGGCGTACAAATTAAAAGTTTGAAAATGTTGACATTTTTTGTCAAATTTTCAAAATTTCCATTAAAAAATCCATACAAATCATATCGGCCGAAATTTACCACTAACATAAAGTATAATGTGCGTCACAAGAGGGTATTGCAGCCATAAATGCAGCAGCAATATTCTCTGACCCAGCAGTCATCTGGTTAACTTAGAGATCCATACTCTGCATGCCTTACTTAGCATAGAGGGCCAATCAAGGTCCTAGTGGGCGGAGTGCAAGGGTAGTGTGTAGTGGAAGTTTAGTCCAGTTTAGAGAGTTCTAGTCTCGGGTCTGGAGAAGTAACAGCAACTTAGAAGACCTCTGCAGATTCCAGCTCTGCAACCTAGGAGAGGGGTTGCACAGTCGGTGCAGCCCCTGGCCACCTTCTACCGGCCATCTCCTCACTTTCACCACGGTTGAGCACTATTACTCCCGGTGCATTACCAACCGAACTTGGGCATAAACATGCGGGTCCAAAATCATCCCGTGCCCTTATACAGCCGGTTTGCTGGTACCGAAGCTAGCAGCAGTTCAGCTCTGCTATGCGAACCAGAAGAGTGGAGGAGCAGCTCTACAGGAGCACCCCACCATCGCCAAATCCAGTCGTCTAACCAGCGGTGTACCCACCAAGGGATCCAAGGCTCCCCAAAGCATCCGGAACGTATACCCCGGATAGGGCATTCAAGCAGCCTCCCTGTACCCGACCTGATATTCCTGGGCGACAACGGCATTACTTAGTTAGAATGGAGGAACACGGCGGATCTCTGAGGGACACCTATCACTGCTGAGTCCACCCGGTCCACTACCCATTAACTGTATGCCATGTACTGCTTGCTGGTTACAGTAAAGGACCCATTACAGAGACTTACAGTGTCCGTGCTTCCTTATGACTACGTCCGTCTGCACACAAGGTAACCGCAGCTGCCGCACAACATCTTAAGCAGCTCCTGGCTCAGGGTATCATCGCTCAGCCTGTGGGGAGCGTTCCATCTTGCTGCATTCCATCCCCCGGAGGCCTTGCAGCGTCGGTAAAGTTACCGAACTACTCATAGGTGGCGTCACTAAACAATTAACCCCTTAATCTGTTCCCGCAAGACGTCTTCAACTTTTGATCTGCACTCAACCGGGCCCCACTACCGGCAGGCGCGGTCCACCCGTGACAAGGAGGAAGAAGCTACTGCCTGTCTAAACCGGAGTCCCGGCCGTGGTGAGTCAATATTATGTCACAAAAAGACAGTTTCAGAATCACTGGGACACATTGATGAGTTCCAGAGTTATAATCACATAAAGTGACCCTGGATAGAATGAAAAAAAAAATGTCCTGGTCAGAAAGGTGAAAATAGGCAACAGGGTGAAGGGGTTAAAACTCCTAAAAACTCATTTTTGTTTTATTCACCATCATTCAGTTTTGGAACAAACACTTCTCCAAACCATGAGATTTGTCTGCTCAGGAATTATGGGGTCAGTAACTACAGGAGCATCTCAATGACTTGGAATATCATCAAAAAGTTCATTTATTTCAGTAATTCAATACATAAAGTGAAATGTATATATTATATAGAGTCTTTACAGAGTGATCTACTTCAAGTACTTATTTCTGTTAATGTTGATGATTATGGCTTACAGCCAATGAAAACTCAAAGGTCATTATCTCAGAAAATTAAAGTAGGGAAGATTAAAAACCATGCTGCCATATTCCACGAGAAATCAAAGGGTGAATATAATAATGATTTATTAGTCAACACATTTCAGGACTCCCAGGCCCCTTCCTCAGGACAAATCAATATCATATTGCCATATTTCAGAGCTCCCTGAAACGCCCTGAAACATGGCAATATGATATTGATTTGTCCAGAGGAAGGGGCCTGGGAGTCCTGAAATGTGTTGACTAATAAATCATTATAACATTCACCCTTTGATGTCTCGTGGAATACAGAAGTGCGGTGTTTAACCCTTCATCCTCCCTACGCTATATGCACCACGCTGGGGACTGCAGAAGCTGTGATATGCTTTTATAGTGGTTGTGACTCTCACAACCACACAAGGTGAAGCCTCTGATAATTATTTAAGTAATCTTATATCTCTCAGACCCTTCATCCTCCCTACTTTAATTTTCTGAGCTAATGACCTTTGGGTTTTCATTGGCTGTAAGCCATAATCATCAACATTAACAGAAATAAACACTTGAAACAGATCACTCCGTAATGACTCCATATAATATATGTGTTTCACTTTATGTATTCAATTACTGAAATAAAGTAACTTTTTAATGATATTCTAAGGCTGGCTTCAGACTGCGTGTCTGATCCGATCCGTAGCTGTCCGCTTGAGGCAGACAGCCGCGGACCGGATCAGCACACAGGACGGGGGCTATTATGCCCTCCGATCCTGTGTGCAGCCGCACGCAGCTCCCGATGCTAATAGGTGAGGACCGCGGGCGCCGCGGTCCTGACCTGTCAGCTGATTCAGCTGCGTGCGGCTGCACACAGGATCGGAGGGCATAATAGCCCCCCATCCTGTGTGCTGATCCGGTCCGCGGCTGTCTGCCTCAAGCGGACAGCTACGGATCTGATCAGACACGCAGTCTGAAGCCAGCCTAAGTCATTGAGATGCTCCTGTATATAGAAATCATTTAAGCATTGCAGATTGATGAAGACTGGGGGGTGCAGGGCCCAGGCGATTGTTATTCCACATTAAACTAATGTACATTCATTGCAGGGTTTCTAGGTTTTTTTTTTAACAATCATTTCTATGCTTTCTATTAATAGGGTCATAAACGAGGAATTATATATCATCAGGTGATGTTTTTTCTGTCACACCTATGGATTTCCAGCATTTTAGGTAGCAACATGAATGGAATGTGGCTTGACAGACATGAGAACACTCATCAGCCTCATGTTAGGTAATTTCCATTGTTGGTAAAGTCAGTAACTATGTCATTTACGATGTCACTTCCCTTCTCAGTGTGTAGTAACAAAACTTCCCTCCCTGAACTCATTGTTACATAAGTCACTAACACAATGAGACAACATGATGATGTATGGAGACACATTTAGAACTGGCTAAATGCATATAAAACCAGTTCTACAGCCACAAGCAGAGGTGGGATGTATTCAAGATCAATAACAATAGATCATAGAAAGCATGAATAGTATCAAGTCATTTGAATTTCATGTGAACATAAACTCTCCATAGCAATTTCTTTGATTCTTCAGTACAAATGCCGCTTCTGAGCATACTTATTAGGCTCACGGAGGTGTGGAAGTAGAGATGTGGACCCACTAGACCACTGAAGTGGAGGATGACCCGTAGGTAGGAACAGGCAGCAGATGCAGATAGAGAAAACCGAAGTCTTTAGTGAGCTAGACTCACCAATACAATCCGGTTGGAGCACAAGACAAGATAACTGTCAATGAGGAGCAAGCACGTAGCTCAGAGAAGCGAAGCAACTGCAAGTATGGTCAAGGAGTCGAGATGCAGGTACAAGTCTAGCGGTATAGGCTCACGGACGTAGTAAACCTCAGGACTGACAAGTGCAGGTGTAGCGAGCTCTGGATCAATGTGGCAGGTGCACCGCAGGTAGCACAGGTAGCGTGCAGGCGAGATGGTCCTCAGGCAAGCTCTAGGTGGAACAATCAGTATATGTAAGAACGCATTACCAAAACAAGAGCTTAGACAGGGAAGGGACAGGGACCTGAGGGAAAATAATGCAACTAGTGACAGGTGATATTACTCAGGCACCTCCCTTAAGGGGAAGGTGCCTTAAATAGAAGTAGTCATTTAGTGATAGGCTGACAGGTGATTAGAAGTGAAATTGACAACAGGCGTACTGGCCTTTAATAGGAATGAGTGGGCGGCATGCGCGACCTATGCACACTCCCGGATGCTTGCAGGGAGGATGCAGACCTTGGGAGGAGAAGGAGATTGAGGGAGTTATGGGAGGCAGCGTGGGTTTGCCAGCTGGGTGAGGGCGGCATGGTGGCTCAGTGGTTAGCACTGCAGCACTGGGTCCTGGGTTCAAATCCCACCAAGGACAACATCTACAAGGAGTTTGTATGTTCTCCCCGTGTTTGTGTGAGTTTTCTCTGGGTACTCAGGTTTCCTCCCACACTTGAAAGACATACTGATGGGATGTTTAAATTGTGAGCCCCAATGAGGACACTGTTGAAAATTCCATAGTGCTTTACATAAATTAATAGTGCTATATAAATGAATAAATATTATTAAGTAACCAGAGAGTGGCTATAAGCAGATTGAGTGGGACCACGTGATGGGCACCGGTCTCCCTGCTTAGTGGAGACCGGCCCTGCAGTGACCATAGGGCACTAAGAGTGCACAGAGCTGCGGGATGAGTACTGATCTCCTAACCCAGGGGAGGTCGATTCCACAGCATGGGGCATAACAATACTATTGGGTTCCATGTTGAAATCCATTATACTTATGCTTCTTTCCTTAAATCTGCCATCAAGTGAGAATGCCACCTCCATGTTAATGAGATAGTTGGTGTGGCACCCTGCTCACACAGCTAGCCACAAGCTTCCCTAGTACACAGCTGGATTTCCACAGTAGGTACCACTTACATGCAACATCTTCCACCCCAGCACAGTAGGGGGAGCTACACTTGCTGACTTTAGGCAAGATCCCCTATAAATACTGGTGCTGGTGGAGGAGTTAGATAGAGTATGCAGACGCTAGGAAGCTGCAAAGTCATCCTGGTGCTCGGTGCCCTGTTCGGCCCGAACCCGAGACCCTGAGTAGCTTTTCTGCTGTCCAGCTAGGCCCAGATGAGTGGGGTCGAAAGGCAAGGAGGACAGACAGCCTTGGAACAGAGGAACCAGTGGAGGTTTGCCCAGCTAACTACCAGACTTCGGGGATCTGCACCTGCAGGAGCACTTTAGGCCCCGCAGAAAACCCCGTCACACCGTGGAGACTTCAGTCACACCGGTCCCCCTGTGTACTCTATAAAAGGGAGCCAGACACCGTAGTGAGGAGAAAATAGCAGTGATCATCGAGGGTAACCTGCAGACCATGCAGGAGGAGAGAGAGGAAGAGGGAAGAGAGGAGGCCAGCCAAGTTATATATGGGCAGGGCTTCAGCAACAGGGGAAAGAACTTAAGCAGGCCTTACACCCACTTGCTGTGGAAGCTCACTGTGCTTCTGGTCACCCGTCAGTGCTCTGGATGAATTACTGCAAGTTCAACCAGTAAAAAGGTAAAGAGACACTATTCGGTGTGTGTGCGTTATCCCTCCCCGCTCCCCTGTTCCGTAGACTCTGCTCCACTGCTTATGCCCTGGCCCCAGCCCTACTCCAAACCGTTCACTCAACGCTGCTCCAGAGGCCCAGCTTTACCTGTAGAAAGCTATACCACCTAGCCGCAATACCAATGCACTTCGGAGGACTGTTGCGGAGCTGGTGACCCCTTACCAGGTACTACAGGTGGCATCATGAAATAACTCTTATCTCATCACCTTCAATTTACCCCTCCATTAGGAGTCCGCCTCAGGGTCACGGGCTCAGGCATCACCACCAGTGATTCCCCGGACCTCGCGCCTGAAACCCGAGTACACAGTCCTGGGTGCGACATTGGCCTTTCCCATAATAACAGTGGCATTGATAATTTCCCCATAATGTGTATGGCTGTCATTATATTTCTTAGATGGATTGCACCCTAGGTGTCATGCTGTGACTGTAGAAAAGCAAGGGGATAAGGGCACCTTAACTGACCCTCATACTAGGGGTCCCTAGGCTATCTTTGTCCCCAAGATTACCCCTAAAGGTGAGGATGCCTGGGTCTTGTACTTTGCTATACTCCTAAATGTGACTTAAATCTTCTCCAGTAGAAAACTTTATAGCGAGAATTGTAACGAACACTTCATCTTTAAGGTACCGTTACACGGTTCAACATCGCTGCGATGTCGGAAGTGATGCCACGGGTGCGCACTCGCTTCCGACATTGCTGCCTTAGGTGTCACACAGGCAGATGTTGCCTGGGATGCTGCTGCGATGTTGAAGCAGCGATCGATCGCTGGGCTGGGAATAACCCAGCGAGTGATATGCTTCAATGCTGCGAATAGGCGGCATTGCTGGCAACATCGCTGTTGCAGTGTTACACAGCAATATGCCGCCCAATTGCTGGTGCAACATCGCCAAGTTTTTCAACATGTTGAAAAACCTGGCAACTTGCAACCATCGATTTATCGCGCTGTTACACAGCACGATGCTCCAGCATGTTGCTGCAACTTCGCAGACTCAGCAAAATTACAGCGATGTTGCAGGCAACATCGTGCTGTGTGACAGTCCCTTTACAGAGACAAGCTCCTTCAACGTAATCAGTATACAAAGTTTATATCAAGCACAGAGTAAGTTGGAGTGAGTAAATATAATGGCAAGAAGTGATTATAAGAAATTACAGCTGGAACTTAGGCCAAGAGAAATCTTAGCCAGAAGGAAAAGGGTCAGTAAAGAAAGTAAATCCACAAGATAACAGTCAAGTAGGCTACACAGTGAACCTGTGACTGATTAAATGCTCAGACCTCCTGATCCCAGATCCCCCCGAGGTAATCTCAAGAGGCAACACACTCATGATACATGGCTCAGTGGTTAGTATTTCAGTGCTAGTGTGGCGCCCCACTGGTTAGTGCACCACAGTAGGGGTACTGCACCCACAGACGAGTGTGCAGTTATTCCTGTCACAGGGAGGAGTAAGGTTTGCAAGTGGATCCTACCCCAGCACTCCCACACTCGAGCCTAGGCAAATGGTTGGAGCCCAGTCCCTACGGGGAGAGTTAGGGGAGGAGGGAAGTCACACAGAGGAGTTCGAGTTTACACTGAGGAGCAAAGGAGAGGGGAGCCTCCGAGAGAGAGAAGGAGACTCCCAGGGAGGGGGCCTAGAGAAGAGGCAGCCCAGGAACAAAAAGAGGGGACCCCATATCGGAGCGCCCATACTCTGAGGAAACCCTGGTCCATCTAACGGAATACCGGCTCCGAGGATATGGTGCAGGGTGTTCAGCCCCTGAGCCGTCTACACCGGTCGTCACGGGTCAGTTCATCAACCCTGACACCCTGTCTACAAAGTGCAGCCTCGCCAGGATCGCCCACCAAATATCGAGCCCCTTCAGAGAGAGAGAAAGGAAGGAATTTCACAGCACCCCAACGGGCCTGGTATACAAGAGGGCTGTGACGGGGCAGGTTTAAGCAGCAGGACACGGGATCGTCAAAAGAGAGTACACTACTAAAGTAAGGTTAGAGGAGCACCACTGAGTCATGAGATAATTAACCAATGGGTGCTTCTTATGCCATAAAAGTCAATAATTAATAAAAGAAAAAGCCATGGCATATATTACAAGCACACCTGAGTGATTATCAAATTACAGAGATATTTTATTAGACACAAATACAGACAAAGGTTTAAAATCATTTAAAATCCACAATTTATTAAACAAATAATAAAGGATCACAAGATCAGTCCCAAGCAGTGAAACAAAATGTCCAAAAAGATCCCTCTCCATGGATAGTTCCAAAGTGTCGTTCCCGGAACAGATGATCCATAATTATAGTGCTTGCATCCCAGAAGATTAATTCAATGTGCGGAAATACTGATCACCATCGGAATTCTCCATTGGACTATTGTCAATACATGGATCCCCTCTATGTAGAACCAGCAGCACTTCATCCCGGACAGGGTGGGAGCAACCCGGCCCCAGTACAGACTCCGTGGACAATCTGCTACAATAACGCAGTAAAGCTTTGTAAACTACAGAAACGTGAGTGTGTGTTCCTTCACCCGTCTCCACTATCCATCCCTTATGGTACCTTTACACGCCGCGACGGCAGGCTGGATACATCCCGCTACAGGCTACAAATGTAGCTTGTAGCGCCAATGTAGCCCGTCGTAGCGGCGTCTGAAGACGTGACGATACAGCCGGCAACAGATACATCTGTTTCCTAGCTCTGCTCGAAAACTGATGGCTACAACGCCGATGGTAGCGAGCTGTATCGGCGTGTAAAGAAGCAACGGAAGGGAACTCGGGACAGCCTGCGATGTAGCTGCAATGTAGCTAAGGCGTCACCTAGGCTCCGTGTTACCGCGCCCCATGTGCGATCATTGGTGGAAGCTGCTGCGTGCCGATTGGCCCTTGCCTCACAGCCCTCCATCTTGGATGAGCTGTCCCTTCAGCACTACAGATACGCGCCGTATGCACGATCATACCTTAGTACAATTACGCGGCCCCCAACTTACGGAAAACAAAACCAAATGGACCATGATCCTCATATACAGTGTGCACATCCTGTAAACAAATAATGAATAATGCTGGACACAGCGGTCAAGTATGTGTTACGGCCGGCCTGCCTTATTGAACTGCAGATGCCGCATAAAAGTGTCCCTTGAGTGTCTGCGCGCAACTCAAACACTGATGCACGTATACACACACCGCATTGAAGTCGAGTAGTCAGTACACAGCGCACAGGCTTGCTGTACGCATCGCTCTGTGGGTGTTGTACAGTAGGTGCCGCAGAAGTGCTTCGCCCGTGTCACTGCGCGTAGGACTAGTTCAAAGGGTGCGTGACCCGGAACGTGGCCGTAATGACGTAATTACGATAGTTTCATTTTCACTCTGCCTGCAAGGTGCCAGCCCCTCCTCTGCACACACCATTGCAGTCATGGCGGCCGTTCACCGCGCTGCTACGTGGGGGATGGCTGAACTCATCATCCTCATAGACTACTGTGACCGGTATGACTATTGGGGTCACCGGCACCACCGTCATCCCAGGCTGCGTAATCGCGCCACAATTCGGCGGATTCAGCGGGCTCTGCTGAATAAACTCGGGGTGCAGAGGGTCGCCAAAGCAGTGCAGAAAAAGATCGCGGACCTGAAGTCCAAATGCCCAGCCCGCATAATAGACATTCGTGCCAGGATTGCCAGGCTGCGCGGTGAGTACTTCAGAGGGCCACACATGCTTTGTATTGTATGTAAGCACGACAAAAACCAAAACATAAGTTGACAAACATCCTAGGTACAGTGAGAGGGACACCGGCAGACATGCAAAGGGGGACTATATAGTCGGCACATTATAGATAGCCTGGCTACACATCTGCCTACAACTAATGTTCATGTGGCACCCAAGATTACTCCACAGTGTTAGATGCTCTCCACACAATTACCACACTAATGCCACATACATACGCCATACAGAATACATGACATCATCTCATATCAGAACTACAGCAAACACATATAACAAATATTGAACTGTCCATACATATCATAGCCAAAACATTCTGCTGACATATTATTTCTTGTTCCATCATCTCCAGGTGCTGATATTGAGGATGCAGAATATCCATGACCGCAATGTTATCGTGGCTGCCGCAGTGGTGGAAGAGCAAATGTGGCTTCAGAATCGGTATGAAAGGTTGATGAGGCGCAGACAGCGGCGCTTGTGGACCCGTGATTGGCTTCGCAGGCGGGAAACCCAGGGCCACATGCAGCTGTTGCGGGAGCTGGAGCTTAACTGTCCTGATGATTACCGAAACTATCTCCGTATGTCCGAGGACTGTTTCACCTTCCTATTGGAGCGTGTTGGGCCAATGATAGCGCGTCAGGACACTATAATGCGACCATCAGTATCAGCTGCTGAGCGGTTGGCT
Source organism: Allobates femoralis (assembly GCA_033576535.1). Taxonomy (NCBI): domain Eukaryota; kingdom Metazoa; phylum Chordata; class Amphibia; order Anura; family Aromobatidae; genus Allobates; species Allobates femoralis. The sequence continues at coordinate 86,624,706 of JARQOC010000005.1, forward strand.
ATCACTTTACGTTTCCTGGCTACAGGGCAGTCCATGACATCACTCACATACTTGTCACGTGTCTCCCTGCCCCTGCTGAGCCGCCTGATCCCTGAAACGTGTTGGGCCATCTGGAGAGCTCTGCAGCCATCCTACCTGAAAATGCCTCTAACCGCCGCTGAATGGCTGGAAGTGGGCCGAGGCTTTGAAACCCGGTGGAACTTCCCCAACTGTGGCGGGGCATTGGATGGTAAGCACGTGAGGATTACCAAACCTGCCAACTCTGGCTCTTTGTTTTTCAATTACAAAGGGTATTGTAGTATAATCCTCATGGCTGTAGTAGATGCGCACTATGAGTTCCTCTACGTGGATGTTGGAATGAACGGTCGCAACTCAGATGGGGGGTTTTTGCACGCAGCTCCTTGGCACTACCTCTAGGGAGTGGTGGGCTGAATTTACACGAGGACACGACTGAACGTCTCAACTTTGCGTTTGTGGCGGATGAAGCATTCCCACTTCAGGAACACCTACTGCGGCCATATCCACAGAGGGCCCTTACTTCTGAGAGACGCATTTTCAACTACCGGCTATCCCGGGCCCGCCGTGTAGTTGAAAATGCATTTGGGATTATGGCGAATAGATTCCGGGTTTTTCATACGCCAATACATATGAAACCGGAGTCTATTGACGCAGTAGTGCTGGCCTGCTGTGTGCTACATAACTTCCTGCGTCGTAGGGATAGAGCATCATACACGCCAGGAGGTTATGTAGATAATGCCAACGCTACAACAGGGGAGCTCCGTCCAGGGTCTTGGCGTGATGAGGCCCATGTGATTCTGCCACTCCAGCCGCAGAGCCATGGCCGCACTCGGCAGGAGGCCAGGGACAGTAGAGAAGCTTACTGCTCCTACTTCAATGGGTCTGGTGCAGTGAGCTGGCAGGACCAGGCCATGTAGTGTGGCTAGTTCTGGGAGGTGTATTTAAGTTTGCAATGGAGGTGACAGCAGGTTAGCTGCGCCCCTTTTCTTTTGTGTTTAACATTTTCAGGATCTTTGTTTTCGTAATGTGCATGATGTTTCGTTAGTTAGTTAGTTAGTTTATTTTTTTATTATTTTTTTTGCTGCTGCTCAGGTTCAAATGTGTGGTCAATTTGTTGTCTCTGCAATGTGTTGCCAGATTGTGACATGCACTTTACTTGTCCATTTTATTTTAATGTATGTTTTTTTTTTAATTGTAATCCAAGGTCACGATGAATGAATTTGATTATAAAATAATATTTTGGATCCAAAAAAATGTGTGAGCCTGATTACTTGGTGGAGGAGGGAAATGTGATGAAGTTTATGGTGGGGGCAAGGGATGTCATTGCCACCTATTAGCTGGGATTGTGCAGACAATATGTGTGGGTAGCCATGTTTTTTGCCCAGTCTTTTGGCTAACAGTGTTTGTGGCCATTGTGCGTACATGAGCCTTTATTTTGTTGTAGGCAGAGGGTCCCCTGCACACAGCACATTGATGCAGGACATATTCTTCTCAGGTGTTTTCAAATACACTGTCACACAGATCTTTCACAGGTTTGCTAGGGAGCAGTTCCACTACATTCACATCTGTCGGCAGATATATGAACACCATTCAGCCTGTATTCCCACATAGTTAGCCATAGTTGACACAGATACAATTTACACACAAAACGCACATACTGTGTGTTGTAAGCCGCTAATGTGTGTCGCACAAACGCACCTCGGCGCAATCTCCACACGCCGCTGTCACAAGCGCTGATTGTGCGTGACAAGGCAAACACTTGTACTACGTACACATAGCCCCGACACCGCTACTTTTATGCACACTGGGTATGTGACTGGCCACCGCTCCTGGGTGACGCTTTGACATCGGTTTAGATGCATTCGCCACACTCCGCCATGTCAAAAGCGCTTATTCCGTGCCCCAGTCCGATCACTAGTACGTCACGTCTCGGCCATCCGCCCTTTCCGTCGTGCCCAATCACAACTCCGTAGTGTTTGCCAATGGTTGTGGTTTGGGCGCGGCGTACAGGACTGTGGCACGCCTATTTGTTTTACGTCCTGCCTTTGTTGCTCCCACATCACCCTGTGGTGGCGGCGTGTGAAGCGGGTACGCTAAGCTACAGCTGGCTACTTGAGACACCCGGCGATGTAGCTAGCTATAGATGTAGCGTGGCGTAGCGCATCTTGTCGCGGCGTGTAAAGGTGATGCGTTGAGCGTTTGTAACCGTTTGAGCGTGCTCGTGCACGTGAAGTAGCGGAATGTATCCAGCCTGCCGTCGCGGCGAAAAGGTACCTTAACTATCACATCCACCATTGACTATAACAACCACTGCCCCGGGGACCTCGCCTCTACCTACGGAGAGCAGTACCATCTAAGCTGCCTAACACCATCCTCGGAGGTTCTGCAGCAGCGGTGGTCCCATTCCTGACCACACACCGTGGGTGGCATCACGACAAACTATTATCCCCTGTAAATATTCCCCTATTACTTGCCAGGGCCTGGGACACGGTCCGGACCAGGCCCTCCGTGACATCCCCAGCAGCAAACCCGGTCCGGTACCGAGTACCCCGTCCCAGTGGGCTCGACAAGTGTCAGGTTTATGGTGGTATGAAATTTGTTGAAATTGTCATGGAATTTTAGAAGTTCATGTTCAGTCTCAGTCCAGATTATTAAGATGTCACCAATATAGCGAAAGTAGGCCAAGGGTTTGATGGTGTAGGAGGCTAAAAAGTCATTTTCCAGTTTAGCCATGAAATGATTGGCATACTGATGGGCCATTTTGCTTCCCATTGCTGTCCTGGTGCGTTGTAAATACATTTCTTCACCAAAAGAGAAACTGTTGTGTGTGAGGATAAATCTGGTGATCCTTAGTATTGATTCAGAAGGAATCCCATTGACTTCAAGAAACATTTGGCAGGCAGTAAGTCCATCTTCGTGTGGGATGTTAGAATATAAGAATTCCACATCCATTGTGGCTAAGATGGATGCAATTTAAAGAGTCTCTCCATTTCCAGATCAGGCTGGATATTCGCACTAATAATACCCAAAGAGTTGGGTTCGAGGGTTGGGGCAGTTCACTGAGAGATATCATCAGGGGTGGACTGGCCCGCTGGAGGATTGGGAGAACCTCCAGTGGGCCTGGGTCCCGATGGCCACGCCCACTAAGCCCCGTCCCCTTACCCCCTGGGCCCCCCCGGTCCTGGAATATCGCTAATCATATCGGCAGCACTGCCGATATGATTAGCGATAGCTGGGCCCTCTCTGCAGCGGCAAAGCAGGGAGAGCGATCTCCCTGCTCTGTCTGCTGCAGCCGCAGTGCCGCTGTGCCTCCTGCCGGCGCGTGCGCAGGAGGTCAGTCTCAGGGCAATGACATCATTGCCCTGAGACTGCTTCCTATGCACACCGGGTGCCGCCGCTGAGGGCGCTGTGGAGGACGGACCCCCCAGGGTGCCTGGTGGTGCCTGGTGCTGCTGGGTGCTTGATGATGCCGGGCCCCCGGGTGCCTGGTGGTGCCTGGTGCTGCTGGGTGCTTGATGCTGCCGGGCCCCCAGGTGCCTGGTGGTGCCTTGTGCTGCAAGGCCCCCGGGTTCCTGGTGGTGCCTTGTGCTGCCGGGTGCCTGATGGCTCCTGGTGCTGCTAGGCCCCTGGGTGCCTGGTGGTGCCTGGTGCTGCCAGGCCCCTGGGTGCCTGGTGGTGGTGTCTGGTGCTGCTGGGTCCCTGGTGCTGCCGGGCCCCTAGATGCCTGGTGGTGCCTGGTGCTGCTGGATGCCTGGATCCCTGGTGGTGCCTGGTGCTGCTGGGCCCCTGGGAGCCTTGTGGTGCCTGGTGCTGCCGGGTGCCTGGTGATGCCTGGTGCTGCCGAGTGCATGGTGCTGCCGGCTGCTTGGTGCTGCTGGGCCCCCGGGTGCCTGGTGGTGCCTGGTACTGCCAGGCCCCTGGGTGCCTGTGGTGCCTTGTGCTGCTGAGTGCCTGATGATACCTGGTGCTGCCAGGCCCCTGGGTGCCTGGTGGTGCCTGTGCTGCCGGGTGCCTGGTGGTGTCTCATGCTGTTGGGCCCCTGGGTGCCTGGTAGTGCCTGGTGCTGCTGGATGCCTGGTGGTGTTTGGTGCTGCCAGGCCCCTGGGTGCCTGGTGCTGCCGGGCCCCTGGGTGCCTGGTGGTGCCTGGTTCTGACGACCCCTGGGTGCCTGGTGGTGGCTGGTGCTGCTGGGTGCCTGGTGGTGCCTGGTGTTGCCAGGCCCCTGGGTCTCTGGTGGTGCCTGGTGCTACCGGGCTCCTGGGTGCCTGGTGGTGCCGGGTGCTGCCTAGTGCCTGGGTCCCTGGTGGTGCCTGGTTCTGCCGGGCCCCTGGGTGCCTGGTGGTGCCTGGTTCTGCTGGCTCCTGGGTGCCTGGTGGTGGCTGGTGCTGCCGGGTGCATGGTGATGCCTGGTGTAGCTGGGCCCCTGGGTCCCTGGTGGTGCCTGGTGCTACCGGGCTCCTGGGTGCCTGGTGGTGCCGGGTGCTGCCGAGTGCCTGTGTCCCTGGTGGTGCCTGGTGCTGCCGGGTCCCTGGGTGCCTGGTGGTGGTGTCTGGTGCTGCCGTGTCCCTAGGTGCCTGGTGGTCCCTGATGACTGTATAACTTGTACTCTATATACAGAACTCCTGTGTATAATGTCACCGATGATCACTGTATTAGCTGTACACTGACCCAATATACAAATCTTGTTTACATTTTTATTAATTTAGTATTATTTGTGACTGTGGTGGCATTATGTGCTTCGGTCATGACATGACTGTATTTGTCCCTTGTATGTGGTATTATTCGGTCACTATGTGGTGGTAATATTTGGTCTCATGGAGTGGTAGTATTTATACCTTGTATGTGGTAGCATTTGATCACTATGTGGGGGTATTATGTGCTTTGGTCATGGTGTGGAGGTATTTGTGCCTTGTATGTGGCATTATTTGGGCACTAGGCCGTGGTAATATGTGATCTGGTCACGGTGGGGTGGTATTTCGGACTTCTATCTGGTAACATTGGTCTTGGTAGAGTGGATTGTGGTCGGTCATTTGTTTTATCTGATATCAATAAGTGGAAACTTCTTTATTTCCAATCGATATTAAATACTTGGATGTTTAACCCCTCCCTGTCCTGTGACACAGCAGCAGAGATGCAGAGAAAGCAAGTTGAGCATTTCGTGAGATTTTCACCTCAGTATTTATAAGACAAAACCAGGAGAGGGTGAGAAATGCAGAAAAATTACCTCTGATTGCTCCACTCCTGGTTTTGTCTTACAAATACTGAGGTAAAAAAAACTCACGAAATGCTCAAAGCTCCACATTCTTGTGATGGTGCGGATTCCTCCAATAAATAAGTGATCACCTTCCTAACCTGTGCATCGCTGATAATTTGTTCTCACGAAAAAATCCCTTTAATGCAAATTACAGTAATGATACATCGCAGTAATGGTGAGAGCACAGTGATGTGCAGGAAGCGCCTATGTTTTACAGTCCACGCTCCACTATAATAGGTATAACAGGTAACAGGTATTTGCATATAGCTGAAGAATGGGTGGGCCCGGGTGGGTGGGCCCCGAGGTTGGGCCCCTGGAGTCAATTTCCATTGTGGGCCCCAGACATCCAAGTCTGGCGCTGGATATCATAATCTCTATAGTTTCATTTGTGGTGCCCCTGCGTCCAGGAGGCCACAAAGGGAACTGCAGCCAGGCAGGTAGGACATGTTGCACACCAACACCCTCACAGCCCACACAACCCACGTGTAAGAGGAGGTAACATCCAGCCCTGAGATTAGACACTCTATGAGATTGAGGGGTGGTGGATTCAGAGGAGTGGGTTGGGCACACCAGAAGTCAGGTGACTTGACAGTATATAGGAAGGGGGAGGAGTGAAGGTGTTCAGTAGGCCATAGTGAGCTGAACAGCAAAGACCAAGAGCAGCAGAGAAGCTGAGATGCAAAGGCCAGAGAACAGCAGCAGGTTGAGCTGAAGCTGAGCAGACAGAAAGCCACACGTTCTGGAAGAGTGAGGGCAGAAGGACGCAGAATCTGTACTGAGCCAGTGTGAGCCAGAGGAGAGAGAAAGCCTATCCAGAGCCGGATCCCCAGAAGTGTGAGAGGACAGACAGGGACGGTGTAACCCGGGCCCTAGGAACACAGCTAAAGCAACTGACTGCAGGCGGATTAGCCCTCCTATATACCGAGTACCCTCGTCCCAGTGGGCTGGACAACCTGGCGTCACGAACAGGATCTACCCGGTCCAAAAGAATTGGACCCCGTGCGCCTAAAGAACGTGTTCTGGACTTTTCCCGCCAAAATCTGACCTTAATGGCGGCCAGGGGAGACTAACGCCATGTGCAGAGGAGGCGTTCCTCGAAACTCCCATCGTGGGCCAAGAGAAGGACCCTCCCTGGCTCCCCTTAACTCTGGAAGAGCCAGCTGTCACTCTAAAATAACAACCTCCGCCCCTTTACCCTCCTCCTAACAAGCCAGCGGAAACGAAGAAGGAAATCGTCATCAGGAGGGGGCGGAACGAAGAACCGGAAGAGAAGCAGTCGCCATTCCAGTACATGCAGACGGAAGCGGAGGATGCCGAGAAGAACGCTGCACCCGGAAGACCACAAGTGATCCTGGAGGGCCCACGGAGTGACCCGGTGGAGGAACCCAGCAGAGGAAAGAACTTGGACCGTGGAGAGATGGCGGAAGGTGGAGAGCGTCCCTACGTCCAAGACATCCGGCGGGGTGTGCTGCGGCTGCTGCCCCAACAGATGACCCGTGTTCAGGAGCAGTGTACCCGGACCCAGATCAGCGTGGATCACCACCAGCAGACCTACCAGCCAGTCTCAATGCAACTCGGCTGGGTTGGAGCAACACGTGACCGTACAGAGAACGAATCTGAATGCCGTACAGCAACGCTGGTGGATCTGACCGTGCCCGGTACTGCACCGCGTGCTACCAAGAGAGACACCGACCCGCTCGGAGCCTTACCAGAGGGACACCTGGCGTTGCCGCAGCCCCTGATATCAGCGCCTAAGACGACAGAGGTGAGAGGAGAGCAGCTCCGTTGCTGGTGGGAGCGGGATGAGGACTGTGATGACCTGATGGGATTCCTGGGAGATCCCGGCAGCAGAATAGGCCCTGCAGAGCTGATCACACGGGAGGAGTATATCCGCAGGTGTGTACGCAAGTGGGAGAAAGAGGAGATTGAGAGGCAGGTGCAGAAGCAAATCATGGTCGCTCGTGCTAAAGAAGCAAAGAATGTAGCCCGCAGAGACCGAGAAGTTCAGCGTTCCCCTTGGCACGAGGGCAAGATTGTGAAAGTGATAGAAGCGAGAGGATTCACATTTGCACGTGAGCCCGGTACAAGATGTGATATCTTTATAAACAAGCGAGAAGTAGAAGAGCAACTGCCGTCAGATCATCCAGACAGACAAGTCGAGATCGGAGAATGGGTGTCATACCACATTGTGGAAGGTGAGCGTGGCCCATACGGTGTTAAGGTGAAGAGACTATGTCTAGACTCAGCGGAAGGAGATGACATGCCCGCATTAGAGTCCCTGAATCCAGTGATGACCCTGAAGTCATAAGCTACACGGACATGGCTGTGAACACTGACACTGTTACAATACTTTAGACTGTTGCCCCAAAGAAGGATGCCGTAACCCAAACCCCGGAAAGCTACTTGTTGATAGCTGCCTTACAGAACCTGGAGGTTTATCCCAGAAGAAGACCATCACCGGTGTTGCCATGGAAGCAAGGCAAGAAGGAGTGAACACGTGTCCTACATCAGAAGAAAAGAAGAAAAGAAGAAGACTTGTAAGTGTGAATGAAGTGTTTTCCTTGGTGATCCCATCCCTTACCTGAATGAATGCTAGCATTCCCGTTTGTCTTGTATATGTTTGAACTGAACATTGATATCATGAACGATAACGTGATATAAACTTTGAACTGTATATAGTTGAGCACCTTAGTGTGCTCCCCTTTGGTTTTAAGACCAGTGTGCACCTGCGACGTAGTGCATGAGACTTTGAACTTTGACTACTTTGAATCGTGAACTTTGCACTTTGAACTGTTTTTGAAAGTTTTTGCACTTTTTGAACAAATAGAAGAATGTTCTTTATACTTTTTGAAAGAAAGTAGAGCTTATAATGTGTGTTTTAAAGAAAGTAAATGCGTTGTAGCATTGGACCCGGCAAAGGTCCAGAAGGGTGGAGGAACTGGATTAACCCCTATGTATATTAAGTTATGGAAAGCAAGTGCCTGGGGGTGGTGTAGTGAGAATCCAGGCCTCCTAAGCCGATACACCCATGAGCCAATGTATATAGTTAATTTAATGTAACGTTTAAGAAGACTCGAACCTCCCGGATGGGAAGAAGCCAAGAATACTTGCTGTTATTGTTGTTATAAAATAAAAATGTTTTCAGGGGGATCCATGACGGGCAGCGCGGGGACGCGATAGTTAACTCCGGGAGAGTGTGGCGCCCCTGTGTCCAGGAGGCCACAAAGGGAACTGCAGCCAGGCAGGTAGGACATGTTGCACACCAACACCCTCACAACCCACACAACCCATGTGTAAGAGGAGGTAACATCCAGCCCTGAGATTAGACACTCTATGACAGTGATGGCGAACCTATGGCACGCGTGCCACAGAGGGCACGCAGCGCCCTCTCTGGTGGCACGCGGCCTCGCCACTGCACTGCCGCTTTGAACTGCTGGCGCAATCGCACCAGCAGTTCAAAGATGTGTCGGAGCGGAGGAGACATTTCTCCTCGCTCTGACAGTCTCCTAGCCCCGCCCGCCCAGCATCATGTGTCCACAGGCACGTGACGTGCAAGCGTCACATGACTGTGCTCAGCGCGAAAAGAGGAGAAGCAGCTAGGAGGAGCGAGAGCCAGCGCTGGAGACAGGACTAGAAAGGTGAGTATGAGGTTTGTTTTTTTTTTTAAACTATAACAAGCGCTATAAAATTACAAGGATGGGGTCATCTAAAGGAGTGGACACTACATAAAGGGAGGCATTACAAGGATGGGGTCATCTAAAGGAGTGGACACTACATAAAGGGAGGCACTACAAGGATGGGGGCATCTAAAGGAGTGGACACTAGTGATGGGCGAATCCTAAATTACTCGGAATCGCTTGACTCTAGCGAGTCCGAGCACAGGACTCGCTACTCGTTGCGAGTCTAGCGAGTCCAATGTTAATGAATGGGAAGCGAGTAATAGCGAGTAGTGTGAGATTTACAAATCGCAGATGTGTCTCGGAAGCTTCAACCTGAAGCAATCCTAGTTTTGTCATTTATTTGCATTGGACTCGTTTACTTTGTAAGTAATCGCTGGGAAACTCGCACAGATAAGAGTCCTGTCTGCTCTGTGTGCTGGCTGCCAGCTCCAGGGTCCTAGAGCCCACCTGCTGCCTGATGTAGCAGAGCTGAGATTGTTCTCAGTCTGCTCATTCCCTGTGTACAGACATGAATGTCTGTGCACAGAGATGATGTAGCAGAGCTGAGATTGTTCTCAGTCTGCTCATTCCCTGTGCATAGACATCTATATCTATGCACAGGGGATGTAGCAGAGAGGACATCGCGTTTTGGACTGCGTCGGACGGAAGAGGATTTTTTAATTAAAGATGGAGTCCCTAATGGCTTTTTTTTTTATTTCTAATAAAAAATTTTCTTTGTGTTGTGTTTTTTTTAAAACAATTTAATAGAAATTCATGGCGGTCATGTCTAATATTGGCGTGACCGCCATAAATTTCGGGCTTAGGGCCAGCTGATAATACAAAGCTGGCCCTAACCTCTTTATTACCCAGCGTGCCACCGCTACCAGGGCCACTGGAAGAGCGGGGTTCAGCGCCAGAGGATGGCGCTTCAATGAACGCGCCATCTTCTGGGGCGGCTGCGGGCTGCAATTTGCAGCGGGGGGTGCCCAGAAAGCTTGGGCATCCCTGCGCTGCGGATTCCAGCCCCCAGCTGCTTAGCTGTACCTGACTAGACATAGAAATTGCGCGGAGCCCCACGCATTTTTTTTTTATTATTTCATGAAATTCTGAGATTTTGACTCTGACTCTGAGACTCTGACTCTAAGACTCTGACTCTGAAATTCATGAAATAATAAAAAAAAAATGCGTGGGGCTCCGCGCAATTTCTATGTCTAGCCAGGTACAGCTAAGCAGCTGGGGGCTGGAATCCGCAGCGCAGGGATGCCCAAGCTTTCTGGGCACCCCCCGCTGCAAATTGCAGCCCGCAGCCGCCCCAGAAGATGGCGCGTTCATTGAAGCGGCATCCTCTGGCGCTGAACCCCGCTCTTCCAGCGGCCCTGGTGGCGGTAGCACGCTGGGTAATAAAGGGGTTAATACCAGCTTTGTTATACAAGCTGGTATTAAGCCCGAGATTCTTAATGTCAGGCCACGTTTGACCCAGCCACTAAGAATCTCCAATAAAGGGTTAATAAAACACAACACAGAGAAAATGTTTTATTTGAAATAAAAAAAAAAGCCATTAGGGACTCCATCTTTAATTAAAAAAATCCTCTTCCGTCCGACGTAGTCCAAAACGCGATGTCCTCTCTGCTACATCCCCTGTGCATAGATAGATGTCTATGCACAGGGAATGAGCAGACTGAGAACAATCTCAGCACTGCTACATCATGTCTGTGAGCAGGCGGGCTCTAGGACCCTGGAGCTGGCAGCCTGCACACAGAGAAGACAGCTGGACTCGGCTCGCAATGTAACAGCAGTTACTTTGCGAGTTTCCCTGCTATCACTGGCACAGTAGCCGAGTCTAATGCAAACAATGGCAATCCTAGTTTTGTCAGCGTTTCTGACAAAACTAGGATTGATATTGATTTGCATTGGACTCGTGCGAGTAATCACTGGGAAACTCGCAGAGTACCGAGTCCTGCGAGTCTCTTACTACTCGCCGAGTAACGAGTCCTAGCGAGTAGATTCGCCCATCCCTAGTGGACACTACATAAAGGGAGGCATTACAAGGATGGGGTCATCTAAAGGAGTGGACACTACATAAAGGGAGGCACTACAAGGATGGGGGCATCTAAAGGAGTGGATATTACAAAAAGGGAGGCATTACAAGGATGAGGGCATCTAAAGGAGTGGACACTACATAAAGGGAGGCACTACAAGGATGGGGGCATCTAAAGGAGTGGACACTACATAAAGGGAGGCACTACAAGGATGGGGGCATCTAAAGGAGTGGACACTACATAAAGGGAGGCACTACAAGGATGGGGGCATCTAAAGGAGTGGACATTGCAAAAAGGGAGGCATTACAAGGATGTGGGCATCTAAAGGAGTGGACACTACATAAAGGGAGGCACTACAAGGATGGGGGCATCTAAAGGAGTGGACACTACATAAAGGGAGGCATTACAAGGATGGGGGCATCTAAAGGAGTGGACACTACATAAAGGGAGGCACTACAAGGATGGGGGCATCTAAAGGAGTGGACATTACAAAAAGGGTGGCACTACAAGGATGGGGGTATCTAAAGGAGTGGACACTACATAAAGGGAGGCACTACAAGGATGGGGGCATCTAAAGGAGTGGACACTACATAAAGGGAGGCACTACAAGGATGGGGGCATCTAAAGGAGTGGACACTACATAAAGGGAGGCACTACAAGGATGGGGGCATCTAAAGGAGTGGACACTACATAAAGGGAGGCACTACAAGGATGGGGGCATCTAAAGGAGTGGACACTACATAAAGGGAGGCACTACAAGGATGGGGGCATCTAAAGGAGTGGACACTACATAAAGGGAGGCATTACAAGGATGGGGGCATTAAATGGAGGGGGCATTACAAAAAGGGAGGCATTACAAGGATGGGGGCATCTAAAGGAGTGGACATTACAAAAAGGGAGACATTACAAGGATGGGGGCATTAAAATGAGCGGGCATTACAAGGATGGGGGCATTACAAAGAGGGGGCATTACAAGGAGGGGGCATTACAAGAAGGGAGGCACTACAAGGATGGGGGCATTACAAGGATGGGGGCATTACAAGGATGGGGCATTACAAGGAGGGAGCATTACAAAAAGGGAGGCATTACAAGGATAGGGGCATTACAAGGAGGGGGCATTACAAGGATGGGCATTACAAGGAGGGAGGCATTACAAGGATGAGGGCATTACAAGGATGGGGGCATTACAAGGATGAGGGCATTACAAGGATGGGCATTACAAGGAGAGGGGCATTACAAGGATGGGTATATTACAAGGATGAGGGCATTACAAGAATGAGGGCATTACAAGGATGGGGGCATGATGGGGCATTACTAAAAGTCGGGGGCATGATGGGGCATTACTACAAAAGGGGGCATGATGGGACATTACTAAAAGAGGCGGCATTATGGGGCATTGTTGCAAGGAGGGGGCATGATGGGGCATTACTACAAAGAGCGCATGAAGGTGCATTTTTGCAAGGAGGGGGCATAATGGGGTATTACTAAAAGGAGGAGACATGATGGGGCATTACTACAAGGAGGGGCATGATGGGCCATTACTTAATGTAGGACAAGGATAGGACATTACTACAAAAGGACAAAGATGGGGATATTACTACAATAAAGGAGGCAGAATGGAGACATTACTGCCAAGAGAGGGTCAGGATGGAGCACATAGCTACAAGGAGAGGGTCAGGATGGACCACGTACCTACAAGGAGAGGGTCAGGATGGAGCACATAGCTACAAGGAGAGGGTCAGGATGGAGCACATAGCTACAAGGAGAGGGTCAGGATGGAGCACATAGCTACAAGGAGAGGGTCAGGACGGAGCACATAGCTACAAGGAGAAGGTCAGGATGGAGCACATAGCTACAAGGAGAGGGTCAGGATGGAGCACATAGATACAAGGAGCGGGTCAGTATGGAGCAGATAGCTAAAAGAGAGGGTCAGGATGGAGACATTACTACAAGGAGAGGGTCAGGATGGACCACGTACCTACAAGGAGAGGGTCAGCATGGAGCACATAGCTACAAGGAGAGGGTCAGAATGGAGCACATAGCTACAAGGAGAGGGTCAGGATGGAGCACATAGCTACAAGGAGAGGGTCAGAATGGAGCACATAGCTACAAGGAGAGGGTCAGGATGGAGCACATAGCTACAAGGAGAGGGTCAGGATGGAGCAGATAGCTATAAGGAGAGGGTCAGTATGGAGGAGATAGCTAAAAGAGAGGGTCAGGATGGAGACATTACTACAAGGAGAGGGTCAGGATGGACCATGTACCTACAAGGAGAGGGTCAGGATGGAGCATATAACTAAAAGAAGAGGGGTCAGGATGGAGACAATGGTACAATATAGGGACCAGGATTACAATGTGGAAAATCTATCTATCTCTCTATCTCTCTAATATTCTTCTATTTTTTTTTATTTATACAGATCAATCCACCTGCTGTGTCTGGAAAGGGTAGTGAGAGCAGCTCAGCTTCAATGTGAAGTTCACATGAGCTGTCTAACCCTGCTGAACAGAAGAGAAGACTGCAAAGGGAAGTTTAAAATCAATTCATTGTTAAAATAATAGAACTTTTCATCAGGGTGTCAGGACTGCAAGCACTGTACAGGGAAGAGAGTTGGCTGTTGCTGGCTCTTCCCCTGTGCAGCTCTTGTGACGGCCACTGCTGTCATTTAGGGTAAATTGCCCTATCGGCACTTCGCTATAAAGAATTAGGTTTTGAGTTAGAGATTGGGCACTCGGTCTCGTAAAGGTTCGCCATCACTGCTCTATGAGATTGAGGAGTGGTGGATTCAGAGGAGTGGGTTGGGCACACCAGAAGTCAGGTGACTTGACAGTATATAGGAAGGGGGAGGAGTGAAGGTGTTCAGTAGGCCATAGTGAGCTGAACAGCAAAGACCAAGAGCAGAAGAGAAGCTGAGATGCAAAGGCCAGAGAACAGAAGCAGGTTGAGCTGAAGCTGAGCAGTAGAGAGCCACACTGCCTGGAAGAGTGAGGGCAGAAGGACGCAGAATCTGTACTGAGCCAGTGTGAGCCAGAGGAGAGAGAAAGCCTATCCAGAGCCGGATCCCCAGAAGTGTGAGAGGACAGAGAGGGACCGTGTAACCCGGGCCCTAGGAACGCAGCTAAAGCAACTGACTGCAGGCGGAGTAGCCCTCCTATATACCGAGTACCCTCGTCCCAATGGGCTCGACACATTCTTCTTTCTTTTCTCTGTCTATGTTTTTCGTTTATGATGATTGTATTAATATGTCACAAGAGTTAGTTATTAAACATGTTCGTTGCTATTATTTCAGACATGTCAGTGTCATGAGTCAGAAATAGACATGGAGGCCTTCCCTCCTATTGTGTAATTACTACTTAATATTAGACTTACTGTTTGTATTGTGTATTTCCTTATAACAATAGTAAAGATATATTGAACATGAATGCGTTCTATGTAATTATTACTTTCTGCAAGGTGAACCCAACACCTCAATTCTCAGGATCAGTGGAGATTTCAGATAATCTTGCACTGACTATACTTTACTGGCTTTAGTCTTTGATAAATCATAAAAAGCTTTGGTGGGAAAACCTGTGTGAGGCTACACGGAAACCTTCCTCTACTGCTCAGTGGTGACTTTCCATGTTTAGTTGTAGTTGCAAAATAAACCATTTCATTTTTTTATTTTTATAGGTTCTTTTTTACTATAACAAGTAAAGAACTGGATCTAGGTTTAGATTTTATCTTTTATCTAGCCTTTTCTGTTACAAGTAAATTCCTGGAGCCAGAGGAGCTGGAATAGCAAGGTCATCAATTTTCAAGAATTCTCCTGCATGTAACAAAGGTGAATGCGAAGATAGAACTCTTGTTTGCAGGGTGTGGAGTTCTCACTTATCCTTTCTTATTGAATTTTTTCTTTTAGGACTCAAGATTACTGAGGGACCACTCAGTTATTATTATGACATGTACATGTGTGACGCCCCTGTGACCCGGTGGCCACAAAAGGAAGTGCAGCCAGGTAAGGCAAGACGGTTGACAAAACACACCCACACCATAGCACACACCGACCCTATGCCTAGGACTCTAGGTTGGGCAGGGGGTGACAGGTGTTAAGAGAAGTAGGTGGAGTGTAGGTGAGCACTGACAAGTGGGTGGAGAAACACCAGGAGTAGAGCAGTTGGAGTGAGAACACCAAAGGGAGAAGGTGAGTCTTTCCAGGAGGTTTTGGGTTCCCTGGAGGCGCAGAATCCCGTGAGGCATAGCCGCGAGGAGAGAAAGCCCACTCCATAGCCTGGAGGTGACGGGAAGGAGAGAGACTGAAAGAGACCCCACAGCTGAAGAAAGGTGGGAGTGTTAAGGAGAGCCTTAGGATCAAATACTTAATTAACCTTTAAGACATAAGGGCATGGGAGAAATGATATATAGAGTGTATTATTTTACATTGTATAAGTTGTGGTTTAAACATGGCTGCCATTTCCTGCCACATCACACCATGTACTGAGAGCAAGATGGAGTCCAAAGAAGACTGACCAATCACCGAAGCTGGAGGTCAGGGAAGACTGACCAATCACAGAATAACGTACTCGATCAAGACCACACCCCTTGATGACCTCATGGATCCGCCCATGGACTAACCCACTGACCAATGAATGCATCTGAGTAGGGCTGACCGAGCCCCTTATTGCCCATGGACTAACCCACTGACCAATGAATACATCTGAGTAGGGCTGACCGAGCCCCTTATTGAACAAAATGTCCAGTCTATTGTAATAAACAGGCACTCGGAGCTTGGGTCTGACCAAGGAAGGGTGTACATCTGACTGTGTGTCTGGTGTCTACTACTTTTCAATATTGAAGGAACTCCGGCACCAGACTTGTTGCAGTTAAAATTCCAGATCTTTATTCAGACATCATTAAAACCATTAGTGGGGTACGCAGCCCCCTACCTCCACGCTTGACGCGTTTTGGATACAAAATCCTTAGTCTTAGGTGCCTAAGACTAAGGATTTTGTATCCGAAACGCGTCAGGCGTGGAGGTAGGGGGCTGCGTACCCCACTAATGGTTTTAATGATGTCTGAATAAAGATCTGGAATTTTAACTGCAAGAAGTCTGGTGCCGGAGTTTCTTCAATATTTGTTCAAGTGAATGGGAACCAGCCATTACTTCGAGCACTAACAGCCTCTGGAAGCCGTGGTGAGCGAAATACCCCCTTTCCCTTCCCTTATACTAAGTACTACTTTTCAATGCCGGCGCTTGGTCTATATAAATTAGGACAGGAGCAGCAACTTGTTGATAATATTATTATGAATATATCACCTTTACAATTTTGGCGCTCCAACGTGGGGCCAGTATAGGCGAATCCCCAAACCTTGAATGACCGGTGAAGGAGACGGCAGGACGCACTGAGTACCCCGAGCCAGGAGACTGATCACCTCCCTAACAAAAACGGTAAGTCTGCTGATTTTATTATAATCTGTTGACTTTACCTGTTTTTCGGGGTACCCTGTGCAGATTGCCTGACCGCGTCCGGTCTTTCAGGGTGTCTGAGACGGCAGAGGTTTTTTCTCCGCTGCTGGCCATTTGATTGCGGAAGAACCCTCATGCTAAGTTGCTGCTGCCTGCTATGTGTTGTGTTAGGGGAGATGACTGGTAACAAGGGTTTTTTTTG
Source organism: Allobates femoralis (assembly GCA_033576535.1). Taxonomy (NCBI): domain Eukaryota; kingdom Metazoa; phylum Chordata; class Amphibia; order Anura; family Aromobatidae; genus Allobates; species Allobates femoralis. The sequence continues at coordinate 86,641,319 of JARQOC010000005.1, forward strand.
AGCAGTGTCTAGAGACGGAAAAGATATTGTCTGTGAGATAGATCAAAGTGGTATACGATTTTCAGTTCTGGAGAGAAAATAGACATTGAGTGATGACTCTGTCTAAGATAAGCATTGAGTGAGAATCTGTCTATAAATATTACTTAGAGTGATTCAGTAATAAATAGGCATTGATTGAGACTCTGCATGAGGTTGAGTGTTGACTCCCATAGGGGCATGTTACTTAGAGTGATTCAGTACATGGCCTGATAATGATAATACTTTTGTAAAATACAGAACATGGAAGTCAGACAGGAACAGATAGGAAGGGTAGACGGCTGTGAAGGTCTTGTGCTCAGGTTTGTCATCTCCCCAGTCTTAAGTGTTTGTTTTGTGTCCATCTATATAGAGAAAGCTGGAGAAATTAATGCAGCTGTGTCGTATAGGCCCTAAGCCTAATTCAGATGGCAAGATGGATCTGTGTACATTAGTTGTGACTCGTGAAGGGAAAAGTTATGTTAAATGATGCAAATAGCTTGTGAAGTTGTGTGGAATGGCAGAAGTGCAGTGAAAATTGGGTTAAAAGAAGAGACAAGGTGTTCTGGATGGTAATGGATTGTTATCTACTGCTAGGGGCATGAGAGAGTCTCTTACAGGTTGTATAGAGAAAATTGGGTAGAAGAGGAAGAAAATGGAAGAAAGGACAGAGTTTTTAAGTAATGTGTGTACCAAGAATGTATCATGTTCACGGTTGGTGATGGTGGCATGTGGCCATGTGCTCTGCTGAACTCCATTTTGTGATGGAATGTGCTCTCTGGTGTCAGCCATTTTGTGGTCACTAGTGATATAAATATTATAGGTTCTTAGTTTTTGTGCCCTTAAAAGATGCTAGCATATGGCAAGTATGAGAGACTTGTCGAGTAAATGAAAATATGAAAGTAAATAGCAGATATACTAAAACAAATGTAAGACAGCAGAGAAATGAGAGTTTAAATAGCGTTAAGACAGAAATGCTGGAGTATAAAAGAATATTTGGAAAAGATGGGTTAGGATTGCCTCACATTGAGAATCTGGGAATATACCTTTGTCCATGCAAAGATGGCCGCCGAGTGAAGGCCACATGGTTAGAGACAAAGAAAGTGTGGACAATAGACTCAAACAGGAAGTGATGTGTAAGGACTAAAAGTTGTCTGAGCAGTTTTGGGCAAGTTTCCCATACACATTGCTAGTTTTAGACACAAAAGGAAAGGTAGGCCACCCCACCCCCTTCCCACATAGAGACATGTGATGGGTTAATGCAGAGAGACTGAATGTTGAATGATTACATGAGTATACTGGTAATTAAAAATAAAAATAAAAATAAGGCACATATAAGTTCCTTTGTTCAGATAAGTCCATCGTGCTGGTCAGATATAACCATGTGCTGAAAGCTATAAGAAATTGCTTAATGGGAAAGGTAAAAGATGTGAATGCATATATTAATGAAGTATTAATTGGGATTAAATAAATAAATATAGATATAATAATAATTGGCAAGGGAGACAAAGTGACATACCTCAGAGAAAAGATGAGATGATAAAAAAAAACTAATAATAATAATAAAAAATTGCCCATGGTGAATGGATAATCCAGGGGAAAAGTGTGGAGATTCATCATTATGACTCCACAGGAAAAGTGCAAAAATGTAAAAAAAAAAAAAAAATGCAGGAGTTATGTCCATGACCTCTCTCTATCCAACAGGAAGTGTGAATGACCTGCCTGTAGCTACTAATGCAGATTGTGAGTTATTTTACAGATGTTCGTGGATTCTACCACTGGATGTGCTGTGATTACACAACAGGAGGTAATAAGGCAAAACCACTCCCTCTTCACATATCGCCATGAGGAGGTAGATGGGGATCTGCAATCACTGGAATGGGTAGCTTGCAAAGGGTAAGATGATCTGCAGATCTTTCCTAGAGTCACATAAAGATGTACAGAGACTGCAGAGAGTGTATGAGCCTGTATGGAGGCTCTCCTGCTATCAGATAAGCCTGGCAGAGTCCAGGTACAGCTCACACCTGAGCTGGCGCTCGAGCTAGAGGAAATGCCTGCACAGGTACAGCTGCCAGAAGCTGTGAAGAGGCCTAGAGTCGAGAGTCTCAGACCCAGGCACTAGTGCAGACCTGGCACCAGGGCAGACCCGGGCACCAGGGGCCCCTGTCACTCCTGATGTTCTTATTCCCGCAGAAACAGGTGATCGAATGGAAAGGAGTGCAACACGCAGGAGCCGGCTGTGGAAGGTCTGTACACACCAGGCGGTAAGCTTTCTCTGCCACGACTCTCTTCTCAATGATGGCTCAGGTAACCCAAGAACTAACTCATTTGTCATTAACTGCTACCTGTGTTTTAGTGGACAAGGTTTGGGTGGCACCAGGGTTCAGTACCCAGGTGGCCAGGTACACCCAGTCTTGGTTGATGTGTGACTGATATAATGGAAGAGAATCTGTAATGACCCCGCAGAACCACGAATGCACCCCTCGTCCACTCTACCATTACAGTGATTGCAGATAGATGATAAAGACAGCTGCACATTAGGTGTATGCGGGTGTGCCTGTTGCGGTAATCTCTTTTCAGGATCCGGTGCAGAAACTACGTTACTTCTGAGAAACTCCCGATGAAGGTGGTATGTAGAAATTAGGCTCCTGATGAGGAAAAGCTGCATATGTTATAGTGGAGGTCATTAAGGGTATTTTACAGTATCTGGGAGTCAGCAGGCTTCTACAATACGTATCATGTATAAAACAGTGGACAAGATGGATGAGGGATTAACATTAATAATCCAGAAAGTAAAGGTAAAAGGTAGAGGAGACGGGCAAGACATAGATCAAATGTTAGTTTTTGTTTTAATTTTCCTCCTTTGTAAATAAGTTAAAATAAGATAATTCTCGATCCAACACCTAGGACAAGATTGTATTTTCTATAAAGTTAAGTGTGGACACAAGTGTAAAAGGGATTAGTCTGATATTAAATGAATGGGACCCGATGAGCCTCTCACCTAGGGGGGGGTAAGAACTACAGGTCAATAGATAGCTGCTGCAATATTAGCATCAGTGAGATGAGTATCCAGTTAAGAAAGGGTTAAACACAGTGGCGTAACATTCACGGTCGCAGGGGTCGCGGCTGCAACGGGGCCCGGACCGATAGGGGGCCCGGCGCCCGCGTAGCCAGCCGCCCCCTGCGCCGGGCGATCCCAGCACTCTGCGCCCTGCGATCCAAGCGCCAGCGCCAGGCGCAGCACACGCCGCCGCACAGACTCAGGACAGCGCTACCTTTGGAAGCTGTCCGGCCACATACTGTTCCCTGCATTTGAGCGGTCCCTGTTCATTACTGCGGATATGGCCCGCCAACCGGAAGTCGCGGGCCTGGAGGAGCGGTGAGAGGGTTGGGGGGTCCTGGATTGCGTCCAGTCTATGGCCTCAGAAAGTGCGCCCGCCCGGGACAGGTAAATAACCGGTCACTTCATCAGCAGCTCTCGGCTGATTTTGTGAATGTGCAACTGTGATAATGTCAGAGGGAAAACATGCAGCAGTGCTCCGCTCCCCGGCTGCTATGGCAGATTTATTCCTGCCCCCTCCGAACAGGGCTGCCACTAGGAATTTGGAAGAGACAGAAGGAGGAAGGGGAAAATGAAGGAGAGATAGGATGAAAGTGCAAGGAGGGGAATTAAAGCAACAATTGTCGGGAGGGGTGAGGTGGGGGGCATTTATCAGCCACATATACAGTAATAGCCTGGAAATTACTATTGTATTGATCTGTGCTGTATAAGATCACCACTGCTGTGTGTAAATATCACTACTTTCTGTGATATATTAGAAAATTGCTTAAATAGCAACTTCATTATATAATATTATAGGAAATCCATAGAAATGGAGCCGCAGTTTAATAAATGTGGATCATACTTTCTTGAGTGAATCTTCCCTCATCTGTGACTCGTCACTGTTCTTCATGGTGATATGTACACTGGGTGAAGGGTCTCATTGTAGGACCCCTATAATATTGGGGACCCTATAAGACATAAGGGCCGGGAAACATGGTGCCATATTGTATATCTGAGCCCTGTCCTTTGCAGCCCATAATGGACAGTATAGCAGCCAGAAAAGTGACTAATAGTCTGGGATGATTTGCTGGGATATGTAGTTCTGCAAGTTGAACATTTAAGTAATTCACCAGTGGCTAAAATAATTAAATGGTGTCTGTCTCCCACAATAAAACTGTATAAACATTTATATAGGTGACATAGAACCTACAAAAATCCTGGGTCAGATGGCCATGGACCTCCTCTATTTGGTGTCAGGTTGCCACATGCTGCCTCTGTTCGGTGCCTTGTTGCCACGCGTCTCAGGTATCAGATTCGCCTGGCCTGGCACATTACAGAAGGGGCTAGCCTTTTATAGACAGGGATAGCCCACCGTGGACAGTGCTGACCCCTTTCAGAAGGGGCTAGCCTATTATATACATTGTATTCATCCTGCACAGTCTCCAGTGTGTATACATCCCGCAGCAGTCTCTAATGTGCATACGTCTCGCAGCTGTCTCCATTGTGCATTTGTTGCACAGCCATTCCATTGTGCATTTGTCCCGCAGCCATCTCCATTATGCATTTGTCCCGCAGTCATCTCCATTGTGTATGTTGCCAGGCCAGCAGCAGTGTTCTATTGTGTTGTGTACAGCCAGCAGCCGTCTTCATTGTGCATTTGTCCCACAGCCATCTCCATTGTGTATATGGCCAGCAGCAGTCTCTATTGTGTATTCTCTATTGTGTACAGCCAGCAGCAGTCTCTATTGTGTATTCTCTATTGTGTACAGCCAGCAGCAGTCTCTATTGTGTATTCTCTATTGTGTACAGCCAGCAGCAGTCTCTATTGTGTATTCTCTACTGTGTGTATAGCCAGGAGCCATCTCCATTGTGTATACGGCCCGCAGCCGTCTCTATTGTCTATACGGCCCACAGCCATCTCTATTGTGTATTCTCTATTGTGTACGGCCAGCAGCAGTCTCTATTGTGTATACAGCTAGCAGCCGTCTCTACTGAGTATTCTCTGTTGTTTATACATTTGTGTATTCAGCCCACAGCAGTCTCAAGTGTGTGTGTGTGTGTGTGTGTGTAATATATAATAGAGAGAGAGTGTAAAAAAGAAAAAAACAGCACAAAAATCTAGAAAAAAGTAGAGTTTATTGCCCAATGGAGTGGCCACACATTGAGCAATAAAGTCCACTTTTTTCTATATTTTTTTTTGTGTTTTTTCTTTTTTTACTCTGTTGTAAGGAACCATCTGGATTGCTGGTTGGGAAAGCTTTGCACATAAATTGAGGTAATTTTTGGTGCTGTTTCAATTTTTCACTATAAATATAATATATGTTTGGATGGAGGCAAGACCAGAGGTGGAGGCGGAGCTGGGTGGACGCTGGGGGGCCCCAAACGTTTGGCAGTAAGGGGCCCCGAAATTCCGAGTGGCAGCTCTGCCTGCAGGTCACGTGTCTGACGCTGATCAGGTGACCAGGGACTTGAGCGGTGGCTCCGCCCCCTACTCAGTCTCCTGCCCGATGTCCCGGTAGCCATGTGTCCGGTCCTGGCCGCTCATTGAGAAGAAGAGAGCGGAGGACAATGGTGAGAGGAGAAGGAGGTGAGCTGGGGGAATGGGGCACACAGGAGAGCGGAGGACACAGGAGGAGGAGAGCTAGGGACAGAAGAACGGGGGACACAGGAGGAGGAGAGCAGGGGGCAGAAGAACGGGGGACACAGGAGGAGGAGAGCGGGGGACACAGGAGGATGAGAGCAGGAGACAGAAGAACGGAGGACAGAGGAGGAGGAGAGCTGGGGACACAGGAGAACGGGGACAGAGGAGGAGGAGAGCTGGGGACACAAGAGAACGGGAGACAGGAGGAGAGCTGGGGACACAGGAGAACGGAGGACACTGGAGGAGGAGAGCGGGGGACACAGGAGAATGGGTGTCAGAGGAGGAGGAGAGCTGGGGACAGAGGAGGAGAGCTGGGGACACAGGAGAATGGGGGACACTGGAGGAGGAGAGCGGGGAACACAGGAGAATGGGGGACAGAGGAGGAGGAGAGATGGGGACAGGAGAACGTAGACACAGGAGAAGAGAGGGGAACACAGGGGGACAGGGGACACAGGAGGAGGAGAACGGGGGACAGAGGAGGAGAGCTGGGGACACAGGAGGAGAGTGGGGGACACACAGGAGAATGGGGGACACTGGAGGAGGAGAGTGGGGAACACAGGAGAATGGGAGACAGAGGAGGGGGAGAGCTGGGGACAGGAGAACGTAAACACAGGAGGAGAGAGGGGGACACAGGAGGATGGGGACACAGGAGGAGGAGAGCGGGGGACACAGGAGAACGGGGGACAGAGGAGGAGAGCTGGGGACACAGGAGGAGGAGAGCAGGGGACACTAAAGAAGGGGAGCAGAAGACTCCACTACTGGAATAGGCTAACATGTGGGGTGACACTGGAGTGAGTCTACAGTTTTGTGCAGTTCTCACTAATCCTATTTTTCAGATCCTGGTGGGTCTGCATATATAAGGCTGTGTGCTGATGATAAGGATACTTAGTGGTTTGGACGCAGCATCTTGTTGCTGCATTCAAACTGCTGCGTAATACAGTATAAGCATAGTGGATGGGATTTGTAGAAATCCCATCCTAACTATGCTTAACCCGACCGCAGTGTTTTGACAGCTGCGGTGTGGGTGTCTGCTCCTCCGCATCTCTGCAGCATGTTAATTTCATGCTTCAGAGTCGGAAGCGGTTCCAATCAGGTGACAGCAGGGAGAAGCCGCCCTGCACCTGCCGCACATGGTGAGTACAGGGCGGCTGCGGTCTCCCTGTGGGCACCCGCGGCTTCACTCAGGTCTGGAGGAGCTGCGTCCAACATGCAGCTCCTCTGGACCGTGAGCACATAGCCTTAGGCTGCATATATAACACAATATATAGAGAGATATAAGGCTGCACTACATGGAGAGCTATGAGGCTGCATATATAAGGCTGCAATATAGAGGCTGCACTACATGGAGAACTGAGCCTGCGTTATACTATATGGAGGGCTGGGAGACTGTATTATACTATATGCAGGGGTTCTGACGCTGTATTATACTATATAGAGGCCTGTGAGGCTGTATTATACTATATGGAGGTCTATGAGGCTACTATATGTAGGATAGTGGGGTGCATTATAATAATTGGATGACTATTGGGGCTACCTTATGAATGGGGGACTATGGGATGCATTATAATACATGGAGGACTATGGGGGTATATTGTAATATATGGAGGAATATGGGGATGCATTATAATAATGGGATGGGCCATATTACAGGAGGAGGACCATACTGTATATAGCAGGGTGGGAGACATATTTAAAAGGATAAGCTCCACATTCCAGTAGGATGACCATATATAGCAGGGGTCAATTTGTGAGTCTTTATAGATCTTAGAATGTTACATGGGGCCCAAACATCTGACCAATATGTGCTCGCGCGGGGGGGAGGGGGGCCCAGGTCTGAATTTTGCACCGGGGCCCACCAGACTCTAGTTACGCCACTGGTTAAACACTGCGTTGCTATCTTCAAGTAAGGAGAATTACAGGCAATGTTCTTCAGAATTTGTGTTTTATTTCCCACAGATGAAATCACCAGCGATGTCCAAGCCTTAAATAATTGTTTAAATAGTGTGATAAAGAGATGTGTTCTTCAATTCCAGATCCTAAATCAGATTCAGGAGCGCATGGTCTCATGTCAGGAGACCGGGTGATCCTGAAAAGATGCGAGAAAGAGCCGTGAGCCGAGATTAGATGGCCGATCCAGCTACTCTGAATTACAGCAACTTCAGTGGAGACTGAGGGAAAAGGACGCGGCAACTGTTGGAGACTCCCCACCAGCAGATGATGAACTCCGATAAGGATAGTCACTGACATACACCACATAGTGATACACTGTCACATATATGACCTTATAACTCCACATTATATCTGATATACATATGGAATATCCAAACTAAGGCAAAATGGTTACAGGAACATGATATAAATGAGGACTCAGTGAGGGAGAAACATTCACGTTCCTGAGCAAACCATTAGTTCAAGGGTAGATAACACTGAGTATAACTGACATTACTCTAATAACTTGTACATGTAGCCGTAAAAGCGCAATTTTACATAATTTTATGTTATTTTTAAGGTAATTGGGTTAATGTGTAAAGGGGAATGTTACCAAATAATCTCTGGTGGTAGAATATGGCCCTGAGACAGAAATGTCCATCCATGAGTGTTGTGATACAATTCTGGGTATCCAGGTAGGGAACTGAGGTGAAGCAGGTAGGAAAGGCCCGAGGACGCGGATAGCGCGATCCTATATACCTCCTGATATACCCAGAATTGTTCATAAGAATTGTTCATAAGAATTGTTCGTATTGCATGTATTTTAAGCCAGAGATCAGGTTAAAGCGGGTTTTGAATAATTTATCTCACCCCTAGTGGCCATAAGTGGGAATACAGTCCAGATCAATTACATCTATGAATAACAGAGATTCGTCAATTATACTACAGAAGACCTTCAAGGTTTAGCAGACCAACCAGGCCCTACATCAATAATGGTGTTCCAAAATAGAATGACCTGGACATGTTATTAGCAAAATAAGGAGGGGTTTGTAAAATTGTACGTATATTCCAGATAATACAGGTCCCACCGGGACGGTTACAGCAGCCATACAGTCACTGAACTCTCTACAATAAGAATTATAAAGGAATTCAGGTGTAGAAGATCCTGTGACCAATACTCTCTGTAGATGAAGGGATGGCAGAGATGGCTGGATTAGATAGGCATTGTTATCTTTGTCATCTTAGTTATGGCAGCTATCATTGTTTGTTGTGTCCTTCCCTGTGTAAGGAAGATGATTGGGAAACATCAGTTCTCACTTTCCTAGCCCAAGAGGTTAGTTATTCTGTAGACCTAGAACAGCTAGGCCCTCTACGGTCTTTTATAGTCTCCAACTAGATGGTCCCGTATTCCTCATAGTTATGATAGCTAGGGTAGACACATCAAATAGTTCACATATGCAAAGTCTGTACCAAGGGGGGTCACATGGTTCATAATTGTGAAGTCTGTATCAAGTGGGGGGTTTAATGGTTATCAATTCTCAGCTAACGGGCAACATAGAAGAGTTGGGGGCACACTGGGCAGATGTGATAGGCTCTAGCAGGGATAGGTTAATAAAGTATTTAGGGGGGACTGTTAAGGAGAGCCTTAGGATCAAATACTTAATTAACTTTTAAGACATAAGGGCATGGGAGAAATGATATATAGAGTGTATTATTTTACATTGTATAAGTTGTGATTTAAACATGGCTGCCATTTCCTGCCACATCACACCATGTGCTGAGAGCAAGATGGAGTCCAAAGAAGACTGACCAATCACAGAATAACATACTCGATCAAGACCACACCCCTTGATGACCTCATGGATCCGCCCATGGACTAACCCACTGACCAATGAATACATCTGAGTAGGGCTGACCGAGCCCCTTATTGCACAAAATGTCCAGTCTATTGTAATAAACAGGCACTCGGAGCTTGGGTCTGACCAAGGAAGGGTGTACATCTGACTGTGTGTCTGGTGTCTACTACTTTTCAATGCCGGCGCTTGGTCTATATAAATTAGGACAGGAGCAGCAACTTGTTGATAATATTATTATGAAAATATTACCTTTACAGGAGGGCAAGGGCCCGGCAGCCACACACATCTTAGTTGTCCGGAGGCACCCTTAGCAACAGTGAGAGTGAGAAGGAGCCTGGTGTGCCCAAATATCTGAACCTGGCACACTGGAGGCATGGCCACGAGCAGAGAATCAGCTCTGAAGAGGTGACCAGGGATAATCCAGACCCTAATCACGAGAGACACCGGTGTGAGGCAGGTGCTTTATGACCTGCAGCCTAACTTTCCACCACGGTCTAAGAACACAGTCTTCATACTAGGACTAGTGACCCTGACTGTGATGGAAACATTCACCCGTGAGTCCGCGACGATCTGTCTGAACCCGTGGGTGAGGAACTACGTTGAGACTGAGTGGCCTGAAAGGACTTTGAGGGAACAACACCACCTGAGCTGCACAGGCTGAGTAACCCTGAGCAGTGCTGAAGTGTTTAAGTGTGGGAACTGTACTGAAAGAACTGTAAACTGTAAACTGCTGTTGAAAGACCAAGTAAAGTACCCAGTAAGCTCATCACTGCCTGAAACTGTTTACTTCCAGCGTCGCAGTAAAGTCCTGCCTGAGGAGCCACAGAAAGTCCTACCTGCACACTGGCTGGAGAGCTGCAGCTTTGAAGTAAGTGCACTACACCAGTACAATCCCTCATCAGGCCCATCCATCACAAATACTCCTGCCCTGTGGACCCTTAGCCCTACCCGAGGAGGGCTTACAATCTACGCTGCCCAAGTCACCATCCCCAGCAGGAATACGGCAACTGTGGTTCTATTAACCACATACCCCGGGTGGCGTCATGACAAATCCCTTGTAAATAACCCGTTTTTGGACTGAACCCAGGTCACGGGACCGGGTCACGACTACTGTGATCCCAAAGAGACAGCATCGGCCCAGTTCCCAAGTACCCCATAGCCTGGAGGCGCATCACATGTATTTTGTATCACTTTATGTGTTTGCATGTTTGCATAAAGGGGAAAACTTGAAAGACTGTTGCTTTAGAGGTGGAGAACTGGAGGCTGGGAGACATAATGGTGAGGCCTATTATGATATTTGGTTTGGATAGTGAGGAATCATCAGTAACATTCTGAGTCAAATAAGGTCATACTTTAGTTCAGTGATGGTCAACCTTTTGAGCTCGGTGTGTCAAAATTCACCGAAAAAACAAGTATAACTCGCGTGGTGTGTCACTTTGAGAAAAAACCATAATTTTGTAATATTTGTAGCTGCAATAACAAAAAGGTATCTTGGATATGGCCCCCATTCTGGTATATAGCCCCTTATCCAGGATATAGCCCCCACATTGGGATATAGCACCCCCCCATCCTGGTACATTACCCCCCCCCCCCATTCTGGATATGGCCCTATTTTCTTGTATATAGCCTCTGATCCTGAATATAGCCCCCACACTGGAATATAGCACCCTCCCATCCTGGTACATTACCCCCCATCCTGGATATGGCCCCCATTCTGTTATATAGTCCCTTATGCTGGATATAGCCCCCATCCTGGTACATTACAATCCATCCTGGATATGGCCCCCACCCTGGTATATAGCCCCTATGCTGGGATATAGCACCCCCTATCCTGGTATATAGCCCCTTTTCCTGGATATAGCCCCCCATACTGGGATATAGCACCCCCCCCATCCTGGCACATTACCCCCCATCCTGGATATGGCCCTTATCCTGGTGCACACACAAAAATAATAAACAATATAACTCACCTATCCCTCGTTCCTCTTCATGCTGAAAGTGTCAGCAGCCTGACGCTGATAACATAATCAGCTCTGCTACATTACCATGCCGCCATTGTCTCACCTTCAAATGCTGTGCTGAAACTGTGATTGCATGCAGTCAGTGTCAATCACAGCACCAGCATCCGGAGACAGGACATGGGCGGCACAGAATGAAGATGGCAATCAAAGTGTCATTATCCCGCCTCCGGATGCTGTTGCTGTGATTGACACTGACTGCATGCAATCACAGTGTCAGCATCTGAAGGCGGAACAAGGCGGCACAATAATGCAGCAGAGTGAATTATGTTATCGGCGGCGGGTGGAGGGGGAAACTGAGCCATGACATGTGTGTCAGCAGAAACGCCTCGGCGTGTCACTGCTGACACGCGTGTCATAGGTTAGCCATCACTGCTTTAGTTAGTTCTTGTTGGCTGAACGTGTTCTGTGCTGGCTGCAAATTAACCACGTGAGGTTTATTTCACACCTGGGTGGTTAGTTGTGTAAGGCTACGTTCACACATGGTGTAATTCCCACGTATTCATGCATTTACGCCGCGTTTATTTGCGCTTGTGACACACCCACTCCAGGGTGGGGGAAGACTCAGGAACCAGGAGGTTACTCGTTGTTCTATTTCACCTCTCTTCAGTTATTTTCACGGGGACAGACGGGGGCCTAGACCCGGTCCCGTGACCCTGGTAGAGTCATTTAAAATAAACGGCAAAATCTGAGGGGATAAGGGGAATTCATGACGCCACCTGCAGTGTGCAGCCAGTGCGGCAGCCGCTGATTCAGACCTTCTGGGGACGATGACCGACAGCTTGGATGATTTCATTCCCCGCAGGCGGAGCGCAGTCCACAGGGCAGCGGAGTCGTTTTCCCAGCTCGTACCTTGGCAAAGGTTCATTTAGTCAACAGTACTCTCAGTGTTACGGGCGACCTCTGTGGCCGATGGTCGCCGTAAATAAAAGTCTCTCACATCACAGCCGCAGTTCCATCACTTTTACTCAGATGTTAAACATGGCTGCCGGGTACGACTCCTGCCAGTCTCCGATTCGCTCTTTCTCCAGGTCAGTGTAGTCAAGCCACGGTTGGTGCCCTTTCTGTCCACTCTAACTGTTTCAGTCTCTGGTGGGTTTCCTCTCTCTCGGCGTTAAAAGGAGTAGTTCTCTTCTGAAGCGAGTATAACATCGCTCTGCCCTCAAGGCTCTCAACGCTCTCCACAGCACAGAGCTCAGGTATCGGTGGCCACAGGTGCTTTTGTGTCCCAGGCACTGATAGGTCACTCTCCTGGGTACTGCTCCCTAGTTCAGCCATCTTCCCCAAGATGTGTCGGGTGTTTGGCTACAGCTCCCGTTAGAAGTCAGGGGCCTCCGAATTTACAGCTCGGGCATAAAGTATCCGCACCGTCTTCAGGGCCGGGTCCCTGTGTCGTCCACCAACCCCTCTGTCTTGTCAGATTCGGGTGTACGGGAAATCGATGTCTCATCCGCACCCCTAGGGCTCTTCTCTCTCTCTTTGAGTCAGTTGTCTCTCTCCCGTGGGTGAACGGGGTGCCATTGCTCCAACCCACGGGAGTCGGCACCACACTGCCTCTATGCTCCCGACTACCTCTCCTCGACAGTTGATGTTACTCCTCCGGTCTCCTTCTACTGTCTCCTTCTACACTGTCCCCCTTTTCTGACCTGGGTCCTCCTTCAGGATCCACCCACCGTCCCGGGGGCCTGTTACTACGTGTGTGTGTTTTCTGGGCTCAACTGCACTATCCCAACACCTGGAGAACAGGGGCACCACACTCCCTAACCACGAGAATGTAGTACCTCTGGTGGTGGCTGACCCAGTGGGGTGCCATACTTGCTTAAATGCAGTGAAATGCAAAGCTGGAAATGCATTCGAGCAAAAGCTATGACTTTTGCTGAAATGCTTTCACACGCTGCATATTCTGGCATCTTTTTGCTGACGCGCTTTCACTGCAAAGCGCATCCACAAAAAGAATGATTTTGTCAATTCTTTGTGCCTTTTTCGTCTTGCTTTTCCCATAGGCCACCTTATAAAATGGGCTTGGGAAAAGTGCGCCGAAAAAGGCACGGTGTGAATGCAGTCGCACTTTTTGGCACAAAGCGCTTCTGCAGAAATACACGGGAATTACGCCACATGTCAACGTAGCCTAAAAGTTGCTGAGTTGTGGCGAATAGATCAAAATCAGAAGTGGGTTAGGGCAATTTGATAAAACATGTTAGTTGGGTCCTGGTGCAAAGGTAGAAACTATGGTGAGGCCTGCTTACCCTATAGATCTATGGTAGGCTGTTTTCTGGCAGCACTGTTTTGAGTTCAACCAGACTGGGTGCAGTAGACACTTAAGCAGCTGAGAAAATAGGAACATTTGGGAGTCAGATGTGGCGCCCCACCGGGCAGGACGCCACTAGAGGTACTGCACACCTCCATTAGAAGAGAGAGTTGTGCCTCTGGTCTCCAGGTGCTGGGATGGCACAGTTGAGCTTCAGACACAAAACACTTAGGACCCCGGGACGGTAGTAGGACCCAAGCGCAGCCAGGAAGGAAAAAGTGAAGAGCAGGAGAAGTCAGAAGCAGAAAGGAGAGAAGTGCAGAGCAGAGTAGAAGAAGTGAGGAGGAGGTTTTAGCTCCCGCCGGCTAGAGCACGGTCACGCTCGCCCCGGGAGGGAGCAACCAACGGATGTAGAGGAAGAACAGAACCCTTGGGGTATGGAACGAGACGTAGATCCCCGTACGCCCGTATCTGGCGAGAGAACAGAGGTCCTGGTGGACGACACAGGGAACCGGCCCTGAACACGGCGCGGATGCTGTAGGCCTGAACCGGAGGCCCCGAGTTCCTAATGGGAGCTGCAGCCAAACTCCCGACACAACTTGGAGAAGGCGGCCGAACTAGGGAGCAGTATCAGGAAGTGGTATAACTGAGCACCCGTGGCTGTGGAGAGACTAACTTATAGCGCTGAGAGACCACTAGAGAAAGTACAGCCAGAGAGAGAAAGAGAAGCAGGAACACCAAAAGAGGCTCAACTGCACTGTCCCGGTTTTGGAGATGTGGCGCCCCTGCGGACCGGTGGCCACAGTATGGTACTGCAGCTGGGACAGGTAAGCTAAGCACCCCACACCATCACTCAACACATCCCCAATCCCTAAACCTAGTATTTCATGTCAGGCAGGGGATAGTGGGGGGAAGCTGACTTGTTGGCCGAGGAGGTGGAGGAGCTGGGCCACCAGCTAGGAAGAGCTCACCTCACGGTCATGGGACAGTGGCGGCACAGACTGCAACATTTAGCAGCTGCCTGGTGGGCCGCATTGTGCCCGGTGTCCCTTAACCTGGCAATCGAGGAAGAGGAGGGAGAATCCGACCTAGATAGGCCCATGGACTCCTTTGTAGTGGGCCAGTCTTTGATCCCGGTGGACTCTCCTGGCCCACTAAGCCTGGAGGCAGCCTGCCTCCTGCCCTGCCTGGGAGGGCTCCTTGGACTCAATACAGGCTTTGGCTGAGCCGCTAATCCCTGTGTCACCAGCCCCAGAGACTCCTCTAAAAGAGCTGTGGTGCTGGTGGGAGAACCCTGAGGACGAACCAATGGGATTCCCTGGGAAGGCGGTAGCCGGCCGTAAACAGGTGGAAGTCGTCACCCGACGGCAGTTCCTCCGCAAGTGGGTGGCTCGGTGGGATGCTCAGGTCGCAGAGGCACAGGCCCAACATCAGGCCACCGTCGAGCGCACCATCCGGGTCAAAGCTGAGGCCCGGGCAGCCCCGGCTACCTGTCAGGCTCCCCTGACAGGTAGCCTTTTGGTACAGTGAAGGGTGGGGATTCATCCAGGAGCCTTGGTCCCCCAGAGACTTGTTTGTCTCCCGGACAGATGTGGAGTTCCACCTCCCAGTGGGCCATCCGGAGAGGGATTTGAGGCCCAGGGATTGGGTCACATATGTCGGGTGGAAGGGGAACAGTCTTAGATGCTGTAGTAAATGTGACAGGTGATGTAAAGCAGAGTCAGGTTAGGGAAAAAGAGAGGGGCTGGGAAATTGAAACTAAAAGTCTAAGATAAGCGGAACAAATTGTATAATTGTTATATGGTGCGAGGGGTGTGGTTCTGGCTGCTTTGCCCCGCCTCCTGCTCTGTGTACTATGCAGCAAGCGAGGGAGACAATGATTGGCATCAGGGAGGTGGCGGTGGGCGGATTAAACATGCAGGGGGGTGAAACTGCCCTTTGGCTCCAGCCACAAGCCACCTCCTATTTGGCTCCACAATGTAAGTTTTTAAAGGGTATAATCTCAGAGTACAGGGGGCTCAAGGGGTGGGGGACCCCTTGCCTGAATGCAGCAGACATGCTGCATTCAGTGCTGTAATTAGATCACCATGTATGGTTGGTGACAGGTCCTCTTTAAATAATTTTATGACTGTTTGTTCACAGTTTGTAAAATAAAGCTTTTTTGATAATTGACATTTTTTGTACTGGTGTGCTCCCTATACATATGCCGAGTCTTCTTCTTGCTGTCCATGATGCGATGTAGCGTCGTAAGCGTGCTGAGTGAATGTAATTGATTGATGTGGCCTTTTTAAAGTGCACTCCCCTGTGTTAGACATGCCCGTGACGAAGGTCCTTAAGACAGAAACACGTGTCGGGCTGTCAGCGTGCCAGTAGGATATCTTAAGGTATTGTAACACTCCTCTTATGTTGTGTGGTTCCTTATTTAGCCTGTAGTAGTTGTGGTGGATACTTGAGCACCTTTGTGGTGCACAATAACTGTAATCCCCTGAAATTTCAGGTGCTGGGTTATGGCCACTATAACTATACATGATATCTGTGTTCAGCATTATAGATAGCTGAGCATATGTTGATTGCTGCACATCAGGGCTATATAAGCGCGCATAATTACGGTGGAACTCTGGTGGTGCAATTATCGGCTTAAAAACACCTGTGCTGATAGAAATTGTCTTTCAACCACTATGGTTTGGTTTAGGAATCCTAAACAATGTTTAGTTCAATATTAACCATATGATGGTGGTGCAATAAATATCTTTATTGTGTATAATTAGTGCTATGAGTTGTGTTATAAACATGCTGATATATCATTGCAGTCTGTGACATATTAAATACATTAATTTTGTATGCATATCCTCTATTGAGGTTAGTGAATAGGGAATTAGTTGCACTTTGCACTTTGTCTGAATGCTTGCAAAATGTATTATATGTGTAGCAAACAATTGCACGTTTTGATATGATATTGCACTTTGCACTTTATATATGTATGCATGTTTCTATGTATTGGTTAAATCAGGTTATCTGGAGTGTCAATGTCTGTACATTCCTTTGGTAGAAATCAGCTGTCCCCCACACCAATATTCAATTATTCCCTCTTGTTTCCATGTATCCCTGATTCAATAGACTTTGCATTCTCTATATTGGGCTATTCATCATTTTTTTCTTGGTTAATTTCACTTTAGCAATGTATGTAAATACACTGCTAAAGTGCAATGACACAAATATACTATGGGTACAGAACAGTGCTCTTGTTCTGAGCATGCTCTGTGCCCTGGAACCGGATCTGGGAAACGATTCTGTTTTTGCAATCAACGGTGCAGACTTTGTTTTTGGGACCGGTGAAAAACAGGACACAAATCATTTATATTCTTATTTTTAATTTTAACAAAAGTGGACAGAATTTAAAGAGATTAGTTATTTTGTTGTATTTTGTCTCACACCTTAAAAAGGTAAATTCTTCAATGTAAGATGCAGCAGTTTTGATGTAATACTGGCATATGAGGGATTACAGGTGCTCCTCAATGAATTAGAATATCATTAAAAAGTTAATTTATTTCAGTAAGTCAATACATAAACTGAACGCATATAATATAAAACTTGATCTATTTCAAGTGTTTATTTATGTTAATGTTGATGAATATATCTCACAGCCAATAAAAACCCAAAGGTCATTATCTCAGAAAATTAAAGTAGGTAGGATGAAGGGTCTGAGAGATAAAATATGACCTAAATAGGTATCAGAGGCTTCATATTGTGTGGTTGTGAGAGTTACAACCACTATAAAAGCAAATATCATGTGCAGATGGCATGCTGAAGGCGGCCTGTGCAATGAGCGCACACAGCCCTACGTCACAGGAAGTGACACGTACAGGAATCACGTGACTTACCTCTCTTACCCCTGAGGAAGTCCTAGGCGGACGACACGCGTTGGGTCGGGTCCTCGGTTAGCTGGTGGCTGGGTATGTGATCATAGTGATTATATTGTATACTAGCTGTGAGCCCGATGCAAATGCATCGGGATTCTAGAACGTGCATTAATTTGATTATAGTAGTTATAGCTGTTAGCCTGATGCAAATGCATCGGGTATCTAAAATATGTTTATTGTTTTTTTAAAGATTTTTAAATAATAATCGCATCATCAATAGCAATAATATAAGCCATAGCATTATTATTAGCAGTAATAGCAGTATTAATAGCATTATTAGCAGTATTATGAGCATTAATAAAAGTATTAATAGCATTAATAGCATTATTATTAGCATTAATAGCATTATTAATAGCATTATTAGCATTAATAGCATTAATAATGCCATTAATAGGATAAATATTAGCATTGATAGCATTAATAGCATAATTAATAGCATTAATAGCATTATTAATAGCATTAATAGCATTATTATTAGCATTAATAGGATAAATATTAGCATTAATAGCATTAATAGCATTATTATTAGCATTATTATTGGCATTATTAGCATTAATAATAGCATTAATAACATTATTAATAGCATTAATAGCATTATTATTAGCATTAATAGCATTAATAGCATAACTAATAGCATTAATAGCATTAATAGCATTATTATTAGCATTAATAGAATTATTATTAGCATTAATAGCATTAATAGGATAAATATTAGCATTAATAGCATTAATAGCATAATTAATAGCATTAATAGCATTATTAATAGCATTAATAGCATTATTATTAGCATTAATAGCATTAATAATAGCATTATTAGTATTAATAATAGCATTAATAACATTATTAATAGCATTAATAGCATTATTAATAGCATTAATAGCATTATTATTAGCATTAATAGGATTAATAATAGCATTATTAGCATTAATAATAGCATTAATAACATTATTAATAGCATTAATAGCATTATTATTAGCATTAATAGCATTAATAGCATTATTATTAGCATTAATAGCATTAATAATACCATTAATAGGATAAATATTAGCATTAATAGCATTAATAGCATAAATAAGAGCATTAATAGCATTATTAATAGCATTAATAGCATTATTATTAGCATAAATAGCAATATTAGCATTAATAATAGCATTAATAACATTATTAATAGCATTAATAGCATTATTATTAAAATTAATAGAATTACTAATAGCATTATTAGCATAAATAATAGCATTAATAACATTATTAATAGCATTAATAGCATTATTATTAGCATTAATAGCATTAATAGTATTATTAATAGCATGAATAGCATTATTAATACCATTAATAGGATTATTATTAGCATTAATAGCATTAATAGTATTATTAATAGCATGAATAGCATTATTAATACCATTAATAGGATTATTATTAGCATTAATAGCATTAATAATAGCATTATTAGCATTATTAATAGCATTAATAACATTATTAATAGCATTAATAGCATTATTATTAGCATTAATAGCATTAATAATAGCATTATTAGCATTATTAATAGCATTAATAACATTATTAATAGCATAAATAGCATTATTATTAGCATAAATAGCATTAATAATAGGATTATTAGCATTAATAATAGCATTAATAACATTATTAATAGCATTAATAGCATTATTATTAGCATTAATAGAATTAATAATAGCATTATTAGCATTAATAATAGCATTAATAACATTATTAATAGCATTAATAGCATTATTATTAGCATTAATAGCATTATTATTAGCATTAACAGCATTAATAATACCATTAATAGGATAAATATTAGCATTAATAGCATTAATAGCATAAATAATAGGATTAATAGCATTATTAATAGCATTAATAGCATTATTAATAGCATTAATAGCATTATTATTAGCATAAATAGCATTAATAATAGGATTATTAGCATTAATAATAGCATTAATAACATTATTAATAGCATTCATAGCATTATTATTAGCATTAATAGAATTAATAATAGCATTATTAGCATTAATAATAGCATTAATAACATTATTAATAGCATTAATAGCATTATTATTAGCATTAATAGCATTATTATTAGCATTAATAGCATTAATAATACCATCAATAGGATAAATATTAGCATTAATAGCATTAATAGCATAAATAATAGGATTAATAGCATTATTAATAGCATTAATAGCATTATTAATAGCATTAATAGCATTATTATTAGCATAAATAGCATTAATAATAGCATTATTAGCATTAATAATAGCATTAATAACATTATTAATAGCATTAATAGCATTATTATTAGCATTAATAGCATTAATAGCATTATTATTAGCATTAATAGCATTAATAATACCATTAATAGGATAAATATTGACATTAATAGCATTAATAATAGCATTATTAGCATTAATAATAGCATTAATAACATTATTAATAGCATTAATAGCATTATTATTAGCATTAATAGAATTAATAATAGCATTATTAGCATTAATAATAGCATTAATAACATTATTAATAGCATTAATAGCATTATTATTAGCATTAATAGCATTAATAATAGCATTATTAGCATTATTAATAGCATTAATAACATTATTAATAGCATTAATAGCATTATTATTAGCATAAATAGCATTAATAATAGGATTATTAGCATTATTAATAGTATTAATAACTTTATTAATAGCATTAATAGCATTATTATTAAAATTAATAGAATTAATAATAGCATTATTAGCATTAATAATAGCATTAATAACATTATTAATAGCATTAATAGCATTATTATTAGCATTAATAGCATTAATAGTATTATTAATAGCATGAATAGCATTATTAATAGCATTAATAGGATTATTATTAGCATTAATAGCATTAATAATAGCATTATTAGCATTATTAATAGCATTAATAACATTATTAATAGCATTATTAGCATTATTATGAGCATTAATAGCATTAATAATAGCATTATTAGCATTATTAATAGCATTAATAACATTATTAATAGCATTAATATCATTATTATTAGCATAAATAGCATTAATAATAGGATTATTAGCATTAATAATAGCATTAATAACATTATTAATAGCATTAATAGCATTATTATTAGCATTAATAGAATTAATAATAGCATTATTAGCATTAATAATAGCATTAATAACATAATTATTAGCATTAATAGCATTATTATTAGCAGTAATATTATTATTAGCATTTTTTTTTTAAATTATTATTTATTATTTGTTATTTATTTTTTAATTATGTTTTATTTATTTTTTTATAATTTTTTAATTATTTTTTAATTATTTTTTTATTATTAAATTTATTATTTAGGCTGAGAGGCAGTTGTCATTCAGGTGCGCTAAAGGGCTGATCTTATTAGCATATATTTTATTTTTTTATTATTATTTTTATTGAATTTTTTATTATTTTTAATTAATTTTTTTATTATTTTTTAATTCTTTTTTAATTATTTTTTTTATTATTTAATTTATTATTTAGGCTGAGAGGCAGTTCTCATTCAGGTCCGCAAAGGGCTGATCTTATTAGCATATATTTTATTTTTATATTATTATTTTTATTGAATTTTTTATTATTTTTAATTATTTTTTTAAAATTTTTTAATTATTTTTTAATTATTTTTTTTATTATTTAATTTATTATTTAGGCTGAGACGCAGTTCTCATTCAGGTCCGCAAAGGGCTGATCTTATTAGCATATATTTTATTTTTTTATTATTATTTTTATTGAATTTTTTATTATTTTTAATTATTTTTTTTTATTATTTTTTAATTCTTTTTTAATTATTTTTTTTATTATTTAATTTATTATTTAGGCTGAGACGCAGTTCTCATTCAGGTCCGCAAAGGGCTGATCTTATTAGCATATATTTTATTTTTTTATCATTATTTTTATTGAATTTTTTATTATTTTTAATTATTTTTTTTTATTATTTTTTAATTCTTTTTTAATTATTTTTTTTATTATTTAATTTATTATTTAGGCTGAGAGGCAGTTCTCATTCAGGTCCGCAAAGGGCTGATCTTATTAGCATATATTTTATTTTTTTATTATTATTTTTATTGAATTTTTTATTATTTTTAATTATTTTTTTTTATTATTTTTTAATTCTTTTTTAATTATTTTTTTTATTATTTAATTTATTATTTAGGCTGAGACGCAGTTCTCATTCAGGTCCGCAAAGGGCTGATCTTATTAGCATATATTTTATTTTTTTATTATTATTTTTATTGAATTTTTTATTATTTTTAATTATTTTTTTTTATTATTTTTTAATTCTTTTTTAATTATTTTTTTTATTATTTAATTTATTATTTAGGCTGAGAGGCAGTTCTCATTCAGGTCCGCAAAGGGCTGATCTTATTAGCATATATTTTATTTTTTTATTATTATTTTTATTGAATTGTTTATTATTTTTAATTAATATTTTTATTATTTTTTAATTCTTTTTTAATTATTTTTTTTATTATTTAATTTATTTATTTTTTTAAGTTTGACTGAGACGCAGTTCTCATTCAGGTCCGCCTTTTTTTTGCCCATTGACATACATTACCGGTGTGTCAGCGATTTTATGGCCGCCCACCTGGTTCTATTTGTCGGCCCTAAAATCGCGGACACACCGCTAATGCATCTCTATGGGCAGTCAGCCCGATTTCGGATTGAACGGCAACCAATCAGAAGTCGAGCTGACTGCCCATAGAGATGCATTAGCGGTGTGTCCGCGATTTTAGGGCCGACAAATAGAACCAGGGGGGCGGCCATAAAATCGCCGACACACCGGTAATGTATGTCAATGGGGAAAAAAGGCGGACCTGAATGAAAACTGAATGAGGAGCTCTTCTGATTGGCTGAGGGCATTATCCAGCGACCAATCAGAAGACGGCGTGAGATTTCATTGAGGTAGAATGGGGGATTTTTCCTCCATTCTATCTTAATGAGAAGGAAGAGGACGTCGGAGGTGGAATTTTCGGAAAAGAAGACAGAAGATCCCCGGGGCCGGACGAAGAGGCGGAGATGGCGGAAAGAAGAGAGAAGACCCCCGGGGCCGGAGGAAGAGGACGCCTGGCCGGACGGAGGATCGGACGGACGATCGGACGGACGATCAGATGACTTGAAGGCATGTAAGTGATGGACGGGGGCTTCGGGTGTAGGGCCTTAGGTGAGAGCGGCGTTAGGTTAGGGGACGGCGGGGGGTTAGGGTGTAGGGCTTTAGCGACAGGGGCAGGGGACAGCGGCGGGAGCTTAGGGGGTATCGGCGGGGGCCTAGGGGGTAGGAGCTTAGGTAGGGCGGCGATGGCTTAGGGGGTAGACGGCGGGGCTTAGGGGGTATCGGCGGCGGCTTTGGATGGTGCGAGTCGGGGGTTAGGTAGTCGGGGCTTAGGGGGTATCGGCGGCGGGTTTGGATGGTGCGAGTCGGGGGTTAGGTGGTCGGGGCTGCTGCGGGGTTTAGGGGGTTAGGGGCGGTGGTGCCTTAGGGGTAGGCGGCATGGCTTAGGGGGTATCGTCGGGGGTCTAGGGGGTAGGGGGTTAGGGGCGGCGGTGCCTTAGGGGGTAGGCGGCATGGCTTAGGGGGTATCGGCGGGGGCCTAGGGGGTAGGGGCGGCGATGGCTTAGGGGGTAGACGGCGGGGCTTAGGGGGTAT
This sequence comes from Allobates femoralis, assembly GCA_033576535.1. Classification (NCBI taxonomy): domain Eukaryota; kingdom Metazoa; phylum Chordata; class Amphibia; order Anura; family Aromobatidae; genus Allobates; species Allobates femoralis. The sequence continues at coordinate 86,664,678 of JARQOC010000005.1, forward strand.
CGGGGGCGGGTTTGGATGCTGCGGGTCGGGGGTTAGGTGGTCGGGGCTGCTGCGGTGCTTAGGGGGTAGGGGCTTAGGTAGGGGCGGCGATGGCTTAGGGGGTAGACGGCGGGGCTTAGGGGGTATCGGCGGCGGCTTTGGATGGTGCGGGTCGGGGGTTAGGTGGTCGGGGCTGCTGCGGGGCTTAGGGGGTAGGGGCTTAGGTAGGGGCGGCGATGGCTTAGGAGGTAGACGGCGGGGCTTAGGGGGTATCGGCGGCGGCTTTGGATGGTGCGGGTCGGGGGTTAGGTGGTCGGGGCTGCTGCGGGGCTTAGGGGGTAGGGGTTAGGGGCGGCGGTGCCTTAGGGGGTAGGCTTAGAGCGGCAGGGGGCTGTAGTGTACAGCGCGATGGTATACTACAGTCCCATGGCGCTTATGGGCATGGGACTGTAGTATACTATAGCGGTGTACAGTACAGCAGCGCGTAGTGGCTTAGAGCGGCAGGGGGCTGTAGTGTACAGCGCGATGGTATACTACAGTCCCATGGCGCTTATGGGCATGGGACTGTAGTATACTATAGCGGTGTACACTACAGGAGTATGGGCTTCGGTGGCTTGGTTAGCGGTGTAGCGAGTCGCGGCAGGGGTCTGTAGTGTACAGCGCGATGGTATACTACAGTCCCATGGCGCTTATGGGCATGGGACTGTAGTATAGTATAGCGGTGTACACTACAGGAGTATGGGCTTCGGTGGCTTGGTTAGCGGTTGTAGCGAGTCGCGGCAGGGGTCTGTAGTGTACAGCGCGATGGTATACTACAGTCCCATGGCGCTTATGGGCATGGGACTGTAGTATAGTATAGCGGTGTACACTACAGGAGTATGGGCTTCGGTGGCTTGGTTAGCGGTGTAGCGAGTCGCGGCAGGGGTCTGTAGTGTACAGCGCGATGGTATACTACAGTCCCATGGCGCTTATGGGCATGGGACTGTAGTATAGTATAGCGGTGTACACTACAGGAGTATGGGCTTCGGTGGCTTGGTTAGCGGTGTAGCGACTCGCAATGCCCGCTTCGCGGGCATTGCTTCGCTAGGCTGCAACGACTCGCAATGCCCGCTTTGCGGGCATTGCTTCGTGAGTCGCCTTGGCCGCTACGCGGCCACGGGGAGAGTCCAGGAGAAGCAGCTCGGACTCGCTAACCAAGCGACCGGAAGCAGCGCCGCTCCGACGGAAGTCGCTACGGCAATTATATAATAGATACCTGAGGGTTGAGTTGGCTGGCAGATTACTCTGTATCCTTGGCCCTTATGCAGGACATTTTAGAGGGTGTACAAGACCTTACTGGTCTTCCTATATGGTGAAGCTTGGAGGGTTTGGCCCTGACCATAGCTGCAAGGGTGCAGTGTAATTACAGTTAATAGGGCACTATTTGCCATAACTGTAATGTAATTTGATTGCAAATTGACTGCATTTGAGACATTTGTTTAGATCTGCCAGCAAATTACATTGTACTACACTCTGACTCGGTATTATTGCCTATTGCTTAGTAACCTGTACATACCTTTTGCACACCAGCTTTGTAACACCTTTTTTGGTTTTAATTGTTTTTAAATTAAGAGGTGGTCAGTGGTGTTTTGTGGTTTTCTATTGATTTTTTTATATTAATAAAGATTGATTATAGTGATCATCCCTGCTGCTATGTTCTTTTTCTTTAATTGCTACAGGAATCACGTGACCCGCCACGTCACAGTGATGCGGCCACAGGCGGGGAAATACAAACATGCCCGCGCTCTGCCACCAGAATTACGCCCATCAGGGCGTCAATTAAGCACTGATGCGGGGGCAGCGCGGACCAGGAGACCCTGCCCAACTGACAAAGACCCCCAGGGAACGCCCAGCTGACAAGAAAAATGTAAGTGTAATAAATGATTTATTCAGCTTGTACACCTACATAAAATGTCAGACTGGGATGGTTATTATAGTAGTTTTAGGCTGCAGGGACAGGTATTCATAGGTTAGGAGGGCTAGATTAGGTGACAGGTTCCCTTTAAGTTGGTGACTATTGTGTACTCTGCACCTTAGCACTCGGTGAATCTGCTCTGTAACGCTACATGTGTCGAGCCCACTGGGACGGGGTACTCGGTACCGGACCGGGTAGCACGGGGGTTATCACGGCGGTCGTGGTCCGCACCGTGTCCTGATTCCACAAGTAAAAGGGGTTATTTACAGGGATTGTCGTGACGCCACCCACGGGTTGTGGTCAATGGGGACCACCGCTGCTGCTTGCTTCTGCCATGAGGATGGATGGTTCTGCAGCCGGATGGATGAGCCCGCCACGGGTCGGGCTGCTCCTGACAGGGTGTAAAACAATTTAACATGCAGGGAATCACACACTGGAGACACTGGCAGGGTTCACCGGGTTCTACTGGCAGTTCTTCCACAGTACAGTTCACAAGTTGTTCCACAATTTAACTCCAAACTTTCACCATTTAGTTGACCTCACTGCAGCCAGGTTCCTGCCTTGAGACCCTTCTCTTTCTCTCTACCATTCAGGCTTTTCTACACTTCTCTTCTCCCCGTGTGCTGTATGGTAGGCAACTCGGATCCTTGTTTAGCTTCTCCCTGTGTGTGGGTAGCAAGCCTGGGTCCTCTATGTTGCTGTACCTCCTGCATGTGTGTTAGGAGATCAGACTTGGAATCTGAGCTCCCGTCAGTGTGTCTGTGATCCGGCTTGTAGCTACGGTCACCTCAGAGCCAACTCTCTCATCCCAGCCTAGCCTTCAGTGTCCCTATGTTGCAGGGGATCACCAGGTTCTTTCCTACCCATGTGACTATGGCGTACTTCAAGGGATCCCTCCTGTCAGTCATCCTCTGTCACCGCTGCCGTTTTCCTCGGACCCAGCTGCACTGGTCTGGTCTTTCCCCTTCCCTTTGCTTACGGGCTGTGGAGCGGGCTTTCTCTCCAGGGGCTTAGGCCTTGCAGGATTCTGCGCCTCCAGGGAACCCGAAACCTTCAGGGAAGTGTCTTTTTGTCCTGGTCTTTACTGTACAGTCTTTGCTGCTCAGCACCCTCTGGCCTACTCAGTCTTTACTCTTCAGCTCACTTTGGCCTACTGTCTACTACTTCCTGGTGTTCCCCTTTTGTACCCGGTCCGTCATCTTGCCTACGTCACACCCACTGTGACTGGCCCTACCATCCCTTGCTCGCCTAGAGTCCCAGGCTCCGGGTTGGGTCTTGTGTCTGTGGGTGTGTGAAGGTGTTCGTAGAAGGTGGTCGTCTCTATCTTCTGGCTGCATACTTACCTGTGGCCACCCTGGTCGCAGGGGTGCCACACATGGGTTTTCACTTTGTGGCCGATTTGCTTTAACTTGTTCAATTTTTCAGTATTAACACTCACAAGTGATGGAGAAATATGTAAGATGGAAAAAATGTCATAAACTGACTTTGGTGACAATCAAATGACTCGCCTTGTGGGGGCCATGGCGTACTCGGAGCAAAGCCTCTCAACGTCGTCGGGGCTGTGGGGTGGCATGGTGGCATGACCCAGTCCATGGTCAATAAAAAGGGAAAAAGTTATTTTGTAGGGATTAGTTTGTCATGATGCCACATGTGGTTTGTAGCTAGTAGTGACTACCCAAAGCGGGACCTCTGGGGATGATGGGATGGCAGCTACGGTGGTATCACTCCCCACGAGTGGAGCGGGTCCCCAGGGCATCCGGGGTAGGGGATAATTCAGGTGATGGATAGCCAGTGGGGCTGGGCTGGCTGCAGGGAAGGTTCGGGGCCTCTCACTGGCAGGCTCCTGCTGCCTGTGTGGCGTTTCATTCTACCACTCCTCAGGCGGAGAAATGAACAGTCTCACACAGTTCTGAGTGTAACCTGGTTTACTTCAATTCTCTTTATGCGTACCACAGATCACAGTTCAAGTACATTTGCTGTCCAGCCAGTCCTTGGCAAGCAGGATGGCTTGTCCAGTGCACTCCTTTCATGTTCCTTCCCTCTTGGGCCTTCCTCCCTCCACGCCACCTGCTCTCCTCCTTCGTGCAAGCACCTCCATGCACAGAGACCCAATCCATCAGCCCCAGGCCTTCTCGGGTGACCAGCTGCATTCTCGGCAGATGTGCTGGATGTTAGCCACAGCTTCTGGAGATCTCGTGTTTGGAGCTTGGAGTCTCCTCGCCACCTTGAGGGCTGGGTCCCTGGTGCTGGCCCTGTCCCTTCACTCCATGCGGACTCGGCCGTACAGTTGGATCGCTCACCACCCGCGCCCCTAGGATTCCCTCTGTCTCCTTGCAGTGTTTGGTCTCGGGACAAGTCTCATCTCCCCTCAGGTCCTCCGGGTCCTTCCTCCGTCCTCTACCACTGCTCTCTTCCAACTGACCTCCCAATTCCCATGGTGTTTTCACTTTGTCCCTTTCCTTTCCCTGACCTCTTCCTGCTCACTTCCCACCCAGCACCCCCGCCGTCCCACAGGCTGCCTGAGCCGTCCCACTGCCTGGGTTCTCCCGCTAGCCCTGGGACCAGGTGTGTTGGGTGTATTTGTGGGTGATTGGACTTACCAACCCTGGTTGTGTGGTGCCCTGCCAGTACAGGTAACCAGAGACCTACCTAAAACATGGATGGATTTCCATAGTGAATACTCCAAACACATAAAACACCTTCCACCCCAGACCTGTAGGGGGAGCTTCACTTGAAGCCTTTAAGCAAGATTCTCTATAAATACCGGTGTTGGGGCAGAGTTAGTCAGAGTGTGCAGTCGCTAGGAGAACTGTGAAGAAGTCCTGGTGTGTCGGAGCCGTGCTAGGCCCAAGCCAGTTGACGACTGAGCAGTTAACAGCCTAGCCAGTGCAGGGACCTAAGAATGAGGTCCAAGGCAAGGCATGAGGAACGAAGTGAGAGCAGACTGGGAGCAGAGGAGCCATACCGGTTCACCCCAGAAAGCCATCCAGACACTGGAGTCCGAGTCTGCAGGAGAGCATCTAGTCCAGCAGAGAAACCGGTTCACCAAGGAAACTCCAGTCTCCCAGACATCTGTGTAGCAACCAAGAAGGGAGCCAAGCACCACAAGAGAGAATATAGTGGCAGTCCGCACGAAGGTTTCCCACTACAACACACAGGTGACAGAAGAGCAGAGGGGACCAGGCCTAGTTTTACACAGGGCATGGGCTTCAACAAGGGAAAAGTGACAAGGAGGCCTTAAACTCACTCACTGTGGAGATCCAAAAGTGTTTCCTGATCACCGGAGTGTACCCTGGACAGTACCTGAAATTCCACCAGTAAAGGTACAGAAACAACTTACGGTGTGTGTCGATTCCTCAGTCCCTAACCCTGTCCAGCACAAAGACTGCCATAGCTGCCTGGCAGCGCAGCCAACTCCCGGCATCAATCCCTGTCACTTCACCGCAGCCCTGGGGACTCTGCTTCCCCTGTGGGGAGCTACACCACCCAGCTGCCCGACCATCATCCCCAAAGGCTCACAGCAGCGCTGGTGACCATCACCAGAAACCACAGGTGGCATCACGATAAACTTTACTCCCGTTTCCACAACATCCCAATTTTTAGGCTGACCACTGGGGAAACGGGTCCGGGTGAGCCACCGGTGACAACCCTGCAACTCTACGCCCAGGTACTGAGTCCTCATAGGCCCTTGCGTGAATCACATTTCTGGCGTGTCACAAACAGGATCCCGTGCTCAGTGTAACCGGATACTGTGTGCCGTGTGTATTAACTGTGATTCATGAACTGTTAACGTTGTGCCGCCATTACTGCATCATCGAGTGGGAAAGAAAGGGGGCGTAACGGCTGAAAGAGCACAAAGCCAAACCCCGCCCCACTCTCCGCCGAGTACTGACGAGGCGCAGCGGCCTAATCCGGAAACTCCCGAACGCTCCCTGCCTGCGGAGTCACCACTCGTTTGACTATGCAAAGACTGGCTGTGATTCACTAGGGGACCCCAAGATGTCACCTACATCGAGGGACGACGAAACCACCTTCCTAGACCCTGCAAATCAGCCTGGACAGAGCATGTTTGCAGCCAGTAGAGCATCCGTCTCACCGGGCGCCGTAGCCCCGATCATGCCGATCTCGCTACCGTATGTCCCGGGGGCTAAGTGGCTGCCCTAGTATGATGGGCGTTCAGATACTTTGTCAGCATTTAAAAGAAAGATCTGCAGCATGCTAGATATGTATGCAATGACCGGCAAGCAGAGGGCTGCTGTTGTATTGGGACAGTTAACTGGTGCAGCAGAGCGGCAGATTGAAACTGTCCGAGCTAAGCAGATCATCGCATAATTTTGATAAGCTGAATTGCTTGAGAGAAGCCCATTCACACTGTGCTTTGTCGTTTGCTGATCAGTTTTGCACCAAACAGATGGTATGATACAGACTGGTGCCATAGTTCTATGATATTCTCTGATTTTCCACTCCGTTTGGCTGCAAACTTCGTGAAACAGACCAAAGCACATGTAATGCTAATGAAACTGACATCCGAATGCGCTTTTACCACTGTTATCAGCAGCCGGAAGATGACATCAGGGCCTATGCCTGGCATCTGCAGAAGATGCTACAAGCTTTGAAGCAAATTAACCCTGCTAGCGTACCGGATGAGAATAAGATGTTAATTGAGCAGTTCACCCTGGGGCTACGGTCACCAAAGGACAATAAAACCGTGCACTGGTGGTGCCTAAGCAACCCGGATGCCGATTTTCACACTTTAAAGGACATGGCTATTAAGGGGTTATAACCCATAGAAACCCCTGAAGCTGCATTCCAGCAGTGGCGGAGCGACAACACTTGAGCAATAGTAACATCTACTCCCCTACCTGCAGCTGAAAACAACATGCAGGCTACACCGTCTAACCAGATTGACAGCTTGTGCATCAAGATTCGCCAGCTGAATAGGAACCTGGCCACGGTCATGGAAGCCCTGCAGCTGCAAATAGAGCCTAAGCCTAGACCTAAGCCGCAAGTGCTGATCCAGCTTGCTGACAGCCCGGAGCACATCCCTTGGATGAAGGACGGGAAGACCATGTCACTCCAAGGGAGGACCACCGACCACTACAGCTCTACGGGAGAACCCATCTGTCATCGCTGCAGCAACACTGGCCATATTGCAAGGTACTGTCCTTTAAACGAGCAACCCCTGGGGGCCGGAGCCAAAGCTCAGGAGTAGTAAACCGTCCAGGCCCATCAGACTGGTATGATACCTACATTGGACAAAGACCGTTCCTGTCTATCATACTAGATGTCATCCCAACAACTGCCTTGCTGGACACTGGGTCACAAGTGATCACCATTCCCGATATCCTTTATAAGCGATTCTGGTTGCGTGATGAACTTAATCCACCACACCCAAACCTCACTATATATGTTTCCAATGGTGCACCACTACCATATTTGGGGTTAGAGAGGTGCCACTGAAAGTGGGGAGGGTGGAACTGGAAGACCAGGGGCTTATTGTGGTAGCAAACAACCAAAATGATTGAGATCCTTACATAATTCTTGGTACTAATGTTGTCAGTAATTGTTTGGGTGAAGTGTTGTTCTTACTCCAGCAGATAGCGGACACTGCCAAACTCGGGCAGCGCAAGGTTCTCCAGAGAGAGATCAGAGCCCTCCTGCATCAACAATAGGTAAAACTGACCGGTGGTGAAATTGGTAGTGCACGGCTAACAGACCCGATCCCTATTTTGGTACCCCCAAGGAGTGAAATGATGATCTGGTGCCGAGCGGCTATAGGCCTAAGGGGACAAGACTACCAGGCAGTGGTAGAGCCCGACAGCTCAGAACACAGGCCTACACTCTTGGCAGCCAGGGGGTGGTCGATGTCCGCAAGGGAAGGGTACCCTCCTCCTGCATCTTAAACTGTGGGGAGGATGAGGTCAAACTACCCAGATATTCTACTGTTGCTAAGCTGTGCACTGTACACTGTACCCTGGGACTGGTAGGGTACTACAGGAGGTTCATTAAGGAGTAAACCAAGAAGGCAGCACTGTTACAAAATCTCCTAGTAGGCCAGCCAAAGAAAGGAAAGTCCGGAGTCCTCCATTCGAGTGGGGTAAGGAACAAGAAGAATCCTTCCAGCAGATGAAAGAGGCCCTGACCGGAGAAGAGATCCTGGCTTACCCTGACTACATCCAACGTTTCTTGCTATACACCGATGCAAGTAACGTGGGCTTAGGAGCTGTGTTAGCGTAGTCGCAAAATGGCAGAGAAAGAGTGATTGTCTATGCTAGCAGGAAGCTTTGCCCTACAAAACAGAACCCTGAGAATAACAGCTCTTTCAAGTTGGAGTTTCTAGCCTTGGTCTGGGCCATCACAGAGCAGTTCAAGCATTACCTGCCATCTGCAAAGTTCACCGCCTTCACGGATAATAATCCTTTAACACACCTGGAAACCGTGAAGTTAGGTGCCATGGAGCAACGCTGGATGGCCAGGTTTTCCAATTACCAGTTTACCATCAAATACCGGGCTGGCCATCACAATGCCAGCTAGAAGAAGTAGAGCTACCTGCCTTCCATTGCCACAGAGCGTCTCAATGTCAGCAAGCCAACAGAAAATCCCCTGAAAGTATAATAAATCCACTGCCTCATTCTGGTTGGAAGGAGTCCCAAGACAGTGACCTGGCTAACAGTTTAGTTAAAGGACTGGTAATCTAGGAAGGTTCACGTCTCGCTCCAGATGCTCCACCAGAGGCAAAACACTTATGGAATGAAAGGAGCAAACTCTTCCTCTACCAGGAAAAGCTTTGCAAAAGGTACATCAATCCCAGAACCCAAGAAATGATCTGGCAGATAGTGGTGCCCAAAAAGGACGTCCAGATAGTGCTGAATGCATATCACAATCAAACCGGACACTTTGGATGGAAGAAGCTTGAGATGTTGCTCAAAGACAGATTCTACTGGGTTGGCATGAGAGGATCCATAGAGAGATGGTGTAGAAACTGTAGTCCATGCAGCTTAAGGAGAAATGATCAAGAGAGTCAAAGAGCACCCCTCCAGCCAATTGTAATGACTCAACCACTGAAAATAGTAGCCTTAGATCATGTGAAATTGACATGAATTGAATGCTTCAGCAAGGCTGGAATTTGGCAGGTTAATCTTTGCGAAGGACGTATGAATCAAGCCGCATAAAAGGTTATCCTTGAAAAACACTTGCTTCCTTTTGCAAAGGCAATGTTCCCCAACTCTAAGGACTGCTTTTTCCAGCAGGACAATGCCCCATGCTGCACAGCTAGGTCAATAATTGTGTGGGTGAAGGAGCACCACACCAAGACCCTGTCATGGCCAACCCAATCTCCAGACCTGAACCGCACTGAAAACCTCTAGAATGTAAACAAGAGGAAGGTGGATAGTCACAAGCCATCAAAGAAAAACTGCTAACTTTTTGTGCCAGGAGTGGCATAAGGTCACCCAAAAGCAGCGTGAAAGACTGGTGGAAAGCAGCCAAGACACATGAAAGCTGTGATTAAAAATCATGGTTATTCCACCAAATATTGATTTCTGAACTCTTCCTAAGTTAAAACATTTCTATTGTTGTTTCTAAATGAATTACTTTTCTTTGCATTATTTGAGATCTGAAAGCACTGTTTCTTTTTTTATTATTTTTATGATTTTTCATTTGCTTCATATAAATACATAATTTTTGGCTGTGAATTTCGGAGAGACATGTTGTCAGTAGTTTATGGAATAAAAGAACAATATACATTTTACTCAAAGATATACCTATATAGAGAAAAATCAGAGAAACTGAAAATTTTGCAGTGGTCTCTCAATTTTTGCCAGAGCTCTATAAGAGCAGTGCAGTTTATTTACTTATTTGTTTTCTTTTTACATGCAGTATCCATTCTCTATATTTCTCACTAATGGGCAGTGTGCAGTTCTAACACTGGGCTCTATATGGAGTTTAAGCAATATGTTTGGGCAACATATTTTTTTCCATCATATAGGGAATATTTCCATTTTTATTGCCTTCTTTTGCATATCCAGTACTTATTAATAGTGATGAACGAGAAGTAAGATATTCAGGTTCAGATAGCTCTAACTGGATACTTTGAGCTTTTTGAGTATGAGGATCTGCGTGAGTTCCCCATGGACTTGCATTGGATTCATTACACTTTACTTGTTCAAAGTATTCAGTTAGAGCTATCCGAGCCTGAGGATCTTACTACTGGCTCATCACTATTTATTGCCTGTTATTTTTCTGGGCATTGTGCAATTTTAGCATTACAACTTTTTGGTGGTTTATGTTTTCTTTTCCCTTATTCTTTGTTTTTTTGGGTTTGTGAAGACCCCTTTTGACCTACTATTAATTCTACATTCTATGGATTATTTGATTTGGTCTATTTCTTGTTCTCTCTTCCCTATATTCACTATAATAACATTGTGCGACACTTTCACTAGAAAAATGTCTTCAGAATTTGAATTATATATAGATCTTATCTTGATATTGGTCTTTTTTCAATATTTTTTGGTGTCTATGTGCTACATTATTTTGTGAGCATGTATTTTCTTTGTAGGGTTGATTTCATGGTTGTTTGCCCCTCTTTTAAAAATATTTTAATTGTTTTTCAGTAAAGATTGATTTGAATTTCCCATTTTTGTCTTAGCACTCATGTTAATTGATAGGTATTCTGCCATGTAATACACTGGCGGACACAGACAGGAAAGGGCCCCTGTGCAAGAACAATATATGGGCACTTTGCAATCCAATGAGTTATAATAAAACATAATTCCACCTACTTTGGAGGTCAAAATGGGCCCCTTTACCTTTTGGGCCCCTGTGGGTTGCACAGGTTACACCAATGATATGTCCTCCCCTAATGTAATACTCCTACGTGTGGACAGATACAATCTTTCCTGACAATAACTATTGATAGTAGTTGGTTTTTGATGCCAGGCATATAAAAATCAGTTAATATCCTAGGTATCTAATTTCTGATCAGCTGTTGTTTTGCTTTTAGAAGTTAATAAAAGTTATTTTTATAAAAGTTGATTGTATATGATTTTAACCAAAACAGCACAAAAATAAATACCGCACTGCCTTAAAATGCCCAATTCACTTGTCATAGAGCAGACAGATACACAGCACACTATCTAGACAGGTAGTGTCACATTGCACCTAGATTGATCATACAACTTTCAAAAAAATCTAAGTACAATGAAAAGTCCAGCTCAATCATCAACATGAAGAAGAACCCAAACACTGAAATGTCAGTCCAAGTCTTGACTTGGCTTTGTGAAATATCCAAAAACATAATTCAGACAATGACACAGAGGAACATAAACTGGTGCGATTCAGATCGCAGGTGATCATTGGTGAAAAATCATTGGTGGAAATCACATTGGATTACATGGGCGACTGAATATTGAAGAATAGATTGGAAAAAAACTAAAAACAACTTTATTTTGTCAAAAGTATTTAAAAATGCTGAATGGAGTCCTCATACATTATTAAATATAACAAGATAATGTATAGAGGTATATTATGGGCAAAAATGTGTGTAATACACCTACGTAGTACTCAATGCAAAAAGATATGTGACTCGCCCCGTGGGGGCCGTGGAGTACTCAGAACCGGGCCCTGTCTGTGTTGTTGCTGGGGATGTCACGATATCACGACCCGGAGCGGTCAATCAATGGAGGAGATTTATAGGGGACTTGGCTTCAGGGATTGGAGATTAGGGAAGGTGCTTCTGAGGATAGGGTTACCAGACTTGGGGATGCATGTTCATGTGACACCACTCGCGGTTCATGGCTCGTGATGGCCACCGCTGCTACACAGTTCCACTGGGATTGATGACAAGGCAGCTCAGTTGGAAAACCCTCCATGGGTAGGGCTGACCCCAGGACAGCAGATGTTACAAAGTGAGTTGGTGGTGATGTTACAGTGCAGGGGCACAGCAGGAAAGTCACAGACACAGCGGGGTGCAGTCTCAAGATGTTTACTCACAGCTTTGTTGTTCCCAGTTACAGCAGTCATCAAAGTTGCAGCAACCTGCGAGTACTGAGTCCTTGGAGGTGGAGAAGAGGATCCAGCTAACTCCCGGGTAACATGGTAGCACTAAACTGGTACCCCTTTCTACTGTCCTTTCATGGTCGACTCTTTTTCAGGGCTTGCTTCACCCTCCTGAACTGCGCCTCGCTCACACAGAGCCCCGAGCCAGTGGCCGCGGGCCTTTGCAGGGTAACTGCTCTCGCTCAGACCCCTGGACCCTACGTGGCCACCTTTTTGGCAGATGTGTGTGGTTTCGGCTTGTCTCCTTCTTCTCTCTTCTTCCTCCCTCCTCTGGAATTTCTCTGTCTCAGATTCTATATAATGTTTTGAGTTAGATGTAGCAGTGCTGAAGCTCTTGTCAAGATGTTCCCGTACCGAATGTACTAACCAAGGTTAAACTGAATTGCTAACTAACACACGAAATATGATTGAATGTTCTCTTCATAATAAGATGCAACACCCCTTTAATATCCCTTTAAGGAGCCGCATAAAAACTGACTACCCCCTCCCTTAATAAAGGTCTTTGTCATTAAGCTCTACTTTGACTTGTTGTCAGCATGGTTCTTACCGGTGGCGTGCACACACTTAGACAAAGCATCAATTTGGTGGCATACACTTAAGAGGACAGCCCACCCGAAAGGTGTGAAGGCCTCCCATGACAGGCTTTTACACTTAGAGATACCTCATCCTCCGGGTTGCTAGCTGAGCCTGGTTGTTCTGCACTAGTCTGGGGCCCGATACCCCTACTCTACGGCCTGGTCCCTCCATATGGTCACAGTCATGGTGGATATGGGCATCCCCGGGTGGATTGCTCACTACCCGGTCCCCTGGGACCCCTTCTGGAGCACCTTTGTTCTCTCTATCTGACCAGTCTCACTTCTCTCAGGTCTTAGGATGAGCTCCCACTGGCTCCAGTCCACTGGACGTCTCTTTCCAGATCTTACCCCTCTCTGACAGACACTCTGGCCCACACAGACTACTTCAGCTCTTGCCAGCCACCCACCAACTATCTTCTAGATCTTTCCACTCTTTTTTTTTATATTGTCTGTCACGTGTCCTGCGTTACTAGGGTGTGTTCTTCCTAGCTTCACTCCCTCTTGGGTGCTCTCCTAAACTCTGCTCTCCACCCATCCCCACTAGCCTGGTTCCTCCCCTCCAGACAGGATCAGGGACTGTGCTCTCCTGTAGGAGCAATCTCACCCTAACCATGACCTGGAGTGGTGCGTTGGCCTGGGTGTCTGTATACCAGTCAGTGTCCCCTCCTTACCCGAGAGAGGGGTACTACCCCTCTGGCTGGGATGCAGTACCTCTGTGGTGACTGGATCCACAGGGGTGCCACAATACGACCATACACAAAGAATAATAAAATTACTACAAAATAAATATAATATATATCTATATCAAACCCCCCATCTGGTTTTAAGATTTTCACAATAAAATACTTAAATTTACTGCATGGCACTCTACCCCTCTTTTTGTTCTAAAATAAATATAATCAAATAAGGCCATGTGTAAAGCCCCAAATAAAGCCCTAAAGATTCCCTACCTAGCTGTAGAGGTTGGCACCCTATAATATAGGATAATGTTGCCATTCAATATAGAATATCCTTGAAGGCCATAAAAAAATCCTTATATATTCATAAAAAATGTAATTTATTACTTCTACAATATTAGATTTTTAAAATCACTAAGCTCCTCCACTAGTATTGGATATACATAGACGTCTCACTCCTCTGAGCCTATCTAAGAGGTCTCTATCGGATGATGGGAAAAGCTTACAGGCTAGTGATCCCACTGCTCATATATCATCCATAATAGAAGAACATTGATCACAAATCCATTTTTCCTCAGATTTATTTGGGGAAAGAAGGATCATCCAGAGCTGCAATCACTCTTGCAAAGTCATGATGTCCATCCTTAGGAATGTAACAATTATATTTATTTTGTGGCTGTTGTGTTGCCTTTGTGTATGGTCATGACTGCTGCGACCCAACCATCCCAACTCCCATAGAGTAACACAGCACCAAATTCCTTAACCATAAATAACTTTTATTTAAGGAGAGATAAACTACACTCTCATCTTTTTACTTTGGCATAAAACGTATGATCCATTTACACTAATATTTGCTCACAATATATCTCTATTCATTTTTATAAAAAAAACAGTCCAGAAAAAAGAGGGCACTCACCCATTTGGTGCTTCTTAGGAATTTATTCCCTTTTCAGGGTTCCGTTCAGGATTCCATCCAGTACAATGGTCGGACCAGCAGAAGTGCTATTCAGGGCACGAAACGGGCCGTTGTCCGGCATCCCTCCATGTCCCCCCCTCCCTCCATTGTACTGTATGGAACCCTGAAAAGGGAATAAATTCCTAAGAAGCACCAAATAGGTGAGTGCCCTCTTTTTTCTGGACTGTTTTATTTAACATACACTAGAGTGAGCACACCCAGGTGGATAGCTGCCGCATCTAAGACGATTGATACACGGGGAAACTCCCAACACAAAATCCCAGTAGTGGCCGGACTTTACAATTTGCTATTCATTTTTATGTTATATTTAAAACCCCTTAACAACCAATGACGTGCATAGGCAGTCCCACACCATGACATGCTATGTACATCATGCATCAAGATTGTCACTGTGTGTAAACACACAGTGACAGCTCCATGCCAACAGCTATCACGGACTGCTGTGTGGCACCCCTATGACAAGGCACCACAGGGAGGTACTGCACCCCAATTAAAGGTGTGTTGCCTCCGTAACTGTGGACGTGGGGAAATCTTCAGAGTCTGCACCACAACACCCATTAAGAGAGGGGACCGTATATTTAATAGGTCCCAGGGGGTAGAACCTAGAGAGCCTAGAGAGCAGGAGACGGGGAGTCACAGCACAGTTAGACAGTTGGTGTGAGAGAGCGAGGAAGAAGGAGGCAGGGAACCCTGCGGCTACAGTGGAGGACGCCTCTTAGGAGAGGGGCGACCCAGACTGGAAAGGGGGTTACTCCAGGCTGGTTGGAGCCAGTTGGAGGCCCAGGTCACCACCGTCATACCAGAGCCGAGGTAGATAGACGCAAGGTTCAACCCTAACTACAGACCGGCAAGCTGAGGGCCCGACACATACATGGAGCCACAGTACCCCTAAAGAAGCCCAACATCAGTCCCGCAGCTGGGTCCACGACACCGACAAGTGAGAGACTTTTAGGTAACAGACCCCGAGGACTAGAGACTTGGCTCAAGAGGGGCCAGGAGTACGAGGACTACGAGCGCCATATTGAGGGCATCACTGTCAGACTCTGGAGAAACCCTCACGATCTGCGGTTACAATGCCCGTTAACCCAGAATGTACCGTGTACCTGTTTCCATCTGGTGCAAATAAAGAACTGTTTGAGCTGAAATGGTGTCTGTCCTCCTTTCATTCGGCGCCCAGAGGGCTACAGCATCATCACCGGAGGTGAGGACTACTACTCCCCTCATCTACCCCGCTGCCCTGAGGTAAAGCTCCACCTGTGGGGAGCTGTACTACCAAAGCTGCGTTCCCATCACCTCAGTGGCCGGCCGCAGCGCTGGTAACCCTATTACCAGGTACCACAGGTGGCGTCACGATACCATTCCCCCATCATCATCACCTCCACCCCGCCATTGAGGGTCCAGGGCACGGAAATGGGAAATAATGTGGTGTGCAGCTGATCTATCTATTGGTAAGTGATTACATATTTTTTGAAGCTAGCACCCACCAAAAAGAGGTGTGCGCCCATACTGATATATATTTAGTTATTACATTTGGAGCTGCACCCTGCCCAGTGACTAATGTGAGAACATTCACACAGGTGTTACACACTCCCTTTAAAAGCAGGGTTTTAACATAGTCTTGACACATTCCCTTTAAGACCATGATTTTAACTGCACAGGGCATTTTCCCATTCACACTTCCAGCTTGCAGACATGAGGGTGAGAAATAGGACCCAGTATAAGTGAAAGAACTCTGTAAACAGTTACTGGGCTTATGATTTCATGGCTATGACATCAACTAATGCTTTCACATTTATCTTTTAGACCTAGGGCCAGCTTTCAGTAGCTGTATAAATATTTCTTTGATTCTTATTATATAATGCAATAAATTCACACAGCCATTTTGGCATTTCCCTTTAAAGAAATAATGTGGTGTGCAGCTGATCTATCTATTGGTAAGTGATTACATATTTTTTGAAGCTAGCACCCACCAAAAAGAGGTGTGCGCCCATACTGATATATATTTAGTTATTACATTTGGAGCTGCACCCTGCCCAGTGACTAATGTGAGAACATTCACACAGGTGTTACACACTCCCTTTAAAAGCAGGGTTTTAACATAGTCTTGACACATTCCCTTTAAGACCATGATTTTAACTGCACAGGGCATTTTCCCATTCACACTTCCAGCTTGCAGACATGAGGGTGAGAAATAGGACCCAGTATAAGTGAAAGAACTCTGTAAACAGTTACTGGGCTTATGATTTCATGGCTATGACATCAACTAATGCTTTCACATTTATCTTTTAGACCTAGGGCCAGCTTTCAGTAGCTGTATAAATATTTCTTTGTTTCTTATTATATAATGCAATAAATTCACACAGCCATTTTGGCATTTCCCTTTAAAGAAATAATGTGGTGTGCAGCTGATCTATCTATTGGTAAGTGATTACATATTTTTTGAAGCTAGCACCCACCAAAAAGAGGTGTGCGCCCATACTGATATATATTTAGTTATTACATTTGGAGCTGCACCCTGCCCAGTGACTAATGTGAGAACATTCACACAGGTGTTACACACTCCCTTTAAAAGCAGGGTTTTAACATAGTCTTGACACATTCCCTTTAAGACCATGATTTTAACTGCACAGGGCATTTTCCCATTCACACTTCCAGCTTGCAGACATGAGGGTGAGAAATAGGACCCAGTATAAGTGAAAGAACTCTGTAAACAGTTACTGGGCTTATGATTTCATGGCTATGACATCAACTAATGCTTTCTCATTTATCTTTTAGACCAGGGCCAGCTTTCAGTAGCTGTATAAATATTTCTTTGATTCTTATTATATAATGCAATAAATTCACACAGCCATTTTGGCATTTCCCTTTAAAGAAATAATGTGGTGTGCAGCTGATCTATCTATTGGTAAACGGAAATGGGAACAGACCAGCCGTGATTCCCCCCCCCCACACTGAAGTAACCACCTGTCCCAGTGGAGTACCCCCTACCCTGTCGACCGACTCATTTACACATAGCCTTGCCATTCATTCATTAGCCAGTATGCTACTCCACATTTACTTAGTGTTAGTATGTATAGTGACTGAAGAGTTGTCACTTTAGACTGGACAACTCCTTTAATGATGCATAGAAATGCCTGTTTTGCCTATGGCTGCAGTACTGGTCTCCAAGGGACTGGAAGATCGGTGTCCATGACACGGCTCCATGTGGTCTGCCCATTCCGCTATGGCTGCAATAATGGTTTTCACTGAGCAGAAAGGCTGGTGTCCACATGTCCTTGTGTACATAAGGCACCTTCATTCATTGGCAGGTGCCTGAGTAACATGTCTTGTCCTTTAGTGGCATTGCTAGTTGTCAGGTCCCAGTTATTATGTACCTAGTCCGGTACCCGTATCCTGTGTCCCGTGTCTTACGTGTGTTTCATTCTAGGACCTGCTACGCCTTGCATCTGCCTACACCTGTCCTTTATGGCCTGCTTCTGCCTGTTACCATTGAGACTCTCCACCTGACGGCCTGCCTGTCTACACCAGTGTCTGTAACCTAATCCCTGCCTGGGATACCATCATACCCAAGACATTGACTGTGTCCTGACTTGTCCGTTCCGGGTGCTCCGGCTGCACCTGCTACATCAGAGAGTGTGCCTTAATCCATCCCTGGCTTAGGAGTCAGCTGCCACAGTTTGCCCTGTGGTCCAATTGGTCCACTACCAAACGCTCACCCTCAGGGTGAGCGCAACAATACCATTGAACATTTATAAATAGTTTTAACAAATAAAGTTGTATTTTTTTTCTAATGTAATCTTGATAAAGTCAGAACCCTTTCTAAATGTTTGAGCCCTTTCTTCAAGTTAATGTTGAAATATTCCTATCTGTTGTGTTAGCGACATCAATTTATAACAAAATCTCATTAAAAGTATAAAATGATTTATATTCAAATGAATTTATTGCTTTTGGATTTTTTATCTGTTTTATCCTGTATCTTTTTGTCGGCAGTGCTAGGAGGTCAGATTTCACATGGGCTTCTGAAGGTATCTACAGTATTCCATTTAATTGCTTCTTAATGAAATTATATCTGAAGTGTAATTGCTCACGTAATCCAGTGGGCTTCCATCAATGATTTTCTGGCACCACAAATAGTAAATTTTTTTATGATATGACAGAGGGTTAACTCACCAAAAACAGCCAAAAGGTCTGATATCGATTGCACTAAGCAGGTCACAGCAGGCCCCAGTGATAAAAGCAACACAGATATGCATTGGTATTATGCACCTGTGTTGCCTGTACCATTGGGGCCTGCTGCGTCCCGCTAAGTGCATTGGATATCAGACCTTTTGGCTGTTTTTGGTGAGTTTTCTGATTTTATGTCCTTGTAGTGTTACTTTATGATTAAGGGTCACCTGTAATCTGAAACGCGTCAGTTAACATACTTCTGTAAGTTTTTATGGATTATGTGTGTAGATATTGATTAATGCCAGGTCAATATTTTAATTAACATATTGCGGCTTGAGAAATCAAATAAATTGAAAGCATTAAAATACGTTTACCATACATAACTAAAGTTGTATTTTCAGTTTATGATCACTATGAGCAGCATAGGTAGATGCATATGTATAGACATTAGCTCACCCTAGAAATTGTTGTTGATACTAAACCTCTGTGAGTCAATGTGTGACCATTGAACACCAAAAAAAAAAAAAAAAAAAGACAAATTACATACAAATGTTTCAGCCAAGTAAAACAATGCAACAACAAGCAGTACAGACTGATCCAAAAGGGACGCCAGGTAATAGAATGAACAAGAACACATTTTTCCCATCCCTCATGCTCTTACAGAGATGACACACACCAACAGTATATATGTATAAAAAAACATTATAGTTTGCACTATACCAGTACTGGATGTGCTGTATATATTGCAGATCCTCGTGCCCTGGTTGGATTGGCACAGGCTAGATGTAGAATAGTCTTTGATCGCTCACACTGCTAGGGCATATCAAAGACACAACTAAACATAGATTAATAAACCTGTGTATTTGGCACATAACTTGTCAGTCGTGAATAGTACATTTTGCAGAACTTTTCGTCTTAAAATTATTGCATCTTTTTTAACAGAATAAAAGGAATTAAAAAAAATAAATAACTAAAGACCAACAGTGTATGCACAGTGCAGATATATACATAATCAGATAGAGAATCTACCATGCTGGGTAAGAAGTAATACTCTACCAGGTGTATGGATCTCTTACGGTTCATTAGTCTCACACATCCAGCTGTTATGTTCACTATCGACTTGTGTCTGTTCCTTACATTCCTTCTTAGTCTGTTTGTACACTTTCATTATGGTCCTAGCAACTGAACCCTGAGTGATTATGTCCCACAGGACTAATAGGCAGTACAGGATTTATTAAAACCTCCATGTTTCCTCCCACTGGGGCCATCAGTGTCATAGAGAGGTGTTAACTAGTTCTAGGGTCAGTGACATCCAAGTGTTTCGTTTCTCAAATGAACGCTTGAGACGTCAGATCTATTTATTATTAATGTAACTTTTTTCTATTTATATAGTTTTGGATAGAATGAAATGGTGTAAAAGCCGCACTGTTGGGAATAATCCACTCTGATGATATTAAGAAAACTCTACAAGGTGAGCTCCATCTTTGTATCAACTCACCATGTATATTGTGATAAGCCCCTATTTGCGCTAATTGTCTTTACTCATCACACAAGAGTGTCTCCTTCTATTTGGATTATAACTACTCCATGTTATAACTGCTTACCTAATAACTATGTACAGGTTACATTAAGATGTAGTCCTCCACAGAAGTCGTTGAATGTTAACTGTACTTTCAAGAAACTTTGTGATAAGGAAATTTCAGCCTTTAGCAATTCAGGAATTCATCACACCTGGATTCAGATAGATTTTGCTTAATTTTGTCTGGCCAAAGAGACAAGAAGTTAATAACTATTTTTCATCATAGACAGAAAGGTCAGTGTGGAGCCCACTGGGACGGGGTGCTCGGTACCGGACCGGGGTATCACGGGGGAGATCACGGCGGTCTTGGTCCCAACCATGTCCCGAGCCCACAAGTAAAAGGGGTTATTTACAGGGATTGTTGTGACGCCACCCACGGTTTGTGGTCAATGGGTACCACCGCTGCTGCTTACTTTTGCCAGGAGGATGGATGGTGCTGCAGCTAGATGGATGAGCCCGCCGTGGGTCGAGCTGCTCCTGACAGGGTGTAATCCAGTTTATCATACAGAGAATCCCATACGGGAGACTCTGGCAGGGTTCTCCAGGTTTTACTTAAGCTTTCCGTAGTACAGTTTACAGTTCAGCCGGTGTACAAAGCTGTTCCACACAGTTTACTTCACACAGTCAATTAACCCTCTGCAGCCAAGTTCCTGCCTTAGACCCTTCTCCTGCTTGATTCCTTTCAGGCTTTCTTCTAACTTCTCCCCGTGTGCTGTATTGTAGGTGACTCGGATCCTTGTTTGGCTTCTCCCTATGTGTGGGTAGCAAGCTCTGGGTCCTATATGTCACTGTACCTCCTGCACTTGTGTTAGGACATCAGACTTGGATTCTGAGCTCCCCGTCAGTATGTCTGTGATCCGGCTTGTAGCTACGGTCACCTCAGAGCAGACTCTCTGGTCCCAGCCTAGCCTTCCATTGTCCCTATGTTTCAGGGGGTCACCAGGCTCTTTCCTACCCATGTGACTACGGCGTACAGCGGGGATCCCTTCTGTCAGTCGTCTTCTGGCACCGCTGCCATTTTTCCTCCGGATCCAGCTGTACTGGCCTAGTCCTGGTCTTTACTGTTCAGCACCCATTGGCCTACTCGGTCTCTGCTGCTCGGCACCCTCTGGCCTACTACTGCTACTTCCTGGTTTTCCCCTTATGTACCCGGTCCGTCACCTTGCCTACATCCTCCCCACTGTCAATGCCCCTACCACCCCTTGCCCGCCTAGAATCCCGGGCTCCAGGTTGGGTCTTGTGTCTGTAGGTGTGTTGATGAAGGTGTTTGTAGAAAACTGTCTCCACCTCCCTGGCTGCAGTTCCTACCTGTGGCCACCCTGGTCGCAGGAGCGCCACATCAGTATTTTATGTAAACTAATATATTCAGAGGCTGGTTTATATAGTATTCGTTTACGTTACTCGAATACAGGCTGTTACTTTAGTAGGAATTTAACTGTCACACTGAGTTTTGCACAAACTGCGCTGACTGGTGGTGTTGGGCTCTGTTCAGATTGCAGATTCTGACACTCCACCCAATGGTTTCTCTGGTGTCTGGAATCAACACTAGCTGTGTGCTGATTCATAGGCAGGCTTGCAAGAGTTAATCTCTACTGGTCTGTTTGCTCCTTTTATCACATGTTGTGGTGAGGCCTATCACAGCTTATCCCCTCCTATTTATGCTTGTGCAATCCTTCTATCCATGCCAGCTCTAGTTTATCCTATGTTGGTCTGTGAGCTGCAATGTCCCAGTCTCTGGTGAAAGTTGTGCTATGTTTTTGGTGCGGTTGTGGAAGTTCTCCCCAGTTGTTCTCTAGCTCCCTTCCTGCTTTTGTTTTACCTCCTGATTCTCTTAGGCTAGCTTCACACCATTTTTTTGGGGATCCTGTTCTGTTTGTTTTGAAAATTACAGAACAAGATCCTGTTTTGCCTCCCATGTATCCCTATGGTGCCAGATTGGTCATAAATGGCCATCCGATTCTGCCAGTTTAGTCCCGGATTCGTTTCTGTCCTGTTTTTTCCCGGCCCCAAAATCGGAGACTGCTCCAATTTTGGACTCCGATGAAAAAAGCGGACCAAACCGTACAGAAACAAATCCGGGGTGATCTGACGCACTTAACATGGGAGTCTATAGGTGCTGGATCCAGGAAAAAACAGGATCGTTTCCCAGATCTGGTGTTAGTGTGCTGAGCACAAAATACCATCAACTTTTGTGTTCCAACAGTCTTGGGGGGATCTATCCACTGTGGGTTAGTGTCAGACCAATAGCGGAGGTTTTCTTTGTTAACTGCACCATTCACAAAAAAGTTTGCCTCATCACTCATCTGAAAGCAATTGTCTATGCTGTGAAGATACGAGATGTGCAGCATCTGAAACAATGGATACTCCTGTGCTAGCATTTCTTCTGTGGTGTTGCTATCAGTGTGTCAAGAGTGGAAGAAGAGGGTTGTATTGACAATCCAACACAATGGGCAGCACTTTGAACACATTTTATAAGTGGCCATAAACTTGTAAATAACTCATGAAATAAAAAGTTACATTAAAGCCAAGCACACCATTGTCTTTCTTATGAAATTCTTAATAAGTTGGATGCGTCACATGACCCCCTACCCATTGAAAAAAAAAGTTGGATCCCAAATGATTGACTTCAAAATGGATGCCATGATCACCACCTATCAATTCAATTAAGCTCCCTCCAGCCACAGTGACTGCCTCCATGACTTCTAACTGTAAGTTTTACAAAGGCTACATCTCGGGGTACACAGCACACAGACACATGGGGGATCCCTTCCCCGAATGCAGCAGACATGCTGCATTTAGATTGCCATGAAGCAGGTGGGTGACATGTCCTCTTTAAAGCCATAAAGTTGCCATTTGAAATGACTTTAGTTTTGTGCCATGTCTGTGATCTGCTTTTTTTCTACAACATGAAACAACAGAATGAACATCCTCTGAGCCAGGTGATTCCATAAATTTTGCCTGGGGTTATATATACACATACACACACATGCATGTGGTCCCATCCCTATACATTACAAAACACATACCACACACACATACCCGCCCACATTACAATTCTGCAGCACAATGGACGGGACGTGGTACGGTACTTTATGCGCCCCTCACAGCTCTATTTAGCCATACTGGTTGACTCCTATTTTTAGCTTATTTATTTCCATAGGGTATAAAGTATATTGTGCACAGGTCCTATTCAGGATGCTTATAAAAGTGTCCCATTTGTTTTTTATGCTTTCGGCCACTAGATGTCACAACAGGACAGTTTTCTGCTAATGATAAAAGTGCAGCCTTATTCAAGTCACTGGATGCAATGTTTGTAACAATGAGAATTATTTTGGATGCACAAATTACAAGGTATCTAATCTTTTGCAATTCTCGTCTAGGACCTGATCAAGAAGTCGTGATTATTAACCTTATCGAATTTACAGGAGTGAGCTATAGTCACTTTACCTATGTACAATTGTAGCCCACACAGAAAAAACAATCCAATTAGTAAATGGCAGTTAGTTTTGCAGGTCAGGTTCCTTTATGTCAGGGGTGGGGAACCTTTTCCTGCCAAGGGCCATTTGGAAATTTCGGGTTCCATGCAAAATTATCAACTTGAACGCCACCCTGCTATATTTATTCTAACAGTAAATTAAAGAGAACATGTCAGGTCCCCTGTGCACCCAGAAACACTAGCAGTTCTGGGTGCATATCTGAAATCCCTTCCTCATAGTCTCAGCATGTTGCAACATACATAAACTGAACTTTACTAAAAGTATTTCTAAAGATCGTTTATGATATGCAAATGTGGTATTAGTTCCCCGGATTAGCCAGCCCACATAGCTTGTTATTCCGTCATTGTGGGTATGATAACATGCTATGCATAGCATTGCGCGGCTGTGTATTACTCACCATTCAGCATCTCTGTCACTGGGTGCATGCACCCCTGGTTTCAGAGAGGCTCACCGCACACGCTTGGAATGTGCCGCATGTCCTGTAATGCGTACTATGAAGCCGGGATACATACACTCAGCTGTATAGTGCGCATGACTGGAAAACGTGGCGCATTCTGATCAATACTTTTTCTAAAGATCGGTTTATGTATGCTGCAACACGTGAGGACTATCAGAAAGGTATTTCAGAAATGCACCCAGAACTGCTCGTGAATCTGGGTGAACATGGGACCTGACAGGATCTCTTTCTCTCACTCCTAATGTGGTGGCTGGCGTTTCTGCTCTATAGTGAGGCTGTGATGTTAGGTGATATTGATCTTGTTGCTTTTCCAGTTTTGTCTTGGCTTGGAGAGCAATCAACTGTTTGTGATAATAAGTTTTATAAATCCTATACATCACATAGGAGACACTGGGACTGCCGTATATACATCACAACAGATGTGGGAGCTGCAGTATATACATCGCAGCAGACAATGGGAGCATATACATCACAGTAGGGGTTGGAGGCATATACATCACAGAAAATGCTGTGACATATACATCACGGGAGGAGCTGAAGCATACACAGTACCTCACTAGGAAGAGATGGTAAAAATATACATCTTTGGGGAGACTGAGGGGTATAGACACCACAGGTGAAGCCGAGGCATATACATCGGGTAGACAGGGGTGTATACATCACTGAGGGGCACAGACATCATTGGGGTGCATGTACAGTACTGAGGATGCTTGAGCTGCCTCTCTTCTTTCGTGGGATGGGGCACATTGCACAGTAACCATGCCAATGAAGTGCATCCTCATGCTGGCAGTGGCGTGTACGTGCTTACAGCACATATGGTGTTTTAAAGGGCCAGCAGCCAGCAAGACGCAAGCACTGGAGTCCTCAGGACTCTGCCTGGGCTGTAGATAAGAAGATTTTTGGTACTCACCGTGAAATCTCTTTCTCGGAGCTTCCATTGGGGGACACAGAAGATCATGGGTGTATGCTGCTGCCACAAGGAGGCAACACTATGCTAAGAATAAAAAATTAGCTCCTCCTCAGTAGTATACACCCACCGACCAGATCCAAGTTGGTCAGTTTAGTGTAAAAGCAGTAGGAGAAGCAAATAGAAACGAATACAGACTTACCCACTACAAACACATAAAAAGGGTGGGTGCTGTGTCCCCCAATGGAAGCTCCAAGAAAAAGATTTTACGGTGAGTACCAAAAATCTTCTTTTCTCTATCGCTTCATTGGGCGACACAGAAGACCATGGGTTGTACAAAAGCAGTCCCCAAGGGTGGGAAATGAAGGGGTGAAGAACAAGAGGTCAGTGATGAAGTTCTATAATCGAACCTGTCGCTGAACAAGTGTAGGAGAGCCTGATGCCTAGTACAAAACTACCGAGGGAAGAGTAGGAAACGTGCTTTGGATAGAACCTGGATGGAAGATCGCCACAAACCAGGCGGCTGCCTAAAGGCTACTCAGTGAAGTCTGGACGGAAATGGTCCAGAGAGCCTTCAACGTAGAAGGAGAAATGGTGAATCAGACCTGGTGCTCAGAACTTTGTTAGATATGACTACAAAGGAGAGCCTTTGGGTAGCCCCCCGTGACATTAATCCTTTACTTAAGGAACAGGGAAGATCAAACTATCCAGCTAGAGGTGGAAGGATGAAGTTTGACTGGACTGAAAGTGACTTATAGGTTTATCCAAAGGGCTAAATGAAGACTGACACGCGGAAAAAACAGCGAACCGGAGTTGCAAAAGTGCTGGAGCACACCCCGGAGGGTTCTTGCCGTAGGAAATCTAGGACATGAGTATGGACTGGACCCATAAGTGGACACCCAGAGGAACATAAATCTGGGGGGAGTCCCTAAAGGCTAAACAAATTGACGGTGAAAATTAACTTTTCTGCCGGAAGAAAACTTAAATGGGGCTTTGGTACCAGACCAATGAGGAGTGGTATGTAGCTCGCTAGAGAGGGACCAGAGCCAGAGGACCTTTCATCCCTGCAAAAGGTCAAGGAGCTTTTCTGGAATTAGAAGGACTGAGATTAAGATTCAAATCTCCAAAGTCTAGCTCAAAACCCTGGACTGGGAATCCGAAGGTGACCGCTGTGCATGAAAGCGTTCGTCTTATTAGTAGAACAGAACTCGGCTGAAGGAGAATGTGCCTTCTGATGAAGGAGGTCTCAGTGAAAAAACTGCAAATGGATAGAACACTGTCGAACCGATCTTATAAAGGGAGAGAGTAAGGAGGGGGGAACGGGTTTCCCAAAAAAACTGAATTAGTCCTTACCGGTAATTCCTTTTCTTGGAGCCTTCCACGACAGCATTGGAGGATGTCGTCCACGCCCTATTGGGGGACAGGAACACAGAGAGGTTAAAAGCCCCTCCCCTTCCTCAGTACTCCAGTGTTTACCAAGATTACCCTTAGCCATGGATTATCTGATATAAACCGGAACCAAACACCAACAAGGGGGGGAACTGATGCTGTCGTGGAAGGCTCCAAGAAAAGGAATTACCGGTAAGGACTAATTCAGTTTTCTCCATTCGCCTTCCACGACAGCATTGGAGGAATACCACCGATACTCCTCAGGGTGGGACTACTGCCTGTAGGACTCTCCTACCAAAGGACAGATCCCGACTGAAGGACAGATCTAACCTATAGAGGCGAGAAAAAGTGAGGAGAGGCTACCACGTAGCCACTCTGCAAATCAGCTCCGATGAAGCTCCAGCCTGCTCTGTCCAGGGAGTAGCAGCAGCCCGAGTTGAAGGAGCCTTCAACCCCACCGGAGGAGCAAGGACCGGAGCGACGTAGACCTCACAGATTGCCTTCTTGATCCAGGAAGTGATGGTAGCCTGGGAAGTCTTCTTCCCTGTATTATTCCCAAAAGCCGAACAAACAGGTTCTGATCTAACCTCCAGGAAGCAGACTCTCGGAGATAGAGGAGGACAGTCCGACGAACATCCAAGGAGTGAAACACGGCCTCAGCCGCATTAGCAGGAGATCGACAAATTGAAAGCAGAACCACAACCTGGGACCGATGGAAAGCCGACAACTTTCAGAAGAAAAGATGAATGCAACCGAAGCGTAATGCGAACAACGGACACCACGGGGCACGGAGCCCGTACAGAGAGTGCCTACAGTTCTCCAACTCTGGGAGCAGAAGTGATGGCCACCAAAAACACCACCTTGTGAGAGAGACGTAAGGGATGCAGCAGACAAGGGTGCAAAGGGACTTCGAGCAAGCCCTTGGAGAACAAGCATCAAATCCCAGGGAGGGACAGAAGGCCGAATCCGGGGACGCCACCCCCAAGCAGAAGTAAAAAACTGCTTGAGCCATGGATGGGAAGCAAGATCCTGGGCAAAAACCGCCCCAAGTGCCGACCTCTGGACTTAAAGAGTGCTCGGCCGAAGCCCCAAATCCAAGCTACGCTGCAAAAATCCAAGAGCTGGGCCACTGAGGGCCCGGGTGAAACAGAGGACCCTGGGACAGTAGGTTGAGACTGGGCTAACATAATCGGTCCCTCCAGGCCCAGGTCTCGGATGGCGTCGTACCACGCCAGTTTGGGCCCCAGGGGAGCCACCAGGATAGTGTCACCCCCTCCGCCCGAATCCGTTGCAACGTCTTGGGAAGTGGCGGGATTGGAGGAAATGCATACACCAACCGGAAGTCCCAGGGATGGGCAAAAGCGTCCAGCCCCCGAGGATGGTCCAACCGCATCAGGGAGAAAAAGGTTGGCACCTTTGTATTCGAGCCCGAAGCGAACAGGTCGATCGAAAAGACACCCCACCTGTCCGTAAGAGAGCGAAATACTTCCGGATGGAAGCACCATTCTCCTGGGTGGACCTCCGTGCGGCTCAAGAATCTGCCTGTACATTGGCCATTCCCTTCAGATGTACTGCCGAGGAGGAGAGAAGATGGCGTACTGCCCACAAAAGAACAGTCTTGCCAGCCCCTGCAAGTGTAAGCCACGAGTACCGCCTTGGTACCGCAAGAAAGCAACCGTAGTCACATTGTCTGACAGGACCTTGACATGATGACCCCGGAGAACGGGAGCTGCAGCAAGAAGCGCTTCCTCCACTGCCAGAAGTTTGAAGACTGGCGACTGACCGAGCAACTCCAAATCCCCTGGAACGGTGTGCGAACTACCATCGTGCCCCAACCGGAACCGCTGGCATCAGTGGGAACGGAGGTCACAGGAAGGTGTCTGGGATTCATCCCCAGGAAAGCGAGTTTAAGGAATCCTGACGTCTGTCCCAGGAATTCAGTATGTGTTCCCGGAGGAGTCGGGAGGGAGCCTGAGCCCATGTTACTGACTGAATGCAGGCCATCATGGCCCCTAACAGGGACATTGCTTCCCGCAAGGAGGGCGACCCCCCTTGCCCGGAAGCGGGTCAGATTCACGCGGCGCAAAAGCTAATATGCCGCAGGAAGGAACGAGGTCTGTCTGGAGGAGGCCAGCAAGACTTCCAAAAATTGACGTCTGGTTGCAGGCACCCGTTCCGAATCCCCAAGATTGGGTACCTATCCCAGGGACTGAAGAATCTCCAATGTGTTGGAGACCTTTGTGCGCAGAAGCACTGCCGAAGGAGCCACCACCAACATGTCATCTAAATAGGGAAGCATACATATCCCCTGGGTCTGGATGAATGTGATCGCTTCCCCCATGAGTTTGGTACCCTCTGGGGCCGACGAAATCCCAACGGGCAGCACATTAAGCCGAGAATGGACCGTCCCGCCTGCCCCGGAGATCGTGAATCGCAGAAAGCGCTTGTGGGACGGGTGAATGGGGACCTGAGAATACGCGTTCTGGAGGTCCACAACAACCTGGAGTAGTGCCCTTGGCCCTCCTGTCCAGGAGGAACCGGGGACCCCACACCCGAATCCAACAGGTGTCGCAGACCCGACAAGAAAAACCGTGCGAGAGTCTCCCTGAGGAAGGGAGAGGACTCGAAGACACGGAGGGGCTGGCTCTGGAATTCCAAGCGTAGACCCTCCCAAATGGTCGAGAGGATCCAAGGGCACAAGGAGATTGCTTGCCACTGTGGCAGAACCCGCAGGAGCCGCCCCGCAATGGGGAAGGCGACCTTGTTTAGGGGCGGCTGGTGATGCCGCTGCTGGGGGAGAAATATATTAGGGTCTTGTTCCCGTACTGGAATGCCCAGCGACCAGACTTACCCTTCCCTTTAGACTGGGAGGGTTGGCTGCGCTCAGGCCAAAAGGACTGCCTCCGAAAGGGCTCCTGTTCCGGGAGACACCTTTTCCGGTCTGACACCTTTTCCAGGATGTCATCCAATGCCCTTTGCAAGGGGAGGCCACACAGCTGGAGATTAGACGTGACCTCCCCATTCCACCTTGTAAGCCACACTGCCCTGCGAGCTGTGTTAACCAACACTGCGCACCTGGCGCCAACGCGGAACGACTCAGCAGAGGCATCGGCCAGGAAGCCCGTAGCACGTCTCAGAAGTGGAATGGAGTCCAAAGCTCCTCCCTGGGAGTACCCTGCAGGATGAATTCTCCCAGCTGGGTGAGCCACTTAAAGAAAGACCTGCTCACATGTAGAGGAAATGTACACCGTTAAAGACATAGCTGCTGCCTCCCAGGATTTTTTGAGGACACTCTCCATTTTACGAACGAGGGGGTCCTTCAACCGGGAGGAATCTTCAAAAGGCAGCGCGGTCTTATATGCTAAGCTTCCCAAATGGAATACTGCCATAGACCTTTATGTTAGAAGTCCCATTGACTTTATAGAGACTTCCATAGAGATTCCCATTGGGTCTCCCATGAGGTCTCCCATCCAGCCCGTGACTGAGGCTCCTGCTGCTTAGCTTCAACAGTGTGTCAAAGGCAAGCACAATGGGTTTACAATAGCAGCTGATTGCTACCCTGGCCACATTAGGATGATGCATGGTCGGGATGGAAGGAGCACACCAGGACAGGAACCGATTCCAGCCCTCCCGTGAATAGCGTTTGTCACAGGCTTCCTGCTCTGCTGAAGCGTGCGGATCACTGCCTGGGAGAGACCCTTGGTCCTCAAGATCCCGGCCGCAACAGCCAGGCCGCCTGAATGAGTCCACCTTCGGGACCTCCCAGACAGAGTCATCACCCTCCAATCCACTCGGATGGGGTAAGCCGCTTAGCCTTCAGGCCTCTGAACATTTAGTCCTGCACAGAAGAAGGGGATTCCACCACCTCTACTCCCATGGTACAATGGACAGTGTCCACCAATGCACCAATGGACTCCGTGGAAAAATAGTAGTGTCCAGATTCTCATGTCTGGACATAGGCAACAGCGGCAATATCCTCGCCGTCCTCTAACGCTGAGCTCTGGCCAGCCTCCATGAGATCCACAGAGTCACAATCCTGGAGCTTCCTCTCTTACGGAGGGGAAGGCCCGGAAGCTGCAGCAAAACCCCGCAGTGCCAAGATAGAAGCCTGCACCTCTTCCCTAATGGATTGGAGCTCCTCAAGCAAGGATGGGGAGTCCATCCTGACAACCCTGTCAGTCATGGCCGACACCTTGTTGTAGGAAGAGGGAACTTTTGTGCCGCAGCCACATTGCTCCCTTTCACAGACGGCCCTCGTCTCCCTATAGACAAAAAGGGAAGAGAAGGGGTCCCAGTGTGAGTGCAGGGCTTAAATAACTACCCCTTGTGACCACCCCCAGAAACACTTACATGAGCTGGGGGAACGCTGGGCTCTGCAGAAGCAGAGGTGGAAGCCTATCACCCACCATGTTTCAGGGATCAGCCTTACCTGGGTGTAGCTTCCGGCGGGTACTTGTCCAGAAGTACCGTGCCCCCAACGAGGAACACCTGTTCCCTCCCTCCTCCTGGTCACCGGCCGCGGGCAGTAGCGCGCGAAAGTCCTGCTGGGTTCCCTGGAGCCGCGCCCAGCCTGCCACAGCCCTTACAGGAGCCGCCGCCCGAAACCGGAAGTGCCGTCCCGGAACCGGAAGTGCCACCCCCCGAAACCGGAAGTGCCTCCACGGCACCTCTGATGCATGCTCCAGGGACCGCAGCTGGAGGAGGGAGACGCCGGAGAGCTGAACAGGCCTCCGGCGTTGCAATACACGGCCTGCTTTGCCCCGTAGGACGCAGGAAGGCCGGATGGTCCCACCACGGGAGCCCCGAGAAGGAGGAGGAGGCCGCCCCCGACGTCCATCCCTGGCCCGGCTGTAAGTACACCCCAATGCTGCCTCTGCCGGCCTGACAGCACTGGAACCTCTCCATGCCCCAAGGGGGACAGGAAGACACTGGAGTACTGAGGAAGGGGAGGGGCTTTTAACCTCTCTGTGTTCCTGTCCCCCAATAGGGCGTGGACGACATCCTCCAATGCTGTCGTGGAAGGCGAATGGAGAAAATAAAATTATATACACGGGCCTAAGCGTACCACTGAAAATGGCACCATGCCCTCAAAGCCATTTAGGTACAATGGTAGAATGACACCTACCAGCCCCTGAGTGGCTTGGGGGAGGCTAGGCGCATGACGGTCTTGGAAAACAGCATAAGAGGATAAAGCAACGCGACTCAGGAGATTGCACTCTGGGCCGAGGGGAAGTGTGGAGCCCCAAGGGACGTGGGGTACTCGGTACCGGACCGATCTGCTGCTGGGGATGTCACTGGTGGCCTGGTCCGGACCGTGTCCCTGGCTCAGCACAATAAAAGGGGATTATTTACAAGGGATATGTCACGGGTGACGCCACCCACTTGATGCGGCCAGTAATGGGGGCCGCCGCTGCTGCAGAACCTCCGGGGGTGATGTGAGGGCAGCGGAGGTGGTATAGTTCCAGTGGGGGGAACTGTATCCCCCGGGGCAGTAAGGAGTTAAAGTCTATTTGGTGTAGTAGAGCACACTTACTTTGCAGCTGAAGGGATCTCTCCTCCTGACTGGTGCTGACAGGCTGTAGCTCTGCAGGTTGAGATCTTTCCAGTGCAAGCCTGTATGGGAGGAATGGTCTGCAGATGGAAGCAGGCAGGAGACAATGCAGGGTTTCCAAAGCTTTACTTAGTTCCTTCAGTCAGCTTACAAGTTAGTTGTTACACAGTTCTTAACATTCAGTTGCATTCTCCCTTTCCGGGTTCCCTTTTCCTCCTGCAGCCAGGCTCCTCTCTCCTTGTGACCCCTCACACAGTCTTTTAGTGTGCCTTTCCGGGCTATTACTCTCTTTCTCCGTCTTACACGGGTGTATGCGGACGCTGAACAGTATGGCGGTGACTCGGGCTTCTGTGAGTCCTAGTGTGTCACTGAGCTGCCTGTTCTTTGGGTTAGGAACTCCAGCTTGAAACTAAAGCTCCCCGTCAGTGAATCTGGGGATACCGGGTGAATCGTCGGTCCCCTTCAGAGCTGACACTCTGCTGTAGCCCAGCCTGCAGTAGTCCACAGCATTAAACTACCAGGCTCCTTCCTCTGTTTCCTTCAGATATCTAGGAGGGCTTCTCCACCTGCTGTTAGTAGCTTCTGCTGCTGTCCAGGGCACGGGTTGCACCGTCCCTTCTCTGTCTATCACACTCCTGGTGGTTTCAGCATCTTGGATGGGCTTTTCCCCCCCATCTGGCTCGCATTGGCTCAGTACGGGTCAGCGCTCCTCAGCTTAGGCTCTTCCAGGCAGCATGTGTCTTTCTGTCTCAGCTCAGCTCAGCTTCTCCTTGTCTTTGCTGCTCAGCACCATGGCTTACTAACTTCCTTTACTCCTCCCCCTCTCTATATACTGTCAGTCACCTGACCTTCTGGTGTGCCCAACCCACTCCTCATCCACCACTCCTCTGGTCTCATATAGTGTCCGACCTCAGAGCTGGATGTGAACCCTCTCTATGCGTGGGGATGTGGGCTGTGAGGGTGTGTAGTGTTTACCATGTCCTAACTGCCTGGCTGCAGTACCCTTCTGTGGCCACCTGTACGCAGGGGCGCCACATTCTCCCGGAGTTAAACAGCGCGTCCGCGCGCGACTCGACATTGGTTACCCTGAAAACATTTTTATATTATATATAACAGTAAACATTATGGATTCTTGTTTCTTCCCTTCCGGGAGGCACGATTCTTGGAACGTTACATTAACTATAAACATAAGTGCATGGGTATCTATGCTCATCATTACCCTCTTTCCTGTAAAAGACATTATAAGACATTGCTTCGTATAAAAGTATAAAATCTCTTTCCTTTTCAAAAAGTGCTAAAACTTTCAAAAATTCTCAAAAAGTGCAAAAGTCTCAAAAGCAGCTTCAAAGTTCAAAATGCAGAGTTCGTGCATTACTTCGCATTTGCATCTGGTCTTAAAACCAAAGGGGAGCACACAAGTGTGCTTAACTATTTACAAGAAAGTTAGTATCACGTCATTGTTCATGATGCAAATGTTCAGGTATAAACACATAAGACAGACAGGGGAATGCTAACATTCACTCAGGTAAGATTGGGGGTCAATAAGGAACAATGTACATTCACACTTACAAGTCTTCATCTGTACTTCTTTAAGGACCCGTGTTCACTCCTTCTTCTCCGGTTGTTTCCACGGCAGCTTCTGCGGTGCTGACTTCCTCTTGGGGAACAACTCCAGGTGTTGTAGAGCGTCGATAAGCAGATAGCTCTCGGGTGTCTGAGTGATGGCATCTTTGGTGAGCACCGGGGTCTCAAGTATGACGACAGGATCCGTGTTGGTCGCCACGTCAGTGTAGCTGGGCTCATTGAAGTCATCTCGCACTTCGCAATATTCTGCAGTCGAGGCTTCATCTTTGTCAGGTTGCAAACAAAGTCTTTTCACTTGGAGGCCGTACGGGCCGCGCTCGCCTTGTGCAATGTGGTATGATACCCACTCGCCGATCTCGACCTGGCGATCTGGATGGTCTGGCGGGAGCTCCTCTTCCACCTCTCTTTTATTGATAAATATGTCATACCGCCCTCCGGGTTCGCGGGCGAAGGCGTAACCTCTTTCTCGGATGATCTTTACAATTTGGCCCTCATGTCTCGGGGAGTCCTGGATCTCACGGTCGCGGCGGGCTACGTTCTTGGCCTCTTTGGCGCGGGCTACCAGCTCCTGCTTCTGTGCCAGCCTCTCGACCTCCTCTTTCTCCCACCTCCGCACACATCTCCGGATGTATTCTTCTCGGGTTATGATTTCCGCGGGGCCTACTTCACCTTCCGACTCGCCTAGAAAGCCCATCAGATCTTGACAGTCTTTACTCCGCTCCCACCAGCAACGCCGCTGCTCCCCTCTCACCTCAAGTGTCTTTGGCGCAGGGATCAGGGGCTCCGGCAGCTTCAGGAACCCTTCCGGTAGAGCTCCGAGCGGGTCGACATCTCTCCATGCCTGGTTCACGATAGCTGGCGGGGTACTCACATCCACAAGTACAGCAGTATGGCCTTCGGCGTCGCTCGCGGCATGTCCGTGCTCTTCGACCCGGCCGGGTCGCTGTAGCCGGACTTCGTAGTTCGGGCTGCGGTCGATGTCTATCTGGATCCGGGTTCTATTAGCTTCCTGAACCCGTGTCATCCTCGGGGGCAGCAGCCGCAATACACCCCTCCGGGTGTCTAGGATGCGGGGACGCTCTTCTCCACCTTCCGCCATCTCCTCTCGGTCACACGGGGTCTCTCCTCGGCTGGGTTCCTCCACTAAATCTTTCTGTGGGCCCTCCGGGATCACGCGTGGTCTTCCGGGTGGAGCGCTGTTTGCTGCGTCCTCTGCTTCCGTCCTCGTGTCTCTGAATCGCGACTGCTTCTCTTCCGGTTGCCTGCTCCGCCCCCTCCTGATGACGATTTCCTTCTTAGTTCGCGCCAGCTTTTTGGTAGGAGGGTCTAGGGGCGGCGGCTCTTCTTTGAGAGTGACAGCTGGCTCTCCCGGAGTTAAGGAGAGCCAGGGCGGGACCTTCTTTTCGCGCCTTGGACCGGACCGGCCCACGATGGGAGTCTTAGGAACGCCCCTCTGCACATGGCGCTAGTCCCTGGTGGCCGCCATTGGGGTCAGATTTTGGCGGGAAAAGTGTAGAAACAGTTCTTTTGGCGCACAAGGTCCAATTCTTTTGGACCGGGTAGATCCTGTTCGTGACGCCAGGTAGTGGAGCCCCAAGGGACGTGGGGTACTCGGTACCGGACCGATCTGCTGCTGGGGATGTCACTGGTGGCCTGGTCCGGACCGTGTCCCTGGCTCAGCACAATAAAAGGGGATTATTTACAAGGGATATGTCACGGGTGACGCCACCCACTTGATGCGGCCAGTAATGGGGGCCGCCGCTGCTGCAGAACCTCCGGGGGTGATGTGAGGGCAGCGGAGGTGGTATAGTTCCAGTGGGGGGAACTGTATCCCCCGGGGCAGTAAGGAGTTAAAGTCTATTTGGTGTAGTGGAGCACACTTACTTTGCAGCTGAAGGGATCTCTCCTCCTGACTGGTGCTGACAGGCTGTAGCTCTGCAGGTTGAGATCTTTCCAGTGCAAGCCTGTATGGGAGGAATGGTCTGCAGATGGAAGCAGGCAGGAGAAAATGCAGGGTTTCCAAAGCTTTACTTAGTTCCTTCAGTCAGCTTACAAGTTAGTTGTTACACAGTTCTTAACATTCAGTTGCATTCTCCCTTTCCGGGTTCCCTTTTCCTCCTGCAGCCAGGCTCCTCTCTCCTTGTGACCCCTCACACAGTCTTTTAGTGTGCCTTTCCGGGCTATTACTCTCTTTCTCCGTCTTACACGGGTGTATGCGGACGCTGAACAGTATGGCGGTGACTCGGGCTTCTGTGAGTCCTAGTGTGTCACTGAGCTGCCTGTTCTTTGGGTTAGGAACTCCAGCTTGAAACTAAAGCTCCCCGTCAGTGAATCTGGGGATACCGGGTGAATCGTCGGTCCCCTTCAGAGCTGACACTCTGCTGTAGCCCAGCCTGCAGTAGTCCACAGCATTAAACTACCAGGCTCCTTCCTCTGTTTCCTTCAGATATCTAGGAGGGCTTCTCCACCTGCTGTTAGTAGCTTCTGCTGCTGTCCAGGGCACGGGTTGCACCGTCCCTTCTCTGTCTATCACACTCCTGGTGGTTTCAGCATCTTGGATGGGCTTTTCCCCCCCATCTGGCTCGCATTGGCTCAGTACGGGTCAGCGCTCCTCAGCTTAGGCTCTTCCAGGCAGCATGTGTCTTTCTGTCTCAGCTCAGCTCAGCTTCTCCTTGTCTTTGCTGCTCAGCACCATGGCTTACTAACTTCCTTTACTCCTCCCCCTCTCTATATACTGTCAGTCACCTGACCTTCTGGTGTGCCCAACCCACTCCTCATCCACCACTCCTCTGGTCTCATATAGTGTCCGACCTCAGAGCTGGATGTGAACCCTCTCTATGCGTGGGGATGTGGGCTGTGAGGGTGTAGTGTTTACCATGTCCTAACTGCCTGGCTGCAGTACCCTTCTGTGGCCACCTGTACGCAGGGGCGCCACAGAAGCACTTGATCATAATGAGTTAAGCCTGAGGCTAGGGATTGCTTTGAGCAGCTGTAGGGGTGAATCACCTATGTAATCGTTGAGAATGAACCATGGGTAAACTAAGGTAGACGAGATCAGCTTGGCAAGATCCCCGGGAAATGTTCTCGTGGGTAGAACCAATCGTATCGTTGATGACGCACCAGTGTTCCCACGGTCCAAACTATGTTGATGTAGGGTTTGAAGATCTCTCCCATGCAGGGCAATCAGCGGATGGATCTAGCTTTGTAGGCATGGGCTTCCTATTGCATGATATACTTGAGATGGAGGGTCTATTTGATGTCCAGATCCTGGATCTTGTGTGGGGCGGCTACCATACTTTGTCAAATCACTGTAAGAGACCTGATGAGATGTTCTGAAAGAAAAAAGGGGACCAGAACAATGGCAACACTGTAAAGCACATGGGCCACACCACGATCAGCTATGACATAAATGGAAGATGTAATGACTCCAACGATTAACATGATTCAACATGAAACAGTTTGGCAACCTTATAGAAAAATGGAGGCTGTGGGGACTGGCACCCTAGGAGGTGGACAGAGAACCTCACCAAGAACCTCGGCCATATTATAGACAGGTCCTAAGGGGGTCTGTGAAAAAATAGGCTGTCCTGTGGACTGGGGGGCAGCAGGGTGGGACCATTTCTGTGACTAACGAAATGTTGCATGTTAGGTAGAATAACTTACCGCAGGGAATGAACCACCTGTGCATTTTGGAGCTTTTCCACTGACGTG
The DNA here is from genome assembly GCA_033576535.1 of Allobates femoralis. Lineage (NCBI taxonomy): Eukaryota > Metazoa > Chordata > Amphibia > Anura > Aromobatidae > Allobates > Allobates femoralis. The sequence continues at coordinate 86,701,737 of JARQOC010000005.1, forward strand.
GGAGACCACACAGCTTTCGGTAGAGCTGAGGGGAGGTTCCCCTGGCCACCTGGCAGGAGAATTGGTACCTATAAGAGAACACAGCTTAACGGATAGAAACCAGCTCGACTTCCTCTTGGGAACAGCCCTGAGGTCTGTAGCAAATGGTAGCCGTGAGACACTGAGTAGTGAAACAGAGCTGTTGCATTAAGCCTGTACAAAATGGGTTTTGACGCACCAAGCCATAGAACTTAGAGGCGGCTGCTGCAATCAGTAAATGGTTTGAGGCAGGGGAAGGTACTGTCACATTGACGCAGTAGAAGGTTCTGTCACATTAGGCCATGGGCAGTCTAACAGAGCAATGCAGTACCAGGTTTCTGCAGTCACTGACATGTAGTACCTGGTAGATGTGATCTCACTCACTAGATAGTGGGTGGAACACAGAAAGCACTGTAACATCTGAGCAAAAGATCGTGCTTTAACCGGTGACTTGGTATGTGGGGACCAGTTTATAGTAAAGCGGTCTGGGTTAAAAGTGCGTCAAGATCCGACGTGGTTCGAGGAGCGCTGTGATGCCCGACAAGAGGTCTGCGATAGTGTCTGAATGCTACTGTGGGCAGAACCTTGTGGGCCCTGTCTTACCTGACTCGTATAATGTGGTAGATAAGAACTGTCTCACGGTACCCTGAGCGGGATACTAGGAGCTAGAAAGCATGAGCGCTGTGAAGTCAGACATTTGGTGTGAGCTAGACAGTATCTGTTGTACTGTATAGTGGGTACAGCGGTAGGAACGCTGTACTCTCTGGCTGTCTGTGATAGATAGCGGTCTGGAAGATGGTATCTGACACTGTATGGTGGACATGTCAGTGGGGGTGCAGTAATCTCAGACGTGCAGTCTGTGGTAGTGTGCAGTCTGTGGTAGCCAGTATTTGACCCACTGTACCGCGGACAGGTCAGTAGAAGCGCAGTAATTGCTGACATACAGTCTGTGGTAGAAGATATCGAATACCCAGAATAGCGGACAGGTCAATAGAAGCCCTGTAAATGCTAATGTGGACGGGTCAGTAGGAGCGCAGTAATTGCTGAAATGTGGTCTATAGTAGACAGTGTCTGACACGCTGTATAATGGGCAGGTCAATAGGAGCACTGTAATTGCTAACCTGAGGCCTGTGGTAGACGATGTCTGACACACTGTATAGTGGATGGGTCAGTAGTAGCGCTGAAATCGCTAACATGAGGCCTGTAGTAAATGATGTCTGAGACGCTGTATAGTAGACGGGACAGTGGTGCAGATGATAGCTGACCCTGTATAGTGGGCAGGGTCAGCAGGAGAACTGTAATCGCTGACTTGCGGTCTGCCATAGAAGATATCTGTTGCACTGTAAAGTGGATGGCTCGGTAGAAGCACTGTAATCTCTAACGTGCAGTCCATGATAGACGTTATCTGTCACACTAAAAAGCGGACAGGTCAGAAGAAGTACTGTGATCCTTGACGTGCAGTCTGTGATAGACATTATGTATCACACAGGAAAATGGACGGGTCAGTCGGCGTACTGTAATATCTGACGTGCAGTTTGTGATAGGTGCTAACAGTTACACTGAATAGAGGACGGGTCAGTTGGCGTACTGTAATATATGACGTACAGTCTGTGCTAGACGTTATGTGTCACACAGAAAAATGGAGAGGTCAGTAGAAGTACTGTAATCTCTGATGCGCAGTCTGTGATAGGCGTTAACTGTACCACTGAATAGTGGACGGGTCAGTCGGCGTACTGTAATATCTGAGGTGCAAACTGTGATGTACGTTATCTGTCACTTTGAATAGTGGACGGGTCAGTAGGAGTACTATAACTTCTGATGTGCGGACTGTGATAGACGTTATCTGTCACACTGTATAGTGGACGGTTTAGTAGGCGCACTGTAATCTCTGAAATGCGGTCTGTGATAGACATTATTGGTCACACGGAATAGGAGCCCTGTAATCTCTGGTGTGCAGGCTGTGAGAGATGTTAACTGTCACACCGTACAGTGGCCGGGTCAGTAGAAGCGCCGGTTATGATAGACGGTATCTGACACTGTATATTGGATGAGTCCGTAGGTCGCTGGAATCTCTGATGTGCGTTTGAGATAGACGACATCTGTCACCCTGTGTAGAGGACAAGTCCGTAGGAGCGCTGCAGTGAAGTCTGTAGTAGTGCAGAGAGTGAACTTGCAGTCTGTAGTAGTCTGTCACATAAAGTATGAAAGACAAAAAACATATAACCTCTAACTTGAGGCAGGATATAAGCTGTCTTATTGACTGCAGGAGTAAAGGGGATACGCATAGTCCCCATGAGCCCAACCTGCTAATTCATGAAAATCTCCTGATGGCCAGTTGAGCTAAAATTAAGGGCAGACGTAGCTTACTCTGGGAGCCCTAAGGACCTTTGCGGGGATGGAGGTGCTGGGCAGCATAATGAGCAAACTGCAATGTTATCCGCAATGGCGCTGAGAGAACTCCGTGGGCGAAGCCAAAGGATCCACGCGCGCAGAAAAGACCGACAAAAACCCGGGGCGGAGCTGATAACCTAGGGCTCCAGGGGACTCTTGTGCTCTAGAGAGAGGCGCCGGCCAATAGGTTGAGGGAAGGGGGCAGCAACCTTGAGAAAGCCAGAGTCCGGGATTGGCCGGGGAGCGGGAGGCGTAGCCTGGCCACAGGAGCAGGGCCGGAACAAAGCCGGGTACTAAATTTTGGAGCCACGCCGGCAATGGGAGCAGGGGCAGCGCGGAGGTAACGGTGGATGCAGAGAGGGGCCATGAGTCTTACGGGAGTCCGTGGACAGGGCACCGCATTGTTGATACCTGTCTGGGAGACTCCAGAATTCCTCTTCACCGTGATGTGTTATGCTTGCAGGCTTTCCTCTCTGCACATCAGGCTCTGGTAGACGATCAGGCAGAGGGGTGCGAGGCTCTGGTTGCCGAGACCCTTCCTATGGGACGTTGTCCTCTGGTCAAATAGGCATGGTCTTGGGGGCCCTATTGGCATCAGTCGACCCAGCCGACAAGCTCTGGGAGGCAAGTGGGCAGGGGAGCTGGGGGCGAGGACCGACCTCAGGGATGCCCAAAACACACGTCCGTATCAGGGTTAGGGTCCTCGCTGGACAGCCAGTGGGTTAACAGTCTGATCAGCGCAGACTGGACCCTCGGGGTCGGTTGGGGTAACAGAGCTTCTATATACACTCTGGATTCCCAAGAGATCCTGCTGTATCTGAAATACAAAGGGAAATCATTCATAAAACACAACAATACAAACCTATACAGGACTGGGAGCAGCCCTGTGTCTACATCCTGTGACACTAAGCTTAAACTGACCAACTTGGATCTGGTCGGTGGGTGTAGCATAGTGTCGCCTCCTTGTGGCAGCAGCATACATCCATGGTCTTCTGTTTTTTATGGATAAACTCCTCTTTAGCACTAGATTTAAAGGATGTGACACAATATGTAATTATTTTGCAGCATAAGCAAATGGATGGATTATTGTTCACGTGTTTCTTAATATTAATTCCTTCCTCTTAAATTTTGCAGAGAAGTTACAAGGGGTTAGAATATATATATACACTCATCCTATATAATAATTGCCAGTTGCTGGCATCCGGCCACTGTGCCGCTATTCCGGCATGCACCGTGGCCGGATGCCAGCGCCGCGAGCGATGGCGCGCATGCGCCATCGCGAGCTCTGTGATCGGCTCTCGGTGTCTTCAGACGTCCAGAGCAATAGAGCACAGATCCCGGCTGAGGCTGCGGCTGCAGGGACCCGGGACCTTATCTGCTTGCACAGCTGCAATGTAGGCACTTTGTATAAGTGCACAGGGAGTGGGCACATGACAGGGGGGCCACATAGGACACACAGGGGGCTACACAGGACTCACAGGGGGCCACACAGCACACACAGGGGGCCATACATGACATACAGGGGCCCTCAGAGGACACACAGGGGGCCACGCAGGACACACAGGGGGCCACGCAGGACACACAGGGGGCCACGCAGGACACACAGGGGGCCACGCAGGACACACAGGGGGCCACGCAGGACACGCAGGGGGCCCACACAGGACAGACAGGGGCCCACGCAGGATAGACAGGGGCCCACGCAGGACAGACTGGGGAACACAGGAGGGACACAGAACAGGAGCAGAGAACGCGGACACAAGGCAGAGGATAGCGAGACACTGGGCCAAATGACAGCGGGACACTGGGCCACAGGACAGCGGGACACTGGGCCACAGGACAGCGGGACACTGGGCCACAGGACAGCGGGACACTGGGCCACAGGACAGCGGGACACTGGGCCACAGGACAGCGGGACACTGGGCCACAGGACAGCGGGACACTGGGCCAGAGGACAGCGGGACACTGGGCCAGAGGACAGCGGGACACTGGGCCAGAGGACAGCGGGACACTGGGCCAGAGGACAGCGGGACACTGGGCCAGAGGACAGCGGGACACTGGGCCAGAGGACAGCGGGACACTGGGCCAGAGGACAGCGGGACACTGGGCCAGAGGACAGCGGGACACTGGGCCAGAGGACAGCGGGACACTGGGCCAGAGGACAGCGGGACACTGGGCCAGAGGACAGCGGGACACTGGGCCAGAGGACAGCGGGACACTGGGCCAGAGGACAGCGGGACACTGGGCCAGAGGACAGCGGGACACTGGGCCAGAGGACAGCGGGACACTGGGCCAGAGGACAGCGGGACACTGGGCCAGAGGACAGCGGGACACTGGGCCAGAGGACAGCAGGACACAGGACGAGAGGACAGGGCCAGAGAACACCAGCACACAGGGGCAGAGGACTGGGGAACACAGGGGCAGAGGACAGAGAGACACAGGGCCAGAGGATAAGGGGACACAGGGCCAGAGGACAGGGGGACACAGGGCCAGAGGATAGGGGGGCACAGGCCCAGAGGACAGGGGGAGACAGCTAACCACTCAGCCACTCTATACAGTCCTAACCACTGACCCACCATGTACACTGCTCTCCACTGAGCCCCCATATACTGTGCTAACCACTGACCCACCATGTACAGTGCTATCCACTCAGCCACCATATACTGTCCTAACCACTGAGCCACCATATACAGTGCTAACCACTGACCCACCATATACTGTGCTAACCACTGAGCCACTGTATACTGTGCTAACCACTGACCCACCATATACACTGCTAACCACTGACCCACCGTATACACTGCTATACACTGAGCCACCATAAACTGTGCTAACCACTGAGCCACCGTATACTGTGCTAACCACTGATCCACCATACACTGTGCTAACCACTGAGCCACCACAGTGCTAACCACTGACCCGCCATATACATTGCTAACCACTAAGCCATGATACTGTGCTAACCACCGTATACAGTGCTAACCACTGAGCCACCGTATACAGTGCCAACCACTGAGCCACCATATACAGTGCTAACCACTGAGCCACCATATACAATGCTAACCACTGAGCCACCGTATACAATTCTAACCACTGTGCCACCGTTACCAGTGCTAACCACTGTGCCACCGTATACAGTGCTAACCACTGAGCCACCGTATACAGTGCTAACTGCTGAGCCACCGTATACAGTGCTAACCACTGAGCCACCATATACAGTGCTAACCACTGAGCCACCATATACAGTCATGGCCAAAAGTTTTGAGAATGATACAAATATTAATGTTAACAAAGTCTACTGCTTCAGTTTTTCTAATGGCAATTTGCATATACTCCAGAATGTCATAAAGAGTGATCAGCTTAACAGCAATTACTTGCAAAGTCAATATTTGCCTAGAAAATGAACTTTAACCCCCTAAACACATTTCAACATCATTGCAGTCCTGCCTTAAAAGGAGCAGCTAACATTATTTTAGTGATTGTTCCATTAACACAGGTGTGGGTGTTGATGAGGACAGGGCTGGCGATCAGTCAGTCATGATTAAGTAAGAATGACACCACTGGACACTTTAAAAGGAGGCTGGTGCTTGGTATCATTGTTTCTCTTCAGTTAACCATGGTTATCTCTAAAGAAACACGTGCAGCCATCATTGCACTGCACGAAAATGGCCTAACAGGGAAGAGTATCGCAGCTACAAAGATTGCACCTCAGTCAACAATCTATCGCATCATCAAGAACTTCAAGGAGAGAGCTTCCATTGTCAAAAAGGCTCCAGGGCGCCCAAGAAAGACCAGCAAGCGCTAGGACCGTATCTTAAAACTGTTTCAGCTGCGGGATCGGACTACCAGCAGTGCCGAGCTTGCTCAGGAATGGCAGCAGGCTGGTGTGAGTGCTTCTGCACGCACTGTGAGGCGGAGACTCTTTGAGCAAGGCCTGGTTTCAAGGAGGGCAGCAAAGAAGCCACTTCTCTCCAGAAAAAAACATCAGGGACCGACTGATATTCTGCAAAAGGTACAGGGAGTGGACTGCTGAGAACTGGGGGAAAGTCATTTTCTCTGATGAATCCCCTTTTCGATTGTTTGGGACATCTGGAAAACAGCTTATTCGGAGAAGAAGAGGTGAGCGCTACCACCAGTCTTGTCTCATGCCAACTGTAAAGCATCCTGAAACCATTCATGAGTGGGGTTGCTTCTGAGCCAAGGGAATCGACTCACTCACAGTCTTGCCTAAAAACACAGTCATGAATAAAGAATGGTACCAGAATGTCCTCCAAGAGAAACTTCTCCCAAAAGTCCAAGAGCAGTTTGGCGCCCAACAATGCCTTTTCCAGCATGATGGAGCACCTTGCCATAAAGCAAAGGTGATAACCAAATGGCTCAGGGAACAAAACATAGAGATTTTGGGTCTATGCCCTGGAAACTCCCCAGATCTTAATCCCATTGAGAACTTGTGGTCAATCATCAAGAGACGGGTGGACAAACAAAAACCAACAAATTCTGGCAAAATGCAAGCATTGATTATGCAAGAATGGAAGAATGGAAGAATGGACGGCGATCAGTCAGGATTTGCTCCAGAAGATGATTGAGAGCAGCCAGGGAGAATTGCAGAGGTCCTGAAGAAGAAGGGTCAACACTGCAAATATTGACTTGCTGCATTAACTCATTCTGTCAATATAACCTTTTGGTACTCATAATATGATTGCAATTATATTTCTGTATGTGATATAAACATCAGACAAACACAAATAAAAACCAGAGGGCAGCAGATCATGTGAAAATAGAATTTTGGTGTCATTCTCAAAACTTTTGGCCATAACTGTACTCCATATAAATCCCGCAACAACAGCGTACTTTCCGGAGAGAAGACTGTACTATTCAGTGGCTATTTTTATGGCACCTGTTCATTACACCGCACTCCCGATGCAATAGCATCGGGCCTTTTTCTAGTCTAATATATAATCACCAATAATGGTGGTCATAGACTTCTAGGGCTTATGTCGATATTCCAGAATGCACTGCGCGGCCCCGGAAGCAGTGCCATATCAGCACACCCAAGTGATAGGTATGCTAATATGGCGCAGGCTGGCGGCAGCACAAGCTACACATACCCACCAGGCCGCCTGCAGACCCCCTCCAGCCTCCCACCACACCTCTCCCGATGCCGCAGACCAAGCACACACAGCCGTATTAAACCCCCGCAACCCCCCTCAGCCGCCCGCACTGCCCCACACAAGAAGCCCGCACATCTCCATCGCCCGCACAGCCTCTGCCGCCCGCACAAGACCCCGTCCTCCCTGCCACTCCGTCCTCTCTGCGCTCTTCTCACCCTCCGGTGCCTGTGTGCAGTGACCGGGGCCGGCGGCTCCATGCAGCAGTCCATCCTGCTGGAATCGCCCCCTGCACATCGTTCCCGACCACAGCTGCAGCATGGAGGAGCTGCTGCTGGACGTCTACCAGCTCAGGGAGCTGCACAAGGTGAGGAGAGCCCAGGGTGGACAGGAGACCAGGGAGGAGAGGAGGCCCAAGGAGAAAAGGCCCACGGAGGAGAGGAGGCTCAGGGAGGAGAGGAGGCCAGAGAGGACAGGAGGCCATGGAGCCCAGAGAGGACAGGAGGCCATGGAGGACTGGAGCCCATGCAGGAGAGGAGGCCAGAGAGGAGAGGAGCCCAAGGAGGACATGGAGGGGAGGAGGCCAGGGAGGTCAGGAAAGGGAGGCCAGGGAGGAGAAGCCTAGGAGAACAGAAGGAGGAGAACCCAGGGAGGAGAGGAAAGGGAGGCCAGAGAGGAAGAGGCCAGGGAAGAGAAGATGGGAGGCTGATGCAACTGTCGAAGATGAGGAGAGGACTGAGGAGGAGAGGAGCCCAAGGAGGATAGGAGCCTAGGGAGGACAGGAGGCCAGGGATGAGAGGAGCCCAAGGAGGAGAGGAGCCTAGGGAGGACAGGAGGCCAGGGATGAGAGGAGCCCAAGGAGTACAGGAGGCGAGGGAGGAGAGGAGCCCAAGGAGGAGAGGAGGCCAGGGAGGAGAGGAGCCCAGAGATGAGAAGAGGCCAGGGAGGAGAAGCCTGGGAGGACAGGAAAGGGAGGAGGCCAGAGTGGAGGCCACAGGAGTGGAAAGAGAGGCTCAGGGGATGGAGGCCAGAGAGGACAGAAGGAGGAGAGCCCAGGGAGAAGAGGAAAGGGAGGCCAGAGAGGAAGAGGCCAGGGAAAAGAGGTTGGGAGGCTGATGCAGCTGCCAAAGGTGAGGAGAGGCCTGAGGAGGAGGAAGAGAGGAGGCCACAGGAGAGGAAGGAGAGGCTGAGGGAATGGAGGCCAGAGAAGACAGGAGGAGGAGAGGCCAGGGAGGAGAGGAAAGGGAGCCCAGATAGGAGGAGGCCAGGGAAGAGAGGATGGGAGGCTGAGGGAGCTGCCGAAGGTGAGGAGACACCAGAGAAGGAGGAGAGGAAAGGGAGGCTATGGAAGAGAGGAGGCCACAGGAAAGGAAAAAGAGGCTGAGGGAATGGAGGCCAGAGAAGACAGAAGGAGGAGAGGCCAGGGAGAAAAAGAAAGGGAGGCCAGAGAGGAGGAGGCCAGGGAAGAGAGGATAGGAGGCTGAAGGAGCTGCCAAAGGTGAGGAGAGGCCAGAGGAGGAGGAGGAGAGGAGCCCAGAGGGGAGGCCACAGGAGAGGAAAAAGAGACTGAGGGAATGGAGGCCAAAGAAGACAGGAGGAGGAAAGGCCAGGGAGGAGAGGAAAGGGAGACCATAGAGGAGGCGACCAGGGAAGAGAGGATGGGACGCTGAGGGAGCTGCCGAAGGTGAGGAGATGCCAGAGGAGGAGAGGAAAGGGAGGCCAGGGAGAAGAGGAGGCCATAGGAGAGGAAAGAGAGGCTGAGAGAATGGAGGCCAGAGAGGACAGAAGGAGGAGAGCCCAGGGAGGAGAGGAGAGGGAGGCCAGGGAAGAGAGGATGGGAGGCTAAGAGAGCTGCCCAAGGGACGAGAGGCCAGAGGAATAGGAGGCTGAGGAAAGAGAGGTCAGAGGAGGAGGCTGAGGAAAGAGAAGCCAGAGGAGGAGACTGAGGAAAGAGAGGCCAGAGGAGGAGGCTGAGGAAAGAGAGGTCAGAGGAGGAGAATGAGGACAGAGAGGCCCGAGAAGGAGGCTGAGGAAAGAGAGGCCAGAGGATTCAGCCTGAGGAAAGAGAAGCCAGAGGAGGAGGCTGAGGAAAGAGAGGTCAGAGGAGGAGGCTGAGGAAAGAGAGGCCAGAGGAGTAGAATGAGAACAGAGAGGCCAGAGAAGGAGGCTGAGGAAAGAGAAGCCAGAGGAGGAGGCTGAGGAAAGAGAGGCAAGGGGTGGAGAATGAGGAAAAAGAGGCACCCACTGAGCCACCGTAAGTGCTAACCACTGACCTACCATACAGTGCTAACAACTGACCCATCGTACAGTGCTAATCACTGAGCCGCCGTACAGTGCTAACCACTGAGCCACCATACAGTGCTAACCACTGAGCCACCATACAGTGCTAACCACTGAGCCACCATACAGTGCTAACCACTGAGCCGCAGTACAGTGCTAACCACTGACGCAGTACAGTGCTACCACTGGCCCAGTACAGTGCTAACCACTGAGCCACCATACATGCTAACCACTGAACCACCATACAGTGCTAACCACTGAGCCCCGTACAGTGCTAACCACTGGCCACCATACAGTGCTAACCATGGAGCCACCAGTACAGTGCTAACACTGAGCCCACCATACATGCTAACCACTGAGCCACCATACAGTGCTAAACCACTGAGCCCACCATAATATACAGTGCTAACCACTGAGCCACCATATAAATCTCGCAACAACAGTGTACTTTCTGGAGAGAGGACTGTACTATTCAGCAGCTATTTCTACGGCACCTGTTCATTTCACCGCACTCCCGATGTAATAGCACCGGTAAGAATTGTATTTCTTAGGAAAATGCTTTTGAGAACTGGATATTTAAGAAGAATGTTACATTTTTTTTCAATATCTGCCAAATTTTAATATGAAGTATTAGGCTACATTTACATGGTGCGTTATTGCAATGTTAATGTAGCGTTTTAAACAGATCCGCTATCTGCAGTGGAATGTAGTGAAATACAACGACGTTGGCTGTCTGAGCCAAGTCAATGCATTTCACTATTTGGCATTCACACGCTGCTGTTTTTACGAATCCGTTCTTGGGCTCAGGGACAGATCAGTAAAAAGAATTGACATGTGAATTCTTGGGTGCTTTTTCCTCACCTCACCACACTCCCCCAGTGATCTCCAGTGATGGCCCCTCATACTGAGGCCACAGGACCTGCGAGAGGACCTGTAACTGTTTATGTAAGCAAGCGAAATAACCTGGTCACATGCCCAGGCTGCAGGGTCCTAGAGACAGCGACACTCTGGTGATGAGGACTTCGCTGTAGATCACTAGGGGAGCGTGGGGAGGTGAGTAAAATGCGCAGCAGAATAACGCAACACATACACACACAGAAGGTTGTGGTTTGTGAGGATCCGTTGGTGCAGTTTCAGCTACCGTAGCGAAGACCCGGTAGATGATGAATAAGGCTGTTTTTTCTTAGTACCGATCACGAGATCGCCAGTATATATTGGCCGGCACGTTACTGTAAATGACAGTGCCGGTTTAAAATTATTTATTTCCCATCTAACATGACCAAACATGTTAATTGTGACAAATGTCCTACCCTGGTCCCCCTGTCCTATCAGATGTGCCCCCTGCCCTCCCCCTTCTCCAGCGGCCTCCAAAATGGCAGGTGGACTACAGAAAATCGGCAGCCTCTCTAGATTTCTTTCCCATCTGACTTGTTAGATGGGAGAGAGATGTCCTTTGAGGATGTACCTCCGATTCCTCTAGCAGCCCTCTTGTCCCACGGCTCTTGCTCCTGTGCCTGTCTTCCTGGAAGATGGCGTTGGCGCCTGTGCAAAGCAGACCTGAAACTTTTTTTTGCAGATGAAGCTGAGTTTTAGGCCATGTGCACACGTTCAGTATTTGATGAGTTTTTTTACCTAAGGATTTGCAGACAAAACCAGGAGTGGAGCAATCAGGGGAAAAGTCTAATAGAAACACCTGCACCACTTCTGTATTTATCACCCACTCCTGGTTTTGGCTACAAATCCTGAGGTGAAAAACTCATCAAATACTCAACGTGTGCACGTGGCCTAAGTGGTTTATCTGTAAGGCCAAGTGCACACAACGAGCATTTGATGAGTTTTTTACCTCAGGATTTGTAGACAAAACCAGGATTGGATCAATCAGAGGAAAAGTATATTATGGTGGGTTTACACGTCCCGATATCGGGACCAATGACGCGGGAGCGTGCTTTTTGAGCGCGCTTTTCCCGCCATCGCATTGCCACTTTACACAGCCCGATATTGGGATACAATGTCCCGATGATGTGTACGCCCCCCAACCCAGGAACGACCACTTAACATGGAAGTGAATGGGTGACGTGGCAGTACACATCGGAGTTGTGCTGTCACACGGTACGATGCGGCTACAACGGCCATCCGATATCGGCCGGTTGAATAGCACACTCATTCAACCCCGATATCGTTTTGGCATCGTTCCAGCATCGCATTGTTCAAACCGTACAACGCGCGAACGATATCGGGTCCAACTCCCGAACCACGTGACTTTTGGTCGGAGTTGGATGCCGATATCGCGGCGTGTAAACCCACCATAAGAAACACGTCACCACTTCTGTATTTATCACCCACTGCTGGTTTTGGCTACATATACTAAGGTAAACATATCACTAAATACTCAGCGTGTGCACAGGGCCTAATACTAACAAAAAATATGCCATCAATGACTGCACAGCAAAACTAGGACGTTTTTCCCCAGTCACTAACGCTTGAAGCATGTTTTGCACATCCACGAAGCCACGGACATCCGAGACAAGGCCGTATGTGGGAGTGGCGTGTATAATGTGTCACGGATTGTGACAAATGTGCTAGCATGCAGGACAGGCCATCACTGTATACTCAACACCCTCTATCTCTGCTCCTCTCACTTCCGGTCCATTGTTGAGCTCATTGAAGTGAATATTCATGAGCCTAAAGAGCGGCCCCAGAAGAGAGAGGAACAGGCGGCGCTGGAGGAAGGCGAGGATGAAATTCTTTATTTTTAAGTTTTTTGATTTTGGCTGTGGTCCGTGCACACAGATGTCATACGGATAACATCTGTGTGCAGGGACGTCTTCGCCAAAAGCGGTCCATGGCGCTGGTAGAAAATGGACATTGCCATGTGGAGCAGACAGACATGCATCTGCTCCACGGTCCGTGCCGAATAATGGACATGTGAAGAGGACAATAGAGGATCATTGTCTCCGTGTGTCCGTGCCTCCGGTATGTGTTGGCATAGACCGCTGGAGGTACGGATGTGTGAGAAAGACCTGACAGAGCTGTGAAGCAGCACAGTTATGTCCACTGCTGATGATGGGGGCTTAAGAAACGGAGCTTGTCGGTCTCCTCGTTACTGTGAGCCCGTGCTCTCACTGTCCATCATTTTAAGGGGGCAGCACTGACTGAATGCAGTGGGCGCACACACACACAAACACACACACACTCCCCGTTTACACACACACACTCCCCGGGCACTGTGTGTCTGTGACAGTGGGACAGGGCGGAGCATTCCTCCAACTATCAGTGAGACTCGGCCGGAATACAGAGCGTCTTCTGGTTTCCTCCTGCTTCCTGGTCACATCTTGATGACGTCACGCCATCGCACACTTGTGGAGCTTCCTGTTGAAGGTATCGGGTCGCTGTTTAGCGGGGCTGCAGGGCTGTCTGTACGGCGTGGGCTCCCGGTGCCGGCTCTGTGTGTACGGCGTGGGCTCCCGGTGCCGGCTCTGTCTGTACAGCGTGGGCTCCCGGTGTCGGCTCTGTCTGTACGGCGTGGGCTCCCGGTGCCGGCTCTGTCTGTACGGCGTGGGCTCCCGGTGCCGGCTCTGTCTGTACGGCGTGGGCTCCCGGTGTCGGCTCTGTCTGTACGGCGTGGGCTCCCGGTGTCGGCTCTGTCTGTACGGCGTGGGCTCCCGGTGTCGGCTCTGTGTGTACGGCGTGGGCTCCCGGTGTCGGCTCTGTCTGTACGGCGTGGGCTCCCGGTGTCGGCTCTGTGTGTACGGCGTGGGCTCCCGGTGTCGGCTCTGTCTGTACGGCGTGGGCTCCCGGTGTCGGCTCTGTGTGTACGGCGTGGGCTCCCGGTGTCGGCTCTGTGTGTACGGCGTGGGCTCCCGGTGTCGGCTCTGTCTGTACGGCGTGGGCTCCCGGTGTCGGCTCTGTGTGTACGGCGTGGGCTCCCGGTGTCGGCTCTGTCTGTACGGCGTGGGCTCCCGGTGTCGGCTCTGTGTGCACGGCGTGGGCTCCCGGTGTCGGCTCTGTGTGCACGGCGTGGGCTCCCGGTGTCGGCTCTGTGTGCACGGCGTGGGCTCCCGGTGTCGGCTCTGTGTGTACGGCGTGGGCTCCCGGTGTCGGCTCTGTGTGTACGGCGTGGGCTCCCGGTGTCGGCTCTGTGTGTACGGCGTGGGCTCCCGGTGTCGGCTCTGTGTGCACGGCGTGGGCTCCCGGTGTCGGCTCTGTCTGTACGGCGTGGGCTCCCGGTGTATTATCGCGGTCGGTCACTGGCGTCTATATTAAGGGCACAATGTGACAATGTTACCTGCTGCTGTAGACGGTGGTAGGAGAGTGGACGCCATACAGGGGACATGTGCGCGGTGTTCAGAGGTGTAACTACAACAGGTGCAGGGGTTGCAATTGCACCTGGGCCCTAGAGCCTAGGGGGCCCCAAATGTACCTTTGGCCTATGGATAAAGACGAATACTATTAAAGATTTGCAATAACTAGGGGCCCTTTGGAGCTTTCACATCAGGGCCCATGAGTTTCAAGTTACTCCACTGCCTGTTACCAGCCGCACTCACTTCAGCAGCTCGATACACCACAGAGTGACCGCAGCGGAGCCTGTCCGGTGTCTTACATTAGGTGCAACAAGCAGGAGCTGCCAACAACTGATCAGTGGGGGCCTGGAGCACCCCTCCCTAATTACTCATTTGCTTAGGCTGGTTTCACATTGTGATTTTAGAGCATCTGTGGCTGTCCGTTGTAAAACTGCCATCCGGTTTCCATGTGTCTGGGTGAATCAGGGAAGACTTGGATTTTTCACCCGGACACCGACGATGACCAGTCAGCGCTCTTGGCGCCACTGCTGGCTGGAACTACTTCATTGCAGAGCTGCACAGCTCCGTTGACGGTACTGTGCATTTGTCCACTATTCAGATTAATGGGGGCGTGTATGCAGCTCTTGTCTTTATTCTGCTTTGCTCTGCAGCTCCACAACTACCTAGTTCAGGAACATCAGATCGTCCGGCAGTGTTGAGTGTCACACCTTCACCATTCAGACATTCAGTGTTAAAGTCCCGATTAACTCCTTTAGGCTGGCTTCACATTAGCGTTTGTGTCTGCATGCTGATGGCATGCAGACACAAACGCTGTCAGAAGCAGTGTCCAAATGATGTGTCCGCAGCGGATAATGTCCGCCTGCGGACACATCACTATGGAGCCCGGCAGCCAATCGGCGCTGTCCGGGGCGGAGATCAGCGCCGGAGATCTCCGCCCCCCCCGGCCGCCGGTAAGCTCCGGGACTGTCGGCGGGGAGAACAGCTGATGTGAGAGCTGTTTGAATCTTCCCGCGCCGACACTGAGAGGAGATGTCGGCGCGGGAAGATTCAAACAGCTCTCACATCAGCTGTTCTCCCCGCCGACATCGCTAGGAGATTACAGGTGGCGGGGAGAAGGAGGACAGCAGAGGCTGAGCTGATCTCCCGGTGGCCGTCGGTGAGCTCCTGTGACATCACCGGCGGCCACTGGGAGATTTTTCAATGGGTCCGCAGCGTTCTCCTGCGGTGTCATGCAGAGGACACTGCGGACCCATTGAAGCCAATGCATTTTTTGTACGCTTGGGGACGCTTGCTGATTGTCCAAGCTCCCCAAACGCACAAAAAAACCCAACATGCTGCGTCCCGGGTGCGGATGCTGGACACCGGAAGCAGCAGATATCGTCCGCATCCGCACCCGAACGCAGCAAACGCAGGCACCATGCGTTCCTATGTTAAACATAGGAACGCAGTGCGCATGCGTTTGACTGCGTATGGGAACGCAGCAATACGCTGCCTTCCCATACGCAAATGTGAAGGCAGCCTAAGTGACAATGAAAAAATTACTTAATCGCATTAGTAGCTGATCTCTGGAGAGAGGAACAGGTCTCTGTAGCATAAAAAAATTCCAAACTGTTATTTACTAGAAAACTTCTTTTATTGGAAACAAAATGGTGCGTTTATTTCTTCGTTTTCTGTTCATAGCTGGTATGTGGCCTCACTCTGTCTTGACTGGGTTTGACAAATAGGACACGAGATATAATATAATTTGGTTCTTTTTTTTTTTTTTTTTTTTTTTTTTTTTTACAGAATAACAAACAGAAGCGCATTCAGCAATGGCCAAAAGCAAAGGAAAAGGTCAGAAACAAAAGAACGTGTTTCACATAGCCAACACGAAGAGCGTGAAAGCCAAAAATAAAGCAAAGCCTGTAACATCCAATCTGAAGAAGGTGAGCACTGAGCTGCCATAATATTATGGTCTACACACAGTCTCTTCTGCACCTTTCATGCTTTTTTTCTTGCATTAGATCAATGCTGCAACAAGTGACAAAATCAGCAAAGTAAATCAGGCTTTCACCGATCTGCACAAAAATGTGGCACAGATAAAGAAGATGCCTGCGGCAGGAGCGACGGGGAGTCAGGTCCGTAAGTCCAAGCCTCTGACAAATGAACGCAGCGCCTAAAAAATTCATTGGTAAAAAACGTTTGTACCGTGTAAGGCCCCTTTCACATCAGCGTTTTTTTAAAATCGTGGCAGATGCGGTGAAAAAACCGCATCTGCCGCGATTACCGCATAACCGCTGCACTTGCGGCACACTTGCAGCAAGCCCCATGCAATGTCTATGGGACTTGTGGTAAGTGTGCGGCAAGTGCGGTTTCAGCACTTGCGGCAGGTGCGGCCGCAAAAAAAAACCGCGGTCAGCCGCGGGTTTTTTGCGGCCGCACCTGCCGCAAGTGCAGATACCGCACCTGCCGCAAGCCCGCATAGACATTGTATGGGGCTTGCCGCAAGTGCAGCGGTAATCGCGGCAGATGCGTTTTTTTCACCGCATCTGCCGCGATTTAAAAAAAAAAACGCTGATGTGAAAGCACCCTAAGGCCCCTTTCACATCAGCGGTAAACACTGATCGCGACAGTTGCGGTGAAAAAAACGCAACTGCCGCGATTACCGCATAACGGCACTCTTGCGGCAAGCCCCATGCAATGTCTATGGGGCTTGCGGTAAGTGTGCGCATACCGCATTTTTTTTCTCGGCCGTACCTGCCGCAAGTGCCGAAACTGCAACTACACCGCACCTGCCGCAAGCACCATAGACATTGCATGGGGCTTGCCGCAGGTGAACCGTAAGTGCGTCCGTCATGCGGTAATCGCGGCAGTTGCGTTTTTTTTTCCCCACAACTGCTGTGATCAGCGTAAAACGCTGATGTGAAAGCAGCCTTAGCTAGTAGATAGAAAAATATAGATTGGAATCTGAGAGTCCTTAGTGGTTGATACCATCTTTTCAGCTAGCCATTAAAAAAATAAGTGAAGCAAGCTTTTGGGACACTAAGGCCCCTTCATCAAGATGATAATGTCATAAATTCTGAAGACACATACCTTACATATATACATAAGCAGAGTTAGATGATGTAGTAAATATGACAGGTGACGTAAAGCAGAGTCAGGCTAGGGAGGGGTAGAGGAGCTTTACATCACCTGTCGTATTTACTAAATCATCTAACCCTGCTTTGTTTTTTCTGCATATGTATGTGTCTTCAGAATTTGTGCCATTAGCCTGATGAATGGGCCATAGTGTTCCGAAAGCTTGCTTCACTTACCATCTTTTCAGTTAGCCATTAAAAGGTATCAACTACTGAGGACTCTCAAGGCCACGTTACACACACAGATATCTGTGTCCAATATCTGAACAGATCTCTGGTTGCAGTGAAATCATGGACACATTGCTCTATTTTGTGGCTGTGTACAAATGTAACAATGTGTCCATGATTTCACTGCAACCAGAGATCTGTTCAGATATTGGACACAGATATCTGTGTGTGTAAAGTGGCCTTCAGATTCCAATATTTGTAAAAAGTTAATTGTAATTTTCACCACAAAAGTGGTGTAACTGAAACATTTGTTTTATATCAGCATGTTGCTCTCTGGCAAGTTCAACAAAATGCCTGAACTGCTCAAAGGGAATCTTGTCAGCGAGATCAATGCATATATATGTATGCAGGTCTTTGAAATGTAAATCCATCCACTCCTTTCTATCTTCTATCTGTTGCTGCATTCCAGATAAAAAATGAACCAGTCGCCAGATTTTTGGCTTTTACATTAAAAGCACCACCTTCAGCAGCACCTATGCTGCATTCTATGAAGGTGCCTATTATGCTCTCACTCCTCCCGTAAACTGAGTAAATACTTTATAGAAGTCTCCCATCCACTATTATAATTACTTGTCTACAGTCTGTTGGGCTTGATTTTCACGCCACTTCCCTCTTCGAGCCAATCACTGTCCTTGTTCTTATAATTGATGAATCTTGTGTAGTCCCCATCGTCGGGGGAGATATCACACGTGCACACTAGGCTCTACAGCCTTCAGCCTAGAAGTATGGGCTCCTTGCAGGTCCTGGCTGCAGCCCTTCAGGTGGCCATATGATCAAGAGTTCAAGCCAAAAAATCTACCTATCTATATAAAAAAAAAATGTATGGAAGTAGATCTATAAATACACCTATAACCTGATAAGGTGACCCTCTAGCAGGTTTAAATACACCAAGAAAAAACTTTAAAGCCCAGTTAGGCTGGCTTCACACCACGGCGCAGTCCGGTCCGGTGTAAACCAGACGGCCGCGGATCGGTTTTTGGTCCCATAGCTGCCATCCGGCTCCATAGGCTACTCTCTGCCATCCGGTTTCCATCTCTGCGGTGGTATCCGGGAGAAATTGGATTATTCTCACCGGACACAAAAATGTTGCTTGCAACGTTATTGTGTCCGGGGAGAAAAATCACCCCAAAAAGCCGGAGCCCGGATCTGGTGCAATCTGGTTCTCCCTAACATGGGAGCCTATGGGGCCGGATTGTGGGTCCGGGCGAATCCAGGAACCGGCGGCTGCATGCCGCTGTTGTTTCAGGACCGCGGCTAGCTCCATGCTAGCCGCGATCTTGAAAAATCCGCAGCTGCGGCTGCAATTACAGCCATTCGGCTGCACATTTGGCCTCCGGTTCTGTGTGCTGATCCGGTCCAGGGCTGGAAGCTTCCCCACGCATATCGCCAGCATGATCTGGCTTTCTCAAGGGTCTGAGGTAGGAGCACTGTCATTTATCAAGAAAAACACAGACGTTGCAGTTAAATCACATTACAATACAGTCTTTACATAGATCTAGTTAAGTTTTATCTTGGTGTATTTAACCTTGTAGAGGCCCTATGTAATCAGGGTGTATGTGTATTTATATATCTATTTCCATAGATTTTGTTATACAGATAGGTAGGTACTTTTTTGGCTTGAACTCTTGTTCATGACTAATCCATCTGTCCCCCCGCTACTCCCCTGTCTCCTCCCCCCTACCCCTCTGCCAAGCCCTTCACTAGCTCCCCGCCTCTAAGAGATCCCAGTTCAAAACACTAACCATGGCATACAAAGCGATACACAACCTGTCCCCACCATACATCTCTGCCCGGTCTCCTGATACCTACCCTCACGCAATCTCCGTTCCTCCCAAGAACTCCTCCTCTGCTCCCCCCTCCTCTCCTCCTCACACAACCGCGTTCAAGACTTCGCCCGGGCATCTGCCATACTCTGGAACTCCCTGCCCGAACACGTCAGACACTCTCCACCCTGAGAATCTTCAAGTGTCACCTGAAGACTCACCTATTCCGTCAAGCCTACAAACTGCCATGAGACCCAGGCGACCGCCCCATACCTGACATTCCCCATCCCACTGTATCCCCACCGGCCCCTCATAGACTGTGAGCTCTCGTGGAAAGGGTCCCCTCCCCTCCTGTACCTATATGTCCTGATTGTCTAGAGCTATTGTAATTGTGCTGGTCTCCCCTATCCTCATGTAAAGCGCCATGGAACCTAATGGCGCTATATAAATAAATAATAATGATAATAATGTACTGAATGTAATAAGCTGTAATGTTATAATATCTTGCTACCAGTCTGTGACCCAATTTACAATGTGATCCCAACCCATAACATTTCCACTATTGCAGAGATTCAGATTCCTGAATTAGGGTATGTGCCCACAGGACGTTTTTACAGCAGTTCTGAATGCAGCAAATCTGGTCCTTGCCAGGAGATTTGCTGCGTTCAGGTCCTGCGGTTTTATCGCTATTTTTGTGCGTTTTTCCTATTATCTGCAGCAAAGCTGGAGGAAAAATAGAACTAGTCAATTCTCTCCCATCCGCAGCAAAACCACAGGGGTTTGACAGTTCTTGACACTTGCAAAACCAATGAGTGGACACAGCGCTTCTGTGAAACACATTGGTTTTGCTGGGAATCCAAACCGCAGTAACAAATTAGCATAATACCAATGGTAAACATGCAGAAACCGCAGCAAAAACATCCTGTGGGCACGCTGGCTAGGCTGGAATCAACCCAGCGAGTGATCCGCAGCAAGCTGCGGTATAGGCTGGATCGCCGCCAACATCGCTATTGCAGTGTCAGACGGCGCAATCCAGCCTAATCGCTGGTTGAAAATTGACAGGCTTACGTTCACCCTCGTAAACCTGTCAACCTGCGATCAGCGATATATCGCAGTTGCGTCGCGCTATCGCTAGCGACGTCACTTTTCGGCGTTGTCACTAGCGATATTGACGTGTGACGCCGGCTTTAGGAGCTCTGTATATTTTGTATATTGTGCTATTTCTGGTGTACAATACAGTGCAATTGTCTATTATTGATGGCACATTGAACACTTTCTAAAGTGCAATCTTATATTCATGGAACAGAAACAGGGAGCGTTGTTTTATTGCACTCTGTTTTAATTGTGAGTCAGTGTTTTTTTTGGGGTTTTTTTTTTTGTGTCTTCAAATACCGGTAAGGTGGCCGTCACACGCTACGATATACATAACGATGTCAGCAACGATGTCAATATTTGCACATCGCCCATACGATGTGTAAGATCGATTGCCTGCACGTTACACGCACAGACATCGTTAAATCAACTCAATGATGCCTCGATTCCGCGGTCATGTGGACGACCTAGATATCGTGTGTACACATCGTAATAACGCAGTCACACACAAGGTTCGTAAACGACTCGGTGTTAAATGTGGGCGTGCCTGTTGGTCAATTTGAGCAGATAGGCGTGCTACGTGGCTTTTAATCAGCGCCCCTCTCTCCATTATTGGTGGCCACTCCTGCGTTCCCATTGGTCAGATGTGCCTGCAAACGGGGCCCTATGTGTTTCCTCTTGTCCTGACAATTTTACCTTTAATATTTTGAAATACTGATCCTGTGTGACGCATAAGCATCCCCTAGCTGAACACACTCCGCCATGTCCCAAGCTCTTATTCCGTGTCTCAATTCCAGCCCTACTACCGTCGCGTCTCCACCTTCCGCCGTGTGCGCCATGCACAATCTGAACACTATTGTATTGGGCAATGGTTGTCATTTGTGCGCGCCGTAAGGGACTGTGCCACGCATATATGTTGTCCCTGCTGCCCCTGGTATGCCCATCTTCCCTTGTGTAGCGGCGTGTAAATCAGGGAAGGTGCTTCACAGATGGTAACCTGCGGCACTCGTTGGCACTGTCAGGGTAGGAACATACCTTCTGTGGAGCACTTTATGGCAGCCTGTATTTGCAGCTTCACTATTGATTTTACTCGACTCGCATGTAAAACGCCAGGCAAAACGCATATGCGTTTTGAAAAGGCGTGCTTCGTTTGGCTGCAAACTAACATGCGTTTGCCATGTGTTCTACAGACATTTTTTTTAAATTTGTGGTTACAAAAACGCTTGTGTTGTGAAGCGGTTTTGCGTTCTTACCGTATGGCAACGCAAGGGGCCCGAATGTTTTTGACCTGCTGTAGTCTGCATTGCCAACACTTGTGTTGTGCACAGCATATGTGTACCAACATATGTATGTGTGTATTGATTTATGTTTGCAAAATACACATTGTAGCCGAATGACTCGCTGGTGATTACAGGAAGTGCGAGGAGGCAGCGTGTTGACACGTGACAAACAGAATGGTTTATTCACTTTCATAAGCCATTCTACAGCAAAATAACAGTGAAACACACAGACCCGCCCAGTGCTAACAGCAGGCTCCACTATAAGCCTGTCACCACGTCCCTTGGGGAGGTATGTGGGTCCTGGACCCGCCCGTTTCTCACAGGACCCATAAGCTGGCCCCTTCTGCACTAATAAACCTCTTAGTGCTCACATGCACTAAAAAAGGAAAATCCGCTGACATATGTCACGGACAACAGGTATCTCTGCGACACATACCTCCCATCAATTAGGCAAGCCCTCGTCCCCTTACAACATATTGATTAGTATTCCCAACCCAAAAAGTAAAAAACCTGTGTCAAATTATACAAGGACACATGTCCTGTCTAGAAACATGAGCTACAGGACACATCAGAAATGTCAACACAACAATCACACGTCACAGTGGTACCTACACTATGTTGTGTTGCCAGCTCACCGCCCCTGGACCATTAAAGTACTCGCAGTACCGGTCCCTATTCTCTTGTGCCTCCTGCCGGCTGCTTCCACGGCCTAAGGGCTGTAGTCCTGCCACGTGTGGGGCATCAGCACGCCAGCCCCCCAACACTACCTCGCCATTGGTGGAGTCAATGGAGTCCACATAGTTTGGTGGGGTGTAGGACTGGTGATCGCGGCGTCTGAGAAAATTGTGCAGGACACAGCACGCCATGACAACTATGTCTATCGATTCAAGTTTCATGTTAATGGCGGTGTGGAAGATCCTGAATCGGCTTGCCATAATCCCAAAAGCATTCTCCACCACTCGGCGTGCCCGGGAAAGCCTATAGTTATAGATTCTTTGTGGAGGAGTAACATGCCTATGGGGATATGGTTTTAGCAAATTCCGATGGAGTGGGAACGCATCATCCGCCAGAAATACAAAGTTTAGGTTTGCACAGGTGACATTATTTCTTGGCAAATTGAGGCGGCCAGTTTTTAACTTTTGCCCAAATGATGATTGGTCAAAAACCCTGCCATCGGACACTCGGCCATTTGTACCCACTGACGCATACATAAACTCATAGTTGGTGTTCACCACTGCCAATAATACGATGCTAAAATAGCCTTTGTAATTGAAGAAGTACGATCCACTGTTGTGTGGTTGGGTGATTCTAATGTGTTTGCCTTCTATGGCACCCCCACAGTTTGGATATTGCCACTTGTGGCTAAATTCTGCGGCAGTGGCCAGCCATTCTTCAGGGTTTTGGGACAAACTCATATATGTGGGAGCCAGACAGTGGACTATAGCCTCACAGGTCTCAGGGATCAGTTGGCTAAGGAGTGGCCGGGACACAGCTGAGGAGTACTCAATGTCCTGCATGCTGCGCCCTGTGGCGAGAAAGCGCAGCGTAGCGTCAAACCTCTCCTCCGCAGGGACTGATGGACGCATTACAGTGTCGTTGCATGCAATCAGCGGTGTAACTGCATCAAGCAGGATTTGAAAAGACTCCTCAGACATCCTGAGAAAGTTTTGGAAGTCACGCGGAAAGTCTCTTGGAGTTGCCACACAAGAGGAATGTGCGAATGCTCATTGCGCTGCTAAAAGCCATTCCCTCGTCCACAGGCGTCGTGGTCTCCTCCTGCGGCTCGCCTGCCTCTCCTCCTCCTGCCGAGCAGACTCCACAAGCAAAGCAGCCCCCACCACGGCACGTTCACCTGGATTCATGCTGTTAAATGAAAAAACGCTTGGTGACAAAGGCGAATGGTTGATTGGGAAAAATTTATATGGCCAAGTGGACAATACTAAACATTACATTGGCCAAATCTGTACTGGGGCAAAACACATATGTGGAAATGATGTCCCCCAAAAACCAAAGACATCTATAGTAATGTAGGCGTCCAGTACTTCAAGATGTTTTACATCGTCAAATGCTCCTGTCCAAAAAATACTAATCCAAAACAAGGTAGTTGCCCATGTAGCTCCAAACCCACATCTCACTTTCAACAGCATTGAAGCTACTTCCAAATACATCACACACATGGAGGACTATATTAGGTATGGTGTAAAGCAAAGAACACTACAGACAAAGATAAACTCACATGCACTGTTTGCTGAGATGGGTGCCACTCAAATGTCAATGGAAAACCAACGAAGTTACGTTTTGGTTAAGCCACTTGTGGAATGCTGTATTTAGCAAAGTGACCTACACAAATAACACAAATACAATATTAAAGATAGCATCTACATCATATTGAAGGACTCCAGTGATGACATCCTAATGCAAGCATTTTCACAACCCACCAGTGTCCCCACACAAACGTATCAAATGCGGACTAAATGCGACTCTGCAGCAATCACTTGTCTGTGCCGACGTCCCGTTGCTGTACACTTACACACCCAATCACAATGCAGCAACGTTCTCCAACAGGCGTGGCTCCAGCGTTGTACCACACCCAACCACGATGTAGCGTTCTCCAACAGGTGTCCCACCTGCGATGCAATTTGCACATCGCACCTGTGAGCATCACATAGCTTGTGCTTCATTTAGCATAAATAGAGTGTATGAACACATGTTTGGGCTCCCTGCTCTTGTGTGCGTACCTTCCCACTTGTGGATTTGACTACATAGCTGCTGCATCAAGTTCCCATAGGACACTGTGTCTTCTGAAGCCAAGGTATGTTCATATCAGATGACGCACCCACATCTAAATCTTGTTTCCATTGGAGGGATGACACACATTCTGATTGTCAGTGTCACACAAGCACACATCCATGGCTAGGACACATAAGTATTAAGGCCACGTTACACACACAGATATATTGGTCACAGATCTCTGGTAGATTGAAATCAATGGACACATTGCTCCATTTTGTGGCTGTTTACAATGGAACAATGTGTCCATGATTTCACTGCAACCAGAGATCTATGAGCAATATCTGCACAATTATCAGTGTGTGTAAAGTGGCCTTAACCAATGCTGGTGTACTGATTTTGCACATCACAATTGGTCATGGCTCATTTTGGCTGACTTGACATCCTCTGGATCTGACTTCAAGTTTTTTACCATGGTCCCCTCTGAGGTGTAGTGAATTGTACTGTTTGTGTTTTGCACATGCCGAGAACGGATCACAACTTTGTAAGGTCTTTTATTGAGGTGTACAGGGCCAACCCCTGTTTGTGGCAAACCAGATGCTCAGCGTACACAAACAGGGCCCTCAAACAGGTGGCCTATCAGCAACTGGTTGCTGTGTGTGAACAATATATGCCTGGGCAACAGCGGGATGTGGCGTTTGTGAAGCGCAAAATTCAATCCTTGCGCACGGTATTTAAAAAGGAATATGAGAAGGTGATTAATTCTCGCCGATCGGGAATGGCTAGTGATACGTACAGTATATGTACCTACCCTCTGGTACTACGACCTCCTAATGTTCACTCTCGAACAGCAGGAACCCCGAGCAATGTTAGAGAGTGACAGCTTCAGCCAGCGCCACAGTCGAATGCAGAAGATGCCGGTGACCAACAACATGTAAGTCTGTGACCTATGCCACTCCTAAGGCACACTTATCACACAAGAGACATATTGTATGGATTTAAGTCTCCTTGATTTTTATTTGGGTTCAATACATTACACACAGAATGGCCTCCAAACTTTCTGGAGTCTGGTTAGATCAAGTTACATTGTATCCATCAATCATTTCACACACAACGGGTGTGTTTTGGTCTTATTGTCCCAAACATTAACGCCCTGTCAGGACATGTTTTCAGGACATATGTTACAGTGTGGTGTAGTGACATACATGTACCTTTCTAATAACTTTCTAAAATGTAATCACCACTTAAATGCTATGTTGCCTGACCTGTTATGCATTACCACATGTAGGATCCGCTTGAAGGCACCTCTACTGGGTCCCCAAATAACCCACAGGACACACCTTCAGATGTCTCTAACGTGGAGGAGGCCGGCACATTGGTGATCCCTAACTCTCAGCCTCCATCGCGTTTACGTGTTCGGCAAAGGAACACACCTGTGCCCAACCTGAACCAAATGCTGAGTCTGGCACAACAGGTTCTGCAGCACCAAGTTCGGGAACCACAGTGTGCCTTTGCCAGCCTGGTACAAGAAAGGCTACTATCCTTGGACCCAGACCAAAGGATCCATGCAGAGCGGATCATGCTACAGGTCATGGATGAAGCACAGGCGGGGAACCTGAGTAGCACATCCTCTTTCAGAGCTGCCATTGAACGGCCACCCGCCAACCTACAGCACAGACAACATTATGGCCCGGCACGTTCATCCCCTGGGCTGAAATCTGGGTGACCTCATTACCCCACACATCGATCCAGGGGTGGATATTTGGCTGACCTAGGGCCCGAGCCCAGCTTCCACCCGGATGACGAATACCTTGATGAGCCACAGTACCACGATTTATAGGGGTTTTTTGGTTTTTTTTTTGTCCTTTGCGTATGGCCAACAAGAAAGTGTGCTTTTTTGTTTATTTTTTGAAAATGCTTGTTGACTTTACTTTCTTGTATAGTGAAACATTTTGTTTGGTTATTAATGGACGGATGTCCTGAATTTTTTGTTGCCCAAATTAAATGATTATTACACACTAGGTGCACATGTTGTCCATGATTGGCGCATTCTGTTTATTTAGGAAGGCATCATTGTTGACACCTCAGCAGATATGAAAGATTAGGTAGGTCATACTACCATCATATGTAGAGGGCCATAATACTTAAATGTTGGTTCTTGAGCAGTAGCCTTCACTAATTAGAGGTTCTACAAAATCAACTCCGAGGTGGCATTAACATCATTGTATTTTGTGACCACCTTGTAAGGACTTTTTGTGGGTGTAGTGGCCAGCAGTTATATCTCGACGGAGTGAACACCCATTGTTGGTGATGGGGTTAGGCCATTTACAAACTTTAAAAATCCCCCCCCAAAAAAATGGATGTGTGTTTGCTTTGTGGACATAATGCATGGTCACAATGTGGAGCTAGTGTTGGAACATGGGTTTTGGTTCCCTTCCTCTGGATCAACATGTTAAGGCTATGTGTTGACCTTGATGGACTTAAAGTCTACCATTAACCTCACAAAATCCGTTAATATATGTGTGGTTAGATCTAGGAAAACACAAAGATTTGGTAAAACATTTTAAATTAAATGTGGCATACCATGCCCACAAAGTACACCTTGCTGTTTGAGTGTAGGAATACCCCCTACACACTTGCGATGGTCCCAATATGGGACACTATAAGAAAAGAGCACAACGTGGTAGCCCCCACACACTCCACTCCATAAGGTGCCAATGTTGGAAACTATAAGAAAAGAGCCCAACGGGGGCAAAAAAAAACTATAAACAATGCCAACATGGCAAAAAAACTAGTTTTTGGGTCCAACATGGACAACAGGTCTGGATGGACCATTTCAGTCTCTCATGTACTCCCAATCATGGGAGCCCACCATGTCCTCGCTGGAAGGCAGCCAGCATCTCCCCTAAGCGGGCCAGCTCTTGGAGATCGCGTTGGTGTGCCGAGTGGAGCCGTCTGGAGAACTCAAGAGTGTGCCCGTATCACATCCTCCAGAGTAGGGACACCTGTATTGGGATGAAGAACACATTTACAAACAAACAGTCCCTGTGGAGGTTTTGTAAGTTCAAATTCAACTATGCTCCTTACCCTCATGATCGCCATCCTCAGCACTATCTGGGGTTGATGGGGAGGCACTCAGACTCCACCCGGCAGCACCTGCACGTTCGCCATCTGCACAAACAGTATCAAAAAAATCAAAACACACTCCGACTCAATAATGAGGGAAGATAAACACAACACTCAATCCAGTATGCCCCACAAATACACACTTACCACCATAGTCATCCAGGTGTGGGTCCAGAACAGCCTCAGGCATCTCCTCCTCTGCAGGCCCTGTTGTTGAGGGCACCTCGTCCTCATCCGGCTCTGGGGACATGGCCACCCCTGGGCTTGCCACCGAGCTGGAAACTGTGGGAGGTGGGGTAACTCCCGGGCTTGGGCTCTGAGGCCACATGACGTGGCTTGGTGGCAAAAGTGGGCCTGGGCTTGAGGGTGGCCCATCATCCAGCCCAGCCGGTTGGGAAAGCTCCTCGGCGTCCTGTGGCCATGGTGGGGAGGGGAGGTCGTTATCCTCCTCCATCCATGGCTGGGAAGAGTTTTCTGGAGACTCCTCCGTCCCTGATTGTGCGGACCAGTCCTCTATCTCCTCCAGCCCTGCATCTGATGGCATCTCCTCCTCGTCAGGCCCTGGATTCCTAGGGGGTGATGGTGTCCCTGCAGCCTGATGTTGCGGTGGGGTAGCTGGCCCACCTGCGGGTGGGGCATGGTGGCCATCTTCAGACGATGAATCCTCCCCATCTGTATTTGGAAGCACAATCACAAAGCTTTTATGAGAAAGGTTAAACACATTGTTGTCTAACATTTTGATTCTGTGCCTATTGGAGTTCCACCATTAACAAATATAGTACAAGGTCATGTTGGATGCATATACTCATGTCGTATGCATGTACTGTGGGTAGGACACAGTATGTTTAATGACAAGAGGTCCACTACACTGGCAAGATATGTTGGCTTGTGGGCAAACACACCAACACATGGTCGGTGTATGTGTGTTGTATTTTCGGTAGGGGCAAAAGCCACTGGTGTTTGCCCCATGTCTGCATAGACCTCTTGTTGACGTACTATTGTTTTTACCGTTCAAACATCATGCTGTGTCTATATTGTCCCCTGTGTAGGGTGCCACATCTGTGGGGCAGTGTGTCATGTGTGTGTTTAAGATGGTGAATATTTTAGCAAAATAACATAGAAAATGTGGAGTCAGGTTAGGCACAAATATAGTGAGGTTACGCCTCACTCCGGTGTCACCATTTGTGCTGCCCATGACTGGTTTAGCCATATTCCTGTTTGGGTGTCACCCACCAGGCAATGCACATTGTTGTCACATCCACATGGTGGGTCAATACACCGTTGACAAATGTAGGGTGATTATCATTCATTTGTGATTGGTCCTTTGAAAAATGAGCGTCAATCCTCAGTCTTCAAAATTAATGTTTTTAGCGGCAGGTTTCATGCAGCATGGCAAGGGGAGGGAGTGTACAGTCACCTGTACTATATGTCACCTGTACTCCACAGTCCCTCCCCTTGTCATGCTGCCTGTGACCTGCATTGAATCGATTGAAAGATGCAGACTGAAGATTGTCACTCAGTTTAGTTAATGATTATAATTTTGTTTTTAAACATTTGGGAGGTTGGTCAACCAGGCCGAAGTGTAGGCCCTTCCTCCAAATTACGCTGAATATATGCCACCACATTGGCGGGTAATCAAGGTATCCAGATGATTGAGATATACCTGAGGAAGGCTATTTTATGACATTTATAGCCGAAACGCGTTGTTTTAATTATGCTTTTATGACTTTTATGACTGTTTACTTCTGTGAAGCCATTTGAAATAAATCTCCAAGAAGGAAAAAGGAGTCAGTGTCCTTATCATAAGGTAAATCTCCTTGGGAGCGCTCAATCATCTGGATACCTTGATTACTTGCTTCATTCCACGGGCTCATAGCTGGGAGTTCCGCTCTCTGGAGGATAGCAGCAGCATACCAAGGAGACAAAGACCTCTGTAAGACCCCCAGTGGGTTGATATGCAAAGAAACACGACACAATAAAGGTGAGTTCTCTTGCCCAGTGTACTTCTGAGAAATATTGTACTTTTACATTTAGATCTGCGCCTGTTTTCTCTCTCCCCACCCTCCTCTGACCTACAGCCTCAAGGTCTATTGTGTGCAAACCACATTGGCGGGGACAGGCCGGGGACCACACTCTCCTTGTAATATGTTTGTAGACATTGCTGTGTAGTTTGGTACATGTACATGTGCAGGTGTGTTTGGGGCCAACAATTACTCACCACGCAGCCTGGCAATCCTGCCACGGATGTCCACAATGCAGCCTGGGCACTTAAATTTAGGATCCGCGATCTTCTTCTGGATGGCTTTCACCTCCCACTCAACCCCCAGCTGGCGAAGCAGGGACCGCTGGATTTTCAGCACAGTGCTGCAGTTGCTGCGTATAGCAATATCGTTTTGGTGTACGAGAGTGTGCACACTATATTGGGCCCATACCATACTAGACTTTTTTAGCTTTGCTCACTTGTGTGGGCCCGTAACTTGAAAATAACAATGAATGATCGTGCAGACGGCGCCTATGTGTAGTGCTGAAGTGACAGGTCATCCAAAATGGCGCCCTGTGAAGAGAGAACCAATCGTAACGCAGGAGCTTCCACCAATGATAGCTGATGTGGCGCCAGCCAATCAGAACTCATGAGGGTTAACAAATCACAACTGAGGAGGCAAGACGCAGATGAATACCTGGCACGCCTACGTGCTAGATTTCGGCATCGCTCAATTCACTTCTAAACGATATCGTTCATTTAGACACGTCGATTCTGCTTCTCCACTGAGCCGACATCGTGTGATATGAGGTCCGGTTCGCATATCTTGATCTAACGATCTGATCATTTCTCGTTGGTCGTATTGTGCTGTCACACGCATAGACATCGTAGGAGCGATGCCTAATCAGGCACGTTCAAGCGATATCTATCCATATATCGTCGCGTGTGACGGCCGCCTAAGTGATATGGACATTTTTCTATACATTGTAGTGGTGATCCCATTTTTTATGGCATGGCTTTCTCCTGTTATTTATCAATTTCTTTTATGCCATTGGTGATTCCCAGTAAAATTTCTCCTCGCTTTTCAAACACATGTGATGTCTCCTAATCCAAAGCAGAACAGCGGATATTATCAGGTAGGAGGTAGACTGCAGGGCTGTCATCTGGCAGCAACAGATTACCGATGTGCCCACGGCCCAGGTCCTGACGATCGATTGCCATTCACAAGTCGTCTAGTGCATGGGCGTACCCAGGATCAAAACTGGGGGGGGGGGGGGGGGGCAAGACATGGTCATTCAGGTTGTAAAATTTTAGAACGGTGCATTATAATGTATGGAGGCATATGAGGCTACATTATACTATATAGAGGATAGTGGGGTTGCATTATGATAATTGGATGACTATGGGGGTACCTTATGAATGGGGGACTATGGGATGCATTATAATACATAGAGGACTATGGGAATACATTGTAATGTATGGAGGAATGTGGGGATGCATTATAATAATTGGAGGACTATGGGGCTACCTTATGAATGGGGGACTAAAGGATGCATTATAATAATAGAGGACTATGGTGACGGGAGGAGGAAGACCATATAAACCACGATGGGCCATATTCCAGGAGGACCATATACAGCAGGATAAGGGACATAATACATAATGAAGGGGGAGAGCGGTCAATTTGTGAGTGTTTATAGGATTTAGAACGTTACACGGGGTCCATGCATCTGACCAACGTGCACGCGGAAGGTGGGGGGCCTAAATTGCGCACCTGTGCACATCAGACTTGTTACGCCACTTGGGGAGCCCTATGGGGGGCTGTATATGACATGGGAGCCCTATGGGGGCTGTATATGAGATGGAAGTTCCATCTGTCATATACAGCCCCCCCCCCCCCAATGTCCCATAGGGCTCACATCTCATACAGCCCTCCATAGGGCTCCCATCATGAGAGCCCTATGGGGGTTGTATATGATACGGGAGCCCTATGTGGTGGGCTGTATACGATATGGGAGCCTTATGGGGGGGCTGTATATGATATTGGAGTCCCATCTCGTATACAGCCTCCCATACCCCATACAGTCCTCATATCATATACAGCCCCCCTAATGCCCCATAGGGCTCCAATAATGGGAGCCCTTTAGGAGTCTATATGATATAGGAGCCCTATAGGGTTGCTGTATATGATATGGGAGGCTATGGGGGGCAGGGCTGTATATGAGATGGGAGTACATGTCATCTCATAAACAGCATGCAGCCCCCACATAAGGCTCCCATATACAGCCCTCCCATAGGGCTCCCTTCACCCCAGCCCCCCACCCACATCACTTTTTTTTTCCTCTTGTGATGTCTCTTCTCTTCACTCTTGGCTTTTGCAGCTCGCCTCGTGCTCCTGGCTCCAGCCTCCCACCTCACCAGCAGTGTCCCTGGATGGACCCCAGCTTGCACTGCAGCTGCAGGGCCAGGGACTCAGCCTCAGCACTCAGAGGTGATGTCACTCATGACATCACTTCTGAGTCCCCCTGCAGGCCTGCCGAGCTGATCTGCAGTCGGCAGACACTGTCTGAGCCTGAGGGCGAGATGCACCGTCCCTGCGCCCCTGCTGGCTGCCCCATGTCACGTGCTGCGGCTGTCACTGACTGAGCTGAGGAGGTAAACTAATTAACCAGCGACGCTACAGTGAGGTGAGGTGAGGCTGAGTCAGACAGTCACTGTGTGTGACACACACTATATAATACAGTATATAATACTATATATACATATAAATACAATATAATCAATACAGTAGGTGCGCGCAGCGCACGCACCTATCCGCGCTCACCCCTTCCTCATGAGGGGAGGCAGCGGGCCCCCACGCTGGGTACGCCCATGGTCTAGTGTAGAAGCTAAATGCACTGGTAGAAACATTGTAGCTTTAATTTATGCCATTTTCTTTTGTAGATTTCCCGAGCTCCTCCTGCAGCCCCCGTTGATATTGAAAATGCCACAGACCTGTTTTCCAATCTGTAACCAACGTCCCTTTTTCCATGGCACATCCAAGGACTACATGAATATATGTACATTTTATTGAAAACAAGTACAAAAATACAAAACAAAAAGTGGTTACATAACAAGGACGATGGGAATTTATTACAGATCCATGAACTTTATACAGCTGATGAAAGGACTGACCCGGAGAAAGTGCGCGTAACTACAAGGCTCAAGGGCTGTGCAGATAGAAGATAGTTGGCAGTGATTACATCAGCAAAATAAAAAAGGTTCATCACAAAATGCATCATGTTGGTAATGGCTGCAACTAAGAAAGCAGTTAGGGTTCTGTCATATAAAAGCGTCTCCAATGCAAAAACAAAAACAAAAAAATCTGCAGCCCTGCTAAAGTCGCTGAGGCAGTGATCAGATGGGAGGTGACTACTTTCTGGCTGGTGTGAAGAGGGGTGATAACGTCTGGGTGGGAGGAAGCGAGGCATTTCCTTCCTCCTGGAAGATTTTATGCCAGGGTGGATGATCAAGAAGTGTTATCAGTGGCAGTGGCCGGTCCTGATGAATGCCAAGACGTGTCCACCATGAGGTCACATGATGTCGGACGCTTGGTAGTAGCCCTTTGGAAAGGAAACTGTTCTGCTACCTTCCTATATAGATTTATACTGTAGTGACTAAAACGATTCAGGAGGGAACCTATGAAAGCCCATATGCACAATGGAGATTTTTCCCAGCATCCATGGTGAATGTATTCCTGTGGGGAACTGTTTTTTTCATTAATCATGGACAGAAGCAGGGATAGTTACATTTTAAAGGGGTCTAAACTCTGTGCAGACTGACGGCAGCTTTGTGAATTTTCAGGATTTGTTTGGTTTCAGTGCTGGGAATGGCGGTTACATGGCTACAAGTGTGAGATAGAGGGGCACAGCCTCTCTCCACATACGTGCATTGAGCAAGGCTGCCAATCTTAAAGGGAACCTGTCACCTAGATTTAAGCCCCTACACTAGCACTATCTGTCCCTACCCCTTCTCAGCTCCTCCCTATGTATCCCTATCTGAGCTAAAGGGGGCCCTATAAAACATCAGAAAGATAACTTACAGAAGTCCCTGAGGCTGGGGACTGAAAAGGTGGTGCCAGTCTCCTTTCTGCCCCTCCTCGATGCAGTAGCACACACCCCGCTGAGAGGAGTTATTCTTTCTTCATCGCCGCCCCTCTATTTGGAACCTCCCGCCCTCTGTACACCTATCATGCATCGGCCGCTACATCACATCCGGCGTGG
The DNA here is from genome assembly GCA_033576535.1 of Allobates femoralis. Classification (NCBI taxonomy): domain Eukaryota; kingdom Metazoa; phylum Chordata; class Amphibia; order Anura; family Aromobatidae; genus Allobates; species Allobates femoralis. The sequence continues at coordinate 86,735,410 of JARQOC010000005.1, forward strand.
TGCATTATCACGTGATCGGCCCGGCTCCACGCATGTGCAATGCACTTATTGAAGCTAGGGGCTTAAATCTAGGTGACAGGTTCCCTTAAGTCAGATTCTGGTTGGGAGTATTCCAATTGTTCCCAGTTGACACCAGAGAATCCTTAGTGATTGCCATGGGAGGATTTACAAGCCTGAAATGTGTGCATTTATAGACAAAGGGGTTGTCTGGTGTATAGTTTTAGGGAGTGCTGTTATGGCTATGCTAGGACCTAACTGGGTTGTTTTCTTATGTAGATCTCAGAATGTACCTGAAGTTACATTTTAGGTCAAACATGAATTACTTTGGGTTTTAGTGACTGCAGACTTGCCAAAGTATTGACTCATTTTCCCCAAACTGCAGAAATTAGCACCAGATCCACCCACATTTATAAAGGAATGTACATATCTAGTTGACTAGGTTAGAAAAATAGCCATATTATAGTAATTTGGTCACCTACCACTCAGAATACAGGCTACACCAACAGTTTGTACAGGATCCTTCTCAATACAAGAACCAGCACACAAGTTTGTGTACATAATTATTAATATTTGGCAAAGATTGGAGAAGTTGAAAATTACTAAATAGGAAACATTCACTGTTCCAATGCTGCCTGATCCCCGACCGTCGCTCCTCCATAGTCCAATCACTGGGTAGAGCTATAAGCGGCTGAGCACACATTGTATGTCTATAGAATGGGGCCAGGCGGAGCAGAAATTCAGGCTGGTGTTTTTGTTAATTATTTGATGAGTTGGGTGCAGTTCATACTAGGAAAAACTGAATTCATGCATTAACTGCATAATTCATATGGTAAATTATCCCCATCAACTATACATATCGTCACTTCAGTGAGGACATAGACAAACTCTGCCACCTAATAATGGTAGCAATTCCAAAAGTGATAACTGATTCTGTAACAAGCCTTTTAACATAACTTCGGATTTGTGCCAGATCAGAGCCCCAAACTGCAGACGCCCCTCATCAGTGCAGTGTGTGGGAATTCTGATATGGCTGGGTATTTGTATTAGATGTCTTATGAAAACTAGAGCAACATGCAGGATAAATCTTTAGCTACACGGACCTCAGCTGACCATTAATAGCTCTCCTCCCCGCATAGAAATCAACAACTCCCTTTTCGGCCTTTACGTGGTCACACAATGTGATTTATGTATAACTAGTGATGAGCAACTCTTAAGATCATCGGACTCGGATCGCACTAACTGAATACTTTGAACTGTTTCAATGATACACAAAAAAAATATATAAATTATGATTATTCAGCTCACCCGTGTCTTGTTGCAAGGTTTATGGTACAGTACATGGACAAAGAGGATTTCCATCTGGGAGATGACATTTCAGCTAGAAGAAGGTTGCCATCCGACAGCTGGATAGATGAATATGTTATGAAAAGAACCATACTAGATCCGAATCACATAAACCAAGAGTGATTTTAAAAGCATGAAAGAAAAGCTCATTTTATTCATCTAAAGAGCCACTGGACTACAACCTTTAATGATGAGCTAGTAGCGAAATCTTAGGCTGGCTTCACACTGCGGCGGCGTCCGGTCCGGGCTGTCAGGAGTGACAGCCTGGACCGGAGTTTTGCTGCATAGAATACTATCGGGCAGCACGGAGCTGGATCGCGCCGGGTGGCAATTATCTGCCATCCGGCTGCTAGCTCGCCGGATGAATCCTGCAGAAGTGGGGAATTGTCTGCCGACTCCATAAACGTTGCATGCACCGTTTTTGGAGTCGGCAGACAATTCCCCACTACTTCAGGATTCATCCGGCGAGCTAGCAGCCGGATGGCAGATAATTGCCACCCGGCGCGATCCAGCTCCGTGCAGCCCGATAGTATTCTATGCAGCAAAACTCCGGTCCAGGCTGTCACTCCTGACAGCCCCGGACCAGACGCCGCCGCAATGTGAAGCCAGCCTTAGTAAGCACTATACACTCGTGACAAGTACTTGCATACTCTTCCAAATAGCGAGTCCAATGTTAGGCTCCAACCACACACATCAGGTAATAAAACAAGCCTTTCTGGGACAGGGCAGGTGGGCTTTTTTGCAGTTTCACTGCATACAACACATTACTGTGCCCCCAGAGAGATCCTAATATTCAATCTGCTCTCACTGGGGTATCGACTCCCTTTGTGCACTGAAGGGAGGGAGCTGGTCATATGTCAGATCAATCACGATCGACGCATCATTCATGAGCACCAGCAATAATTGCAGAGTAACGATTATACTTGGTCATCACTAATAACCTTCTATTTAAACTGTTTCAGTATTCACATAGGTCATCAATCTGAAATCGGTGAAGAGGATGGACACCACTTAGCTGAAATCTGCTCCCACATGTACATTGCTTGTGGCCGAGTAAAGGGCTACCACATTCTGGTCTACAGCGTGCAGTTTGATCAGAGGCTATGCTGATCTCATACCAATTATCTATCCTATACATAATCAATTACTCCTGAAATAAACCACTAAAGCCACCAGTCACCATCTTGTCATCCCAACTGCAAGTCAAAGCAATGTTAGTACAACATGGTCCTGAAACCATGATCAGACATTTCTCTTTACATTTTTGCTTGGCACACAGGATGAGTCAATCCAAGACAGAAGTATTTGGGAATATGGATAAAACAATGATTTAAAAAAAAAAAAAAAAATGGACATATGCTACGTATGGACACATTTTTGTCTCAAGAAAATGCATCAGCTCAGTATAGAGAACACTCAACAGATTTATTTTTATACAAGTGCTCTCTTGCTGTGAACAGGAGCTTAGCAAATTTCCTGACCTTCCAGGTTCTCTGGCTCAGTGTTTGATTGGCTTGCCTGGCTTATCTGTGGCGGTGATGTCACACCAGTATGGTAAATCATCAGCCAAGCCTATGATGAGAGGGTGAGGATAGTTGCTCAGATCTTGTCCACAGCCAGGTGAGCACAGCTCTTGGGTGGGACTGCACCTCTACATCTGTAACACATGGATCTGGTAAAGTGAAACAAAAGTGTTAATGTCTTTCAGAGTCTGCGCTAGGTGTGAGCATCCACTCCAGTTAGATATAGCTCCCGTTTCTTAATTCACCAGCAGCTTCATTATTCTAGATGCCATGTGATTAGCCAGTTAGTTGTAAAATAAAAATCAGACCTTCCTTCTACAAACAAGTCCAGTCAGAAGAACAAATGTGACAAATATAAAAATCTACTTCACTGTACAAAAAAAAATAAAACTAATTTAAGGCAGATGGAGGTAGACAGAAGTCCAGAAAGCAGGGAATAAACCTAATAATTTAGTATCTGCACATCAAACAGATCACAGACGCCTTCACTGTCATCTAGGTTAAAGTTGTAATGATCTCCAGGGGTTGGAGAAAGTCGAAGAAGTGGAAAAACTGAAAGAGAAAAAGAAAAATAATCACAAGTAATACTGTAAAAATGCATAAGACATTCGTCAATGATAACACTGGTTACTGTGACAACATACAAAGGCAGAGGCAACGTGTCCTTACATTCATGCTGCAGACCACGAGAATCATATGCCGGCTGCATGACTGTGGCCACGTGTTACTCTGAAAAAACGTATGGGGATGATGGGCTGAATCGTTATTGATGGAGGTTTTAAGTCTTTCACAACCAAGGACATACAGGTTACCTCCTTGACCGCCTTCCTCTATTGATGGGAGCTCACACTCTTGAGCTCGCATCATTCCCTGCACATCAGACATGTGCAGGTAACATATGGGAAAATCAGCAATCCACCTGCTGCTGTTACCCCTTAGCATGATCTAAAGTGCCACAGCAGGAATTCACAATATTCCCCGCTACCACTGGAGACATCATGACACAATCACGGGCATCGATGTATTGCCATGATGGCAAAGGGTCAGATGAAAAGTATGTTGTTTGGTCACCACAATATTGCAACAGGCGATCAAAACATCGAATGTACCCAAAAATGGTATTAGAAATATTGACTCTTTTTGCGTCTTATCGGTCACACAGCCCCACATCCTGAAAAATGAGAACGTTATGGGTCACAGAAAACGGCGATAAAGAGCACAATTCCATGCTTGTTTTTTTGCAATAGCGCAAAATTACATTTTTAATTCTTGTTAAAATTCCATATGCATGTCAGGGAAAAACTGTAAATTACGCATTTTGACCATAAAAAAAAAAAAAAAATTGTATTTTAAACAATATTGCAATAGATTTCTGGAAAATTCCTTAGGATCAGGGTCAGGTTATGCAGAACAGAAAGTAACAGAAAAGAACCTATAGTAAACTATGCACTATACGGCGACAGTGCAGAACATAAGGGCGACCCTCTAGGAGAAATGCTCACACATCTGAGGTGAACTGAATGATGTTGGACCCATAAGGGAACTATATAACAAAAATATGCTTCAGGTAAGAAACTGAGGACGTACAATAAGTACATCACGCGCCTCTATAGGTATCCAGTTATGGCTCTGTACATTGTGCACAAGGTCATGCACTAATGTTAAGTCTGTATAAGGTAATGTTCACATGTTGAGGATTTAGGCAATATTTCACATAAGTATTTGTAGCCAAAACCAGAAGTGGTGACGTGTTTCTATTATACTTTTCGTCTTGATTGTTCCTCTCCGGGTTTTGGCTACAAATACTGATGTAAACAAAACTTACATGTGCATGAACCTAAGGATAAGTTTACACTCCTGATTTGTCACAAGAAAATCTACCGTCGTTTAAATTTTATTTGATAATAATGTAGAGCAATTGATTAATGAAATATATTTAAAGTTTATCATTCAGAATGAAAACAGTTCATAAACTTTCCACAAGCTGTCCCCACTAGACTGTGTGTATAGCTCATTCTCTGTGAGATCCGTCTTCACACTTCACATGAGGGAGAGGGCCTACACTGGCAGCTGAACAATATATCACAATACCTTGGGCACAGGGAGCTCAGCCTGTAAAGCTGCTTTCACACTGCGATTTTGAGGATCCATGGCTGTCTGTTGTAAAACGGACAGCCACGGATCCGATTTGGCCCCCATGTAATCCTATCGGCACTAATCAGATCAGATTTGGCCTAATTGCCATCCGATTTTTGTCGGATCTGATTGTGCCTGACTTTTTGCTGTACCCAAAATTGGAGACTGCTCTGATTTTGGGCACAGCGGACCAAATCGGACACAATCAAATCTGACAGGATCGGCCCCAGTTAACATGGGGGCCTATGAGTGCGGATCCGAGGAAACAGCTGATCGCTCCTCAGACCCAATTTTAGACTGCTGTGTGCAGTCTGTCACTTCTGCAATGTATATCCATACATTGCGGAAGTGAAATTAAGTAAAAGCAAGGGGTTTTAAAAAAAAAACAAAAAAAAACTATTCTCACCTTCCAGCAAGCTCCAGATAACTACAGGACCAGGCATTCCGTCACAACCCGATCAGCTGATCGGGTCACATGACCGGTTACCGCGGTAACTGCGGTCATGTGACCCGATGACACTGCCAGGTTGTGACGTAACGGCAGGTCCTGTAGTCACATGGAGCTTGCTGGAGGCATCGGGGATCACTGGAAGGTAAGAATAGAGTTTATTTTTAACCCCTTGCTTTTACTTAATTTCACTTCCGCAATGTATGGATATACATTGCGGAAGTGAATGTGCCCCACACAGCTTTTTCTGTGTCCGGACCACATGCAAATCAGAGACCCGGACACAGAAATGGCACCAGGAGGCACACCTCCCATGCTGTCCGTTCGATCCCACGGACAGGAAAAATAACGATGTGAAAGCACCCTATGCCAACAACTGCTGAGATGTTATCTCCTGCATTCACATGGCTCTGCTCCTTGTAAGGTGGTGCCACTTATCAGGGAGGAGCAACATGATCTGAATGTAGGAGATAAAAATCACAGGAGCTGTGAGCTGACAGCCTGACAAACTCTGTGTGAGGTAAACTGATTACACCCTGACCTCCTGTACCCAGCTGTTTTTAAAAACAGCCTAGTGGGGACATCTTCTAGATTTCTTTGATGAAGTACATTTGAAAGTTTGTTATCACTTGATCCACGTTATTATTAAATAAAAAAATTAAACGGTGATTACACTTTAAATTCTTCTTACAGCACAGTCCTGTGCACATTAACAGTAAGAAGTGACGTCCGCTCTTCCAGCGGTTTCCATGCCTGTGATCAGTGTGCAGATCTACAGCAGAAATCCAAGGCTGCGTCCGAGTCTGTTGTGTTGGAGCCATGTCGGCAGCATGTGCAGGAATTACACACAGACATGCAGATTATTGTACCTGAATCTGACTGTAAGATGGATCAGGCAATAAGCCGCAGATCACAGGATCCATGTGCTCTACAGGTGCCATTCAGAAAGGGGGTGTTGAAAGTGGAACAGACCTTTAATTACCATGTTAAATGCTTACACTACCTAATATACATATTAAGAATGGAGGATGGTAATAAAGGTAGTACATACCATCAGAAGACATCAGCTCATCAATTAAGTCTTCACTCATCTGACCTTTAAAACAAAATGTTTGCATTTCATTGCAGGTGGATCCTTACATTTGATATGTTGTGTTTTTTTTTGTTTGTTTTCTTACATACATACCCCCAAATATCATTATATAATATATATGTGGTGGAACCCATCATCACTGATCCCCTACACTCTCGGTCTGTCACTCACTGGGATCCCTCTGGTTCCTTCCATCTCAGCACACAGACAATCTTAGGCCGTAGTACTGACTCCCTTCAGTCAATGATGGATTGATTGATCAGGCATTTCCCATCACTGATGAGACTGGTCACCACTGCAGCCTGCGACTACCTGACCAGCATTTCCCACGTGTCAGGAAAGCCCAATAAGCACAGACCAGCGAGGACCAAGTGTTGACCGTGGATAGCAGGGTGGTCGGGGAGACGGACATTACTACTTTTAATTTTTTTACCCACTAATCTCTATGCAAAGTAAATCTTTCCCCTTAAAGGTTTGTGGTCCTGTATAATTTGAGTGGCAACACCAGTGTCCCCTTACCTTCTGTATCATCCAGCTTTGTCATGTCAAATGCACTGGGCTTAAGGAAATTATTAACATCAAAAGAAAGGAAGTCACTGGAGGTGGCCGACGTCGGAGCCAAGTCTGTGAGGGTAGGAGGATTCTGGAAGAAATCCGATGGTTCACAGAATTCGCTGGTAGTTGCTTCCTTGTGCACTTCATCTGAAGACCATGAAAGAGAACCAGAGAAACCGCATAAATATAATGTCTCATATACCACCGCCATGGCTCCATGTTAAAGGGGAAGGTGTCAGCAGAAATGATCTATTGTTTCACTTGGGTTTTTGTATTACATCCATTTTGCTACATTGCATTTATTTTTTTTTTAAATCTCATGATCTTAAAAAATAGTCTTGCAATTTTCAGACTGGGCCTATTCCAGAGACTCATAGTTAGGGAAGAATCACACAGCCGTATAACTCAGATGGGGAATGCAGCGCAAAATATAAAAATTAATCAGATCGGTGAACTGCGGAACGGAAAAAAAAAAAGTTCAAATGCCAAAATTAAGTTATTGCAACATTGCAATAAAATGCAATAATGGGCGATCAAAACATCACATCTACCCAAACATGGTATCATTAGAAATGTCAGCTCAAGACGCAAAATATAATCCATCACACAGCTCCAGATCCCGTAAAATGGCGCAAAAGTGCAATTCTTTGTCTTTAAAAACTTCAGAATTTTTTTTGCCACTTAGATACCAAACATGTATACTTTTACTGCTATCTACTAACTCATACCATACAGTCAACATGGTTAATAAAAACCCAGAAAATAAACGTTTAATTGCACTTTTTTTTGCAATTTCACCGCACTTGGAATTTTTTTTCCCATTTTCCTGTACCCTACTTGGAAGAAGGGGGAGGAAAAAGCGAAAACCAGAAAATTGTCCGGGTTGAAGGGGTTAAAAGTATTTATAACTCTTAGGTTATATAATGTGAGAAAACATTGTCTGCCCTGGACTCCCTTCTATTGGTAATACTGCAGTGCCCCTGCACGAAAACAAGCAGCCGACGGGAACTACTCTACAAGAAATGCCACTGTACATAAAACTAAGCCCTGAGGCCACTGGAACTGGAGGGACACTACACGTCCTCACCTCATCTATGCACGTACAACTATTAAATATACAGACACATCAGGAACAGATTATCTCCAGTGTAGCCATTTCTGACGACTACATCACTCACTCGTCCGAGGTTCCTGTGACTCCTTATTAGGATCCTCCTCCGTCTGTTGAGGTTCACTGTGTGCGGGCGGTTTCAGTGTATTGGATGATTCAACCTGGATTTGAGGCTGTGTAATGTCATCAGGGGGAGGGACAGGGAAAGCCACTGGCTTTGAGGCACTGGTATCCCTATTGATCAGGAGCACATTGATGGGACCAGAACTGCTCTTTAAACTGATCTGGTATTTTTTCAGTCCATTTTGACCCTTAAAAAAAAAAAAAAAAAAAAAAAGAGAGAGAATGTAGTTAATGCACAAGTGAAAACTACGACACTGCAGATCTCTAGTAGTGTGACACTTCGGCAAGGATGAAACCCTACAGGATTATCACGCAGGAATAATCCACCATGATAGCATTAAGAGGCGCTCAGCTGTCAGTCTGGGGGATACCAAACCATGGATGTCGGTCTCCGCTACACTGCATAGCCAATATAAGTTAGGTTTTGGCCACATTTCTCCATTGTGTCAGAAGAAGAGGCAGAATGAGCTTTGTGCTTCACACAACTATAGAATGGGCAGAACATGGATCCTAGATTGAAGTGCCCTGCCATAACCCAGCATTCATGCCATGACAGGGCCCCGTGCCTCCAATCCACCAGGATTTATATATTTATGACTAAATACCCTGCCTAACCAGCCCTTTATTCTCTTTTACTCCTATTCACATATCTAAAGGGAACCCATCATGTCCTGTTTTGTTATTAAACAGACCCGAATGTTATTTAGATCATGTAATAATAATAATAAAAAAGCTTTATTTATATAGCGCCAACATATTCCGCAGCGCTTTACAATGTAGTGTTCATTAATAACTTTGGTTTATCATAGTTATTCCAATAGATGGAGCCAAGTACATTATCCATGCAAGGCCTGCTCAGCTCCGCCCATTATTTCCACATTGTTGTGACATCACACAGGTCCTTGCAGAAAGCATTAGATGAATTTCGGCATGTTTGCAGTTGATTGACATGTCTGTTAACCTGTTAACGACAGCATTACGTCTCTAGACGTCGGCTGTCGTTACCCCCGTGTTTGGAGTGAGCTCCGGCGTGGAGCTCACTCCAAACCTCCCACATCTCAGCTGATCTCACTAGCTGAGATGTGGGAGAAACAGCACCAATCGGTCCCGCCACCGATCGGCGCTGTTTAACCCCTTAGATCCCGCCATCAATCTCTGACAGGCCAGGGTCCTGGCTTGACCCTGGAACCTGTCACTGAGCATTTCCTGCTTGTGGTTGGCAGAGGCTGCCAACCACAACAGGTCCGCGATTCTGACACATACAGAGGAGCTGCAGCTCCTCTGTATGTGTCAGAAGCAATCGGACTGTGCAGCAGGGTGCCTCTCACAGGGGCTGTGTAAAATTAAGAATTAATAAACAAATAAAGTTTTTACAAAGTTGAAAAAAAAAAAAACATAAAAGTTCAAATCACCCCCTTTTCTCCCATCCACAATAAAAGTATTAAAAAATTAAATAAAATACACATATTTGGTATCGCCGCGTTCAGAATCGCCCGATCTATCAATATAAATAATCAAATAATGAGAGCCGTAAACTGCGTAGCGCAAAAAATGGTTCAAACGCCAAAATTACGTTTTTTTGGTCGCTGCAACAATGCTAAAAAATGCAATAACGGGCGATCAAAACGGCGCATCCACCCAAGTATCATTAAAAACGTCAGCTCGATACGCAAAAAATAAGCCGTCACCCAGCCCCAGATCCCGAAAAATGAGGACGCTACGGGTCGCAGAACATGGCGCAAAAAGTGCAATGTTTTTTTTTTTCATGCTTTTGAATTTTTTTCCACCACCTAGATACCAATAAAGGTATACATGTTTGGTATCTACAAACTCGTATTGACCCGAGGCATCGCACCGTCACGTCGGTTTTACCATATAGTGAACACGGCGACTAAAAAATCCAAAAAACAAACGTGTAATTGCACTTTTTTTGCAATTTCACTGCACTTGGAATTTTTTTGCAATTTCCCTGTACATTATATGGTAAAACAAATTATTGCATCTGAAAGTACAACTCGTCCCGCAAAAAAACAAGCCGTCATATGTCTATATTGACGGAAAAATAAAAACGTTATGGCTCTTGGAAGCCGAGGAGCGAAAAAACGAAAATGAAAAATGACAAATTTCTTCGTCATTAAGGGGTTAACCACCCAGATGACTGGGCAGCTAATGAAAACATCTAAAGTGCTTTTATGGAATAAAAACAATTATAAAAAAAAAAAAAAGTTGCTAATGAACAGTACATGATCAAAAAATACCATTGGAGCGATTTAATAACAAAAGAGGACATTAAATGTTCCCTGTAGTATTTAATTTATTATTATGGGGCCTTAGTCTCCCCAGACTAGTCGCTGTCTCGGCAGGTTTTCTCACCACTGTGGGTATGATAACATGACTTCAATGAATTAAGGCCACTTTACACACACAGATATCTGAGTCCAACTTCTGAACAGATCTCTGGTTGCAGTGAAATCATGGACACATTGTTCTATTTTGTGGCTGTGTACAACATGGAGCAATGTATCCATGATTTCACTGCAACCAGAGATCTGTTCAGAAGTTGGACACAGATATCTGTGTGTGTAACGTGGCCTTTAGACTTATGGCCAACTCTATAAATCTATTGTGCCTGTGAAGGGTATGCATCCTGTCTTCAAAGAGAAGCACTGTGCATGTCTGGAGGTGAAGTTTCCTTCTTCTTCATTAGTCTAAAGCCTAATTAGCATATTAAAACAGGGATTATATAGACTATTTAAACATGCGATTAGGAGCAAAACAAAGAGGGAGGGGGGATTTAGTAATAAATCTACAAATACTGGTGGGAGGGCAAAGCAGAGAACCAAGATGATCCATCTCCCTCACAGGACACACAATGGGTAATAAAAGATTAACGCATTATTTCCATTTTAGGATACTGATACCACCAATGTCTAAAAGATGCTGGTCATACCAATCCCCAGGAGAGGAGTCCATGGACCTTTGTCCTGCCAGCTGATTTGGCTGCCTGAGCACAGCTCTACCAATTCCCTTCTATGGGACTGTCTGTAGATGGGCGAGATACTTACGACTAGTTCAGGTGGAATAACCCTATAAGGCCGAGTTCAGAGGGCTCTACAAAAACTTGGGCTGGTCACATTCATTGACTGAGGGCATGACTTCCTCCATGTGCTCATCTGCCTATTAGACAAGTCCTGGAGCTGCCTCCACTTACCTGCACTAGTCTAGATCAGACCACAATATAGTGCAAGTTGCCATTTTTTCAGTGCAGACCATTGTTCAGTGTGTAAGAAAAAGTATAACTGCCCACGGTGCATTGGCATATTTCCTATACTGGGTGCATTTGACAGCACATGTCTATATAATACTCTTGCATAATATAAGCTCTTATGTTCAGGAAACGCTGGGTGCAGTTTTTGATATTTTTAAAGGGAACCTGACCTCGAAAAATGCACCATGTTAATAGCTTTTAGCCAACCCATTGTGTTTTTAAATCGATAAAGTTTACAAAAGTTGTTTTTATACCTTATGATCTGCGGCTTCTCTGTTTAGGATGCCGCAAAAGGCGTTCCTTTCTGGTCCTCCCCGCCACCTGCTTGTCATTTATTCACTCCCCTATGGGTGTGCTACAGAGCAGGGAGACTGTGCGTGTCATGTAAGGAGCGGTAAAGCCGCTATGACGCAAATTGCGTTATATCCGGCTTTACCACGTCAGTACACCCATTAGGCGATTTGCGTCATAGCGGCTTTACCGCCCCTTACATGACGAGCACTGTCTCCCTGCTCTGTAGCACACCCATAAGAGCCTGAATAAACAACAAGCAGGCAGCGGCGAGGACAAGAAAGAAAAGGCTTTTTGCGGCATCTCAAACAATGAGAAGCCGCAGATCATAAGGTATAAAAATAACTTTTGTAAACTTTACTATATCAATTTAAAAACACAATGGGATGAGTAGAAAGCTATTAGCATGGTGCAGGGACAGGTATATAGAGGCTGGGGGCACATTTAAAGTCCCTGCATCTCCCATACATTCTGAGATCCTTTCTGCAAGGAAAAATAGCTTGTTTGGAGGGAATAGTAGAAGTAATAGGAGAAAAGTGTTAAAAAAAAAAAAAATAAAACACACACCAACCATACACCACAGGGTTAAACATATTTTCTGCCACTTATTAGCAGGTAAGAAGAGGCAGAAAAGTTCAGGATAACCTTAATCAAAATGACTTTCCACCAAACCCATGTGTGTGTGGGGGAGAAGAGGGCTTAATATGATTATTCGAAGCACTGTAACTTTTATATTAGATTTTTTACTCCAGGGACACATCTTTATGTCGGCCACATTAGGGGAACACTGTAAAAGTAGTTTGCACTCACCGTTTCTGGAATTGGAACTTCCAATTGTGTCCCAGAGGGCGCCTGAACCACCAGGAGGGTGTCACCTGCAAAATGGACCAAATCTATAACAAAATTATCCTGTACAGGGCTTTTACCAAGATGTCCTCTATCCCTAAGATGAGTGGTAAATGTCAGATTCCTGGGGTGTCACATTTATTATCTATCCTACAGACAGGTTATAAATATTTACATTTAAAATAAAATTGTAATTCTGACTAAATACTGGAGCTCCAGAAGGCGAGCGAGCCAGGCAATGACCGGGGTGAGCGATGTTATCCAGCACCGGCCGTGTATCAGCTGCACAACAAACCCAGGTTTCTTATTAGCCGAGGTTACAGAAACTTTAGTTGTTTAACAACTTAAAACAGAAATGCTGTTTTCTTCTTCAACCAAATCGATTTCCTGAAATATTGTATTACAATTTAAAAAAAAAAAAAGCTATAGCTGGCAGTGGCGACACCATATGGCTATAGCCCTGGGATGATGGGATCTTGTAAGTGCAACTTTACCAAATATTGTAGAAGAAAGGATTTGTGGGTATTTTGTTTCCAAGAAAAATGCAACTTGTTTAATACCAGATTTTTGTTCTCTGCCCAAGGCATCAAACTAAACAATCACTGTGTACTGTATACGGTATACAAGACAGACCTATTACATAATACTGTACAAAGGCAACGGGATATAAAAACAAAAAAAACATGTATGACTAAACAGACTGAAGAAGTATTATTGTAAATAAAAGCTGCAAACTTACCATTAAAGCTATTACAAAGGTCATCATGGGTCACAAAAGAAAATGTAATGTTTTATTAAGGACTACAAACAGATACATGCATAGGATTTTTTTTTTATGACAACCAACTCTCTAGCAATCATCAGACCACAGTTATCTTTTTCGTGACTGTAGAACAGGTTAAAGGGAATCTGACAGCAGATTTTTGCCATGTAATTTGAGATCGGCATGTTGTAGGGGCAGAGAGCCAATTACAGAATGTGTCACTTATCAGGCTGTGTCTGTGGTTTCAATACAGTGTTTTACAGCAGAGATTATCATTAAAGGACTGTGCAGACAAGTCAGGTTAATCTGTGTAACCTGTCACCAGCATGATTGACTAAGGCTGCTTCACACTTGCAGATGCATCTGCAGCGTTTGCAGATGCATCTGCAAGTATCAGCATGCAGACCGCGGCCGTGGTGTGAATGCTCTCATTCATTCCTATATGTGAGCCGTAAGCAGGCGTATGCTGCTTACAGATCACACTCTCCCCCCACTATGGACGCGAGATGTTGCGTCCATAGTGCGGCGGGAGAGTGTGATCTGTCAGCAGGCATACGCCTGCTTAAAGGCTCACATATAGGAATGAATGAGAGCATTCAGACCGCGGTGCGCCCTATATAAACATAGGGCCGCGGTCTGCATGCGATACTTGCAGATGCATCTGCAAAACGCTGCAGATGCATCTGCAAGTGTGAAGGCAGCCTAAGGGATCTTTGAGACGTCCGTACAGACTGGAGTACAGACTGACTGCTGGTCTCCTGACCAGAGTGTGACCGTTTCATACATTTCTATGAGATTACCACACTTAGCAAAGGAGACCTGCGGCCAGTCTATTGCATTGAGGACTGTGCATGCTCTGGCTGCGCAGAGTGTGATAGTCTCACAAAAATATATAAAGCAGTCGCGCTCTGGTCATGAGAGCAGCTGCCAGTCTGTGCATGGATGTCTCAAAGAGCCCTTCTTGACGATGTACAGAATACAAAGAAAAATGCTAGTCAGTGGTGTGAGCGGGTTATACAGCTTACAATTTTGACATCTACACCAGACATAAGTGATTCCATCAAAACTGCACTAACAGTCCAGTAAGGCCGGGTTCACACCACGGCACAAGCCGATATGGGGCTGTCAGGGGTGAACCGGACAGCCCCGGATTGGATTTCGGCACCATAGTATGCTATGGGGCCGAATGGAGCCGGATGGCAGCCATCTGCCATCCGGCTTCCATCTGTCGGAGAGAATCCGGGAGGATTCGGTATTTCGCTCGAACTTCAGCACCACGGAGCAGTCCCCTGCTGACAGTTCAGGAGCCACGGTCCTGAATTATCAGCAGCTGCGGCTCCAAATTAGCCATCCAGCTGGACACCAGAGTGCAGGGCATAATTGGCCCTCCAGTTCTGTGTCCAGATCCAGTTCGGGGCTGTCAGGTTCACCCTTTACAGCCCTGGATCGGATCTGGCCGTAGTGTGAACCTGGCCTAAGTGACATCACTGGAATCAGGGTCTCTGTCTCACCATTATGATGCTCTCAGATTATATAGCGTAAGCCAGCTAATAGATTTCCTTTACTCTCCCAGAGATGTTTTTGATAGCCTAACAGCCATGACCTAGACCAGTAGGCCTGTTGTATCCAAACACCCACCAAAAATGAGCAAACTAGCCATACACACCCAAAGAGCATCCTTCTGGCATACGCTGGGATGGTAAAAAACAGTAAATGGCTATACCCTGTTTCCCCGAAAATAAGACAGTGTCTTATATTAAATTTTTGCTCCCAAAGATGCGCTGTGTCTTATTTTTCCATGATCCCCAATATCCCCATGCAGCCCCCACTTACACCGATTCACCACTGCATGTACTATTCTGGGGCTGCCGTACTGAGCTCTCTCAGCCGTTGTACAATTAAGAGAAACAGCCGGTCAATAAGACGCAAGAGGCTGAGAGAGCTCAGAGCCGAAATAAATACGGAGGAGCGGCCGGCGGCAGGGGAAGGGGCGGACAGAGGCGGCCGGCGGCAGGGGAAGGGGCGGACAGAGGCGGCAGGGGAAGGGGCGGACAGAGGCGGCAGGGGAAGGGGCGGACAGAGGCGGCAGGGGAAGGGGCGGACAGGCGGCAGGGGAAGGGGCGGACAGGCGGCAGGGGAAGGGGCGGACAGAGGCGGCCGCGCGGCAGGGGAAGGGGCGGACAGGCGGCAGGGGAAGGGGCGGACAGAGGCGGCCGGCGGCAGGGGAAGGGGCGGACAGAGGCGGCCGGCGGCAGGGGAAGGGGCGGACAGAGGCGGCCGGCGGCAGGGGAAGGGGCGGACAGAGGCGGCCGCGGCAGGGGAAGGGGCGGACAGAGGCGGCCGGCGGCAGGGGAAGGGGCGGACAGAGGCGGCCGGCGGCAGGGGAAGGGGCGGACAGAGGGGGGAAGGGGCGGCCAGCGGCAGACAGAGGGGGGAAGGGGGCGGCCAGCGGCAGGGGCAGACAGAGGGGGGAAGGGGGCGGCCAGCGGCAGACAGAGGGGGGAAGGGGGCGGCCAGCGGCAACCAGTGGTGACAAACGGGCAGACGGCCAGTAAATACACAGAATCACAGCTGCATGCCCTGTTAGTTGTTCATGCTTTAAAAAAATTTAAAAGTTTAACAATGTGTTATTTTCAGGTTCTGCAAACCCCCTTAGTAAGTCTTATTTTTGGGAAACCACAGTAGTAGTTCATCTTACAAAGAATCATTCACTGCACATGAGAGCCTTACAGGCACCACATGCAGGTGTATGGAATCAGATATGGCATTTTGGGCACACAAAATATTCACGAGCCTATTGTAAAGCAACAGCATGATGTGAACAGAAAGCAAGCCAAAAATAAAGTCTTCATACCACAACCACCAATAAACGCAAGCTTTAAATTTAGAGCATGTTCAGACATGTTTTGTTTACCGCAAAAAACACGTAGCATTCTTCTAAATTTTTTAAATAGAAATTTGTGAGATCTTATACAGACGCTTTTTATTTCTTTTTTTTGTTTTTTTCATCTGCAGCATGCCCGCTCTTTCAGTGACTTTCAGCCATTCAATTGAATAGAAAAAAAAAGCAAGTAAAAGTGAATAAAAACATACAAAAGCGTGCGTATTTTACGCATTTTACCTGCTAGCGCTATCTTTTTCACAGCAGAAAATTCTACTGCACATACACTTGGGTGCTGTTCCCACAATGAGTTTTTAATGCTGCACATTTTCTCAGACAAAAAAAAAAAATACAGAGTCACACCGTC
The DNA here is from genome assembly GCA_033576535.1 of Allobates femoralis. Taxonomy (NCBI): domain Eukaryota; kingdom Metazoa; phylum Chordata; class Amphibia; order Anura; family Aromobatidae; genus Allobates; species Allobates femoralis. The sequence goes on from JARQOC010000005.1 coordinate 86,752,159, forward strand.
TTACAGTTCCAGGCAGGTGGATGGGATTTATAGAAATCTCCTGCCCACTGTACTTTTTACTCAGAATAAACTGACCTGTGGTGCCTCTCAGATCCACAGCATGTCAGTCTCTCAATTGCTTAGTTTTTTGTGCAGAATTTACACACTGACTTACATCCTCATCCCTGCCCTAACCCACCTTTTCAACCTATCACTCACTACTGGCATCTTTCCCTCATCTTTCAAACACGCCCTAATCTCACCCATCCTCAAAAAACCCTCCCTCGACCCTTCATCAGTCGCCAACTACTGCCCAATATCTCTTCTCCCTTTCGCATCAAAACTACTTGAACAACACGTCCACTCCGAACTGTCCTCCTACCTATCCTCCTGCTCCCTCTTCAACCGCCTACAATCCGTTTCCGACCTCACCACTCCACCGAAACAGCCCTCACTAAAGTCACCAATGACCTACTGACCGCAAAAAATAAAAAAAACACTACTCTGTCCTCCTCCTCCTCGACCTATCCGCCGCCTTCGACACAGTCGACCACTCCCTCCTACTCCAAATCCTCAAATCCCTTGGCATCACTGACCTCGCCCTCAACTGGATCTCCTCATACCTCACGGACCGCACCTTCAGCGTCACCCACTCCCACACCTCTTCCTCGTCCTACCCCCTTACTGTCGGCGTCCCCCAGGGATCGGTACTGGGACCGCTACTTTTCTCCATCTACACCCTTGGCCTAGGTCAACTCATTGAGTCCCACGCCTCCAGTACCACCTCTACGCCGACGACACCCAGATCTACCTCTCCGGACCTGACATCTCCTCCCTCCTGTCAAAAATTCCCCAATGCCTGTCCGCCATCTCATCTTTCTTTACTGCTCGCTTCCTCAAGTTGAACATGGACAAAACAGAGTTCATTGTCTTCCCCCCCAGCCGCCCTCCCCCTCTACCAGACCTGTCTATCCTAGTCAATGACTGCTCCCTCTCCCCAGTCCCCCTTGCAAAGTGCCTCGGGTCACCCTAGACTCCTCCCTCTCCTTCAAGCCCCACATCCAAGCCCTCGCCACCTCCTGCCGACTCCAGCTCAAGAACATTTCACGTATCCGCCCGTTTCTTGGTCATGACACTGCCAAAACCCTCGTCCACGCCCTCATCATCTCCCGCCTTGACTACTGCAACCTACTGCTCACCGGCCTCCCTGCCTCTTCCTTTGCCCCCCTCCGGTCTATCCTAAACTCAGCTGCCCATCTAATCCACCTGCCCCCTCGCTACTCCCCTATTTCCCCTCTCCGCATGGCACTCCACTGGCTCCCCACCTCCCTAAGACCCTGCTTCAAAATCCTAACCCTGACTTACAAAGCCATCCACAACCTGTCCCCCCCTACATCTCCGACATGATCTCCCGATACCAACCCGCATGCAACCTACGCTCCTCACAAGAACTCCTCCTCTTCTCCCCCCTCATCTCATCCTCCCACAACCGCATACAAGACTTCTCCCGCACCTCCCCTAGACTCTGGAACTCTCTCCCCCAGCATGTCAGACACTCTCCTACCCTCAAGAGCTTTAAAAAGAACTTGAAAACTCATCTATTCCAGCAAGCCTACAACTTATGATGAGTTCCAGCGCCGCTCCACCACACGCTTGGCGCTCCCCCTCCTATCGTGTCCTTCCCACCATTGTAGACTGTGAGCCCTTGTGGACAGGGTCCTCTCCCGTCGTGTATCAGCGAGCACTGACTGCTCATATGTACTGTACCTGTTCTTGTCACCCCCATTTCTTATGTAAAGCGCCATGGAACCAATGGCGCTATATAAATAAATAATAAAATTAGATGCAGAAAATCTGCAAGAAAGAGAAAAAAAAAAAAAACACACATGCTCCTTTAGTGACTTTCCCTGTAGATACACATCTAAACAGGTTTTTTTTTTTGTTTTGAGTACTTGTATTATCATAACTTGATCAACAGAACTTGATATGATACAGGGATCTTAAACTCCAGGGCTCAAAGGGGGTGGGGGGCTGTTTTCAAGATTTACTCAGCATTGCACAGGGGTTGGACTCATCACTAGTGCAGGTGATTATATTATCACGTGTACAATACTAAGGAAATCCTGAAAACACTGTTGACAGCCCTTGAGGCCTGGAATTTGAGATCCCTGATATAATAGAACAAGTCTATACGTTATGTGGAGATACTGACGTGCGGATATTGTGTCACCGACATTTTTACTTTCTATTCGCTCTCTTAAGAGCAATCATAAAGGATATTTTTGATTCTCAGAGTCATCCATCACATTATTGATGCTCTGCTGCAGCCACGCTTTCTGTTGGTCCAACTCCTTCTCCTTAAGGTCCAGATCTACGATTTCTGCTTTAAGGTTCTTCAGTCGATCCAGGATTTCTTTTGTGTTGCACCCAGCACCGACTCCCCTTATAAAAAGAAAGACAACGACCTCAGATCATAGTAGTTGTGAACTTATGAAATGGTCAGAATATGCAAAGATAAGAACAAAAACATATATATGCAATTTTCTTACCGCATTCGCTTTATAAATCTGAAATGACTACACATAAATGCACAAAAAGATAACAGTAGTATAACCTCCTATTACAGATCCTCTCTTCCATTGGTATCACTGACCTTGCCCTCTCCTGCATCTCCTCCTACCTTTCCAACCGCATATTTAGTGTCTCCCACTTTAACACAACCTCCTCACCCCATCCCCTCTCTGTTGGGGTCCCTCAAGGCTCTGTCCTGGGACCCCTTCTTTTCTCCATCTATACTCTTGGCCTAAGACAACTCAAAGTCCCATGGATTCCAGTACCACCTGTACGCTGATGACACTCAAATCTACCTCTCTGACCCAGACGTCACCTCTCTGCTGTCCAGAATCACAGAGTGTCTATCAGCCATATCCTCCTTCTCCTCTCGCCTCCTTAAACGAAACGTAGACAAAACCGAACTCATCATCTTTCCCCCTATCTTGCGCACCTCCCTTACCTGATCTGTTTATCACAATAAATGATATCACACTTTGCCCTGTACCTGAAGTCCGTTGCCTCGGAGTAACTCTCGACTCTGCCCCGTCCTTCAGACCACACATTCAAGCTCTCGCCATCTCCTGCCACCTCCAACTCAAAAACATTTCCAGAATCAGTACCTTCCTCAACCCTCAATCTACTAAACGTGCATGCCCTCATCGTCTCCCGTCTCGACTACTGCAAGATCCTCTTCTGTGGCCTCCCTGCTAACACGCTTGCACCTCTTCAATCTGTCCTTATCTCTGCTGCCCGACTAATCCACCTCTTTTCTTGCTGCTCCCCCACTTCTCCCCTCTGCAAATCCCTCACCGTATCCCATTCTACCTACTATCATTGACTTACAAAGCCATCCACAATCTGTACCCCCAATATTTCTCTGAATTAATCTCCCGATATCATCCAACTCGTAATCTTTGATCCTCCCAAGACCTCCTCCTTTCCTCCAGACTTGTACGTCCCTCATCTACCCGCCTGCAAGACTTCGCCCGAGCATCCCCCATCCTCTGGAATTCTGCACCCCAAAACGTCCGACTGTCCCCCACACTTGGAACCTTCAAGCGGAACCTGAAAACCCATCTCTTCAGAACAGCCTGCAATGACCACGGTACCACCTCACCACCACTGGACCCAGCGCTCCACCACCACCAGAGCAGAACCAACCTACTGTCTCTCTCCCCATTGCCCTGTAGAATGTAAGCCCGCAAGGGCAGGGTCCTCTCTCCCCTCTGTATCATTCTGTCACTGTTAGCTTGCTCCTTGTATTTTTAACTTGTTTGTATGTAACCCTCTCTCATGTACATCACCATGGAATCAATAGTGCTCTATAAGTAATATTATTATTAACAGCAATTTATGCTAAATTACTAAGCTCCACTCCTCAGATACACCCATGTCTTTTTTGCAAGATTTGTTTTAGCAAAATGCAAAACATCCTGCAGGCTGAGAAACACCAAAGACAAAATTATCTCCCATGCATTATTTATGTTTTTGGTTTAGCCTCAGTTTAACCCCAGAATGCATAACCCAGGCCTTTTAGGCCCAGTAGTTTACTTTGTGAATGTGTATATTTCAGACGTCACACATTCTAGGGTTAACCAAGGGAGCCCCAAAGGCCCCTAATCAAACTGTTTTGGGAACCTTCATGTCAGTCGCTGGACGCAGGATTACTTACTTCCACTGGATGCTGTTCTTTGATTTCTTCTCTATTAAATCAATTCCTTCTAAGACATTTGTGATATCGTATATTCTGCGCTTTTGCCTCACAGCCAGGGTGTCAGCCGCCTAAAACAGAAAGAAGTCACTGCAGCGTCTACAGTGATATGTGTAGGGAGACAATTCTCACCAAGAGAAGACAACCCCCTTTAAGAGGAGCTGTCTGTGCTCCGGACATCCGTTTTAGTAAACGCTCATATCCTTCATAAAGTTATAATACAGGAGTATCATTATTTGTAACTGAATCTATAGTATCGCTATAGCTGGGAAGTCCCAGTCCCCCGACAGCACAAACGGGACAACGTCCGCCAAGAAAAAAAAAACTGGACATGAGTGTGTGGTCTGTAAGGATTTGTTGCAGGATGCTGAATCGCGTGTTCACCTCCGAGGGCCATTTCTAAGCTTCTACACATATAATGCACCAGCTGAATCACTATACAGAATGGTAGCATTCTGCCCCCGAGTTACATACAAAATAAATGTGTTTTCTACAATCTCTTTCCCGATCTCCTTCCATTTTTACTGCATTCTGCGTTCTCAGCGTTGAACTCATTTTTATCCATTCCACTTGAATAACATACACAGCATTTATATCATCAAACACCACTGCCGAGACGCGCTGGGTGAGCTCGCTCTATGTGGTGTGCGGCTCTTCTGCAGTGTCCAATGCAGAGACGCACTGGGTGAGCTCGCACTATGTGGTGTGCGGCTCTCCTGCAGTGTGTGGTGCAGAGAGGCGCTGGGTGAGCTCGCTCTATGTGGTGTGCGGCTCTCCTGCAGTGTCCGATGCAGAGACGCACTGGGTGAGCTCGCACTATGTGGTGTGCGGCTCTCCTGCAGTGTGCGGTGTAGAGACGCACTGGGTAAGCTCGCTCTATGTGGTGTGCGGCTCTCCTGCAGTGTCCGATGCAGAGACGCGCTGGGCGAGCATGCTCTATGTCAGGGGTCTCAAACTCAGCTGGGTTGGTGGGCCGCACATAGAAAAACATTTATAGTGGGGGGCCGCATCTCTTGTGGGACTAAGTGATAATTTTAGTAATACCAGAATTTTTTGCTCAATGTAGTAAAGTACAAATCCTGATCCCTTTCTTGTAGTAATGTCCCCATCCTGTAATAATGTCCTTTTCTACTGATGTCCCCCTCCTGATCCCTTTTTGTAGTAATGTCCACCATCCTGATCCCTTTTTCTAGTGATGTCCCCCATCGATCATGGTCCCCTTTTGTAGCGATGTTCCCATACTGATCTCCTTTTCTAGTGATGTTCCCCATCCCATTCCCCTTTAGTAGTGATATCCCCCATCTTGATCCCTTTTAGTGATGATGTCTCCATCCCGATCCCCTTTTATAGTGATGTCCCCCATCCTGATCTACTTTTATAGTGATGCCCCCCATCCTGTTTTACCTTCTTATTACACACTCAAATACACACTAAAACACACAAACCCACACACAACCCCCCACACACACTCACACATCCTCATATACACTCTCACACTCATACACACACTGAAACTCGCACAACTTTCTTATACACACATCCTCACTCACACACTCACCCTCACACACACACACACTTTTCTTACTTTAATGATGCATTGCTCCAGTGCAGGGGGCCGCCGTGGTCCCTGCTGTACTGACTTCCGGTCTCCGCTGTGCTATGACTTCCTCCAGCCGCCGCTCAGACAAGCGCTGTTGCTCATCAAGATCAATGCAATCTGCCAGCCTCTCATTGGCTGGCAGCTTGCATTGATCTTGCTGAGTGGCAGAGCTTGTTAGTGCTGCGGACAGAAGACATCACACAGCAGGGACTGCAGCAGCCCCCTGCAGTGGGACGATGCATCATTAAGTTGTTCAAGGTGCTGCGGGCCGCATAGTGAAGCCCCAGGGGCCGCGAGTTTGAGACCCCTGCTCTATGTGGTGTGCGGCTCTCCTGCAGTGTGCGGAGCAGAGACGCGCTGGGTGAGCTCGCTCTATGTGGTGTGCGGCTCTCCTGCAGTGTCCAATGCAGAGACGCACTGGGTGAGCTCGCACTATGTGGTGTGCGGCTCTCCTGCAGTGTGCGGTGCAGAGACGCACTGGGTAAGCTCGCTCTATGTGGTGTGCGGCTCTCCTGCAGTGTGCGGTGCAGAGACGCGCTGGGTGAGCTCGCTCTATATGGTGTGCGGCTCTCCTGCAGTGTACGGTGCAGAGACGCACTGGGTGAGCTCGGTCTATGTGGTGTGCGGCTCTCCTGCAGTGTGCGGTGCAGAGACGCGCTGGGTGAGCTCGCTCTATGTGGTGTGCGGCTCTCCTGCAGTGTGCGGTGTAGAGACGCACTGGGTAAGCTCGCTCTATGTGGTGTGCGGCTCTCCTGCAGTGTACGGTGCAGAGACGCGCTCTATGTGGTGTGCGACTCTCCTGCAGTGTCCGGTGCAGAGACGCGCTGGGTGAGTATGCTCTATGTGGTGTGCGGCTCTCCTGCAGGCACAGGCACCACTCACCAGAGGGCGCCATGCTGCTGGGCACAGTCACCGCTCCCTCACTGTCGGGGGCGCCATGCTGCTGGGCACCACTCCCTCACTGTCGGGGGCGCCATGCCGCTGGGCACCACTCCCTCACTGTCGGGGGCGCCATGCCGCTGGGCACCGCCAAACTCATTGCAGGGGGCGCCATGCTGCTGGGCACAGGTTACTCACCACAGAGGGCGCTATGCTGCAGGGCACAGGCCAATCACCAACACAGGGGTCGCCATACTACTGGGCACAGGCCGGTCACTCACCACATGAGGTGCCATACTGCTGGGCACAGGCCAATCACCAACACAGGGGGCGCCATACTGCTGGGCACAGGCCGGTCACTCACCGCATGAGGTGCCACACTGCTGGGCACAGGCCGGTCACTCACCACAGGGGGTGCCATCCTGCTGGGCACAGGCTGGTCACTCACCACAGGGGGTGCCATCCTGCTGGGCACAGGCTGGTCACTCACCACAGGGGGTGCCATCCTGCTGGGCACAGGCTGGTCACTCACCACAGGGGGTGCCATCCTGCTGGGCACAGGCTGGTCACTCACCGCATGAGGTGCCATCCTGCTGGGCACAGGCTGGTCACTCACCACATGAGGTGCCATCCTGCTGGGCACAGGCTGGTCACTCACCGCATGAGGTGCCATACTGCTGGGCACAGGCTGGTCACTCACCACAGGGGGTGCCATCCTGCTGGGCACAGGGAGGTCACTCACCACAGGGGGCGCCATGCTGCAGGGGACAGAGTCCATGCTGCAGGGGACAGGACGGTCACTCACCACAGGGGGCGCCATGCTGCAGGGCACAGGCTGGTCACTCACCACAGGGGGCGCCATGCTGCAGGGGACAGGACGGTCACTCACCACAGGGGGCGCCATGCTGCAGGGCACAGGTGGGTCACTCCCCGCAGGGGGCGCTATGCTGCTCGGGGGGGGCACTCCCTGTTACTCACCACTTTCAGGTCCAGCTTTCCGTCCTTCGCTTCCTGCAGGAGAGACACGAACTTGCTGGTGAGGAGCCCCAGACTCTTCTCGTGTCTGCTGGACGCCCCGGCCGGCTCCGCCATGTCGGTGATACCGGGGGCAGGCCTGTGCCGCCCGCCCGCCCCCCTCTGCCGGGTCACACCGGGGACTCGACACGCGACACGCGGAGCACCACGAGAGACGTGATTACACGGGAAGTGACGTAGAGCGCAGCGTTACCCTGGAGACACAAACCTGCACAGTGACATGTTTAGAATGCGCCGAGGCCCCCGGGCGGCCATATTGGATGAGGGCAGGAGCCCGGGTACGAAGAGATAGTCACTACTGAGGAAATAATGACACACTCCATATTGCCCAAGCGGAAAGCTCTCGGACACCGTCACTTCTTTATACACAGCAGAGCAGGACCTGGATGATTCTATTTAGTAACTGCACAGTTTCCCAATTTCACTATGGCGTCCGCAGTACTCAGCAGCTTGCACTTTATGGCGATGACGTCAGGCAGGCTCCACCAATCAGCGGCTAAGGACCTGTGAGGAAGTGGCCAGTGATTGGCTGGAGAAGAGAACAACACAGAAGCACGTGCGGTGCTGTGTGTGCGGGTCAGAACCGGGCGGTGAACGAGCAGAGGTGACTGCGGCCCTCCCGGCCCCCGAAGACAGGTGTGTCCCCATACACAGAGGCCTGCCCGGCCCCCGAGGACAGGTGTGTCCCCATACACAGAGGCCTGCCCGGCCCCCGAGGACAGGTGTGTCCCCATACACAGAGGCCTGCCCGGCCCCCGAGGACAGGTGTGTCCCCATACACAGAGGCCTGCCCGGCCGCCGAAGACAGGTGTGTCCCCATACACAGAGGCCTGCCCGGCCCCCGAGGACAGGTGTGTCCCCATACACAGAGGCCTGCCCGGCCCCCGAGGACAGGTGTGTCCCCATACACAGAGGCCTGCCCGGCCCCCGAGGACAGGTGTGTCCCCATACACAGAGGCCTGCCCGGCCGCCGAAGACAGGTGTGTCCCCATACACAGAGGCCTGCCCGGCCCCCGAGGACAGGTGTGTCCCCATACACAGAGGCCTGCCCGGCCCCCGAGGACAGGTGTGTCCCCATACACAGAGGCCTGCCCGGCCGCCGAGGACAGGTGTGTCCCCATACACAGAGGCCTGCCCGGCCCCCGAGGACAGGTGTGTCCCCATACACAGAGGCCTGCCCGGCCCCCGAGGACAGGTGTGTCCCCATACACAGAGGCCTGCCCGGCCGCCGAGGACAGGTGTGTCCCCATACACAGAGGCCTGCCCGGCCCCCGAGGACAGGTGTGTCCCCATACACAGAGGCCTGCCCGGCCCCCGAGGACAGGTGTGTCCCCATACACAGAGGCCTGCCCGGCCCCCGAGGACAGGTGTGTCCCCATACACAGAGGCCTGCCCGGCCGCCGAAGACAGGTGTGTCCCCATACACAGAGGCCTGCCCGGCCCCCGAGGACAGGTGTGTCCCCATACACAGAGGCCTGCCCGGCCCCCGAGGACAGGTGTGTCCCCATACACAGAGGCCTGCCCGGCCGCCGAGGACAGGTGTGTCCCCATACACAGAGGCCTGCCCGGCCCCCGAGGACAGGTGTGTCCCCATACACAGAGGCCTGCCCGGCCCCCGAGGACAGGTGTGTCCCCATACACAGAGGCCTGCCCGGCCGCCGAGGACAGGTGTGTCCCCATACACAGAGGCCTGCCCGGCCCCCGAGGACAGGTGTGTCCCCATACACAGAGGCCTGCCCGGCCCCCGAGGACAGGTGTGTCCCCATACACAGAGGGCTGCCCGGCCCCCGAGGTCAGGTGTGTCCCCATACACAGAGGCCTGCCCGGCCGCTGAGGACAGGTGTGTCCCCATACACAGAGGCCTGCCCGGCCCCCGAGGACAGGTGTGTCCCCATACACAGAGGCCTGCCCGGCCGCCGAGGACAGGTGTGTCCCCATACACAGAGGCCTGCCCGGCCCCCGAGGACAGGTGTGTCCCCATACACAGAGGCCTGCCCGGCCCCCGAGGACAGGTGTGTCCCCATACACAGGCCTGCCCGGCCCCCGAGGACAGGTGTGTCCCCATACACAGAGGCCTGCCCGGCCGCCGAGGACAGGTGTGTCCCCATACACAGAGGCCTGCCCGGCCCCCGAGGACAGGTGTGTCCCCATACACAGAGGCCAGCCCGGCCCCTGAGGACAGGTGTGTCCCCATACACAGAGGCCAGCCCGGCCCCCGAGGACAGGTGTGTCCCCATACACAGAGGCCTGCCTGGCCCCCGAGGACAGGTGTGTCCCCATACACAGAGGCCTGCCCGGCCGCCGGAGGACAGGTGTGTCGCCATACACAGAGGCCTGCCCGGCCCCCGAGGACAGGTGTGTCCCCATACACAGAGGCCTGCCCGGCCCCCGAGGACAGGTGTGTCCCCATACACAGAGGCCTGCCCGGCCCCCGAGGACATGTGTGTCCCCATACACAGAGGCCCGCCCGGCCGCCGAGGACATGTGTGTCCCCATACACAGAGGCCCGCCCGGCCGCCGAGGACATGTGTGTCCCCATACACAGAGGCCTGCCCGGCCCCCGAGGACAGGTGTGTCCCCATACACAGAGGCCTGCCCGGCCCCCGAGGACAGGTGTGTCCCCATACACAGAGGCCTGCCCGGCCCCCGAGGACAGGTGTGTCCCCATACACAGAGGCCTGCCCGGCCGCCGAGGACAGGTGTGTCCCCATACACAGAGGCCTGCCCGGCCGCCGAGGACAGGTGTGTCCCCATACACAGAGGCCTGCCCGGCCCCCGAGGACAGGTGTGTCCCCATACACAGAGGCCTGCCCGGCCGCCAAGGACAGGTGTGTCCCCATACACAGAGGCCTGCCCGGCCGCCGAGGACAGGTGTGTCCCCATACACAGAGGCCCGCCCGGCCGCCGAGGACAGGTGTGTCCCCATACACAGAGGCCCGCCCGGCCGCCGAGGACAGGTGTGTCCCCATACACAGAGGCCTGCCCGGCCCCCGAGGACAGGTGTGTCCCCATACACAGAGGCCTGCCCGGCCCCCGAGGACAGGTGTGTCCCCATACACAGAGGCCTGCCCGGCCCCCGAGGACAGGTGTGTCCCCATACACAGAGGCCTGCCCGGCCGCCGAGGACAGGTGTGTCCCTGTAGCGACCGGTGGTAAGGCCGAGGGTGTGTGTGTATGTCTTGCTTCAACAGAATGTCCATACTCAGATTTAACCGGTAGTAACATTTCTTTACTGTAAAACATATCTATAACACAGTCAACTGATCTAGCTGCACACATGTATATGGTGGAGTCTCTGGATCTTCACTTTATCCGGGTGCGCAGCAAGAAGAAGAAAAAGAAAAAAACAAAATGGAGATATCTTTCCCTAACTTTCCCTCAAATCACGTACCAGTCTATCACAGAAGAAGATGTCGCTCCCACGTGGCAGGCCTAGGGTCTCACGATGACGGGTCCCGGTGCAGCGCTGAAGGGGGGAAACTCCTCAGTCCTCCTCTTTGGTCTTCCACAGGTAACAGATTTTTGTTAGTCTCTCTCTCTGTCCCGGGGCACACCGATCAGCAGAAGGGAGATCACGGTAGCACAGATGGCTCCCTTATGTCGGTCACAGCCCCTGCACATGTAATCCGGTGGCAATGTCCTGAATTTGAGTTGGGCCCTCGGTAAAATAATGTCCTGCAGACCGGGGGTTGCAACAGCGATCCTCACAAGGTATTTCTTCCCAAGAATCCGGTTGCAAAAGAGCCCTATGTCGGGAGACACCACACGGTCTGTCCTGGCTGAACTCTGGGTCTGCACTGCTGCACACTTTTCCCTCAGCACAAGGCTGTTGTGGGAGGGGATCACAATCAGTGTTATTTTTTTCTCTGCAGTCATTTCAGCAATTGTCCACGAGGGGGCAGTATCGGACTGTGTAATGTTCACTTCAGTGTCCATTTCAATAATAATACAGTCAGGGCTACCCACTCCATTACATCCCCATACACAGAGGCCTGCCCAGCCGCCGAGGACAGGTGTGTCCCCATACACAGAGGCCTGCCCGGCCGCTGAGGACAGGCGTGTCCCCATAGACAGAGGCCTGCCCGGCCGCCAAGGACAGGTGTGTCCCCATACACAGAGGCCTGCCCGGCCGCCGAGGACAGGTGTGTCCCCATACACAGAGGCCTGCCCGGCCGCCGAGGACAGGTGTGTCCCCATACACAGAGGCCTGCCCGGCCGCCGAGGACAGGTGTGTCCCCATACACAGAGGCCTGCCCGGCCGCCGAGGACAGGTGTGTCCCCATACACAGAGGCCTGCCCGGCCGCCGAGGACAGGTGTGTCCCCATACACAGAGGCCTGCCCGGCCGCCGAGGACAGGTGTGTCCCCATACACAGAGGCCTGTCCGGCCGCCGAGGACAGGTGTGTCCCCATACACAGAGGCCTGCCCGGCCGCCGAGGACAGGTGTGTCCCCATACACAGAGGCCTGCCCGGCCGCCGAGGGCAGGTGTGTCCCCATACACAGAGGCCTGCCCGGCCGCCGAGGACAGGTGTGTCCCCATACACAGAGGCCTGCCCGGCCGCTGAGGACAGGTGTGTCCCCATACACAGAGGCCTGCCCGGCCGCTGAGGACAGGTGTGTCCCCATACACAGAAGCCTGCCCGGCCGCTGAGGACAGGTGTGTCCTCATACACAGATGCCTGCCCGGCCGCTGAGGACAGGTGTTTCCCCATACACAGAGGCCTGCCCGGCCGCTGAGGACAGGTGTGTCCCCATACACAGAGGCCTGCCTGGGCTGCTGCCGAGTGCTGCCATCATTGTACCCTCTAATGTGCTGAAAGTGTGGGGGAAGCCTGCAATCCTGAGGGAGAGGCATTTCACATCATTTATATTGGTGGAAAAATGCAGATTTTTCAGGTCAGGTCAATTATGACCAAATATGTGAGGTTTGTGCTATGTGGAGACAGAAATTCATCACCGATGGAAAGTAATGAGATTATTATGTGGTGAAATGAAATAATGTGGAGATTATACCCGGTGTATCCCAGGTGTGACTATCACCTCCGTGGACGTAGGCCTCATCGTTACCTCTTAGTGTGAGCATCCTACACTTCACACATCTCGTATACAGGGTGGGCCACTTATATGGATACACCCAAATAAAATGGGAAAGGTTGGTGATATCAACTTCCTGTTTGTGTCACATTAGTTTTCCTCCTCTCATATACTAATGTGCCACAAACAGGAAGTTGGTATCGCCAACCATTCCCATTTTAATTGGGTGTATCCATATAAATATAGGAGAAATGTCGCTAAAAGCTAAGAATAAGCTCACATTTGGCAGAATCTGAAGTGTACTGCTGGAGAATCCAGATGGGAAACCTTTAGGGCTAGTTCAGTCCACCTTATTAAATGTCCGTTTTCTGTCCATACAAACAACTGAGAGCACCTGACCAGTGCAAGTCAATGTGTTCATTCACATGAAAAGTTATACATACAACTGCATGGAAAACATTGAAGCGTGCACTATTGTGATCCATATTCCAGATCGGACTCGTCCGTTAGAAGTGGGTGAAAAAATGATAATGTACAAGTTACTATCTGTATAATTTTATACATTATTATTATTTATTTATATAGCACCATTCATTCCATGGTGCTGTACATGAGAAGGGGTTACATACAAAATAGATATAGTTTACGGTAAACAAATAAACATTGACAGACTGGTACAGAGGGGAGAGGACCCTGTCCTTACTGGCTTACAGTCTACAGGATATTGGTGATGAGGCAGAAGGTATAGCAAAGTATAGAAGGTATAGCATAGTAAGTGCATAGCAAACTATTTGTCCATTATTATTTCTTAAATTGTTAATATAAAAAAAATCACAAATGTGACCTCAGTGGTTGTGGGGTCTAAAATAAGAGGAGACAGGAGAGAGAGGGCGCAGATCTAAGCATAGAGGGTATTAAAATCACTGTAATAATAAAGGGTCTTTTGGTCACCTTTACGGTGTCTTTCGGTGCTGTGTATAGGTCTACTTAAAGGCCCCTTTACACAGCACGATATCCTTAACGATATCACTCAAACGTCACTGGTTTGGAGTCGTTCAAACAACATTGTTAGGACGTTGTTGCGTGTAACACCAAGATTTGATTACGATAAATCGTTGATCGCAGATTTGAGAACATGTTCTGAAATCAGACGATCCATGATCAGCCAACCTACAGCATCGTTCTGTATGACACCGCGATAACTATGTCGTTCACGACTTCGGCCATTCACATCAGTGAGCAAGAATCATTCGCTGGGTTGTGCGAAGGATACCTGCTCACTACATCGTTGGTGAGTCGTCCACGATATGTAGACGTGTGACATCTCACCAACGATGTCAAAAAGATGTCCTTACGACCGTGCACCCACAAGATCGTTAGCTACATCGTTTCAACGTCGTGCCGTGTAACAGTACCTTAAGGGTACTTGTTCATAGATTTTGGTCCTGTCTGGTAGCTCCGCTCCAGATCAATCGGATCTCTCAACCAGCGAGCCCGTCACCAATGGTTTCGGAAAAGGGCTATCCGGAGGTGTATCACAGCGCGCTCAGAATCAATTAGAATTTGGTGTTCATTTTAACAATTTATTGCATAATCCATAAGGTGTATAAGTATTTCAACATCGATTGTACCTTATAGATTATGAACTTTTAATATGCAATAAATTGTTAAAATGAACTTCTAATTGATTCTAATTCTGGGAGTGCTGTGAAATTCATATAAAAAATGTAGCATGTAAGTAGAAAGTCGCAGCACACTCTTGGTTGAATTGCAGTGGTATTTTATTTATCGATCAAAGATCCATGCAGGTCAGTAGACATGTGGAAGATTTAGAACAGTATGAATAAAGGCGACATTTATCTATATAATTACTTTGTTGTGTCCGTCATCCACGTCCGCCATCAGGATGTCCTCCTAACACACCGCAGCAACTATGTTTGTGTGCCACTATGGCGCACGCTGGTGGTACTGCCACATTGCTCAGTACCACCAACGGTGCCACATAGTCCTCTACCGCCCACCGCAATGGAAACTGCCAAAGCCTGCCACATCAAGAGAGGACCTTTGCAAGATTATGTGAGGGAATTGCATGACCCGGCCAGGAACGCCCATAGAGACACAGAAGAAGCAGACGGGGATCAGAGTACCGTAGCCAAACACGCGTACCAATCACAGAGGGCCAGAGAGGGCGCACAGAGGCAGCAGAGTGATTGGTGTGTAAATATGACATCCACTGGCGGTACTGGCATATTACGCAATACCATCAGCAGTGCCACCGCTGCAGTCATACCACCACCTGAGAAAGTGCGCATACATATACCCGACGCACGTGTGCACTTAACTCAGGCGGCTGCCATCTTTGGACACCTGGGTATACAGCTTATCCCGGTGTGAAAAATGAGGGATAAAGGGAACCACTGCCCAAACGGCAAATGGAAATTTTAGTAAGGATGTAGAGCGCTCCCGTGCCTTCTGCTTGTGCAGGTTGTCATGGATGTAAAAAACGGACACATGGATTGGATATAGATGAAAAATCTTTTTTTTCTGGACATAAGATGAATGATTCAGCCTTACACATGTATGACAGAAAACTAGTGTGATTAGTAAATCTTCCCAACTGTCTGCCCCATAATCCGTAGAAACAAAAGAGTGACCCTTTAACACCATGTCTATCAAAGAGCATCTCCACAGATAATGGCAGCCAGACGATGCCCCTTACATATTGTCTGCCAGCATTGGATAATCTATGCTTTCTATTGAATCTGGGCTGTGTCTATAATCAGTCAGGAGCTGTGTTGGCTTCTTGTTTGCGCATTTCTCATGAGTTTAATGAGTGATCGGTGAAGGTCTCGGATCAACACTCCCCACATAGCTACAGAGGCAATCCAAGGGTCTACTACATTTTTGATAGAAGATGATGCTATTTAGTTACTCTTTAAAGACCGATTAAAAAAAAAATGGGCCAATGGGTTGGTATTAGTGCAATTTGTAGGTGCATGTTCACACTGTAGCTATTAACAGACAAAAACAATGAGCAAATCCCTTGCATAAGGAATAAATAACTAAGTAGTAATAGGCAGGGCTGTGGAGTTGATAAGCCAAACCTGCAACTCCACCAAAATGGACACTTGACTCCCAACTCCAGAGCCCTGTTCTGCAGTCAGGCAGCCAAACCTCCGGCTCCTCAATTTCCTTGAATCTGACTCCACGAAAATGGACGGTGACTCCACGACTCTGTAGCCCATTAGTACATGTAAATAACATAAGGTACTTAGATGACACTATTTTTAAACAAAAGCATAAAAGCCATCTCACCGCAACTAGGTGTACAAAATCAGAACTTTGATGCTTTTTTGGTCAAAATATTATCAGCTAAGTATCCTGTATTATTTACTTGTATTACTATTTACCGTATTTTTCGCTTTTTAAGACGCAGTTTTGCCTCCCCCAACCTGGGGGGGGTAAAAGGGGGTGCGTCTTAAAAAGCGAATGTGCAAAAATAAGTAATAAAAAAAAAATTATATATATTACCAGGAGGGGGTGTGTGCGGCTGCTGAGTAGGGGTGCCGGAGGCAGCTTCCATAGGGTATGGGGCACAGCTGCACTACTGGAGCTGCGGGGGATGATCGGCGGTAGCGAGCCGTGGGCGCCGCCATATTCTCTCTGCCTGGCTTCATTCACTAAGTAGTGTGCAGCCGGCCGGTAGAGGTAGAGACTCCAGAATGGCCGCGGGTCTCCGTTATGGCCGCGGCCATTTTGTTGAAGTCTCTCCCGACTGGCTGCACAGTTAGCAGCAGTGAATGCAGCCGGGCAGAGAGAATATGGCGGCGCCCACCGCTCGCTGCCGCCTCTCAACCCCCGGTACTCCGTTCCTGCACCCGAGTTCCCCCACATCATCAGTCCTGCACCTGTGCCTTTCACCCTCCTGAACCTGCCTCCGGGACCCCCATTCAGCAGCCGAATGTGGTAAGCCATTGGGGTCCCGGAGGGGGGGTTGGGAAGAGGCACAAAAGTACACAAACAGGACAATACACAGGATGGGGACATATATGCAAGATGGGGGGACATAGTTTCAAGATGGCGGGCATATATACAGGATGGGGGTACATAGTTTCAGGATGGGGGCATATATACTGGTTGGGGGACATATTTACAGGATCGGGGGGCATATATACAGGATGGGGGCATATATACAGGATAGGGGGCATATATACAGGATGGGGGGCATATATACAGGATGGAGGACATATATACACGTTGGGGGGCATATATACAGGATGGGGGGCATATATACAGGATGGGGAATATATAGATATAAGATGGGGGAATGTATATGCCAGGGTGGGGGGCCATATTTACAGCATGGGGTCATGTATGGCATGATGAGGGACATATATGCAAGGATTAGGGATATATATACCAGAATGGGGGGGGACATATATACCGGGATACCATGATGATGGGATTATGTACCAGGATGAGGGACATATATACTGATTTGTAAGACAGACACTGACATTATAAGACGGACCCCATTTAACATTAAAAATAATTTATTTTCTCTTTTCCTTCACCAAATTTGGGGGTGCGTCTTATAATCAGGTGCGTCTTATAAAGCAAAAAATACGGTACTTACTGAAGGGTTTTTGCTCGTTTTGTTTTTATCTTAGGATATGTTTAATGGCCACATTGTGAATGTGCACCTACACATTGCACTTATACCAAAAAGTTATTTTAGTTAATGTCTTACATTCACAGGTTTGCGATCATTTAGAAATTTTGTAATTTTTGAAAGAAAAGCACTTTTTTTTTCAATGAAGCTAACATTAAATGAATCAGAAATACACTCTATATATTGTTAATGTGGTAAATGACTATTCTAGCTGGACACGTCTGGTTTTTAATGCAATATCTACAGTACATAGGTGTATAGAAGCCCATTTCCAACAACCACACTCATACATTGTGTTTGCTAACTGTGTAAGAAGGCTAATGGATGTTTAGAAATCCCTTGCACAAGTATGTTAGCACAGCTGAAAACGGTTTGGTTGATTAGAGAAGCTATAAAATTGACCTTCCTTTGAGCTACAGTAGTTGAGAATCTAGAGCATTACATTTATTTGCTCTATGAAACTCTCAAAATGGGCAGAAAAAGAGAACTTTCATGTGAAACTCGACAGTCTATTATTGTTATTAGAAATGAAGGCTATTCCATTTGAGAAATTGCCAAGAAACTGAAGATTTCCTACAACGGTGTGTACTACTCCCTTCAAAGGAGAGCACAAACAGACTCTAACCAGAGCAGAGAGAGAAGTGGGAGGCCCTGCTGCACAACTGAGCAACAAAACAAGTACATTAGAGTCTCTAGTTTGAGAAATCGACACCTCACAGCTCCTCATCTGGCAGCTTCATTAAATAGTACCTGCCAAAGGTCTGCAATACTGTAATTGCTACAAAGGCAGCATTCTTTGACAAAAGCAAAGTTTGAAGGAGAAAAATTATTATTTTAAATAAAAATCATTATTTCTAACCTTATCAATGTCTGGACTATATTTTCTATTCATTTTGCAACTCATTTGATAAATAAAAGTATGATTTTTCATGGAAAACACAAAATTGTGTGACCCCAAATGTTTGAACAGTAGTGTATACTGGCGTGGCTCCCATTTTGGGCTTTGCATCTCATCTATACATCTTTCCAGGTGCATGTGTTTAATCATCGGGTCCAGAGCCCGGTCTGCTCCTGTCCATTTTGAGGGCCTGACCGCATGTAGCAAGGTGAATGTCAAGAGTTATGGACCATCCTGAATGGGAAATCCTTGTCGCGGTGTGAAGACTTTTACGCTCTTTTGATTCTTATTTACTATTATTATTCTAGATTATTATTATTTATTATAGGTCCATTTATTCAATGGCGCTTTACATGTTCAGGTCATACAGGGTTCAGAGATTTCCTGTTTGTGCTTTCGATGGCTCAGCTCTGCAGTGAGGTCTGGACAGTGTTATCATGGAGGAGCCTGACCTGTGATCCCCTGACTGTTTCACAGGGAGACATAAGAGGCCCCTTATCTCTGAACTCTGATTTTACTTCCCCAACTGCTCCTTCTCCCCTCCCAAGACTGACCACTATAGCCTGCTTCACGTCACCTGTCTTATTTATTGCATTGTCCAACCCTGTATATGTGTATATATGTGAGTGTTCAGAAGTTGTCTTTATTAAGGCTGATGAAGAGGCCATAGAGTCTCAAAAGCTTCCTGTTTTTTTCCATCTTCTCAGCCATTAAAAGGTATGAACCACTGAGGACTCTCAGATTTTAATATTTTTATTGGAAAGCTTTTAATTGCTTGGAAAATACATGTAGGGGAGAAAGGGCAAGGACCCTCATGACCATAAGAGCTTACAACAACCAAAAGCTGGGGTCTGAAGGTATTTGACCTTATAAAGGCAAACACTTTAAATAAAATATCTATTTTTTATTAATAAATTTGCACTAATAGAGATTAGGATTAGTGTATATCATTACATGCAAGAATACAAATTAATAAAGCTGTTTCAATTGATTATTAGCATAAAATTGGATGCCCATAGTTAATCATGGTATACAAAGAGCTTGTAAAGTCTGTCATAAACCTTAATACATGCACAAGAAATAATAACCTACAATATAAATTTTATTAACGTAAATAAAAACTCATTACAGTAAAATCATATCAGTGTAAATTTCTATAAGTAGCTTGTGTTAGGTGGAACTATTATAGTGTATATTGCATAAGTAGCCCCAGCACAAGTACCTAACTTGATCACAGTAATTACCATAAGATAGTGTGGCGCCCCTGCGTCCAGGAGGCCACAAAGGGAACTGCAGCCAGGCAGGTAGGACAATAGTTGCACAACAACACCCTCACAGCCCACACAACCCACGTACAGTAGAGCGCAGCATCCAGCCTGGAGCCTGCTAGACTCTAGGCAGGCGAGGGGTGGTGGATTTAGAGAAGTGGGTTGGGCACACACGTAGTCAGGTGACTGACAGTAGAAATAGTGAAGGGGAGGAGGAAAGAGTCAGTAGGCCCAGGGTGCCGAGCAGTAAAGACACAGACCAGCAGCAGGCTAAGGAACACGGCACAGGCCGATAGACAGCAGTAAGCCGAGTCAAGCTGAGATGAGAAGACTGACATCACACGTCCTGGATGAGTGAGGCATAGGAGTGCAGAATCTGTACCGAGCCAGTGTGAGCAGGAGGAGAGAGAAAGCCCATCTGAAACCAGATTCCCAGGAGTGTGAGGAGGAAGGAGAGGGACGGTGATACCCGGGCCCTAGATACAGCCGAGACGACATACTGCAGGCAGAGTAGCCCTCCTATGACACTGAAGGACACAGTAGAGCAGGGGTGGGGAACTCCAGTCCTCGAGGGCCGCAATCAGTGCAGGTTTTCACAATTTCCTTAGTATTGCACAGGGATTGGAATCATCACCAGTGCAAGTGATTATGTTATCGCCTGTGCAAAACTAAGGAAATCCTGAA
Organism: Allobates femoralis; assembly: GCA_033576535.1. Taxonomy (NCBI): domain Eukaryota; kingdom Metazoa; phylum Chordata; class Amphibia; order Anura; family Aromobatidae; genus Allobates; species Allobates femoralis. The sequence goes on from JARQOC010000005.1 coordinate 86,772,473, forward strand.
AACCTGCACTGATTGCGGCCCTCGAGGACTGGAGTTCCCCACCCCTGCAGTAGAGAGAGCCTGGTAGAGCCTCATATTGAAGGACTGCTGGAGGCTGGGCTGAGTAGAGTGTCGGCTGTAAAGGGGACCGTAGTTTCACCCGGCATCCCCAGATTAACTGACGGGGGACCACAGCTACACGTTAGGGTCCCTACCCCAAAGGACAGGCAGCTCAGTGACAACCAGGAGGACCCACAGGGGCCCGAGTCACCGCCATACTGTCCGGAGTTTCACACACACCCCGTGGACACGGAGACCGTTAACAGCCCGGAACGGACACAGAGATAGTGTGAGAGGTCAGAGAGAGAGGCCTGGCTGCAGAGAGTAAAAGGGAACCCAGAGAGGGAAAGTGTGCCCGTGTACTGGGAACTGAGACTTGTAAGAACTGTAACTGAACTGTGAGCTGTACTGAACAGTTTTGAAAGTAAACACGGAGAACCCTGAATCTGCCTCTCTTGTCTGCCTCTATCCGCGTACCATTCTTCCCATACAGGATTGCAGCAGCCCTACAACTGGAGAGCCACAGCCTGTCAGCTCCAGCACAGAGGAAGGATTCCTGCAGCGTCTGCACCGTAAGTGTACTGCATTCAGCACCCAGCCTGCACACTACACAATAGACTTCCATCGTCACTGCCCCCGGGATACAGTTCTGCCCACGGGAACTATACCATCTCCGCTGCCACTACATCACCCCCGGAGGTTCTGCAGCAGCGGCGGCCCCATGACTGGCCGCACACAGTGGGTGGCGTCACAACTGACATTCCCCTGTAAATACACCCTTCTATTGCCAGGGCCCGGGACACTGACTGAAGCAGGACCACCCGTGACTTCCCCCAGCAGCAGACCCGGTCCGGTACCGAGTACCCCGTCTCAGTGGGCTCAACAACCTGGCGTCACGAACAGGATCTACCCGGTCCAAAAGAATTGGACCCCGTGCGCCTACAGAAACATGTTCTGGACTTTCCCGCCAAAATCTGACCTTAATGGCGGCCAAGGGAGCTTAGCGCCATGTGCAGAGGAGGCGTTCCTAAAACTCCCATCGTGGGCCGGCCCAGTCCAAGACGCGAAGAGAAGGTCCCACCCTGGCTCCCCTTAAATCCGGGAGAGTCAGCCGTCACTCTGAAAGAAGAGCCTCCGCCTCTAGACCCTCCTACCAATGAGAGTGGCGGGAGAAGAAGCAGAAATCGTCATCAGGAGGGGGCGGAGTGAGCAGCCAGAAATGAAGGAGTCACCATTACGAGACACGAGGACAGAAGCGGAGGACGCCCAGGAGAGCGCTGCACACGGAAGACCACAAGTGATCCCGGAGGGCCCACCGAGTGACCCGGTGGAGGAACCCGGCAGGGGAGAGACCTTGTGTGACCAGAGTGAGATGGCAGAAGGCGGCAGAGAACGTCCCCACATCCAAGACACCCGGCGAGGTGTGCTGCGGCTGCTACCCCAGCGGATGACACGGGCCCAGGAGGAGTATCGGACCCGGATTCATATTGATATTGATCATCGCCAGACTCTTGAGACTTTATCCATACAACCTGGCTGGGTTAGAGATACACGTGATCGGGCAGAAAACGAGAAGAAATGCTGTACTGCGACATTAGTGGATATCACTATCCCACGAGCTGCACCGCTCCCTGCATGGAAAGAAGCTGACCCACTCGGAGCCCTGGAACAGCGCTGGTTATCCCTACCGGAGCCCCTGATACCGCCACCGGCTACTACTGAGGTGAGAGGGGAGCAGCTCCGCTGCTGGTGGGAAAAGGATGCAGCGTGTGATGACCTAATGGGTTTCCTGGGAGATTCAGACAGTAAAGTGGGCCCTGCAGAGCTAATTACCTGTGAAGAATACATCCGTAGATGTGTAAGAAAGTGGGAAAAGGAAGAGACAGAGCGGCAGATACAAAAGCAGGTTATGATCGCCCGTGCTAAAGAGGCAAAGAATATAGCAAGAAAAGATAGAGAAATTCAAAGATCCCCACGGCATGAGGGCAAAATAATAAAAGTGATAGAAGCAAGAGGTTTTGCCTTTGCACGTGAACCTGGCACCAGACAAGATATCTTCATTAATAAAAGAGAGGTGGAAGAACAGTTGCCATCAGACCACCCAGACAGACAAGTCGAGATCGGTGAATGGGTGTCCTACCACATCGTTGAAGGTGAGCGTGGCCCATACGGCATAAAAGTAAAGAGACTGTGCTTAGATCCCATAGAAGGAGATGAAATGCCAGCACTAGAGTACCCAGAGTCCCTTGATGATCCAGACATGCCGAGATACACGGATGCGGCAGTGAACACGGATCCAGTAACCATCCTAGAAACTGTTGCACCTAAGACAATGCAGGATGCTGTCACCCAGACACCGGAGAGCTATTTGCTGATCGCTGCACTGCAAGACCTGGAGGTGTACCCCAGAAGGAAGCCGTCCCAAGTGTTGCCATGGAAACAACAAGGCAAGCAAGAATAGAAAGTCGGGTCCTGCATCCAGAAGAGGAAACTGTAAGTGTGAATGAGGTGTATTCCTTACTGTCCCCATCCCATACCTGAATGAATGCTACCTTTCCCCTGTTTGTCTTTATATGTTTATTGACATTGATATCATGGACGATGAGGTGATATAAACTTTCCCATGTATATAGTTGAGCACCTTTGTGTGCTCCCCTTTGGTTTTAAGACCAGCTGTGCACATGAGAGATAATGCATGAGACTTTGAACTTTGAATCGTGAACTTTGAACTGCTTTTTGAGACTTTTGAAGTTTTGCACTGTAGAAGAACCAGAGTTTTATACTTTTTGAAAGAAAAAAGAATGTTTTTATACTTTTTATAAGAAAGTAGAGTTTATTATGTGTTTTATACTAAGAGTAAAGAGAATGCGTTGTAGCATTAGACCCGGTAGAGGTCCAGAAGGGGTAATGACGTAGATATACCCATGCACTTGTATATAGTTAATATAAAGTAACGTTTGAAGAATCGTGCCTCCTGGATAAGAAGAAACCAAGAATTCGTAATGTTTAATGTTGTTATGAAAAATAAAATGTTTTCAGGGGGATCCATGATGGGCAGCGCGGGGACGCGCTAGTTAACTCCGGAGAGTGTGGCGCCCCTGCATCCAGGAGCCCACAAAAGGAACTGCAGCCAGGCAGGTAGGACAATAGTTGCACAACAACACCCTCACAGCCCACACAACCCACGTACAGTAGAGGGCAGCATCCAGCCCGGAGCCTGGTAGACTCTAGGCAGGTGAGGGGTGGTGGATTTAGAGGAGTAGGTTGGGCACACACGTAGTCAGGTGACTGACAGTAGAAATAGTGAAGGGGAGGAGGAAAGAGTCAGTAGGCCCAGGGTGCCGAGCAGTAAAGACAGACCATCAGCAGGCTGAGGAACACTGCACAGGCCGATAGACAGCAGTAAGCCGAATCAAGCTGAGATGAGAAGACTGACATCACACGTCCTGGATGAGTGAGGCGTAGGAGCGCAGAATCTGTACCGAGCCAGTGTGAGCCGGAGGAGAGAGAAAGCCCATCCGAAACCAGATCCCCAGGAGTGTGAGGAGGAAGGAGAGGGACGGTGATACCCGGGCCCTAGATACAGCCGAGACGACATACTGCAGGCAGAGTAGCCCTCTTATGACACTGAAGGACACAGTAGAGAGAGCCTGGTAGAGCCTCATATTGAAGGACTGCTGGAGGCTGGGCTGAGTAGAGTGTCAGCTCTAAAGGGGACCGTAGTTTCACCCGGCATCCCCAGATTAACCGACGGGGGACCACAGCTACATGTTAGGGTCCCTACCCCAAAGGACAGGCCGCTCAGTGACAACCAGGAGGACCCACAGGGGCTCGAGTCACCGCCATACTGTCCGGAGTTTCACACACACCCTGTGGACACGGAGACCGTTAACAGCCCAGAACGGACACAGAGATAGTGTGAGGGGTCAGAGAGAGAGGCCTGGCTGCAGAGAGTAAAAGGGAACCCGGAGAGGGAAAGTGTGCCCGTGTACTGAGAACTGAGACTTGTAAGAACTGTAACTGAACTGTGAGCTGTACTGAAGAGTTTTGAAAGTAAACACGGAGAACCCTGAATCTGCCTCTCTTGTCTGCCTCTATCCGCGTACCATTCTTCCCATACAGGATTGCAGCAGCCTTTATGTCACCACAGTAAATGTATGACTTTATTATGTATGTAAATTCTTAAACTCTCAATAAAAATTTATTGGTTTAAAAAAGGATTGCAGCAGCCCTACAACTGGAGAGCCACAGCCTGTCAGCTCCAGCACAGAGGAAGGATTCCTGCAGCATCTGCACCGTAAGTGTACTGCATTCAGCACCCAGCCTGCACACTACACAATAGACTTCCATCGTCACTGCCCGGGGGGATACAGTTCTGCCCACGAGAACTATACCATCTCCACTACCACTACATCACCCCCGGAGGTTCTGCAGCAGCGGCGGCCCCATGACTGGCCGCACACAGTGGGTGGCGTCACGACTGACATTCCCCTGTAAATACACCCTTCTATTGCCAGGGCCTGGGACCGGACCAGGACCACCCGTGACTTCCCTCAGCAGCAGACCCGGTCCGGTACAGAGTACCCCGTCCCAGTGGGCTCGACATTAGCAGACCAAATGTTTGCAGGAGGCGCTGGTTCTGTGTTCCTGATGCGTGTTTCGCAGTGGTTTAATCAAAGAGGCGCCTATAGGCACCAAAGAGGGGAGTGTGGGTTTTAGGGTACCGTCACACGTGGCGATTTTTATGGTGATGCTGGGGCGTCGTCTATCGCCGCCGACATCGCCAATGCGTCGCCCAATGTGACTGGGCGAGGGCGACACATTTTAGTGGTCGCCTGGTTTCAGAGCAGTGCTCTGAAACCATGCGGACGATCTGGGTCGATGTGTACACATCGCCCCATGTAAACGGCCGCCAGCGACCTGACAGGCGATGGGAGCCATAGTCTCCCATTGTACTGCATCGCCGCTGGGGTTTTGAGACACCCCGGCGGCGATGCCGCCTGTCAGTTCGCCGGTGCATCGCCGGAGGTGTCTCCCCGTGTAAACAGGGGGCGGCGACACTGGCGGGGCGCCAAAAGCGTGCGCGCTCCCGCCAGTCGCCGCCGTCATCTCCGGCGAGGTGGCACCATGTGGTGGGCCCCTTATTGTTTAGCAAGGTGAAAACATAGTGATTGAGAAGAAGTTGTCCAAGTAGTGGACAAATCCTTCAAGAAAAAAAATCATGTTTACTTTTGCCAGCAAGTATAGAACTATGTAAAATAAACATTTTCATTTACATCAGTGGAATTTGTGTCATAAAATATTCCAGTAACATAAACCATTATGGTTATTACTAAACATAGATGAATAGGTGACAAAATGTCATAAATTGATCTATAAGTGTAGGTCAGTAGCGTAGCTATCGGTAAGGGGGGCTGAGGGTGTGGTCGCCCCTGCACTACCACAGAGTTTAACTTTACTGGCGTCTTTAGCATATCAATGCAATTTATAGTAGTGGTACGGGAACCAGCGCTACCGCTACTGTTAACTGTATTGGCGAGTTCAACACATCGATACTGTTAAACTGTGGGAGTGCAGGGACAATATGATCTCCCTGCACTACCACTCTCTGTTCAGTAGACCGCAGGTCAATTTAAACATGCGGTCTACAGGGCAGCAGGGAGACTCAGAGACAAGGTGGGAACATGGAGCGGCAGGTTGATGTCATCACAATGGGACTCTGCATGGCCTGGTGCAAGAACTTAACTGCATTGGTCTTGGCTGCTGGCAGATCTTCAGGATGTATGGGTAGATTAGTATACCAGCAAATTGCCAGTGAAATTGCCTAGAAATATTGCTGTGTGTGACGGTACCTTTAGTAAACTTTTTTCCTCATTCCTTAAGTTGTGCGGTGTCATCTAGTCTTGTATGTTATGCCCTTTCCAACATACTCAGCTGCCACAGACTCCTGTTGCTGCCCTTCCCTAGTCTGGGCAGGCCGGGTTTCCCTTGAGATCCAGTGGGTCCACATTCTATCACCACCCGGGAAGCACGCCCCATGTCGCAGTTGCCTGGCAGCGTGGGAGCGTAAACTAAGCGAGCCCTTCCCCTCCCATGACACCTCTTGATGGTAATTACTCCAAGTGGGAAATTCCTAAGGTAGATATCCAAGTTTCCAGATTTGCAAAGAAAACTGCTCTACCATTTGAGGATTCTTCGCAACTAAAGGGACTCCAAGGATTGTAAAATCGAGGGAATGCTCAGAAAATCTTGGGCCATTTCCTCAAACCTGTTGAAAACGAATGTAGCTGACCTGTAGACCTGAGTTGCTAGGTCCCTTTTTCGTTCACTCAACTAGATCAACTAGAGGAACATCTCAAGGCACCTCCCAGGAAGAGATTTTTGATTCACTCCCGCTGTTACAAAAAGCAAAAGGGTTCTTGGCCGACACCTCTGGGAAGTTTGTTAGAGTAGCTGCCAAATCAGCGGCCCTCTCCAACTCAGCTAGGAGAGCTTTTTATCTTAAATTATGGAATGATGATATAACATTGAAAATTAAGCTTTGCTCCATCCCCTTCCAAGGGGAACATGTCTTTGGTCCAGCCCTTAACGACATACTTGATAAGGCCACGGACAAGAAGTTCCTTCCTGAAAAGATGATCTCTAGGAAGCATTTTTTTCGTCCACCCCGTGATCAGATCCTTTCATATAGAGGGAAAGGGAAGTCAGGACGCTGAACTACCCTAAAGAAGGAAAGGGCAGGAACATCCTTGTCCTCCATCAACAACAGCAACAAGATAAACAGTGACTGCGACATTGTGGAGGGCAGCTATCAAACTATCTCTCTCAGTGGCGCTCCATCTCCTCAAACCAGTGGGTGCTTCGCCACTATTCAGGAGGGTTTGAGGATAGCATTCGAGACCTACCCTCCACAATGTCTAAAGATCACCTCCCTGCCTTCCAAACATCTTCAAGATTCCTTATATCGGGTCTTCAGGACCTTCTGAAGTCGGGTGTAATCTCTCATGTTCCCGACTAGGAAAAGGTCAGGGGTGGCAATTCATGCTTCATCCTAGTGAAGAAGCTGTCAGGTTCCTACCAGATCATCATAAATTTGAAGCCCTTGAACTAATCGGTGGTTTACCATCAATTCAAGATGGAATCCGTCAAAACCACCATTTCTTTGATAGATCAGGATTGGGTAATGGCCACAATCGATCTGAGAGATGCGTACTATCATGTCCCAATTCATCCAGACCATCGGAAATTTCTGAGATTCGCAATCTCACAGTACCTTCATCAGGGAGCAGATTTACATGATCCCATATCTCGACGATTTTCTGATCATTGCACCTTCTATTCTTCAGTTGAACCAAGCTGTGGCCAAAACCCTACAGATCCTCTGTTCCCTGGGATAGATTCAGAATCTGGAGACGTTCGACCTGATCCCTTCTACTCAGAAAAATTCTAGGAGTTCTCCTGGACTCCAAGAAACAAGTCTCTTTTTTGCCCAACAACTATCGTCTAGAACTTGTTCAGAAGATCTCCAAATTTCTAGGTCAAAGAAACCCTACTCTGAGGGATATGATGTTGGCTCTAGGGTCATTGACAGCATGCATTCAGGCAGTGTCTTGGGCTCCGGCCCTTACAAGGATCCTTCAAGGACATGTCGTGTCCTCCTGGTAAAGGTACCCAAATTCTCAAGGAGAGGAATTCTTCCAGGACATATGAAGTCCTCTCTGGCCTTAGAGCTAAATCCTCACAACCTCCGAAGAGGTGTCACTTGGAATCAGTCTCCACTGATGACCCTAATGACAGATGTGGCGCCCTGCTCACACAGGTAGCCACAGCCTTCCCTACTGCACAGCTGGGTTTCCACAGCAGGTACCTACTACATGCAACACCTTCCACCCCGACACAGTAGGGGCAGCTAGACTCACTGATTTTAGGTGAGTTCCCTATAAATACTGCTGCTGGGGGAGGGGTTAGTTAGAGTGTGCAGACGCTCGGAGAGCTGCGAAAACGTCCTGGTGATCGGTGCCGCGGTTAGGCTAGAACCAGTGGCCCTTCTGCCGTTGAGCCGAGCCTAGGAGTGGGGACAGAAGGCATGGAGCTTAGCCAAGGGAGTAGAGGAACTAGTGGAAGTTTACCAAGATGTACCGGACTTCGGGGATCCGCGCCTGCAGGAACACTTTAGGAGTGCAGAAAACCCCGTCACACCGTGGAGACTTCAGTCACCCGGTCCCCTTGCGTACCCATAAAGAGGGAGCCAGACGCCATAGTGTTGGAACACACAGCAGTGATCAGAGAGGGTAACCCGTGGACCGCTCAGGAGGAGACAGAGGACCAGAGAAAGTGAGGAGGCCAGTCGTGTTGCATACAGACAGGGCTTCAGCGACAGCAGGGAACCTGAGAAGGCCTTATACCCACTTACTCTGGAGACTCACTGTGCACCTGGTCACCCGACAGTGCTCTGGACATCTTTACCTGTTAATTCCATCAGTAAAACGTAAAAGAGACTTCTTCAGAGTGTGTGCATTATTCCTCTCCATCCCCAGCCTCCCTATAGACTGCATTACTGCTTCTTACCCTGTCTTCAAGTCCCACTCCAAGCTGCCCCTTTTCTCTACGCTGCCCCAGAGGTCCATCTCCACCTGTAGGGAGCTTTGCCATCCCTGCCACAATACCATCACCCTCCGGAGGACTGTGACAGCGCTGGTGATCCCTGACCAGGTACCACAGGTGGTGTCACGTGACAATAACTCTTATCCCCTGTACATAACCCCTCTATTGAAGTGTCACCCAGGCCACGGGCTCAGGCACCGCCACCCGTGACATCCCCATGAACCCTCGGAGCCTAATACCCTAGTACACCAGGGCCTGGGGCTCGACACAGATGCCAGCAAAAGGGGCTGGGGTGCCATGACAGAGGGACGTCACTTCCAGGGCAGATGGGCCTCCACAATCAGTGCTAGATCATCAAATGTCTGGGAACTGAAGACAGTGGAAGAAGCTCTCAAGGCAGTAGTCGGCCTGATCTGGGGTCATCACGTGAAAGTGTTCTCGGACAATGTCACCACGGTAGCCTTTGTCACCAAGGGAGCACAAAGTTTGAGAGTCTAAAAGCAATTTCTACCAAGATGTTTTCCTGGGCAAAAAACATCTATCCCTGATGGCTGTTCATATGAAGGGATCCGCTAATATACAAGCAGACTTCCTCAGCAGGTGAGAAATTCACCCAGGAGAATGGTGGCTGAACCAAGACGTTTTCAAGTCGCCAGTATCCATATGAGGTCATCCAGACGTGGACCTCTTTGCCATTTATCTCAATACAAAAGTAGAGAACTTCTTCTCACTGAACCCAGAAGGCAGAGTACTGGGAGTAGAGGCCTTTTCCCATCCATGGGAATTCAATCACGCCTACGCCTTTCCTCCAATCCTGTCATTGCAAGGACTTTACAAAAGATCAAGAAAGATTGTGTCCCCACGATTCTAGTAGCACCCCTTTGGCCTGGAAGAAGCTGGTATAGCACCCTAACAGACCTGGCTCAGGAGGGATCTATCCCTCTATCTCTAAAAGATGACTTGCTTCACCAGGGGCCTATTGTTCATTTGAACCCTCAGAAATTGAGCCTAGTGGCCTGGCTACTGAAGCCAGGATTCTGAAAGACAAAAGTTTCTCTGACAGAAGCATAAACAATCTCCAAAAAAGTAGAAAACCCGTGACTAATGCCATTTATGACAGAATCTGGAAAAAGTTTGTGTCATGGTGCGCTACAGATCCTCCAGACCCGTTTCATCCAAACATTGCACAATTTCTGAATTTCTTGCAAGGTGGCTTGTAATTAGGCTTAACTGAGGAGAGCTCGAGGAGAGCCTAGCCAGTTATTGTTGGATCAAATGATTTATGACTTTGGCCAGCTCCACAACTGAGTCCCTCCCTGGGATTTCAACATAGTGTGGAATGATCTGACACAGTCACCTTTTGAACCTTTGTCTTTACCAATTTACAAATTCTCTCCCCAAATACTGCCTTCTTGGTCGTTCTCACCTCAGCCGGAAGAGTGCGAGAACTCCAGGTCCTTTCAATTAGAGGACCCTGACTAACAATCCTGGAAGATAATGAAATTAAAACCAGGGCTATAAATAAAGTGTAACTACGCAGTGGTGCACGTTCATACTGGGCTCATAATGGAAAAAACAACAAAAAAAACAAGTGAGCAAATACGCTAAAATAATAAAAGTAAAATGCTAAAGTGCAAGAAAATAAAAAGGGTACTTGGTGACACTATTATGATCATAAAAATGTGTAAGCTGACCCACCAGCGATAAGGTGACCCCCTTGGTACAGTCTCTTCCCAACAACAGTACCTTGTCACCTGTCAGTGATGTGGAATGACAAGGACAGGATCAAGCAGGACCTGGGTCCCAACAGAGCACACCATACAATGGGAAGCTACACATTATTCATTCATTTATATAGCACTATTAATTCCATAGCGCTTTACATACATTTGCAACACACTGTCCCCACTGGGGCTCACAATCTAAATATCCTATCAGTATGTCTTTAGAGTGTGGGAGGAAACTGGAGTGCCAGGAGGAAACCTACGTAAACATGGGGAGAACATACAAACTCATTGCAGATATCCTTGGTGGGAATTGAATCCAGGACCCCAGCACTGCAAGGCTGACGTGCTAACTACCGGGCCACCATTCCACCCAAATAATTTCCAGCTCAAAGGCAGTCCACACCTATGATTGCATGACTGCAACAAGAGATGATGAAATAAAACCAGGGCTGGAACTAAAGTAATAAAAGTATAATGTCACAGAGTACCCTATTTGTTTTCTTGCACTATAGAGGATTTGCATTTTACTTTTATTATTTTAGGGTATTTGCTCACTTTCATACTTTTGATGTACCGTATATACTCGTGTATAAGCCGAGTTTTTCAGCCCAAAATTTGGGCTGAAAAGTCTCCCCCTCGGCTTATACACGGGTCAATACGGTAAATGCAATGGTGGGGGCTGTGGAGGCTGGAGGAGGCAGGGGGAGGCTGCTGTATGAGCGGCCCCGTCACGTGGGGCCGCTCATTATATATGCACTGCTTCCCCCTGTCAATCAGCGGCAGGGGGAAGCAGTTCATATATGTCCCCCAAAAGCTGGCACTGTCCCCCCTTGTAAGGGCCCCCCCCCGCTGCTTATACATTACCATCCCGGTGTTCTGATCGGCGCCGCTCCTCGGTGCTCCTTCTTCATCCTCCCGTCCTCGCTGGCTGCATCCGGGATCTCCGGCCGTCGCAGGCATATGACGTCATCGCGCGACGGCCGGAGATCCCGGATGCAGCCAGCGAGGACGGGAGGATGAAGAAGAAGCACCGAGGAGCGGCGCCGATCAGAACACCGGGATGGTAATGTATAAGCAGCGGGGGGGGGCCCTTACAAGGGGAGACAGTGCCAGCTTTTGGGGGCTGTTGGTACCCCCTGGGGCTGCTGGTACCCAGGGGCTGTTGGTACCCCAGGGGCTGCTTGGTACCCCCTGGGGGCTGTTGGTACCCTCAGGGGCTGCTTGGTACCCCTGGGGGCTGTTGGCACCCCCAGGGGCTGTTGGCACCCCCATGGGGCTGTTGGTACCCCCAGAGGGCTGTTGGGTACCCCCTGGGGGTGTTGGGTACCCCCTGGGGGCTGTTGGTACCCCCAGGGGGCTGCTGGGTACCCCCAGGGGGCTGTTGGTACCCCAGAGGGCTGCTGGGTACCCCCTGGGGGCTGCTGGGTACCCCCAGGGGGCTGTTGGTACCCCCAGGGGGCTGCTGGGTACCCCCAGGGGGCTGCTGGGTACCCCCTGAGGGCTGCTGGGTACCCCCAGGGGGCCGCTGGGTACCCCCTGGGGGCCGCTGTATAACCCCTGGGGGGTGCTGTATAACCCCTGGGGGCTGCTGTATAACCCCTGGGGGCTGCTGTATATACTGCTGAGGCCTGTATACCACTGGGGCTGCTGTATATACCACTGGGGCTGCTGTATATACCACTGGGGCTGCTGTATACCACTGGGGTTGCTGTATATACTACTGGGGCCTGTATATGCCACTGGGGACGCTGCTGTATACTACCATTGGGGGGCCTGTATACCACACTGCTGGGGGCTGTACACCTGTGCTGGGGTCCACCCTCGGCTTATACACGAGTCAATAGGTTTTCCCAGGTTTTGGGGGCAAAAGTAGGGGGTCGGCTATACACGGTCGGCTTATACACGAGTATATACGGTACGTTGAATTGTCCTTCATTATCTCCAACAGACAGAGAGTTTGAGAATTGACCAGAACTTCTTCCTTCAGCCATTTGGCCGCAATAAGGGGAAGAGAGACTCTAAGGGCAGGGGCGGACCGTCACCCCCGGGGGCCCTGGTGCAGGTGTGGACCGGGGGGTGCTGGTGCTGGGAGAGAGCTCTCTTACCGCTGCTTCTGGGAGAGCCGCACTCTCCCGCCCGGTCCAGCTGGGAGAGCCGCGCTCTCCCGGCTGGTGACGGCGGCTTGTGGGGGTCGGCTGGGAGAGCCGCGCTGAGAGCCGCGCTCTCCCGCCTGGTAACGGCGGCTTGTGGGGGTCGGCTGGGAGAGCCGCGCTGAGAGCCGCGCTCTCCCGCCTGGTGACGGCGGCTTGTGGGGGTCGGCTGGGGGCCCCCTCCAGGCTTGAAGGGGCCCCCTAACCTGTCGGGGCCCTGGTGCAGCTGCACCGGCTGCACCAGTGTAGTTCCGCCCCTGTCTAAGGGTACCATCACACACAGAGATATATTGCATGCAACTCACTGGTTGCAGTGAAATCATGGACACATGTTCCATTTGTACACAGCAACAAAATAGAACAATGTGTCCATGATTTCATTGCAACCAGTGAGTTGCATGCAATATATCTCTGTGTGTGATGGTACTCTAAGGGCACTATTGCCAACAGGATTAAAAAAGCCATCTACACTGCATACTCACAGCAAGGTTTATTACCACCTGAGAAACTGAAGGCGCATTCCACCAGGTGTGTATCGACTTCATGGGCAGTGGTGCAGTGTTGCATGTTCATGACACGCAGGGGTGCACCAAGCCCCACTGCCGCCTGAGCCGCGCAGGTGATGACCGGGGGGTGGGGGTGGGGGGGTGCTGGCAGAATCCAGCGCTGCCGCCCCTCCAGCAGCGAGCGAGGTCCGGGGGGGGGGGGTGATGGTGGAGCCCAGCGCTGCCGCCCCTTCAGCTGTGCTCCGGTGGGTCGCCGCATACCTGCGCTGAGCCGCCGGCACCATGACAGGGGGACGCTATGTGCATGAGGAGCCGCCCCCTTCTGCACTGCCGCTCCCCCTGCCTCTTGCCGCCTGAATGACAGGGCTCACACTATCCAATGGACGGTGCGGCCCTGATGACACGCCCCTCCAGGGCCTTAGGATATTCGGAACCGGGCTTTCTTGAGACTTCATCATGGGGATCACAGGGACCGAGACCTGGCTCTGTGACCCTGGTGATGTCATTAAAAGTTCAGTGTGGGTGGCTCACTCTCTTAGGGATAGGGACCTGGCGTGGAGGGTTCTTTCTTGACAGGGATGACTGGACTTGGGGATACTTGTTAATTTACACGTGACGCCACCCGCAGATTGTGGCTATAGACGGCCACTGCTGCTCAACAGTCTTCCTAGGGGCCAATGGTTTGGAGGCAGCAATGTTCTAAAGCCCTGTATGGGTAGGACTACAGATTGGTCCCACCACAGGTCTTTACTATCCTGGGCTGATGCTGGGGAAAACGGAGCGTCTAGGGGCCCTACCAGGGTATCGTCAGCCGCCTGAGGGGTGTTGGTATCTGCAGCTTCCTCGGCGCTGACCTCTGCTTCTTCCTCCGGAGCTGTCGATGGAGGTCTCAACGTCGCCCACCTCCGGGTCATCTTGTTCAGCAAATTGTCCTTCCACACTTCTACCTGGATTTTTCTCAACAGCTGACCCAGGCTCTCACCTTCACTCCACAGGAACCCCGGGTCCAGGAGCAACAGCTTTTCCATGTCCTCCATCTCTCCGAAGTGGTATTGTTCCTCCACAAGGGCGTTCGGGTACTCTGCTGCCATCTTGCTCCGGTGCTTGCAACTCCCTTGGCTTCCTGCTCCCTTTTCTGGGTGGCTCTTTCCTTGGGCACTGTCAGTCACACCTCTGGGTGGATGACTCTTGCTGACTGACACACTCTGCTGTACAAAAGTCTCTATGGTGGGCGGTTATGGCTTTTTGCGCTTCTCTGTGCCCCCGCTCAGGAAGGGAGGCCGCACCACTCCCTCCTTGTTAGTCATGGCACTTGTTCTTTTTACCGGGAACAGTTCAAAGTTCTTAAACACGGTTACTAAGGCGCACAAAGCCCGCTGCATCGAGCAGGTGGATCCTGTTCGTGACGCTAAGTTGACACGCCCCTCCAGGGCCTTAGGATACTCGGAACCGGGCTTTCTTGAGGCTTCACCACAGGGATCACAGGAACCGAGACCCGACTCCATGACCCTGGCGGTGTCATTAAAAGTTCGGTGTAACACCGGTTAGGCTCATCTAAGTAGTTATTACTAACTTACCCTGTGCCTGGGGAGGAAGGGGGGCGTTGTTAGAGTTATAGAAGGAGTTGTTAGTTTAGTTGAAAATCCCATCTTCTACTACGCATAACTGGAGTTATACTTGTTGAATCTAAATCTGCATCTAACTGTATGCATTGTTTGTACGCCATGGCTTCTTTTGCAATAAAGACAGTTATAAATAAAAAAAGTTTAAAAAAAAGTTCGGTGTGGGTGGCTCTTTCTCTTAGGGATAGGGATCTGGCGTGGAGGGTTCATTCTGGGCAGGAATGACTGGACCTGGGGATACTTGTTCATTTATACGTGACATCACCTGCAGGTTGCGGCTATAGATAACCGCCACTGCTCAACAGTCCTCCAAGGTGCTGATGGTTGGGAGGCAGAAATGTTCTTAAGCCCTCTATGGGTAAGGCTGACTCCTAAGGTGGCCAAAGGTACCTGAGTTAGTTGGTAGTCGTATTTCTGGTGCTTTAGACGCGTTAAGAAAGTTCACAGACACAGTGGGCTGCAGTATTTAGTTCTTTTACTCACAGCCTTTGAGCAGAAGCCCGCTGAGCACTGGGTTCTCGGAGGCAGGAATCCAGCTACTCCCTGATAGTAGGATGGTACATAACCGGCACCCCTTCTCTGTCCTTTCCAGTTCGTCTCACACAGCGCTTGCCTTGCCCATCCTGCCTTGCGCCTCACCACACAGAGCTCTGAGCCAGTGACTGTGGGCTTTTCTTAGGGGTTCCCCTGCAGTGTCTCCCCTTAGCCCTATGGTTGCCACCTTTTCAGCAGATGTGCGTGGTTGTCGGCTGAGTCAAGTGCCACAGCCTCCGGGTTGCTAGCTGAGCCTGGTCTTCTCCACTAGTCTTTTGGGTTCCTGGTGCCCCTTGAGGCCTAGTCCCTCCACGTTCCTGCGCCTGACAATGGATACGAGACCCACGGGTGGATTGATCACTTCCCGTGCCTCTGGGACCCCCTCTTCCTCCTGGAGCCACTTGGGGGGTGATCTGCTCTAAGGTTCGGCCTTAGGATGAGCTCCCACTTGCTTCAGTCCTTTGGACACTTCTCAGGTGTACGTTCTCTAGTTTCCCTCCAACTCGACCTTGGTGTTCAATGGCCTCTCCTCAGCTGTTCTACCACCTCTCCTCAGCTGGTCACTCTTTTCTTCTGTTCAACTGTCTCAAATGTTTCTCATTCTTTTTATACCCCTTGTCGCGTGTCCCACGTCATCTATGCATGTTCTTTCTGACCTCCCCCCTCCCTAAGTGCTCCCTCTAGCTACTTCCTTCACCACCCAGCCCCACTACAATTGTTCCAAGTGCTTAGCCTCAGTGGCCCGGTACTGGTCTGTACTCCTCCTATCAGTGAATGGGATACTACACCCTAACAGGGGTGCAGTACCTCTGTGGTAAATGGATCCACAAGGGCTCCACATTCAGACTTTAAGGCCAGTGTGAACATGCACCACTGCATAGTTACACTTTAGTTCCAGCCCTGGTTTTATTTCATTATGTTTTGTTGCAGTCATGCAATCACAGGTGTGGCCTGCCTTTGAGCTGGACAAAATGTGTAGCTTTCCATTGTATGTTGTGCTCTTTTTTGACCCAGGTCCTGCTTGATCCTGTCCTTCTCAGTCCTTGTCGCTGATAGGTGACAAGGTATTAGTACTGCTGTTAGGCAGGGACTGTCCCGAGGGGGTCACCTTGTCGCTGGTGGGAGAGCTTACGCATTTTTATGATCATAATGTCACCACGTACCCTATTTATTTTCTTGCACTTTAGCATTTTGCTTTTATTATTTTAGAGTATTTGCTCACTTGTTTTTTTTTATTGTTTTTTCCAATCCTGGAAGATAGTATTGTATTCTGTTTAGACCCCTTCTTCTTGCCTAAAGTGGTCTTGGACTTCCACAGAAACCAAGACATTGTCCTGCCTTCGTTTTGTTCCAATCCTTCTAACACTAAAAAAGAGAACTTTCATTCTCTTGATATACCGTACGTTGAACTGTCCTTCATTATCTCCACTAGATGGACAGTTTGAGAATTGACCAGAACTTCTTCATTTAGCCCTTTGGCCGGACTATAGGAAGAAAGCCTCTAAAGGTACCGTCACACGCGGCAATTTTGCTATCAATTGAAATCATGGACACATTGTTTTATTGTGTTTCCGTGTACAAATGGAACAATGTGTCCAAGATTTCACTGCAACCAGCAAATTGCCAGTGAAATTGCTAGAAAAATTGCCGCGTGTGACGATACCTTTAGGGCACTATTGGCAACTGGATTAAAAAAGCCATCTGCACTGCATACTCACAGCAAGGTTTATTACCACCTGAGAAACTGAAGGCTCATTCCACCAAGTCTGTATTGACTTCATGAGCAGAGAGTGGAGACGAATCTACAGAGCACATGCAAAGCCGCCACATGGTCATCTGTCCATACTTTCACCAGACATTACAGACTTGACTTTAATAGGGATCTTACGTTTGGCAGGAAAGTCCTGCAGGCTGTTATCCCTCCCTAGAAATTATTTGTTGTTATTCCATCGATGCCACTGTCGTGGATTGTGACTAGAGAAAATAGAAGTAGTCTTACTGGTAATTCAGTTTCTAGGAACCTTCCACGACAGCGCTAATTTCCCTCCCTATCTCATGTTTTTTTCAAACATCTGGTTTGCAGAACATTATTAGACTAGGATGGTTAGGCAGAGAATTTTGACTCATACATGAACTTGATGATAGTTTAGAGGGCCTAGGGGACCTAATAGGTTCACTTTCAGTGGATATGTTTTGGGCTAAAAGTAAGTTTTGCAATTAAGTTTCATTAAAACTTTTGCACGGTTTGGCATTTACAGACTGTTTCCTCCACGTTTAAAGGGAATCTGGCAGGTCATTTTTCAGTATGATACTACACTGTGTGCAGAATTATTAGGCAAAAGAGTATTTTGATCACATGATACTTTTTATACATGTTGTCCTACTCCAAGCTGTATAGGCTTGAGAGCCCACTACCAATTAAATAAATCAGGTTATGTTGCATCTCTGTAATGAGGAGGGGTGTGGTCTAATGACATCAACACCCTATATAAGGTGTGCTAAATTATTAGGCAACTTCCTTTCCTTTGGAAAAATGGGTCAGAAGAGAGATTTGACGGACTCTGAAAAGTCCAAAATTGTGAGATGTCTTGCAGAGGGATGCAACAGGCTTGAAATTGCCAAACCTCTGAAGCGTCATAACTGAACAATCATGCCTTTCATGGCAAATAGCCAACAGGGTCGCAAGAAGTGTCTTGGGCAAAAAAGGCGCAAAATAACTGCCCATGAATTGAGGAAAATCAAGCGTGAAGCTACCAAGATGCCATTTGCCACCAGTTTTGCAATACTTCAGAGCTGCAATGTTACTAAGGTATCAAAAAGCACAAGGTGTGCCATATTCAGGGACATGGCCAATGTAAGAAAGGCTGAAAAACGACCATCTTTGAACAAGAAACATAAGATAAAACGTCAAGATTGGGCCAAGAAATATCTTAAGACTGATTTTTCAAAGGTTTTATGGACTGATGAAAAGAGAGTGACTCTTGATGGGCCAGATGGATGGGCCAGAGGCTGGATCAGTAAAGGGCAGAGAGCTCCACTCTGGCTCAGACGCCAGCAAGGTGGAGGTGGGGTACTGGTATCGACTGGTATCGTCAAAGATGAATTTGTGGGACCTTTTCGGGTTGAAGATGGAGTGAAGCTCAACTCCCGGATCTACTGCCAGTTTCTGGAAGACAACTTCTTCAAGCAGTGGTACAGGAAGAAGTCAGTATCGTTCAAGAAAAACATGATTTTCATGCAGGACAATGCTCCATTATTATTAATTTATGTAGCGCCATTGGTTCCATGGCGCTTTACATAAGAAGTGTGGGTAACAAGAACAGGTACAGTACATATGAAACAGTCAAGGCTTGCTGATACACGACGGGAGAGGACCCTGTCCACAAGGGCTCACATTCTACAGGGGTGGGAGAGGACATGATAGGAGGGGAAGCGCCAAGTGTGTGGTGGAGCGGCGCTGGGTCTCATCATAGGTTGTAGGCTTGTTGGAATAGATGAGTTTTCAGGTTCTTTTTGAAACTCCTAAGGGTAGGTGAGTGTCTGACGTGCTGGGGGAGAGAGTTCCAGAGTATAGGGGAGGCGCGGGAGAAGTCTTGCATGCAGTTGTGGGATGATGAGATGAGGGGGAGGAGAAGAGGAGTTCTTGTGAGGAGCGTAGGTTGCGTGCAGGTTGGTATCGGGAGACTATGTTGGAGATGTAAGGGGGGGACAGGTTGTGGATTGCTTTGTAAGTCAGGGTTAGGATTTTAAATCGAGATCTTTGGGGGTGGGGAGCCAGTGAAGTGCCATGCGGAGAGGGGAGATAGGGGAATAGCGAGGAGGCAGGTGCATTAGACGGGCAGCTGAGTTTAGGATAGAGCGGAGGGGTGCAAGGGAGGAGGCAGGGAGACTAGTGAGCAGTAGGTTGCAGTAGTCAAGGCGGGAGATGATGAGGGCGTGGACAAGAGTTTTGGCAGTGTCATGATTAAGAAACGGGCGGATTTGTGAAATGTTCTTGAGTTGGAGTCGGCAGGAGGTGGCGAGGGTTTGGATGTGGGGCTTGAAGGAGAGGGGGAGTCAAGGGTGACCCCGAGGCACTTTGTGTGGGGTACTGGGGAGAGGGACCAGTCGTTGACTAAGATTGACAGGTCTGGTAGAGGGGGAGGGCGGCTGGGGAGGAAGACAATGAACTCTGTTTTGTCCATGTTCAACTTGAGGAAGTGAGCAGAGAAGAAAGATGAGATGGCGGATAGGCATTGGGGAATGCCACTTGCATCCAACTACTCCACAGAGTGGCTAGTCAGTAATGGTCTAAAAGAAGAAGAAATAATGACATGGCCCCCTTGTTCACCTGATCTGAACCCCATAGAGAATCTGTGGTCCCTCCTAAAATGTGAGATCTACAGGGAGGGAAAACAGTACACCTCTCGGAACAGTGTCTGGGGGGCTGTGGTGGCTGCTGCACGCAATGTTGATCGTAAACAGATCAAGCAACTGACTGAATCGAAGGATGGAAGGCTGTTGAGTGTCATCATAAAGAAAGGTGGCTGCATTGGTCACTAATTTTTAAGGGTTTTGTTTTTGCATGTCAGAAATGTTTATTTCTAAATTTTGCGCAGTTATATTGGTTTACCTGGTGAAAATAAACAAGTGAGATGGGAATATATTTGGTTTTTATTAAGTTGCCTAATAATTCTGCACAGCAATAGTTACCTGCACAAACTGATATCCTCCTAAGATAGCCAAATCTAAAAAAAAACCACTCCAACGTCCAAAAATATTAAGCTTTGATATTTGAGTCTTTTGAGTAGATTGAGAACATAGTTGTTGATCAATTATAAAAATAATCCTCTAAAATACAACTTGCCTAATAATTCTGCACACAGTGTAATATTACTCTTGAATAGGACCTGGGCAGACCTTTTAAAAACATGTTAAATCAATATTGTACCATTTGTAGTTTCCTTGTTATAAGCGTTTTCAGACCCTCCAGGCAGTTCTTGCATTAGTCCTCTCCATTATATTCACAGCCAAATAGTTCGGCTATATAAATGCTATTTAAATATCCACACCCATCCAAGCTTGTGTTCTGTCCCTGCCCTCTATGCTGGGAGGGGGAAGGTATTTTGTGCTGCACTGTGCTGTCTGTAAGATTTCTTTTATAAGAATATTGGTTTTCCTGCATACATGTAATGTGTGTATCTGCTAACCAAATGATCAAATATTTTTATAATCACATAAAATATCTCAGACTGCACACACTGCACTTATGTCTCAGATACACACAATGACATGAAGAGCTCATAGTTGCAGCTAAGATCACCCCTCCTTCCCCCTCCCTTCTCTGTCTGCCGTGAGTGAGTCACACAACATTCACATCAGAGAAAGGCAAGACAGTATAATGTTGCATGAATATTCATTCATTGGGGAGTGGACAGCAGAGAGCCCGACAGGTGGAAGGGCTGCAGTGATAGTTGACTTTATGGATTTTCTCCCATCTTCCTACTGCATCACTGGAGCTCAGCCACAGTGATCTTGGGGTTCTTCTTTACCTCTCTCAGCAAGGCTCTTCTCCCTCGATTGCTCAATTTGGTTGGACGACCAGGTATAGGAAGACTTCTGGTGGTCCAAACTTCTTCCATTTAAGGATTATAGAGGCCACTGTGCTCTTAGGCCACGTGCACACACTGAGTATTTGATGAGTTTTTAACCTCAGGATTTGTAGCCAAAACCAGGAATGGATAATTAAATCCAGAAGTGGTTCAGGTGTTTCTATTAGACTTTTCCTCTGATTGCTCCACTCCTGGTTTTGTCTAAAAATCCTGAGGTAAAAAACTCACCAAATACTGAACGTGTGCACGTGGCCTTAGGAACCTTGAGTACTGCAGAAATACATTTGTAACCTTGGCCAGATCTGTGCCTTGCCACAATTCTGTCACTGAGCTCCTTGGGCACTTCCTTTGACCTCATGATTCTCATTTGGTCTGACATGGCACTGTGAGATGTGAGATCTTACATAGACAGGTGTGTGCCTTTCCAAATCAAATCCTATCAGTTTAAAGGGATCCTGTCACCCCCAAAACACCTCAAAACCTATTAAAAGCTGTCCCTACAGTGCGCGTTTCGAAGCTAACAGAGCGGCGCGGGTGTATACGTCACCCGGCGCCGGAAATGACGCGTATCGCGTCACCAAGCCCCACTACAGGCCGGCCGAGACACAGGAGAGCGGCGGGGAGGCGCGCATTTTAATCAGATTCCAAGATCACGCCTATGGAGGCGTGATATCATGCAGTGGGAGAGCCTGGATGAGTGACTATGAATAGCATAGTCACTCATTATCATCCATAATGAGGTACTATAATAACATTTTTCTCCTATTTCACTTGGTGCTTTTAGGAGGTAAAAGGAGTGTAGGGTAAGCGTTACTATGCTGTAGGGACAGCTTTTAATAAGTTTTGAGGTGTTTTGGGGGTGACAGGATCCCTTTAAACACAGCTGGACTCCAGTGAAGGAGTAGAACCATCTCAAGGAGGATCACAAAGAAATTGACAGCATGTGACTTAATTATGTGTGTCTGAGCAAAGGGTCTGAATACTTATTACCATGTAAAATTTCAGTTTTTCTTTTTTAATACATTTGCAAAAATTTCTACATTTCTGTTTTTTTCAGTCATGATGGGGTACAAAGTGTACATTAATGAGAAAAAATGAACTTTTTTTTGAATTTACCAAATGGCTGCAATGTAACAAAGAGTGAAAAATATAAAGGCGTCTGAATACTTTCCGTACCCACTGTACATCACAATCTCTCAATGCAAGTCTTTGAGAGCCATAACAAGGCCCTCGTGAAGATGTTTTGAGTTGTGGCCTCGAGGTCGCCCCATGAAACACGGTGGCTCAAGTGGTTAGCACTGTAGCTTTTGCAGCGCTGGGGTCCTGAGGTCCTGGGTTCAATTCCCACCAAGGACACTAAGGACAACATCTGCAAGGAGTTTGTATGTTCTCCCTGTGTTTGCGTGGGTTTCCTCCGGGCACTCCGGTTTCCTCCCACATTGTAAAGACATACTGATAGGATATTTAGATTGTGAGCTCCCAGAGAGACAGCATTACTCATGTATGTAAAGTGCTATGGAATTAATAGTGCTATATAAATGAATAAATATTATTATTATTATATTATTATGAAACACTGGAGCTGCTGGCAGGTCACAAATTGCTGGAGACCGGCAGAATGGCGGAGGTAGAAGATGAAGCTGCTAGAAGGTGATTTTAATACAGAAGGGGACTAAGGTCCTGTGCCCCCATGGTTCATTGTTTGATGCTTTTTTTGACACAGATTTTAGAATCTGCATCAAAATCTGCATGTCTTTCCTGAGGCCAGCAATGGGTATGACAGGTCAGAAGTGCTGTGCCAACGTTTTAAAGCACCACACCAGGGGTGAAATTATTTATACTGCTATTGAGATTGCAGTAGTCAGTAAAGCCCCTTTCACACGTCTGTGCATACAGTTAGGGCCAGAAATATTTGGACAGTGACACAAGTTTTGTTATTTTAGCGGTTTACAAAAACATGTTCAGAAATACAATTATATATATAATATGGGCTGAAAGTGCACACTCCCAGCTGCAATATGAGAGTTTCCACATCCAAATCGGAGAAAGGGTTTAGGAATCATAGCTCTGTAATGCATAGCCTCCTCTTTTTCAAGGGACCAAAAGTAATTGGACAATGGACTCTAAGGGCTGCAATTAACTCTGAAGGCGTCTCCCTCGTTAACCTGTAATCAATGAAGTAGTTAAAAGGTCAGGGGTGGATTCCAGGTGTGTGGTTTTACATTTGGAAGCTGTTGCTGTGACCAGACAACATGCAGTCAAAGGAACTCTCAATTGAGGTGAAGCAGAACATCCTGAGGCTGAAAAAAAAGAAAAAATCCATCAGAGAGATAGCAGACATGCTTGGAGTAGCAAAATCAACAGTTGGGTACATTCTGAGAAAAAAGGAATTGACTGGTGAGCTTGGGAACTCTAAAAGGCCTGGGCATCCACGGATGACAACAGTGGTGGATGATCGCCGCATACTTTATTTGGTGAAGAAGAACCCGTTCACAACATCAACTGAAATCCAGAACACTCTCAGTGAAGTAGGTGTATCTGTCTCTAAGTCAACAGTAAAGAGAAGACTCCATGACAGTAAATACAAAGGGTTCACATCTAGATGCAAACCATTCATCAATTCCAAAAATAGACAGGCCAGAGTTAAATTTGCTGAAAAACACCTCAAGAAGCCAGCTCAGTTCTGGAAAAGTATTCTATGGACTGATGAGACAAAGATCAACCTGTACCAGAATGATGGGAAGAAAAAAGTTTGGAGAAGAAAGGGAACGGCACATGATCCAAGGCACACCACATCCTCTGTAAAACATGGTGGAGGCAACGTGATGGCATGGGCATGCATGGCTTTCAATGGCACTGGGTCACTTGTGTTTATTGATGACATAACAGCAGACAAGAGTAGCCGGATGAATTCTGAAGTGTACCAGGATATACTTTCAGCCCAGATTCAGCCAAATGCTGCAAAGTTGATTGGACGGTGCTTCATAGTACAGATGGACAATGACCCCAAGCATACAGCCAAAGCTACCCAGGAGTTCATGAGTGCAAAAAAGTGGAACATTCTGCAATGGCCAAGTCAATCACCAGATCTTAACCCAATTGAGCATGCATTTCACTTGCTCAAATCCAGACTTAAGACGGAAAGACCCACAAACAAGCAAGACCTGAAGGCTGCGGCTGTAAAGGCCTGGCAAAGCATTAAGAAGGAGGAAACCCAGCGTTTGGTGATGTCCATGGGTTCCAGACTTTAGGCAGTGATTGCCTCCAAATGATTCGCAACAAAATATTGAAAATAAAAATATTTTGTTTGGGTTATGTTTATTTGTCCAATTACTTTTGACCTCCTAAAATGTGGAGTGTTTGTAAAGAAATATGTACAATTCCTACATTTTCTATCAGATATTTTTGTTCAACCCTTCAAATTAAACGTTACAATCTGCACTTGAATCCTGTTGTAGAGGTTTCATTTCAAATCCAATGTGGTGGCATGCAGAGCCCAACTCGCGAAAATTGTGTCACTGTCCAAATATTTCTGGCCCTAACTGTATATGTGAGGAGCTGTTTTTTCCAGCTGTGTGTCCGGCGTCGTGTGCTATCCATGTGACCTCCGGATAGCACTCTGACAGCATGACTTTGTATACTTACCTGTCTCTGGCGCTATTGTCACACTGGCTTCCGGGTCCCTGATTGGACTCAGTGCAGTGAATATTTATGTGTTTAATGTGCTACCCTGGAGGCGAGTGTGACAAGCAGCATTGCTGGAATCAGGTAAGCATAAATTTCCATTTATTTTAACTAAAATATCTTTGCTCCGGTTCCTGCACATGGATGTCACATAGACAACTTTCGTGTGCGGGATGTTCTTTGGAATGGACATGTCGCCGTGTGGAGCATAAGGACACGCGTCTGCTCCACATAGGGACACGGTCCGTGCGGAAACACGGAAGTGTAAGCAAAAGCATTGAGTGAAATGTGTATAGGTGTGTCTGTGTTTCCTGAATGTCGCTACACGAACGTCACACATACCAGATTCACGGACATGTGAGAGAGGCCTAAAAGTTGGTGAAACGATTTGTGTGTTGAATTTCGGTCACTTTTTATATTAGTTGAGTTGCGGTAGTATAGCAACATTGGTTTATTGCAAACAGCAGACCTTTTGATTGCAACTGGAGCAAGTAAATTGCATATTTGCTTAATTCCACATTGTCTAGGGCTCTCGTCTTACTTGTTAACATAAAACCTTTTAAAAGGAACCTGTCACCTCATCTAAGCCCCCTAACCTGTCAATACCTGTCCCTGCAGCACCCAAATACTTTATGAACCATCTCTGTCTGAGCTCATGGGTCTTTGTAAAAGTGAAATAGATCGTTTTAATAACTTACATGAATCTTGTCAGGTGGGCGTTCCTACAGGGGTTTGTGACGGTGGGGCAGTGTCCCCAGGGCTGCGCTCCCCCCGATAGGCGTAATCCTTGCTTCATGAGCTCGCATTCATTTTTGAAAATACCCGCCTCGGAATTGTATGATGCGGCATCACGTGATGCCGGTGCGCGTCAATCCCGGTTATGTGCAGTTCCCCGGGTGTACTGCGCTTACAGGCCGCCTTCAGCATGCCTTCTACGCATGCTCTAAAGGTGGCCTATGACGTGCGAAGCAGAAGATCCAGATATGACGCTCGCCGGATTATATCCGAATCTTCTGCTCCGCACATCACAGGCCACCTTTAGAGCATGCGCAGAAGGCATGCTGAAGGCGGCCTGTAAGCGCAGTACACCGGCGAACTGCGCTTCACCGGGATTGACGCGCGCCGGCGTCACGTGATGCCGCATCATACAATTCCGAGGCGGGTATTTTCAAAGATGAATGCGCACTCATGAAGCAAGAATTACGCCTATCGGGGCGTAATTGGAGCGGCGAAGCGGGGGGAGCGCAACCCTGGGGACACTGCCCCACCATCACAAACCCCTGTAGGAACGCCCACCTGACAAGATTCATGTAAGTTATTAAAACGATCTATTTCACTTTTACAAAGACCTATGAGCTCAGACAGGGATGGTTCATAAAGTATTTGGGTGCTGCAGGGACAGGTATTGACAGGTTAGGGGGCTTAGATGAGGTGACAGGTTCCCTTTAAATAAGGAGACTGACTTTAAGTCAAGGTAGAAGGTCAGATAAGCATGGCATGTCCCTATTGGGAGGATTGGAGTAAACAAATTTTGTTCCAAAAGTTCTGTCAATGGAAAAAGGCTTGTGTTCAGTCTGTATCAATGCAGAGTTTGATTGAACGGCCTCTAGAAAGAACAGACAAGTCCCTTGTGCAGCTCCTCTGAATACGAGTCTCTGCTGCTGCTATTATTGTCAATTACCGGACTATCCTCTCTCAATGACAATCCACGCTTACTGCACTTTGTTCCAGATGATTAATTGTATAATCCATCCTTACAAATGAGTGGCATTCTTAGATAAGCACAGCCATTTTAATGAAGACAAACCTCAGGCGCATGGAACAGCTTTGAAGAAAACACTGTAATTACAGAAAAACAAAACAAGAAACAATCTCTTTAGGGGAAATGCGCTTTTTAACCCCTTTGTGACCGAGCCACTTTCAAAAATAAGGCTTGGTCATTAACATACAATCTAATCAATGTCACTTTATGAAGTAATAACTCTGGAACGCTTCAATGAATCCCTGTGCTTCTGACATTGTTTTTTGTGACATGTTATACATCATGTTAGTGTTAAATTTAGGTCAATATGATTTGCATTCAATTATAAAATATTGCAAATTTGACAAAAAAATATGAAAAGTGTTTTTTTCTTTTTGCAAATAATTTTTAAGCCCTTAAAGTAAACCTGTGACTAGTTATATATAACCATATAAGCTGCGGCCACCACCAGTAAGGACTTCTGGAATACTGTATCGACGTCCCCAGGCCAATGTAAAAATGTAATGTAAAAAAATTGGCTTTTATTATATTTAATGGGGGAGGTTCCAGTTCTATGAGCGTCACTGGTCTTGGTCCACCGCCTCCTTTCTTCCTATGAATGCCGTCCTCTTCCCTGCTTCCTGCGCTTTACTTGTCCAACGTCACCTGCACTCAGTCTCCTCCATTGCACTCCTGCACAGAGGGCAGACAAAATACTGTAATGTGCAGACACAGGGAAAGATCAAAGAATGACAGTGTGTGCGCAATATAGTATTTTGTCTGCCCTCTATGCAGGAGTGCAATGGTGGAGACTGAGTGCGGGTGACATCGGTCAAGTCAAGCGCATGAACCAGGGAAGAAAACGGCATTCATAGGAAGAAAGAAGACAGTGGACCGAAACCAGCAGTGCGCACCCCAGGGGAGTATAATAAAAGCTATTTTTTTTACATTATGCAGATTGGCCTGGGGACGTCTACACAGTATTTTAGAATGTCAAATATAAGGGATTACTGGCGGTGGTCACAGCTTTTATGCAAATAAACTGGTGACAGGAAATGTTTTAATAGTGGTGCTACACAGGAATGAATGCAAAATGGAATGAAAAAAAAATTGTAATGTTTCCTCTAAAATGTAGCTTTAGCACCAGTTGTTTGACCTTTACAAGGTATGGCAAGAGAAAATGAACCCCACAATTTATATAGTTTTTCTACGTACTAATACCCCACATGTGGTTAGAAACCTGTATGTGAGCTCAGGACTCAGCATGGAATGTGCACTATTTGAATTTTGGAACACAAATTTGACTGAAATACATTGTGGGTACCTGGTTGTATTTGCAGTGCCCCTAAGGTGATTAAAGCGAACCTGTCACCCCCTCCAGACATCTAAAATACCATAGCCACCTTCTGCAGCACTAAGGCTGCATTCTGACAAGGTGTCTATAGCATTTATGCTCCCTTGATTCACTGAAATAAAGACTTATATAAAATCTGTTTCAAACCTGACCCAAGACCGGGAGGCGGGTTTTCAAGCGTCTATTTCCCTCCTCTGTGGTGTCAGTCATCCCTCTCTGCTCTCTGTGCACCGCCTCCAGGGCCACCTCCCTGCATTACAGAGCTTTGTCAGCTCTGCTACAACATAGAGCTGCTGTTATAGGAGACCCCACAGTAGTAAATCTTGCAGGAGGATCGTGAGCAGACAAAGCACTGCCTGCTACATAGCAGCCTTGAGCTGAGCTGTCAGCAGTGCAGCAGAGTTGAGTTTGTGCTTTAGATCAGGGGCTGAGGACGGAGCAATGCTGCTGGGTACAAGAAACTGAAAATGAAAACTGCTCAGCTCAAGGGCTGCTACGTAGCAGGCAGTGCTTTGTATGCTGTTCTGCTCACGATCCTCCTGCTAGATTTACTACTGTGGGGTCTCTTATAACAGCAGCTCTATGTTGTAGCAGAGCTGACAAAGCTCTGTAATGCAGGGAGGTGGCCCTGGAGGCGGCACACAGAGAGCAGAGAGGGATGACTGACACCACAGAGGAGGGAGATAGACGCTTGAAAACCCGCCTCCCGGTCTTGGATCTGGTTTGAAACAGATTTTATATAAGTCTTTATTTCAGTGAATCAAGGGAGCATAAATGCTATAGACACCTTGTCAGAATGCAGCCTTAGTGCTGCAGAAGGTGGCTATGGTATTTTTAGATGTCTGGAGGGGGTGACAGGTTCGCTTTAATCACCTTAGGGGCACTGCAAATACAACCAGGTACCCACAATGTATTTCAGTCAAATTTGTGTTCCAAAATTCAAATAGTGGCTATGTTATTTTTAGATGCCTGGAGGGGGTGACAGGTTCGCTTTAAACAGAAGAAAAGTCCCACAAGTAACCCCATTTTGGAAACTATGAATATGCCAATAGAGTTAGTGGAACCTTGTTTAGGAGTCTCAAGCATGGAACTAGCCAGAATCCTACTCCACACTAATGAGGGGCAAAACCCCCAAACAGCTGTCTGTGGATGGATACCTGGCTTTGGTAATTCCCTTGTCATATCTTTAAACTCGTAAAGAGTTGGATATTGACTGAAAGGGCCACTTAATATGGTGGTTTCCGCAAGGAGCCACCCCAGGGCTATGTCCTTCCCTGGAGGGATATCTTGCTAGTCCCGTGTTTGAGACTCCTAAACGAGGCTCCATGGACTCTATTTGCATATTCATAATTCCCCAGGGGCAATGCACTTAGGATTTCACTGTGTTTGAGCGCTTTTGTTGGCTGCCCAGTGTTTTCCTCAAGTGGTCTCCCCAAGATCAGTGAGTGCTTTGTCATTTTGGAAAATAGACCCTCAAAGATTTAATCCAGGGTTATATTGAGGGCTTTGAATCCACAAGTACTACACACAGTTTGGTAACATTAGCTCATCATATAGAAATATCTGACCCTATAGTGCAGTGATGGCGAACTCCAGGCCTCGAGTGCCATGCACAGTGCAGGTTTTCAGGATTTCCATTGCATTTGACAGTTGGCAATCAAATTACCAACTGTCAAACTCTAAGGAAATCCTGAAAACCTGCACTGTGCATGGCACTCGAGGCCTGTGTCAAACTCTAAGGAAATCCTGAAAACCTGCACTGTGCATGGCACTCGAGGCCTGGAATTCGCCATCACTGCTATAGTGCATAGCGTTCCGTCTGTTATCTGCCCAGATCTGTAATGATCAGCCAGTAACAGAGTGTGTCTATACCTGACATGCAGGAGACTACAGTACTGCTGCCCCCGCTGGTGACGTCACTGGTTTCCTGAATGCCGGCTATAGACACCATTATGCTACCTGCTGATCATTAAAGGTGTTAGGGTACTTTCACATCAGCGTTTTTTTTAAATCGCGGCAGTTGAGGTGAAAAAAACGCAACTGCCGCGATTAACGCATAACTGCTGCACTTGTGGCAGTTGCGGCAAGCCCCATGCAATGTCTATGGGGCTTGCGGTAAGTGTGCGGCAGGTGCGGCAAGTGCGGTGTCGGCACTTGCGGCAGGTGCGGCCGCGAAAAAAAACGCGGCTGACCGTGGTTTTTTTCGTGGCCGCACCTGACGCAAGTGCCAAAACCGCACCTGCCGCAAGCCCGCATATACATTGTATGGGGCTTGCCGCAACTGTGCCGCAAGTGCAGCCGTTATGCGTTAATCGCGGCAGTTGTGTTTTTTTCACCGCATCTGCCGCGATTTAAAAAAAACGATGATGTGAAAGTACCCTTATCCAGGATGTATAAAAAAATATTCCCCAGCGCTAACAAGCAGGTGGTTGCCACCTATCTGCCAGTTGTGCTTGGCGCCAGTCACCACCGTTCACCCCCTGCACAGAGCAGTCACAGATGGCTCCTGCCATGGACTGCATGGTGGCATAAACAGAGCAGAGGTGGCTTTTCCGCTCTGCGGAAGTGGGTGGGACAGCTGACGTCACGGTGATTGGGGGAGACGGCTGTCAATCAGCATGACGTTTCTGATACTTGTCAAGAGAGTGGGAGAATCCCCACTGTAGTCGTGAAATCAGTGAAAGCATCGCCGACAGGAGAGGTCTGTGACCGCTCCGGTCGGCGGGGACTGGCGCCGAGCACAACAGGCAGGTAGGTGCCAGCTACTTGCCTGTTAGTCCTTAGACACTATTTTGTTTTTTTGATACATCTCGGATAACATCTTTAAAGATCTGAGCAGAAAACAGCTAGCACTGTGCACCAGGGGCGGACCTACCGTGGTGCAGCTGGTTCAGCTGCACCAGGGCCCCGGACTAGGTAAGGAGCCCCGCAAGCACCTGTAGGGGTCCCCCCGTGACCCTGTGTCAGAGGAGAGGAGGTTAACTGAGGGAAGCTTCCTGCTTCCCTTGGCTGTTCCCGCCCCTTCTCTCCTCTGCAGCCCCAGCTCCCAGACCTGTAATGCGCGGCTCGACGCAGGTAGGAGCTGCACGCAAAGCCCCCCTGCTAGCAACCAGACCCCCCCCCCCGCTCCTCACCTAGAGCTGCTAGCACCCCCCCCCCTCACCTACAGCTGCACCAGGGCCCGTCGGGCTGAAGTTCCGCCACTGCTGTGCACAATGCAGATCGCACAGGGAACAGCACAGAGAGGGAAAGAGCAGGGACATCTGGGACAGAGCAGGGATGGACATAGAAGGACAGACCAGCCACTGTAATAACTGTTATGATGAAGCTTCATTTCAGGGAGGGGGCAGAGGCTGTGCCACTGCCACAGACTCTGCCCCTTGATGACATTTCGTTTGAGTATCCCACCATGCACTGGGATTCTTCAACGAATCGTCATCAAACAGGAACTAGCAAAAAAAAGAATAGTAGTTAGATAGTGTAGTTAGGGACTGTAGGGAATTTTTAATACAGGTATATTAAGAAGTAGCTTAGATGATATAATCAAATAGATGGGGATATAAATTACATTTCCTTTTTCCTTCGGACCACCTCTTTAAGGTGTTATCGAGGACTTTGCATTTTTTTCCCTATGGGGCTTAGAATTTATAAACAGATAGTCGCTGACTACCTGCCTGTTCTGATCGGCAGCAATGTCTACCAGCTCAGAGCATTCACAAATCACTGCTGCCTGTCAGCAATTCTGCGGCCTTTGTTGAAATCAAGTTAATGTAGCAGCTCTTCCTCTACTGCTCCGCTCTGTAGATGGGGTGTGATTGGCCATATCCTGATGATTGAAAGCCAGCTCCTCGCTGCCAAACTGTGGAAGCCGGCTGTCAATCAGCGTGAATCTGTTAAGATTCCAAGGAAATATCTAACTAGAGTCCGCTAGATTCACTACAGTATAGCACACCGAGTCTTACTTTGGTATTATGGAGGTCCTGTGATTGCCTTGACATGCTAAACAGTAGCTATGGGAAGCATATAGGAGCAGATTTACTAACTAAAATTGTACTAGATATTCCAAATTATCACATTGGCTCTTAATAAATAAATGTAGTGCATTTTTAGATTGTTTAAGCTAAAGCCTCTCACAGAAATGCTTGAGGCTAATGCTCTTGTGTTCTCTAGAAGAGAGCGTCTGCCGAACTCGTTATCTCATAGAGAACAAAAGGATTGGCTGTTGGAAAATCAATGTGCCACAGGGTTCTGCACATTTTCTGGAGACTACGTCTTGGTGTCCGCCTGCAGTAGATGTATACTTCCGAAAATGGTGCATGAGAAAGCACATAGTGACTCTGTCTGCACCATTAAAAATTAAAGGGAACCTGTAATCTCGATCTACCCCTCTCTCTTATCACTACCTGTCCCTGCACCTTCTTAGCTGTTCCCTGACCATCCCTCTCTGACCTAAAGGGGCCCTATAACGATTTTGAAAATGAATTTGAAGTTACATCTGGTCTCCATCTAGGAGACTGGAAAGGCGGGCTCCCAGCTTCCATGATCCCCTCCTCGCTGTGTTCTAGCACGTCCAGCTGGGTGTAATCCCTCCGGGTACCTTTACACGCGGCTACATTTCTAGGGTGGCTACAGGTAACTTACTGGTTGCAGTGAAATCATGGAGAGATTATTCCATTTGTACACAGCAACAAGATAGAACCCTGTCTCCATGATTTCACTGCAGCCAGTAAGTTACCTGTAGCCACCCTAGAAATGTAGCCGCGTGTAAAGGTACCCTCCTGGTGCTTTGCCGCGTCCTTTTGGAATCTCCAGCACTCTCTGCCGCTGTAATGGCGGGGACTAAACGTCATATCTGGCCTGGTGCATTATGGGCCTAATCACATGATCGGCCCGGTGCATTGTGGGCCTAATCATGTGATCAGCCTGGCGCATGTGCATATTGAAGCCGGGACTGATCACGTGATTATGCCCACAATGCATCGGGCCGATAACGTGATTAGGCCCATAATGCATCGGGCCGATCATATGATTAGGCCCATAACGTACCGGGCCGGATATGACGTTCTGACCTGGCTCTTACAGTAGCAGAGACGGCGGGAGATTCCAAAAGGAGGCAGCAAAGCACCAGGAGGGATGACACCCAGCGGGGCGTGCTAGAACACAGCGAGGAGGGAGTTGTGGAGCCCACTGGGAACGGGGTACTTGGTACCGTACCGGGGTATCGCTGGGGGTATCACGGAGTGTCCCGAGCCCCCAAGTAAAAGGGGTTTTTCTGATCATCACAATGGGAGACCCAGACAATGGGGTTTAGGGCTCTGCCCTCCGGAGGTCACACTAGGTACTACAAGTTTGTAGACACCGCCTCCTCCGCTTATAAACCCCCACCGTAGGAGACATCCTCAGTTTTAAACTTAGTGTGCTCGGAGGATCACGCTTTGCTTGCACTTCACTGCATTCTCACAGCTTACGTGATGGCGTATGAAGACAAGGTAAATTGGTCCCATTCGGGATCCTCGACAGCCTCCCCGCTCACCCTTGTGGAACACGCTGGTGGAGGTACCGGAGGGCTTTTAGCCTGGACACTTTAGTGTTCTCCCGGTACGCTGTCGCGCTCCTTTCCTTTCCATCCCTCCATGGAGGCTCTGGATAGGGGGAGCCTGGAGCCTTGCACAGCTCCGCTCCGTCCGAGGCCTCCCTAAATGGTGCTTACAGACCGGACGGAGCCAGCCCAGTCCGAGGCCTCCCTAAATGGTGCTTACACTCCGGACTGGTGCTGTACCCCCGTCCGAGGCCTCCCTAAAGGTGCTTACAGACCGGACCGGCACTGAGGCACCTGGTGTGTCTCCTGTGTGCCTGGGGGTAGTGTCTGTCACTGTGGTGTCATGACACTCAGACCGCGCGGTTACCCTCGGGTCCGCGGTTCTGGCGGTGACCCTGTGCTGGGGTCACCCTGGCTGACCGCCCTGTGTTTCACAGGGGCTGAGGCTGTAGACTGCGGGTGTTTTTTCTGTGTACAAGCAGTCTGAGAGTGTGTGTGGTGATATTCACTCTTGTTTCCCGCGCTGCGGGCTCCGGCACCTCCATTGCTGAGGCAGTCTGGAGGAGGAGGAGGCAGCCCTTATGGTGACATCACCGCTGGGCGTGTTGTGTGTTCTTCCCGCGTGTTCCTGGCTCCGCCCACATCTTCACTGTCGGCGGCCATCTTCTCCCTCACTTCCCGGCTGGGATCTGAACGGCAGCGCGTGGCTGCACTTGCAAGGGAGACCGGAACTCGCGGAGGTCACACACACACACCGCTTCCTCCTACCGCTTTGCTGCGGTCGGTAAGCCACCGGGATTCCCGGTTTGTTTGTGAACTTTGGCTTATATTCCCCTCACTGTGGAGATGTCCTCAGCTGGGAAGCATGCTGCTAAGGCGGCTGTGGCCACCATTGTCTGTACTACATGCAACGGGACACTGGTGGAGGGGTCCTGCAATAACTGCGGACGCCCAGAGGCCCGATCTGCTACTATTGAGTCTGCAAATCCGGGATTATACCCTGAGGTTCAGGTGATCCCAGGGCCATGGGAAACGCAGAATAAGATCAATGAATCTCTGCTGTCCCAGATGTCCTCCATGTCGCAAACCCTGGAGGCACTGCATAGGAGACTGGAGAACCCAGCTACTCCTCCTAGTTACCCCCGGGTGTCTCTTACTTCTGCTGTAAGACCCCCTAAGCGAGCCCGTGAGGCCTCTCCTGAGCTCCAGACTCTCTCTGAGGAGGAGCGTTCCTCTGATGGTGAGGAAGATGATGGGGGTTCTACTCTTGGGTCTATGTCTGAACCTCCAGATGGGGTGGAGGATCTGGTGTCCTCCATCAATGAGACATTGCGTCTTGTCACTCCTCCTGAGGAGGTGACTGTACACCCCAAGGAGATCTATCAATGGCTGCGGCCAGAGGCTAGACCAAGTGGCTCCTTCATGGACCACACTAATTTCGGAAGGGTGATTAAAGCTCCCAGGTTGCATCCTGGGCGGCGTTATGTCCGTAAAACTAAGGACAATCGCTTTCCCTTTCCCCAGGAGGCGCTCCAGGAATGGTCGCAGTCTCCCAAGGTGGATGCTTCCATGACTAGGATTGCTGCGCGCTCCTTGTTTTCTGCCTCTGATAGCTCCTCGTTGAAGGATGCTACTGATAGACAGGTCGAGCAACTCGCCAAGTCTTCCTATGAGGCTGTGGGGTCTTCATTTGCCCCTAATTTTGCCGCAGTCTGGACCCTCCAAGCGATCACTATCTGTTTGGATGGTATCACTGATCTAGCTAGGTCCAGCCCAGAGGTCCTGGCTCTCACTGAGAGAGCAAGGGCCTATGCGGACTATGCCAGGACGGCATCTTTGGAAACTGCCACTCGCTCTGCTGTGGCCTCGGCCAATGCAATTGCGATCCGCAGGCTTTTGTGGCTGCGTCTCTGGGACTCAGATGCCACATCTAAGAAGATTTTACAAAATCTTCCGTTCGCTGGTGACAGGCTTTTTGGCACCGAACTGGATAAATTGATAAAGGATTCTGCTGAGTCTAAGATACCGCAGAATAAGCCTAAGCCACGGTACACCGTGAAAAGGAACCCTAAGCAGTGGTCCTTTCGCTCCGGTTCACAGT
Organism: Allobates femoralis; assembly: GCA_033576535.1. Taxonomy (NCBI): domain Eukaryota; kingdom Metazoa; phylum Chordata; class Amphibia; order Anura; family Aromobatidae; genus Allobates; species Allobates femoralis. The sequence goes on from JARQOC010000005.1 coordinate 86,807,665, forward strand.
CATCAACGGCGTCCACTCGCTCAGACCGAGGGGGCAAGCCTGCTACTCAGTGGCGTTCCAAGAGTCGTCAGAAGAAGCCGGCGGGGGCAGCGGCTGCCACCCCCAAGCCCGCTTCGACATGACTCGCTATCTCATCCTGCCTCCCCACAGGTGGGGGGCCGCCTGTCCCGCTTTCAGGACACGTGGCTTCTTCACATTCAAGATCAGTGGGTTCGAGACGTAGTCTCAAGAGGATACAGGATAGAGCTGACGTCACAACCAATACACCGATTCCATCGGTCGGTTCCATCTCCAGAAAAGGCTCAGGCTTTTTACCTGGTGTTGGAGGGACTCCGCAGAGACGGAGTGGTGGTCCCTGTGCCCACGGAAGAGAGGTTCAGGGGTTTTTACTCCAACCTCTTTATTGTCCCAAAAAAGGACGGCTCTTTTCGCCCGGTTTTGGACCTCAAGTTGTTCAACCGTCACGTGTTGGTTCGGAAGTTCCGCATGGAATCCCTGCGCTCAGTGATCGCGGCTGTGTCACAGGGAGACTTCCTAGCGTCCATCGATATCAGGGACGCTTACCTTCACGTCCCCATTGCACCAGCTCATCAGCGCTGGTTGAGATTCGCAGTGGGGGAAGAGCACTTCCAATTTGTGGCACTGCCATTCGGGCTAGCCTCAGCACCACGGGTGTTCACAAAGGTGATGGCCTCCATGATGGCTCTCCTGCATGCGCAGGGACACGCCGTCATACCCTATTTGGGCGACCTGTTGGTCAGGGCGCCATCGGAAGACCTTTGTCGGGTAAGCCTGGAGGTGACCATGAAGTCCCTGGAACGGTTCGGGTGGCTTATCAACATTCAGAAGTCGACCCTGGTTCCGACCCAGTCATTGACATATCTGGGCATGGACTTCCACACGGACTCGGCCCTGGTGTCCCTACCTCAAGCCAAGCAGCTTGCGATCCAATCAGGAGTGCAGAATGTCCTCCTGTCTCCACAGTCATCCCTGCGGGTATTGATGAGACTGGTGGGTCGCATGGTAGCGGCGATAGAGGCGGTGCCGTTCGCACAGTTTCGCCTCCGTCCTCTCCAGCTGGAGATTCTTCGCAGATGGGACAAGAGGACGATCTCTCTGAATCGGCTGGTGACACTGTCACAACCGACCAGGGACTCCCTGCAGTGGTGGCTCCTGCCACTTCACCTGTCACGGGGCCGGTCCTTCCTAAAACCGTCATGGTTAGTGGTGACCACCGACGCCAGTCTGAAGGGCTGGGGGGCGGTGTTCTTGCACCACAGGGCTCAAGGCCTCTGGACTCGGTCGGAGTCGGCATTGCAGATCAACGTGCTGGAGATCAAGGCGGTCTATCTGGCGCTCCTGGCGTTTCAGAAATTCCTGTCAGGACAGCCCATTCGGGTACAGTCCGACAATGCGACGGCCGTCGCCTACATAAATCATCAGGGAGGGACCAGAAGTGCTCAGGCCCTCGCCGAAGTCCACCGCATTCTACTCTGGGTGGAGGAAAACGGCTGCCTGATCTCCGCAGTTCACATCCCAGGGGTCGAGAACTGGGAGGCCGACTATCTGAGCCGACAGGGGATGGACGCCGGAGAGTGGTCTCTACATCCAGACGTCTTCCGGGACATCTGCGGCAGGTGGGGCACTCCGGACGTGGATCTGATGGCCTCACGGCTGAATCATCAGGTGCCCCAATACATGGCAAGGTCTGGGGATCCCCAGTCTCTGGGGGCGGACGCCCTGATTCTGGGCTGGTCCAGATTCCAGCTGCCATATGTGTTTCCGCCTCTGGCTCTGATTCCCAGGGTCCTGTGGAAGATCAGGACGGAATGCAGAGTGGCCATTCTAGTGGCTCCAGATTGGCCCAGGAGGTCTTGGTACCCGGACCTGTGGCAACTGTCAGGCGGACACGGGTGGGCCCTTCCAGAACGCGCAGATCTACTCGCGCAAGGGCCATTCTTCCACCTCAATTCCAGGGCTCTCAGATTGACTGCATGGCTCTTGAGGCCTGGCTGCTGACATCCAGAGGTTTCTCTCCTACAGTGGTTGCCACTATGAATCGGGCAAGGAAACCTGTTTCCAGGAAGATATACCACAGAACGTGGAAAATCTTTTTTACCTGGTGTGCCTCTGGTGGCCGCTCACCGTGGCCTTTGTCTATCCCGACATTGCTGGCCTTCCTACAGTCGGGGTTGGAGTTGGGATTATCCCTTGGCTCTCTGAAAGGTCAAGTATCAGCACTTTCAGTGCTGTTTGACAGGCGCTTGGCGCTCCTCCCGAAGGTACGTCAATTTCTGCAGGGGGTGTCTCGGGTGGTCCCGCCCTATAGGCGACCTCTGGACCCTTGGGATCTAAACATGGTCCTGACGACACTGCAGAAACCGCCGTTTGAGCCACTGAGAGACATCTCTCTCTCTCGTCTGTCCCAGAAGGTGGTCTTTCTGGTGGCGATTACGTCTCTGAGAAGGGTCTCAGAATTGGCTGCACTCTCGTGCAAGTCACCCTTTCTGGTGGTTCACCAGGACAAGGTGGTGTTGCGCCCACGGCCTGAATTTTTGCCGAAGGTGGTTTCAACATTCCACTTGAACCAGGAGATTGTTCTCCCATCATTTTGCCCCGCTCCCGTTCATCAGGTTGAGCGCGACCTCCATACTCTGGACCTCGTGAGAGCTGTACGCATTTATGTGTCCAGGACCGCCTCCTTTAGGAGTTCGGATTCCTTATTTGTCCTCACGATGGGTCGCTGTAAGGGGTCCGCGGCTTCCAAGTCGACCTTGGCCAGATGGATCAAGGCTCCCATTCAGGAGGCTTACCGGTCTTCTGGTTTGTCTCTCCCGGTGGGTTTGAAGGCACACTCTACTAGAGCTGTAGGTGCCTCTTGGGCCTTGCGACATCGAGCTTCTGCTCTACAGGTGTGTCAGGCGGCCACTTGGTCCAGCCTGCACACTTTCTCTAAGCACTATATGGTGCATGCCCATGCCTCTGCGGATGCGAGTTTGGGCAGGCGGGTTCTCCAGGCGGCGGTTGCCCACCTTTAAAAGGGAACCATGTGTTATCCGTCTTGTTGAGGAACTCTTCCCGCCCTGGGGTATTGCTTTAGGACATCCCCATTGTCTGGGTCTCCCATTGTGATGATCAGAAAAAAGAGAATTTTGTTTACGTACCGTAAATTCTTTTTTCTTGAATCATCAATGGGAGACCCAGCACCCACCCAGTTGTTCCGTTGCATATTTTGCACTTGTTCTGTTCTCTGTTGAGACAGTGTTTGCCGGGTTGTTGAACCGTCTGTGCACGGCATTCTTCCCGATGTTTCGGGTGTGGTTTAATTTCTCCTCGCAGCTTATGGACTAAACTGAGGATGTCTCCTACGGTGGGGGTTTATAAGCGGAGGAGGCGGTGTCTACAAACTTGTAGTACCTAGTGTGACCTCCGGAGGGCAGAGCCCTAAACCCCATTGTCTGGGTCTCCCATTGATGATTCAAGAAAAAAGAATTTACGGTACGTAAACAAAATTCTCTTTATTTACAGGAATTGTCGTGACGCCACCCACGGGTTGTGCTCAGTGAGGAGACCACCGCTGCTGCCTGCTTCTACCAGGAGGATGGATGGGGCTGCAGCTAGAGGGATGAGCCCGCCGTGGGTCGGGCTGCTCCTGACAGGGTGTAAAACAGTGTAACATGCAGGTAATCACACACAGGAGACTTTAGCAGGGTTTACCGGGTTTTACTTGCAAGTTCTTCAGTACGGTACACATCACAGTTGCTTTACACAGATAACTCCGGACAGTCAATTAATCCTCTGCAGCCAGGTTTCCTTTCTGAGACCCTTCTCTCTCTGTGTTACTTGCAAGCTTTCCTCTAACTTCTTCCCGTGTGTGCAGTATGGTGGCAACTCGGTCCCTTGTTTGGCTTCCCCCTGTGTGTGGGTAGCAAGCCTGAGTCTTATGTGTTGTACCTCCTGCACAAGTGTTAGGAGAACAGACCTGGAATCTGAACTCCCCGTCGGTGTGTCTGTGATCCGGCATATAGCTTCGGTCACCTCAGAGCTGACTCTCTGGTTCCAGCCTAGCCTTGGGTGTCCCTATGTTGCAGGGGATCACCGGGCCCGTTCCTACTCGTGTAACAACGGCATACATCAGGGGGTCCTTCCCTCCGGTCGTCCTCTGGCATCGCTGCCGTTTTCCTTGGACCCAGCTGCACTGGTCCGGTCTTTCCCCTTCCTTTGGGCTTTCAGGCTGTGGAGCAGGCTTTCTCTCCAGGGGATTATACCTCGCAGGATTCTGCGCCTCCAGGGAGCCGAAAACCTTCAGGAAAGTTTCTCTCTGTCTTTACTGCTCTTGGTCTTTACTGTTCAGCACCCATTGGCCTACTCGGTCTTTTCATCTCGGCACCCTCAGGCCTACTCGGTCTTTACAGCTCGGCACCCATTGGCCTACTACTTACTGCTTCCTGTTCCTCCCCTTTTGTACCCGGTCCGTCACCTGACTACATCCCACCACATCCCTCTAAACCCTACCACCCCTTGCGTGCAGACCAGCGACTGAAAAATGGTCCTGGCCATTCCGCAGCGATCAGCGAGCTCATCGCTGGTCGCTGCGGCATGTTACACGCAGCGACATCGCTGTGAGGTCGCTGAAACAGTCACAAAACCTGTGACGTTGCAGCAACATCGCTATGTTTAACGAGCCTTTAGGCTACGTTCACACATTGCGCATTTTTGGGCGCTTTTTTGCGCACAGTTTTCAAAAATGCACAATGTGCCTTGTGTTTGCCGGCAAAGGGAATGTGAAATTAATTTTGTCGTACAGACACGGCATAAAAATACTCCGTGCTTTTATGGGAGAAAGCGCAGGCGTAAAAAGAATTGACATGTCAATTCTTTATGCAGCAGTGCAGGTGCTTTCTCCCATAAGGCCGGCGCTGCAGGATCTGATGTCACAGATGGGGAGGAAGAATACTGTTCCTCCTCCCCTGTGTGACATGTGACCGCCCCATTTGGGTTTCGCAATGTATTAATATACAATGCTAAACCCAAATTAAAGTAAAGCAAATGTGTTAAAAATAATAAAAATTAAATACCCGTCCAAAGCTGTTCCGGTTACCGGGAGCCGAGACAATCGCAAGTTACGAGCTGGCAGGACCTACATGATGTCATCAGGCGCTGTGATTGGCCGCTCGCGGTCATGTGATATGTGCTGTCATATGATGCGCATATCACCTTACCGCGAGTGGCCAATCACAGCGCCCGATGATATCACGCAAGGTCCTTGCAGGTCGATACTTGTGGTTGTGCCGGCTCCTGGCTCCCCGAACACCCACCGGGGGGTAAGTATTCATTATTTATATTTTAATACATCTGTCTTTCTTTAATTTAGGTTTCGCAGTATATGTTAATACACTGCGAAATCAAATGTAGCTGGCAGACATGCCACAGAGGGATGAGGGACCAGGGTTCTTCCTCCCCTCTGTGACATCACTTCTCCCCCGGGCCCGTAAAAAAGTGTGCTGTGTGAAAGCACTGCTTCTTTTTTTGCGCAGGTGCAAAACGCTGCTAAAAGCGCCCGCGCAAAAAAAAACGCTGTGTGAACATAGCCTTAAAGTGTTCCCGAAATTGAACATATACGGGCCTTATTGTTTTACCGATATAAAAGCGGTGACAAGGACAAAAAATGGTGTAGACAACCCATTTTGTTTTGCAAGTAATGAGATCTGTAAAATTATGCAAATAATTGCCAATTCGCACCGGATTTTCACCATAGTGAACATTTCAAAACAAACAGTTTTTGCATCGGAAGTTACCCTTCAGACCTTCCCTATCCAACCAAGTTTTTTGTTTCTCTGTTTTTAGTCTATTTTTTATCAAAAAATCTCTCAAATTTTTAGACCTACGGTAAGTTATTAAAGGCTGACCTAACCCCATGGTTTGTAAAATGTTATCATTTTCCAAGACATGCCAATGCTTTAAACGTTCTTTTTATTGTTTCTTGTAAAGGGCTGTATTTAAAATTAAGCAAGAAACGTTTCCCAGATCTCTCTTTATCTATGGTTTTTGTAATGTTTATCAAAAGCTTTTTTTTTGCGCCTAGTAATTGTTTTGGATAGCCACGTTCTATGAAGATTTTTTTCCATTGCACTGGCCTGTTTTTTCATGGTTTCTTCATTGTTATTTATCTGTTTAAGTCTCAAAAACTGACTAAAAGGCAATGCTTGTTTTGTATGAAAGGGATGGTTACTATTGAAGTGAAGGAGTGCATTCCATGCAGACGGCTTTTTGAAGACTGATCTTTGTATCTCACCATTGATGATATCTAATTTTACATCCAAAAATTGTAGAGACTGGCCTCCAAACTTTGAAGTGAAAAACATGTTGAACCTATTTTTCTGATTGAGGTATTTTACGAAGTCGATGAAGATTTCCTCTGTCCTTTCCCACACGATAAAGATATCGTCCATATATCGTAAATATGATTTTATATGTTTTAGAAACTGATTATTCAGGTTGTAAACCATCTCCTCCTCCAATGCTGCCAGAAAAATATTGGCAAAAGTACAGGCTGCGGGGTACCCATCGCGGTACCCCTGCACTGCAAATACCAAGTGTCTAAAAATCTAAAGGCGTTTTTTAAAACAAAGGAGAGGGAGTCGCTTATAAAATTAGCAAAGGAAATATCCTTGCCCGGAATTCAACACTGCCTGTCTCACTACTTCGACTCCCAAAGTATGGGAAATATGCGTATACAGACTTTCGATATATATAGATGCGAGACTATAATTTTCTTTCCAAGCAATACCGTCAATTGATTCAACAAAATCAGTGGTGTCCTTTATAAACGCTGGTATTTGTTTAAGAAGTGGTCTCAGGAGCCAATCCAAACAAGTTCAAGCTGCCCTGCAGTCCGAGGGTACAACAGTGTCAACCCGTATTATCCATCAGCATCTGAATGAAAAGGGACTGTATGGTAGGATACCCAGGAAGGCCCCACTTCTTACCCAGAGACATAAAAAAGGCAGGCTGGAGTTTGCCAAAACTTACCCGAGAAATCCGTGTGCATGGCATTATGAAGTCTGAAGACTACCAACAAATTTTGTAGCATAATCTAGGGCCCAGTGTGATAAAGCTGGGTCTCCCTCAGAGGTCATGGGTCTTCCAGCAGGACAATGACCCAAAACACACTTCAAAAAGCACTAGAAAATGGTTTGAGAGAAAGCACTGGAGACTTCTAAGGTGGCCAGCAATGAGTCCAGACCTGAATCCCATAGAACACCTGTGGAGAGATCTAAAAATGGCAGTTTGGAGAAGGCACCTTTCAAATATCAGGGACCTGGAGCAGTTTGCCAAAGAAGGATGGTCTAAAATTCCAGCAGAGCATTGTAAGAAACTCATTGATAGCTACTGGAAGCGGTTGATCGCAGTTATTTTGGCTAAAGGTTGTGCAACCAAGTATTAGGCTGAGAGTGCCAATACTTTTGTCTGGCCCATTTTTGGAGTTGTTGTGTGAAATGATCAATGTTTTGCTTTTTGCTTCATTCTCTTTTGTGTTTTTTAATTGAAGACAAATTAAGTGAAGATAATAATACCAAAGAATTTGTGATTGCAATCATTTTCTGGAAGAAACTGAGTATTATCTGACAGAATTGCAGGGGTGTCAATACTTTTGGCCATAAATGTACATGTTAGAGCAATTTTTGGAGCAATTTTTTATATATTCTGTGATGAAACAAAAAAAAGAAAGAAAAAACAACAATTGACGTAAAAACGTTTTTGTGCACACAAACTCATCATCTGTACACCACTTAAAACTTAGCGAATGCTACTTATTATGCAAATATCCTTTCATGTTTGATAAATATACAGAATACTTAATTTTCTCAATATTAATATTCAGACCCTCAAGGTACAAAGTCCCCAATTTAAATATCCAAAAGGATTCTCTTAGGATTAATATACAGTGGGCACAGAAAGTAACGTATATACTCGTGTATAAGCCGACCCGTGTATAAGCCGACCCCCCTACTTTTGCCCCCAAAACCTTGGAAAACCTATTGACTCGTGTATAAGCCGAGTGTGGACCCCAGCACAGGTATACAGCCCCCAGCAGTGTGGTATACAGCAGCCTCCCCAGTGGTATATACAGCAGCAGCCCCAGTGGTAGTATACAGCAGCAGCCCCAGTGGTATATACAGCAGCAGCCCCAGTGGTGTATACAGCAGCAGCCCCAGAGGTATATACAGCAGCCCCAGAGGTATATACAGCCACAGTGGTAGTATACAGCAGCCACAGAAGTATATACAGCCCCAGTGGTAGCATACAGCAGCCCCAGTGGTAGTATACAGCAGCCCCAGTGGTATATACAGCCCCAGTGGTAGTATACAGCAGCCCCAGAGGTATATACAGCAGCCCCAGTGGTATGGCTTATATTGGCACCAGCCTACTACATCACACATACCTACATATCACATACACTAACAAAAACACACACACCACATATACACATATATACACATACACACACACATACACACAGCTTCCTACCTTGTCCCCCCGTTCTGCAGTGCCTCCGGTGTCCTCCGTGCCGACCGCTGTGCTGCCTCCTCGATCCTCTTCTTCTGTGCTGGGATGTCCTCTGTGCCTTCCGGTGTCCTCCAAGCTCCGTTCCCGGTCTGCTGTGCCTTGTGGTTCCCCTGCTTTGGTTCCATCATCATCGGTGCTGGGGGCCGCCATCCTCCTTCTTCCCTCCGCCCCTGGCCAGTGATGTCAGAGCAGGCCGCGCTGTGATTGGCTAGCACCCGTGACACGTGATCATGGGTGCTAGCCAATCACAGCGCAGCCTGCTCTGACATCACTGTGACATCACTGGCCGGGGGCGGAGGGAAGAAGGAAGATGGCGGCCCCCAGCACCGATGATGATGGAACCGAAGCAGGGGGAACCACAAGGCACAGCAGACCGGGAACGGAGCACGGAGGACACCAGAGGCACTGCAGAACGGGGGACAAGGTAAGAAATACTGCGCAGCGCCCCCCACCATAGGATTACCATATTGACCCGTATTTAAGCCGAGGGGGGGACTTTTCAGCCCAATTTTTGGGCTGAAAAACTCGGCTTATACACGAGTATATACGGTATTTAGACCCCTTTAAATTTTCACTCTTTATTGCATTGCAGCTATTTGGTAAATTCAAAAAAGTTCATTTTTTCTCATTAATTTACACTCTGCACCCCATCCTCTCTGAAAAAAAACAGAAATGTAGAAAATTTAGCAAATTTAAAAAAAAAGAAAAACTGAAATATCACATGGTCATAAGTATTCAGACTCTTTGCTTGGACACTTATAGTTAAGTCACATGCTATCCATTTCATTGTGATCCTCCTTGAGATGGTTTGACTCCTTCATTGGAGTCCACCTGTGTTTAATTAAACTGATTTGGAAAGGATAATTTTCACAGAGAATATTAGTAATAGAAGTGCTAAGGCACATGTGCCACTGCTATCATTACCTTTATTGCATCACAATGCGTTTCCATGGCGGGCCGCCGTCGTCATCAGGTAGATTTTCAGTGGATAAATCATTTATGCAATCATTATTTCACCATCCCAGGGCTGAAAGAGCTGATGTGAGCCAGAGTCACCGTTATCATGTTGAAGGACCTGTAAGCCTGGGTCTTTGTTATTAGGCTAAAGGACCTGCGGTGACGTAATAGGAATGTCAGTGTCACATGATCGACCCCAGCGAGTCACCTGACTGGAACAAGGAGTTATCCACGGAGGATTCTCGGCCGGCGGTGCTTGCATCTTAATCCGAATACACCGAGGTTGTGCAGGGATTGCACAACCTCACAAGGTGAGAGACAAATCCCCACACACATTTTAATGAGGCCCCACTAGACCACCAGGTACTTCTCATGGTTGCGCTTTCTTCAACTTCTTTTCTCACATTGATTTAGAAAGGCACACACCTGTCTATATATGACCTCACAGTGCATGTCAAACCAAATGAGAATCATGAGGTCAAAGGAACTGCCCAAGGAGCTCAGAGACAGAATTGTGGCAAGGCACAGATCTGGCCATGGTTACAAAAGAATTTCTGCAGTACTCAAGGTTCCTAAGAGCACAGTGGCCTCGATAATCCTTAAATGGAAGATGTTTGGGACCACCTAGACCTGGCCGTCCAGCCAAACTGAGCAATTATGGGAGAAGTGTCTTGATGAGAAGAACCACCCCAAGAGCACTGTGGCTGCGCTCTAGAGATGCAGTAGGGAGAAAGTTCCATGAAGTCAACTATCACTGCAGGCCTCCACCAGTCGGGCATTTATGGCAAAGTGGCCTGACAGAACCCTCTCCTCAGTGCAAGGCATATGAAAACCTGCATAAAGTTTGCAAAAAAACACATGAACGACTCCTAGACTGTGAGAAATAAAATTCTCTGTTCTGATGAGACAAATATAGACATTTTTGGTGATAATTCTAAGCAGTATGTGTGGAGAAAACCAGGCACTGCTCATCACCAGCCCAATACAATCCCAACAATGAAACATTGTGATGGCGGCATCATGCTATGGAGCTGTTTTTCAGCTGCAGGGACACGACTGGTTGCAATTGAACTAAACATGAATGGGGCCAAGTACAGAGATATCCTGGCTGAAAACCTCTTCCAAATTATTCTGGACCTCAGATTTGGCCGAAGGTTCATCAGCCAACAATACAATGACCCTAAGCACACAGCTAAAATAACAAAGGACTGGCTTCAGAACAACTCTGTGACTGTTCTTGACTTGCCCAGGCACAGCCCTGACCTAAACCCAATTGAGCATCTCTGTAGAGACCTGAAAATGGCTGTCCAATGTTCACCATCCAACCTGATGGAACTGAAGAGGATCTGCAAGGAAGAATGGCAGAGTACCCCCAAATTCAGGTGTGAAAAACATGTTGCATCATTCCCAAGAAGACTTTTGGCTGTACTAGCTCAAAAGGTGCTTCTACTCAATACTGAGCAAAGGGTCTGAATACTTATGACAATGTGGTATCTCAGTTTTTATTTTTGAATAAATTTGCAAAAATTTCCACATTTCTGTTTTTTTTAAGTCAAGATGGGGTGCAGAGTGTACATTATGAGAAAAAAATTAACTTTTTTGAATTTACCAAATGACTGCAATGAAACAAAGAGTGAAAAATGTAAAGGGGTCTGAATACGTTCCATACACACTGTAAAAAGGTGATTTTTTTTGTTGACTCTGAGACCTGTTGAAATATAAGGAGTTTCATAATAGAAGGATCCTAATTATGGGAAGTTAAAAATGTCACTATGAAATTTAACCCCTTCTCTGATATTGTGGCGGTGTGTGTTTAGTCGCTTCCGCATAGTTTGGGTGGTTTGTCCAATATATTGCAAACCACACCTGCACTCCATCATATATACAATATATGACGAACCATAATTAAAGGACCCATTGATCTTAAAAGTTTCTCTTGTTGTTACAGAATGGAAATCAGGGGCCCCATGCTGTAAAACCCCACAGCAAAAACTCTGTGGTGTCACCAGCCATGAAGCTCAAAGGAGTCATTGGTAAATACACAAGACAGAGATTCATCCCTTTGTGTAATCTGGCTCGGGGTGACAAGATTTTTTAGATTAACATTTCTCCTAAAAATTACAGAGTTTTTTTGGTAAAGAAGTGGAGAGGATAGTGTCACATTGGAAAATATGCCAATTTTTTTTTTATTATCTGCTTGACATTATTATATGAACTGTTAAAGGTTGCAATTAGACTATAACAATAGGGATTCTTCTTTGTTTCGGTTGTATTGTCTCTGTGATTTTTCATTCTAGAGAGACAATCATCCTGTTTTAGAGGTTTGGTTCTATTATAAGAATCCGATAAAATATTTTTGAGGTACCCTTTCTTAATAAACCTGCTTTGCAGGATTTTAGCTTCCTGGATAAAGTCAGACTGGCGTGTACAGTTCTTTCGTACATGTCAGAACTGACCATACTGGATGTTTCTGATCCATGTCCACCGGAAAATTCCAGGTAACTAGTCACGTCCACCTCCTTGAAGAAGGTGGATGTGGAGAAGACTCCCAAGGTTTCCTTCTTAACAGTAAGATCAAGAAACTGAATTTGATCTTCAGAGATGGTGGCCGACAATTTCAGACCGCCAAGTGTTCTGATTCAGGTTTTGGACAAAGGAGTTGGCCTCCTCAATCGACCCCGCTCCTTACAAAAAATAAATCATCACTGAAATGTTTATAAAAAAAAAAGGATGTGGCCCATTAGTGTGAAAGACTGCGCAATGTGAAGGAACTCAAAACGCCACATGAACAGGTTGGCGTAACTTAGGGCGAATCTCGTTCACATCATACAGCCACTCAACTGCCGATAGACCGCCCCCTCAAAAGAAAAAACATTGTGCTTCAAAATAAAACCAATACAATTAAGAATGAAGAGTTTAGAATACCATGGTGAAACAGGCCATTGATGACAGATATGAGAGACATGGAGCAGTGTACAAAAGAAGAGTCCAAAATTCCAGTTGCAAGGTGTAAGAAGCTTGTTGATGGTTATAACCGCATACAACTTCTAAAGAAAGTGAGGCATCGTGGATACATAGATTGCAATTATTTTAAATATGAGCTAATGAGCAGTGATAAGCAAACCTGAACTGTAATAATAATAATCTTTATTTTTTTGTATAGTGCTAACACATTCCTCAGCGCTTTCAAATAAAGTTTTGGATTTGCGCCTGACACCTAATGTCCAATGCTCAGATCCAAACACAGACTTCTCGCGGGAGTTCATGTTCAAGTTTGTAGTTTGATGCTGAATAAACTTTATAGAAAGGCTATAGTGCAGCCAATCAACAAGCTATGTGGCTGTGGGCACTTCCTTGCTGAGCCTTGCACAGCCTTGCACAGCCTTGCTGAGAATTGACTTCTATGGGGTTTGGGGTCCATGGTCAAGTTCTGGTACTGAACCGAACTTGTAACTGCAGTTCATTCGAACCAGGTGAACCCGAACATCCATGTGTCCGCTCATCCCTAATAATGAGTTTTCTCTAACATAAAATAAAACTTTTTTAAATTTCTTTCTCTTCCCTTTTCTTTATTTTTTTACTTATTTTTTTATTTTAATTGGTGTTCCAAACATGCTGTTGCATTTTTCTATTACCTTTTCCAAATGAAACTGGTACTAGAGTATCAGGGAATGCCAAATTAAACATTTTACTACGGAGTGAATTTCATTAGTATTTAAATATTTTAAACAAATTATATAAGTGGTTAGCACTGCATCATTTGCAGCACTGAGGTCCCAAGGTCCTGGGTTCAATTCCCACCAAGGACATTAAGGACAACATCTGCAAGGAGTTTGTATGTTCTCCCCGTGTTTGCATGGGTTTCCTCGGGCACTCCGGTTTCCTCCCACATTGTAAAAGACATACTGATAGGATATTTAGATTGTGAGCTCTGAGAGAGACAGCATTACTGATGTATTTAAAGTGCTATGGAATTAATAATGCTATATAAATGAATAAATATAATTATTATTATTATATATAATTATTCACACTTTTTTCCATTTAAGACACCAGACTACTTTACATCTTTATTGTTTCAGTGTCAGTTATAAGGATGTCAGAAATATTACTTTCAAAGTTATATTAGCTAACCACACAAGGTGAAGCTTCTGATATCTATTTAGGTAATATTTTATCTCTCAGACCCTTCATCCTCATTACTTACATTTTCTGAGATAATGACCTTTGGTTTTCATTGGCTGTAAGCCATAATCATCTACGTTAACATAAAAAACACTTAAAATAGATCACTCTAGTGTGGTCCTGTCAAAACATCCGATAGGAGCACAGGCGAAATGGAAGTAACAGCTGGGCCCGATTTCAGGGGAACAATGGGATCACATCCTTCAGATGATTCCTAGGCTGTCTCTTAGTGAGCCCAGCCAGTTATCACAGCTTTACGTTTTGTACAGGGTATATACAGTTAGGGCCAGAAATATTTGGACAGTGACACAAGTTTTGTTATTTTAGCTGTTTACAAAAACATGTTCAGAAATACAATTACATATATAATATGGGCTGAAAGTGCACACTCCCAGCTGCAATATGAGAGTTTCCACATCCAAATCGGAGAAAGGGTTTAGGAATCATAGCTCTGTAATGCATAGCCTCCTCTTTTTCAAGGGACCAAAAGTAATTGGACAATGGACTCTAAGGGCTGCAATTAACTCTGAAGGCATCTCCCTCGTTAACCTGTAATCAGTGAAGTAGTTAAAAGGTCAGGGGTGGATTCCAGGTGTGTGGTTTTGCATTTGGAAGCTGTTGCTGTGACCAGACAACATGCGGTCAAAGGAACTCTCAATTGAGGTGAAGCAGAACATCCTGAGGCTGAAAAAAAAGAATAAATCCATCAGAGAGATAGCAGACATGCTTGGAGTAGCAAAATCAACAGTTGGGTACATTCTGAGAAAAAAGGAATTGACTGGTGAGCTTGGGAACTGTAAAAGGCCTGGGAGTCCACGGATGACAACAATGGTGGATGATCGCCGCAAACTTTATTTGGTGAAGAAGAACCCATTCACAACATCAACTGAAGTCCAGAACACTCTCAGTGAAGTAGGTGTATCTGTCTCTAAGTCAACAGTAAAGAGAAGACTCCATGACAGTAAATACAAAGGGTTCACATCTAGATGCAAACCATTCATCAATTCCAAAAATAGACAGGCCAGAGTTAAATTTGCTGAAAAACACCTCAAGAAGCCAGTTCAGTTCTGGAAAAGTATTCTATGGACAGATGAGACAAAGATCAACTTGTACCAGAATGATGGGAAGAAAAAAGTTTGGAGAAGAAAGGGAACGGCACATGATCCAAGGCACACCACATCCTCTGTAAAACATGGTGGAGGCAACGTGATGGCATGGGCATGCATGGCTTTCAATGGCACTGGGTCACTTGTGTTTATTGATGACATAACAGCAGACAAGAGTAGCCGGATGAATTCTGAAGTGTACCGGGATATACTTTCAGCCCAGATTCAGCCAAATGCTGCAAAGTTGATTGGACGGCGCTTCATAGTACAGATGGACAATGACCCCAAGCATACAGCCAAAGCTACCCAGGAGTTCATGAGTGCAAAAAAGTGGAACATTCTGCAATGGCCAAGTCAATCACCAGATCTTAACCCAATTGAGCATGCATTTCACTTGCTCAAATCCAGACTTAAGACAGAAAGACCCACAAACAAGCAAGACCTGAAGGCTGCGGCTGTAAAGGCCTGGCAAAGCATTAAGAAGGAGGGTTTGAAAGATATTCTTAATATGGTTTTTTATTTATTTAATATGCTTATTGTTAGAATTGTACATGTACTGATGTCTAATCTTGTATGGTTTAAAAACTTTAATAAAAAACATCTAATTAAAAAAAAAATAGATCACTCTGTTTGTAATGACTCTAAATATGTTTCACTTTACGTATTGAATTACTGAAATTAATGTTTTGATGATATTCTAATTCATTGAGATGCACCTGTGATTTCTTTAATATTTAATTAACTTAAAGTACAAGATTTAGTTTATTGCTTCCTTTGTATGTAAATTTATATGTTTTGGTTTAAACTCTATGGCAATACAATAGCACATGGCATGTGTATTTAAGAGTTAATCCAATAAACTAATTAACCTTATTCATGAATATGATAATGAGTTATTTTAGTCATGTTGGAGCTTCATAAAGGATATTATTTAAGTTTGTGTTATCCTTACTGGAATCATTCTGTTTGAAAAAGACTGAGGTTTAGCAGATACATGTCATTTATTATTTATTATATTATTTTGATGATCTGTTGGAATAAATCTTGAAAAACCACTTTACTACATGAGTGTCAATCATTCTATCATTACTGGTGTCAAGATAGGCAAATAATTCTCTCTAAGAAAAACTTCAAGGACAGACTGACATTCTGCAAGAAGTACATGGATTTTCTGATGAAGCACCTTTTATATTGTTTCAGGCATTTAGAAAAATGATGGCACAAAATACATAATCGCTACCATGAGCCCTGTGTTGTACCAACAGTAAATATCCTGTGTAAAGTTACTTTTCATCCATGGTGTTGAGGAGAGCCATAGGATCAAAAACTTAACCTCAAGACATAGAAGATTGAAAGAAATGACCCATAAAGTGTATTATTTCACATTACATAAGCTTGTTTAGATCAAAAGATGGCTGCCATTTTCGGTTTCATCACACCATGCCCTATTCCGTGAGGAAGCTTCCATAGAAGGACTAACCAATCACAGAACGACGCGTCGCCTCGAGGTACCCAATCAAGACCACACCCCATGATGACCTCATGGACCAACCCATCCTGATGACCTCATGGATCCGCCCATGGACTAGCCCTTTGCCCAATCCATTAACCAATGAATACATCCAATTATTCCCATTCTAGAGCTAACCGAGTCGCTTACTGAGTTTATTGGCTGCCCAGGTGGCTCTGTACACCTACAGCACCTGCTACAAAGAAATGAGAGCGGTGCCATCCTCCTTGCAGCGGTGAGCACCGAGACAGCGGCGGGCACAAGGACAGCAGCGTGCAGCTCAGAGCGTTGCCGGAATGCAGCAGGGACCAGTGAGAAGTGTCCCTGTCTGTGTTTATGCACCCCTGTGTGTGCCCCTGTGTGTGTCCCTGTATGTTTGTGTGCCCCTGTGTTTATGTGCCCGTGTGTGTGTGCCCCTGTGTGTGCCCCTGTGTGTTTGTGTGCCCCTGTGTGTGTGTCCCTGATACCATATTTGGGGATGATGCGATTTCTTTATTGGGGGCTGCAAGGGGATGATAAAGAGTCCTTTTTTTGTTTAGCAATAAATGTGAATTCTTGGTCATGGACAAGTAAGACACCCCCCGAAAATAAGACATGGCGCGTCTTTCAGAGCAAAAATTAATATAAGACACTGTCTTATTTTCGGGGAAACACGGTAGTAGTTACAATATAAGGCTATGTTCACACTGTGTGTTTTTGATCCATTTCTTGTGCGTTTTTCTCTCTTTTTCTGCTAGACAAGTGGATCAGCTTTTCAAAAAATGCATCAGAAATGGATCATCTGTTTTGGATGTTTTTGATGCATTTTGGTGCATTTTTTAGCCAGTACAGAATGGTTTCAACAGGAAAAGCGGATCAGAAAAGTGCAGCCATAATTGCCATCTTATTATTTTTGCGGATCACTTTCCAAGGGAAAAAACACACCAAGTTATGAAAGCACAGATTGAACAGCAAAACTGGAAAACCCATTGACTTTGCTGGGATTCAATTTAAAGGGAACCTGTCAGCTCATTTATGCCCCCCAACTATCAATGTCTGTACCTGTAGCTTCCAAGTACTATTCTAACCATCCCTGTCTGAGCTCATAGTGTAATGTTAAAAGGTGAAAAAAGACATTTATACACTTACAGTTTCTTATGTAAATAAGGCAGTGATTACACCTTTGAGAATGAAATCTTTCTGGCAGGTTAATAGTTAACTTATTTCCAACTTCTCTTCATAAAGGACCTGTTTGATGTCCCAATCATGTGACCATAGTGGGCGCAGCTAAATAAGCAAATCATTATGAGCGAGGAAGACTTAGTTCCGCCTATTGTAGTCACATGGTTGTGACATCATACAGGTCTGAAATTTGGCTGAAATGTTAGCTCTTAACCTGCCAGATAGACTACATCCTCCAAGGTGCACATTGTCTCATTTACATAAGAAAAATGGATTAGAATTCTCTTTCGGGGAATCCTCCACGACAGCACAACAGGAGGTTGCCTCTTGGTCCTAACCGGGGCAGGAAACACAAGAAAGAGGTTAAATAGCCACTCCCACCTCTCATCACCAGTGTTTATCAAGGACCAATGGAAAAAAGAAGTTCCAAGATTTACTTATAAAAGGAGGAAGAGAAAATGTTTTATTCAAATAAGGGAGGGAGTTACTCATGCTGTCGTGGAGGATTCCCCGAAAGAGAATTACCAGTAAGTCTAATTCTGTTTTCTCCTCCCATCCTCTACAACAGCACAACAGGAGTAATACCAAAGAAAAAATTCTAGGGATGGACTACAGCTTGAAGGACTTTCCTTCAGAAGCCCAGATCCGCATGTTTAAGGACATCTAGTCTGTAGTGCTTGGCGAAGGTATGAATTGAAGACCAAGTGGCAGCTTTGCAGATCTGCTCGATGGTAGCATCCGCCTTCTCAGCCCTGGAAACAGACACTGAATGAGTGGAATGTGCTTTCAGGTTGATTGGAGGAAAGAGATCTTGACACGAATATGTCTCCGAAATGGCATGCTTGTCCACGTTGCGATCGTATTTCTGGAAGCTTTTTTACCCTTGTTATGACTGCCAAACTGGACAAACAGATTATTATGCAATCTCCAGGACTGAGTTTGTTGAAGATAGAGTAAGGGTACCTTTACACGCGGCAACATTTCTAGGAATTTCACTGGCAACTTACTGGTTGCAGTGAAATCATGGACACATTGTTCTATCTTGTTGCTGTGTACAAATGGAACAATGTCTCCATGATTTCACTGCAACCAGTAAGTTGCCAGTGAAATTCCTAGAAAAGTTGCCGCATGTAAAGGTACCTTAAGACAGTTCTGCGTACATCTAACGTATCAAAATCTCGTTCCTTTTCATTCTTGGGGTTTTGACAAAAGGATGGTAGGACAATCTCTTAAGATCTATGGAAATCTGACGAGACCATAGGAAGAAAGGATTGATCGAGTCATAGAATAAGTCTATCATGCAGAATTTTGAGGTAAGGCTCCGTAATAGAAAGAGCCTGGAGTTCACTGACTCTCCTAGCTGATGATATGGCAACAAGAAACGCAGTTTTCCAAGAGAGTCTACTTAAGTGTACAGAAGATAACGGTTCAAAGGATAGCCTAGAGCCCTAGACAGTCCATTCAGATCAATGTTAAAATCCCATGGCAGACAGGAATTGAACCTTGTCGGGCGAAGTCTTGAAGCTGACCTCCTAAATGTTCGGATCCATGGATGATCAGCCAGGGTTTGATCAAAGTAACTGAGCCGAGACTTGCACCTTAAGAGAACTAGGCTGCAACCCTTTGTCAAGTCCATCTTGTAGAAAGTCAAGGATCTTAGCAATGTTGGGGTGGAATGGATCCGGAGGGGACGCGCAACAGCAGGTATGAAAGACCTTCCAGACCTCAGCATAGATCGTGTTCGTCACTGGTTTTCTACTACCTTGTAGGGTAGTGATCACTTTATCAGTCCTCTCATTTTAAAAATGTTGGCTTCAGAAGCCAGGCCGCCAGGCGTAGGTGTTCTAGGTTGGAGTAAAGGATCAGACCCTAATGTAGTAGGTCTTGAATGCTATATGCGAATCAAGCTGATCCAACTATCTAAACATGGATCTAGCCATACATGTAGAGGCGGTTAGATGTTTACACAAAAGAGGATGATTCCCAGGACCTCTTTAGCAGACTATTTGCCTTCCGATCCATAGGATCCTTTAATTGGGAAGCATCCTCAAAGGGCAGAGTAGTTTTATTGGCTACCTTCGCAATTTGGACGTCAATTTTTGGAAGTTCAGACCAGATTTTGGATATTGAGACATCCAAAGGAAATCTCCCTTTCATTCCTTCTGGGATAACATAACGCTTCTCTGGGAATTTCCACTCATCCAATATCTTTTCTTTCTTATTATCATGGACTGGTAACACAGACGTTTTCTTTGAACGCAATCCCCCAAACATAATTCCCTGCACTGATTGGGCCGACTCTTCTTCCACCACCCCCTTAGTGGCTCTTACAGCTGAGACTAGTTCAGAAATGCTGTCAGAGGAAAAATAATAACATCTAGGGGCATCACAGCTTTGGGGCGTATCTGAATCTTCAGCTAGACCCTCATCTGAACCAGAAGCATCTGAATCCTCTGGTGCAAAATCCACCAGTGTAACCTTCCGCTTTTTAGGTGTCGGGGGGCCATTGAAGGGGAATTTGAGACCGAAGCCATGGAGGATCTAATCTCCTGTTTAATGAGAGTTTTTAACTCATCATTTAAGGACGGCTTTTCTTCACTCATTACTTGTTCAGTGCATGGGAGGCACAGAATTTTCTTATGTGTCGAAGACAACTTCTTATTACAAACACCACATCTACGAGAAAGGGTCTTCAGCTTCTATGTCTGTTCCTTTCCTCCCTGTAAAACATAACAGGGAGAGAAGGGATGACAACCTAGCCCCAAGAGAGCTATAAACCTCCTACCAAGTTACTCACTGGGCCTGAGGTAGCGCTGGGCTCTGCATCTACAGCCAGGGAGATACCTTCTGGATCAGACATCATGAAACAACAAGTGTCCTACCTGAGAGTGGTGAGCTCTGCCAGGGCTCCTTATACCAAGAGGATCCGTGACTCAGTGCTTGTCATCCGATACCCGTCCTCCCTCGTGGTTCCCCTGCGGTGGCCGGTATTGCCGGAGGACGGGTGCCAAGGGAAACCGGAAGTCACGTGCGTTCCAAGCTGGGACGCAACCCAGAAGTGACACGCTCGGTGTGTGACATCACATCCTGGTGTGAACTCCGCCGGCCACACAGAAAGGAGGAAGGCCGAGGAGCTGCAGGAGGACCCTGGCCCAGCTGCAACGCTCAGCTTAGCCTGAAGGCGCAGCAGAGCGGTGCAGTCCTGTTCCTCCTGGAGCAGGAGCGGCCCAGAAAGGAAGGAGCAACAGCCCGATCGACCCGCCGCCCAGCTACCTGGTAGGGAGACTGCTTTGCTGGCCCCACAGCCTCAGGAAGAAACCTCTTTGTGCCCCATAGGTACAGGAAACTTTGATGATAGGAGGTGGGAGGGGCTATTTAACCTCTTTCCTGCCCCTGTTAGGGCCAAGAGGAAACCTCCTGTTGTGCTGTCGTAGAGGATGGGAAGAAAAATGTAAATGCATATTTGCTTTTTTTATTTTTACTTTTAGCATTACACTATGAGCTTAGACAGGCATTGTTAGACTAGTATTATGAAGCTACAGACAAAGATGGCTGGGGGGCATAAACGTCCTGACAGGTTCCCTTTAAGTGAAGCATTCACTGCCTTTTCACTGCAAAAACATCCCAAAAAAACAGATAAAAATGCACAGTGTGAATATAGCTTAAAAACACAGTATGTTAAGAGCTGGTCTACAAGGAAAACAGAGCCATGATAGATATACCGTATATACTCGTGTATAAGCCGACCCGTGTATAAGCCGACCCCCCTACTTTTGCCCCCAAAATCTGGGAAAACCTAGTGACTCGTGTATAAGCCGAGGGTGGACCCCAGCACAGGTATACAGCCCCCAGCAGTGTGGTATACAGCAGCCTCCCCAGTGGTATATACAGGCCCCAGCAGTGTTACAGCAGCCTTCCCAGTGGTAGTATACAGCAGCAGCCTTCCCAGTGGTAGTATACAGCAGAAGCCTTCCCAGTGGTAGTATACAGCAGCAGCCTTCCCAGGGGTAGTATACAGCAGCAGCCTTCCCAGGCGTAGTATACAGCAGCAGCCTTCCCAGGGGGGTAATATACAGCAGCAGCCTTCCCAGGGGGGTAGTATACAGCAGCAGCCTTCCCAGGGGGGTAGTATACAGCAGCAGCCTTCCCAGGGGGGTAGTATACAGCAGCAGCCTTCCCAGGGGTAGTATACAGCAGCAGCCTTCCCAGGGGTAGTATACAGCAGCAGCCTTCCCAGGGGGGGTAGTATACAGCAGCAGCCTTCCCAGGGGGGGTAGTATACAGCAGCAGCCTTCCCAGGGGGGTAGTATACAGCAGCAGCCTTCCCAGGGGGGTAGTATACAGCAGCAGCCTTCCCAGGGGTAGTTTACAGCAGCAGCCCCAGGTGTATCTACAGCAGCCCCCCAGTGTATACAGACAGACCCCCCCAGTGGCACTAGCCCCCCATCATAAGAACAGCCCCCCACACTTTGCAGAGCCCCCCTGCTTTGCAGAGCCCCCCCGCTGCATAATCTTACCATCCAGGGTCTTCTTCACCGGAGGTCCTGCAGTCCATCCTCGCACGCTCTGTTCCCGGTCTCCTGTGACCCGGCGGTCGCAGTGGAATGACGTCACCGCGCCGGGTCACGTGAGACCACAACACAGCGCGCAATGATGACTGCAGGACCTCCGGTGAAGAAGACCCTGGATGGTAAGATTATGCAACGGGGGGGCTCTGCAAAGCGGGGGGGGCTCTGCAAAGCGGGGGGGCTCTGCAAAGCGGGGGGGGCTCTGCAAAGCGGGGGGGCTCTGCAAAGCGGGGGGGCTGTTCTTATGATGGGGGACTAGTGCCACTGGGGGGGTCTGTCTGTATACACTGGGGGGGCTGTATGCACGGCTCCCCCTGCCACTGTGATGGGCGGGGGGAGCCGTGCATATCTAATGAGCGGCCCCACGTGACGGGCCGCTCATTCAGCAGCCTCCCCCCGCCTCCTCCAGACTCTCCAGCACCCGGACACCATAGGATTACCGTATTGACCCGTGTATAAGCCGAGGGGGTGACTTTTCAGCCCAATTTTTGGGCTGAAAAACTCGGCTTATACACGAGTATATACGGTAATCTTAAATTGATAGATGGTGAATGGGAATTTTTCTGCATTCTCACATAGAGTACAGCAACATATAATACAGGTTCTCACACAATAAAATACCTCTTCAAATACACCATGTTCCAAATTATTATGCAAATGTTCTTTTTCTCTGATTTTCCTAAATAGTCGGTGCAAATGCCAGTCAGTGTAATAAAAGTCATCACCCGTTAGAGTATACATCGAATTTTATAGAAGAAACCTCCCAATGATAACAGTATAATCTTCAAAATTAAAAAACCTCTAAATGCACTGTTCCAAATTATGAGGCACAGTAGAGTTTGTAAACATTTGATATGTTTGAAAGAACTGAAAATGCTCATTTGTTGCATTTACAGCATTAGGAGGTTCCATTCACTGAAATAAAAAGCTATTTAACTCCAAAACATCCTAACAGGCCAAGTTACATGTTAACATAGGAACCCTTCTTTGATATCACCATCACAATTCTTGCATTCATTGAACTTGAGTTTCTGGAGAGTTTCTACTTGTATTTCTTTGCATGATGTCAGAATAGCCTCCCAGAGATGCTGTTTTGACGTGAACTGCCTCCCACCCTCATAGATCTTTTGCTTGATTATACTCCAAAGGTTCTCTATAGGGTTGAGGTCAGGGGAAGATGGTGGCCACACCATAAGTTTATCTCCTTTTATGCCCATAGCAGCCAATGACACAGAGGTATTCTTTGTAGCATGAGATGGTGCATTGTAATGCATGAAGATGATTTTGCTCCTGAAAGCACATTTTTGCTTTTTGTACCATGGAAGAAGGTTCTTGGTCAGAAACTCTATATACTTTGCAGAGGTCATTTTCACACCTTCAGGAACCTTAAAGGGGCCTACCAGCTGTTTCCGGCCCAAAACATGACTCCTCCACCTCCTTGCTGATGTCGTAGCCTTGTTGGGACATGGTGGCCATCCACCAACCATCCACCACTCCATCCATCTGGACCATCCAGGGTTGCTCGGCACGCATCAGTAAACAAGACTGTTTGAAAATTAGTCTTCATGCATGTCTGGGCCCACTGCAACCGTTTCTGCTTGTAAACTGTTTAGGGGTGGCCGAATAGTAGGTTTATGCACCACAGCAAGCCTTTGAAGGATCCTACACCTTGAGGTTCGAGGGATTCCAGAGGCACCAGCAGCTTCAAATATCTGTTTGCTGGTTTGTAAGGAGGCTTTAGCAGCTGCTCTCTTAATACGATGAACTTTCCTGGCAGAAACCTTCCTCATTCTGCCTTTATCTGCACAAACACATCTGTGCTCAGAATCAGCCACAAATCTCTTCACAGTACGAAGATCACGCTTAAGTTTCTGTGTAATATCTAATGTTTTCATCCCTTGTCCAAAGCATTGCACTATTTGTTGCTTTTCGGCACCATAGAGATCCTTTTTCTTTCCCGTGTTACTTGAAAACTGTGGCCTACTTAATATTGGGGAACACCCAGTTTTCCTTTTATTGGGCTCACCTGCCAAACTAATTATCACATGTATCTGAGATTGATTTCAGTGATCCAAAGAACCCTGAAACACAATACCATCAATGGGTTTCATTGAAAAAAAAAAAAAAAAGAAAAACCCTATAGGCCCCGTTACACGTTTCAACTTCGTTCTCGACCTCATTCAAAAGTGACGTCTGGAACGATGTTGAAACGACATCGTTATTGCGTCGTTACGTGTAAACGCACGATTCAACAATGATAGTTGTTCAAGTCGGAGTTGACAGGTTTTCCTGCATGCAGGAAAACCTGTCAACTTCAACTCCAGCAACCTGCAGCATTGTTCGGTGTGACCCCGCAATAGCGATGTCACGGCCGACTTCGCCCATTCACAGCAGTGAGCAGGGATCGTTTGCGGTGTTTGCGAACAATCCCTGCTCACAACATCGTAGTCCACGATATTTATACATGTGACATTAATGATGTTGGCATGATGTCGGCCACGACCGCGCGCACCCGAGATCGTTGCTGACATCATTTCAACATTGAAGCCTTATGACACTTAAAACCAATTTGCATAATAATTTAGAACGTAGTTTAAATTATGTCTCATTTATATGTGACATTATATTACAAATCATGATCACAGTAAAGGAATAGCAAAAAGACTGATGTGACAGAATTGTTTTGTAAAGGTAAAAAGTATCAGGGTATATCGGTAGTCTCAGGTTCAGTTCCAGTGAAAATAGGTGGTGGTGGTGGGGGGACAGTCTAAAACCTATCTTAGAGCTGTATGCCAAAGGATCCCTGACACGTTTGGTCAGAAAGCTAGATTAGAACTCTAATTGTCCTTGTTCATCTCCCAACACATTTCTTCTGCTAGGAAACGTATATGTATATGTAAAGCGGCCGTCACACACTACAATTTTGTGTGGGAACTCAATGACGATCTCAGGGGTGCGGTTCGTGGACAACATCTTAGTGAGGTCTCACATGTATAGATAACGTTCAGGACGCAGCAGCGATGTTACGTGCAGGTATCGCTCACACAACCAGCAACTGATGCTTGTAAATTATGTGAATAGGAGAAATCGGTCAGGAGATCGGTTATGGTGGTGTCACACAGAACAATGCAGCAGATTGCATGATCGACATCGTGTGATATGGGGTCCGGTTCCAATATCTGTGATTATCGATCTGACCACTTATCGGTAGTCACATCATGCTGTCACACGCAACGACGTCATAGGAGAGATGCCAAATCAGGCACTTTCCAGCGATATGTTTGCATATATCGTAGCGTTTGACGCCCGCCTAACATATATGTGACCAATAAATGGTATAAGGTTTACGGAGACAAGCTACAAACACCTATGCGCAAATGAGTAACATACCAAGAATAGCAGAAAATTGAAAATACTGTATTGAAAAAAAAATTTTTAAATCACATAGAAAATAGGGATGGATACTCAGATTAACCGTACAGGATGAAAAAATTCTCAATGTACATATGAAACGCTCACGTGCCCAGGAGTGGACTCACTGGGCTTGACTACGGTTTATTACCTGGTTTTAATCAGAGCCTCTAATAGCAAGAATGTTGCATTGCAGGTAGAAACTGGGTGCCATTCGAAAGGATGGAGCTGCGACAGCTGGCACCAGAGGTTAGGACAGGGACAGTCCCTGGTATAGGCAGGAGGAGCCAGATGGCTAAAGTAAGCAGTTGTAGATATAGATGGTGGGTACAGACAGGTGCTTGGCATGGCAGATGTAGGCATGTATGAGGCACAGCAGATGCAGATAAGTGCAGGCTCTAGGATGAGACAGGTTAGCAGGTAAACGGGCACAGGTATAGAGACACATGAACAGGACGGAAACTTGAGAACAACCACCAAGTCTGTAGGAGTTAGAATGCTTTGCTCAGGCATGTCCCAATGGGCAAAGGCGCCTTAAACACACTGTGCTTCTCAGCCATAGGCTGAGAAGCATTTTCGGGGTGGGGTGCACTGACCCTTTAAGAAAAGAGAGTATGGTATGCTCTGCTTAAGCATGCTCTCCAGAGACCTGTGCAAGCCCTGGGAGCAAGAAGTAACAGACAGGGACCAAGACAATGCCACGAGGCTGTTGGCGGGGTGAGTATACCATGGATGTCAGTCTCCAAGCAGAGTCGAGACAGGCATTGTGGCGATAGGCCAGCACTACAATATGTACATCCATATTCAAAAATATATATTTAAAAGAAAGTCAGATTTAGAGTCATGAAAGTATCCAAATGAAAAATGTCTGCAACATGCAGCCTGGCTTAAACTGATGAAATGTATAGGGAAGATGTAATGCCAGTTAGGGACTCTAGATGTCTCAATTGGCTGTCAAACAGCAGCATAAGCGAGGTAATAGATATAAGTGCTGATGTCCAACTAAAAACTTACTAATGGATGAGAATTTAGATTATCCAGGGGTTAAAAGACACCCAGACGCACGTTTTGCTTGTGCTTTGTCAGTGGGGGTCATCTTTTTCTATGTTCTCTTGCTGTGGCTGTTTATAATAGTATCCTGACATACTTCAAAGGTAATATCTTTTGTGTTTTTCTGTCATTGGGGCAATTGCATATCATTCATGCTTAGGGTTTCGCGAGTGTAATCGTTATTATTCGCTACTTGCATGGATAGTACAGTATTCGCGATGCTCGGCGAGTAACGCCGCTGCTCATATGTAATGTGTGGATTGTGAACAATCTCGCACAAATTGCCTGCTCCCCTCAGTAAATAATGGGAGCTGGCACCTCAGTGAGAACAGATTGAATGTTAGGGTCTCTCTAGGGGCCACAGCAAGGTGTTTTATGCAGCACAAATGCAAGAAAGCCCACCCTCCAGCCCTTTGCCGGAAAGGCTCGTTTTATGGCCTGATGTGTGTGGGCGGAGGCTATCACTAATTGACTAATATTAGACTCACTATTCGGACGAATATGCGAGTATTAAAAAGTACTCGTTATGAGTATAGCGAGTGCGAATATTTCACTACTCACTCATCAGTATTCAGGTGGCATTGCTTTGACTTCTTTCTAGAGTGAACTGTTTTTTCTCTAATATGTAAAGCAAAATACTATTTTAATTCTTATGAGTATCAGCACTTAAAATAACCAGGGCTGGAGCTAAAGTGTAACAATGCAATGGTGCACATTCACACTGGCCTCATAATGGAACAAAAAAAAAAAAACAGCATACGATGGGAAGCATTGTTACACTTTAGTTCCAGTCCTGGTTTTATTTCATTATGTTTTGCTGAAGTCATGCAATCATAGGTGTGGCTTGCCTTTGAGGTGGACATTATTTAATGTTTACCTTCCCATCTTATGGTGTGCTATGTTGGGACCAGGTCCTGCTTGATCCTGTCCTTGTCATTCCACGCCACAGACAGGTGACAAGTTATTAGTACTGTTTTAGGCAGGGACTGTCCCGATGGGGGTCAACTTGTCGCTGGTGGGACAGCTTACGCATTTTGTTGATCATAATAATGTCACCAAGTACCCTATTTATTTTTTTGCACTTTAGCATTTTACTTTTATTAGTTTAGGGTATTAGCTCACTTCTTGTTTTTTTAGCCCATTGAGACTGCCAGTGTCCTTACCTGGCATTAAATCTTCCCTATACATTTCATCACTTAAGTCAGACTGCATGTTGCAGACATTATTCATTTGGATACTTTCAAAATCTGACTATTTTAAAGAGGACCTGTCACTCCCTGGTGCTATGCTAACTGAATGCAGTACTGAATGCTGCATGTCAGCTGCATTCAGGGAAGGGGTCCCCCATGTCTCTAGTCCCCCTGTAAGTTGTAGAAAAGACTTTATAAAGTTTACAGATAAGGAGTCCAGAGGGATTTACTCATTAATGAGTCATCGTTTTTGTATGGTGTCCTCCCCGCCACCAGCGGCGGCCCCTTCAGTAATTGCGCTCACCCTGGCTGCGGCGGGCGTGGATGGTGCAAAGAGAGTGCGCTGCCGCCGGCATGTCAGCGGGGGAAGCAGCACCGTGCAGGGGTGTGCGGCCACGGGAGGCTGCAGGCAGCCGCCGGCAGGCTGCGCCATAGGTGTAGTAATATGGCGGCGCTTCCGGGGGGGTAGCAATAATCACCAGTTTTGCGCACGCCCCCTTGCTCCATAGCGGCACAGTGGCCGGAAGCGCAAAACTGGTGATTATGTATAGAGATGCTGTTAGGATTGGGCATTGTACAGTTCTTAATGTTATATTTAAAGGGTCTGTCCAGGTTTCTGAAGTAAGTTTGTAGTCACTCTTTGTGACTACAGATTTGTGAATTCTCGTACTGCTGGCGACAAGAGCGGGCAGTCATGTGACTACAAGTATGCAATATACTGTATTTTCCACTTTATAAGACACACCCAAAGTTGGTGAAGGAAAAGAGAAAAAAATATTTTTTTATGTTAAAAGGGATCCACCTTATAATGTCAGTGTCCATCTTACAAATCATATATATGTCCGTCATCCTGGTATATGTATAACCCCCATCCTGGAAATGGCCACCTTGTGCTGGTACACATATACCCACCCTTTTGCTAGCACAATTAGCCCCCTCCATCCTGGCACCCCCATATGCCCCCCTGCTAGCGTACACATAGTAAAATTAACTCTTATCTCACCTTCCGTATCTGGCTCCGTCGCTCCCAGCTACTCAGTGTCTCTTCTTGTCTGTGCCAACATCCGATCATGTGAATGGCACAACACAGTGATTATATCACGGTCTGCCCTGGTCACATGATTGGATTGGGCACAGACAGGAAGAGCCATCGATGATGTGGGAGCGACGGAGCCAGCGATGGAAGGTGTGTTAAAAAAGTTTATTTTATTATGTGCCCGCCAGCAGGGGGAGCATATCTGGGATGAGGGGGGGGGGTGACTGAAAGCACTGTAATATGGGCTGCTCCCCTGTCCACATCTCGGTGTGACTTCAGCACCAAGGTGGACATAGGGATGCAGTGCATATTGCATGAGGCTAATGAGCGGGAGCACGTGACCTCCCGCTGCCTCTGCAGCCCGCCCGCTCCAGCCCCCGGGCACGCTCCAAAGTGCCCCCCACCTACAGTACATGTAGATTTGGATTATAAAATGCACCCCCCCACTTTTCCCCAAAATTTGGGGGAACAAAAGTGTGTTTTATAATCCGAAAAAAACGGTACATACTGCCGACCAAATTCCAGCAAGACGTTTTCGGCTTCATTCTTATTGAATTATGGTATGCATGTTTAGTCAGCACGTGATTGTATGAATACAAATCTCAGGTTTGAGGTTACATGACCTCCTGCTCTCACCAAGGATACAGAAGTTTGCAGTCATATAAAATGACTGGCAGACTTTCATTACAAACTTAGACAAACCCTTTAATGCAGGATAATATTTACAAATGAAGTAACCCTAAGGCTACGTTCACACATTGCGTATTTTGCCGCGTTTTTTTACGCGCGCTTTTCAAAATACGCAATGTGCCTTTTGTCTGCCAGCAAAGTGAATATGAAATTCACTTTGCAGTGCAGACATTGCGTAAAAATACGCAGTGCGTTTTCCGGGAGAAAACGCAGCTGCGTAAACAATTGATATGTCAATTGTTTACGCAGCTACTTCTGCGTATTCTCCCAGAGGGGAGGAAGAATCCTGCTTCCTCCTCCCCTCTGTGACAGCTGTGGCCGCCCCATTAGACTTCACAGTGTATTAATCTACACTGTGAAATCTAAATTAAACAAAAGCAAGTGTGTGAAAAATAAAAAAGAATCAATACTTACCTTCCGACGCCTTCTGCCGCTGTGCGATCCTGGTTCTAAGTCAGATCTCTGCTGACAAGACCTGTGGTGACGTCAGAGGGGGGGGCGTTCCCGGGCACTCGCGGTCATGTGATACATATCACATGACCGCGAGCAGCCAATCAGCAATGGGACCACCCCGGGAACGCCCCACCTCTGACATCATCACAGGTCCTGTCAGAAGAGATCTCACTTGGAATCGGAGATCGCACAGCGGGAGAAGGCGTCGGAGAGGTTAAGTATTGATTCTTTTTTATTTTTCATTAACTTGCTTTTGTTTAATTTAGATTTCACAGTGTATAGTAATACACTGTGAAGTCTAATGGGGCGGTCACACATGTCACAGACGGGAGGAGGAAGCAGGATTCTTCCTCCCCTCTGTGACATCACTGCGCTTTCTGGGGGAAAGAAAGCGCAGTGTGTGAAAGCCCCTGCGTATGTTGCTGCGCTTTTTTGCGCGGCTGAAAAACGCGGCAAAAAGCGCGCGCAAAAAAGCGCAGCAAAATACGCAAATGTGTGAACGTAGCCTTAACTTGTCTGACATCACAATACTTTTTCACATAGCCATGTATCAGGTTGTCTAACAAGTTATGGATTGTTACATGTGTACAAGATGAGAACCAATAACAGTACAGAAATACATCACCATAACCAAAAGCAGCACAGAAATACATCACAAGCAGTACAGAAGTACATCACTAGAACCCCCATCAGTACAGAAATACAGCATCAGGAGTCCCATCAGTGCAGAAATGCATCCTCAGAATCACCATCAGTACAGAAATACATCACCAGAACCACCACCAGTTCATAATTACATCATGAAGCTCAGTACAGCAATCAATTGTATGGTTAGTCCAGCCCCATATACATTTGTATTGCATGAACTTACAATTTTCAGCATGTCCTTAGTTAGAGGTAAGGTTATACAAGGAGTTGTAATAAGTAATCATCAGACTGTGGACCATTCAGGTACAGTATTCAGTACTGATCAGATTTAGTCAGTATTACAAATAAACATTTACATCAAAGTATCCTATATAGTGCCTTGTGAAAGTATTTGACCTCCTTAAATTTTTCAACCTTTTGCCACATTTCAGGCTTCAAACATAAAGATATAAATTCAAATTTTTGTGGTACACCATCGTGAAGTGGAACAAAATTTATTGGATATTTTAAACTTTTTTAACAAATAAAAAACTGAAAAGTGGAGTGTGCAATATTATTCGGCCCCTTGAGTCAATACTTTGTAGCGCCACCTTTTGCTGCGATTACAGCTGGGGTATGTCTCTATCAGCTTTGCACATCGAGAGACTGAAATTCTTGCCCATTCTTCCTTGCAAAACAGCTGGAGCTCAGTGAGGTTGGATGGAGAGCATTTGTGAACAGCAGTTTTCAGCTCTTTCCACAGATTCTTGATTGGATTCAGGTCTGGACTGTGACTTGGCCATTCTAACACCTGGATACGTTTATTTTTGAACCATTCCATTGTAGATTTTACTTTATGTTTGGGATCATTGTCTTTTTGTAAGATGAATCTCTGTCCCAGTCTCAGGTCTTTTGCAGACTCCAACAGGTTTTCTGCCAGAATGGTCCTGTATTTGGCTCCGTCCATCTTCCCATCAATTTTAACCTTCTTCCCTTTCCCTGCTCAAGAAAAGCAGGCCCAAACCATGATGCTGCCACCACCATGTTTGACAGTGGGGATGGTGTTTTGAGGGTGATGAGCTGTGTTGCTTTTACGCCAAACATATCGTATTGCATTGTGGCCAAAAAGTTTGATTTTGGTTTCATCTGACCAGAGCACCTTATACCACATGTTTGGTGTCTCCCAGGTGGCATGTGGCAAACTTCAAATTAGACTTTTTATGGATATCTTTGAGAAATGGCTATTTGCCACTCTTCCATAAAGGTCAGATTTGTGCAGTGTATGACTGATTGTTGTCCTATGGACAGACTCTCCCACCTCAGCTGTAGATCTCTGCAGTTCATCCAGAGAGATCGTGGGCCGTTTGGCTACATCTATGATCAGCCTTCTCCTTGTTCACATTGCAAGCCTGTGAGAAGTTCTGTGTGGCAGGAGCTGCTGCGCTCTCCAGCTCCCTGCCAAAGCAGCAGAGATTGCAATCAGCTCTTGCCAACATCTTAAGTACACAATCCTTTCCACCTCCAGGAGGTCAGTAAACATAAAAATGTCACAATAAATAAAATAAAAGCGTCTGTTCTGTGCTATTTGATGATCTCCGGGCTGTGCAGGGATGAGGAGTGTCAGTAGCAAAAAAGATCTGCATGCAGCAGCAGCAGCACAGCCAAGGGAGGGAGATAAAAATAATGATAAGCCATGTTAAAATCATATGTCCATATTGATATTTATCTGCCTTCCTTTGGATGTGTTGCTGGATGCAGCTCCTTTTTGCTCTGGCCCAGTGTATCCATGTGTCGTACGCCTCAGGCTCCGTGTTCCCGTGTGTTGTACGCCTCAGGCTCATTGTTCCCATGTGTTATACGCCTCAGGCTCCATGTACCTGTGTGTCGTATGCCTCTATACCCGTGTACTCTGTGTCATATGCCTCTGACCCCATGTACCCGTGTGTTGTACGCCTATGACCCCGTGTACCCGTGTGTCCTATGCCTCTGGCCCTGTGTACCCTTGTGTCTATGACTCTGACCCAGTCTACCCATGTGTTGTACTCCTCTGACTCCATGTAGCTGTGTGTCGTATGCCTCTGGCCACGTGTACCCGTGTTTCGTACGTCTCTGGCCCCATTTACCCTTTGTGTCGTACGTCTCTGGCCCTGTGTATCCATGTGTCGTACGCCTCTGACCCCATATACCCGTTGTGATGACCGTCCGCTGTAAGGCTGAGCTGCTGGTAAGGCAGCACCCCGAGAAACCCCGAGACCCTTAACCCCTATACAGGGATCTGGAATTATAGCGGAGCCCAGGGGGTAGCTGCCTATGGGAGCAGCAGAGCAGGGAGGTCGTCTAGGATGGGAAAAAATCAGGAAGCAAAGAACGTAGTCAGGAGTCCGTGTCAAAACCGAGAGGGCAGCGAAGGTACAAAATCGTCAGGCAGTAGCAGAGTCAAAAATCCAGGCAAAGGTCAAGGGCAAAAACCAAGAGGGCAGCTGAGGTACAAAATCAATAGGCAGAGGCAGAGTCAGAAATCCAGGCAAGGTCAGAGACAAAACTAAACATACACTATATCACTGGGGAACCAAAACTATATCTGGCGGCCTGCAAGACAGGCTCCAATGTATTTGAAGGGCGCGGTTACCTCCCATAGGCTGGAGCTCACAGCCTGATGACCTCATCCGAACCGCCCCTAGAGCCAGGCCAGATGGAGATGCACGACTGGCTCCACCCAGCCCACCTCTGACAGAAGAACGCAGGCTGTGCCTAACGGACACCTCTGCAGGGCCCGCTCTTCTGCGACCAACACCACCCAGAGGGGAAACACAGCGGCGCTCAGCGACAGAGGCAGACGTCGCTGGAGCAGGTCCATATGAGGACAAGGCCTTCCTATCACCAGCACCACCAGACGAAGGAATCCGGCTCCTCCCCGCGGCCGAGGCAGGAACACCGGCCACCGAGTCTGATGGCGATGTGACAGTACCCCCCCCTCCACGAGGGGCCTCCGGACCCACAAAACTCGGTTTATTGGGATGAAGAAGATGAAACTTCCTGATCAAACCCTTGGCATGGATATTACTGGCAGGCACCCAGGACCTCTCCTCCGGACCATAGCCCTTCCAATGTACCAGATACTGCACGGATCCTCTCACCAAGCGGGAATCAAGGATTCGCTGAACTTCGTATTCCACGGCACCCCCGACCAAGACCGGAGGAGGAGGGGACCGGACAGGACGAATCGGAGATCGGTACAATTTGAGAAGGGATTTATGGAATACATTGGGCAGTTTGAATGATTGAGGGAGCTTCAGACGAAAGGCTACAGGGTTAATCACGTCAATAATTTCATACGGACCAATAAACCTGGGACCTAGTTTGGCAGACGGCACTTTGAGCTTGATATTTTTTGTGGACAACCAAACTTTGTCCCCAACTCCCAGGTCCGGACCCTTGGAACGCCGTTTATTAGCAGAAGACGCCTGCCTAGTCTGAGCCCCCTTTAAGTTTTTGTTCACTTCAGACCAGATAGTCTTTAACTGATCTACGGACCTTTCTACCCCAGGAACATCAGAAAGCCTAGAAGAAAATGAACAAAAGCGCGGGTGCAGCCCATGATTACAGTAGAAAGGGGTGGTCTTGATGGACTCCTGGTACTGGTTATTCATGGCGAATTCTGCTAGTGGCAGATGTTCCACCCAATCAGATTGATGCTCAGAGACATAACAATGTAGATACTGTTCGAGAGCTTGATTTGCGCGCTCGGTTTGACCATTGGTTTCAGGGTGATAGGCGGAAGAAAAGGAACAGTCAATTCCAATCCGTTTACAGAATGCCCTCCAAAACTTAGAAACGAACTGGGTGCCCCTGTCAGAAACAATATTCACAGGAACACCATGCAATCGCACAACATGATTAATAAATACTTTGCTCAGGGTCTCGGAATTAGGTAACCCGGACAGCGGAACAAAATGACACTGCTTGCTGAATCTGTCTACCACTACCCAGATACAAGTCTTCCCTTCTGAGAGTGGCAGGTCAGTAATAAAATCCATGGAGATATGAGTCCAAGGACCCTCAGGGGTAGGCAAGGACTGGAGCAACCCGGCAGGGCGGTTGCGGGGAGACTTAGCGCGAGCACAGGTTTCACAAGCCAGTACATATTCCTTACAGTCCTTTACTATGGTTGGCCACCACAAACTCCTGGTTACAAGTCTGATGGTGTTATTGATACCAGGGTGCCCTGCGAGGACGGAATCATGAGATTCCTTAAGAACTTGGAGGTGAAATTTGGTAGGGACAAATAGTTTCTGGGCAGGAGTAGTGTCAGGGGCCTGTTCTGGAGATCTACGAATCTCTTCCAGAAGGTCCAAAGACACAGCCGAGACAACAATCCCCTTGGTTAAAATGGGAGTCGGTTCAACGTCCCCGACTTGTATGGGGCAAAAACTTCGAGACAGGGCATCAGCCCTTACATTTTTAGTACCTGGTCGGAAGGTGATAACAAAATCAAATCTGGAGAAGAACAAAGCCCACCTAGCCTGTCTAGGATTCAGTCTTTTTGCTGACTCCAAGTAGGTCAGGTTTTTGTGGTCAGTAATTACGGTAATCTTATGTTTGGCGCCTTCGAGGAAGTGGCGCCATTCCTCGAAGGCCCATTTGATTGCCAACAACTCTCGGTTACCTATGTCATAATTCATCTCGGTAGATGAAAATTTTCGGGAAAAGAAGGCACACGGACGAAGCTGAGTGAGGGATGCAGTGCCTTGTGACAGCACTGCCCCCACTCCAACTTCAGAGGCATCTACCTCTACAATAAAGGGGCGGTCCAGATCAGGCTGAACCAATATTGGGTCAGAGGAGAAACATTCCTTTAACTTAGAAAACGCATAAATTGCTTCAGGCTTCCAATTAACCACATCCGCCCCTTTACGCGTCAAATCAGTGAGTGGTTTGGCTATCTCTGAAAACCCTTTAATAAATTTGCGGTAATAGTTAGCGAAACCCAAGAATCGCTGCAGTGCCTTCAGAGACTTGGGTTGTACCCATTCCTTAATGGGTTTAATTTTGGCAGGATCCATGCGAAAACCTTTAGCAGATATAATATACCCCAAAAAGTTTATCTCCTCCTCCATGAAGACACATTTCTCTAATTTGGCGAATAAAGAATGCTCTCTGAGTCTCTGGAGCACCGTACGGACATGTCGGACGTGCGACCAAAGACCAGGAGAAAAAACCAGAATGTCGTCCAGATAAACGACCACATATACACCACTGATGTCTCTGAATATATCGTTCACGAAATTCTGAAAAACTGCAGGTGCGTTGCTTAACCCGAACGGCATTACGAGATACTCAAAATGGCCGAGAGGCGTATTGAACGCGGTCTTCCACTCATCGCCTTCTTTTATACGGACCAGGTTATATGCTCCCCTGAGGTCCAGTTTGGTGAAATACTTGGCTCCCAACAGCTGATTATAAAGATCAGGGATGAGTGGAAGAGGATACTGGTTTTTCACAGTGATCGCGTTTAATTCGCGGTAATCAATGCAAGGTCTGAGGCCGCCATCTTTCTTTCCCACAAAAAAGAAACCGGCCCCTACTGGTGAGGTGGACGGTCTAATATACCCCTTTCTCAGACTGTCTGCTATGTAATCATTCATAGCCTGACGTTCAGGACCAGAGAGGTTAAATATTCTCCCCTTTGGGAGACGTGAATCAGATATCAAATCTATGGCGCAATCATACTTTCTGTGAGGGGGTAATTTCTCTGATTCCTGAATAGAAAATACATCCTCAAAATCTCTAAAGGCATATGGTACAAATGGAGGAGTCTTGACCTTCACTTGGTTCACAGACAGTGAGATACAGTTATCCTGACACTTTGGGCTCCAGCGCACGATGTCACCCAAGTGCCAGTCTATGACTGGGTTATGTTTACGTAACCATGGCATGCCCAGGATTACTGCAGATGATAAATTACTGATTGCAAAAAATGACACCTTTTCAGCATGTAACGACCCCACCAGCATTGACACTTCCTCAGTGACAAATTCCACTCCACCCTGGATGAGGGGAGTGCCATTAACTGCAGTGGTTCTAATGGGGGCATTAAGCCTTAGCAGTGGTACACCAAAAGTTCTCGCTACATTGAGATCTATGAAATTCCCCTCTGAGCCACTGTCAACATAAGCCTTCAAACACACAGATTTCTTAAGGTAAGTCAAAGAAATAGGTAACAGGACTTTGGCCGCATTTGCGGGCAATCCTACCTGGGCACCTGAGCAGGCATAGCCAGAGCCCCCCAGGTGCTGACATCCAGGGAATGAGGCCTTCTGATCTCCAGCATTCATGCAGAGGACTTCAGATGGTGACTTGTGCAGCATGTTGGTATGAGAAGATGGGAGTGTTCCTCCACAGGACTGAGAAGCTGGACACAGATGCATTGATGGAAGCAATTAACAGCTGACACAGCTCAGAGTAAAGAAAAAAAAAAACAGGTAACCATTGGGAAAAGGAGAGAAAAAAAAAGTAAGGGATTGCATTTAAATATATATATAGTCGATACCTATATATATATATAAAATGGTATGGCCAGATATAATGTGACGACCGTCCGCTGTAAGGCTGAGCTGCTGGTAAGGCAGCACCCCGAGAAACCCCGAGACCCTTAACCCCTATACAGGGATCTGGAATTATAGCGGAGCCCAGGGGGTAGCTGCCTATGGGAGCAGCAGAGCAGGGAGGTCGTCTAGGAAGGGAAAAAATCAGGAAGCAAAGAACGTAGTCAGGAGTCCGTGTCAAAACCGAGAGGGCAGCGAAGGTACAAAATCGTCAGGCAGTAGCAGAGTCAAAAATCCAGGCAAAGGTCAAGGGCAAAAACCAAGAGGGCAGCTGAGGTACAAAATCAATAGGCAGAGGCAGAGTCA
This sequence comes from Allobates femoralis, assembly GCA_033576535.1. Classification (NCBI taxonomy): domain Eukaryota; kingdom Metazoa; phylum Chordata; class Amphibia; order Anura; family Aromobatidae; genus Allobates; species Allobates femoralis. The sequence goes on from JARQOC010000005.1 coordinate 86,845,091, forward strand.
GAAATCCAGGCAAGGTCAGAGACAAAACTAAACATACACTATATCACTGGGGAACCAAAACTATATCTGGCGGCCTGCAAGACAGGCTCCAATGTATTTGAAGGGCGCGGTTTCCTCCCATAGGCTGGAGCTCACAGCCTGATGACCTCATCCGAACCGCCCCTAGAGCCAGGCCAGATGGAGATGCACGACTGGCTCCACCCAGCCCACCTCTGACAGAAGAACGCAGGCTGTGCCTAACGGACACCTCTGCAGGGCCCGCTCTTCTGCGACCAACACCACCCAGAGGGGAAACACAGCGGCGCTCAGCAACAGAGGCAGACGTCGCTGGAGCAGGTCCATATGAGGACAAGGCCTTCCTATCACCAGCACCACCAGACGAAGGAATCCGGCTCCTCCCCGCGGCCGAGGCAGGAACACCGGCCACCGAGTCTGATGGCGATGTGACACCCGTGTGTCATAAGCCTCTGGTGCTGTGTACCCCTTGTGTCATATGCCTCGGGCCCCATGTACATGTGTGTCGTACGCCTCAGGCTCCATGTACTCATGTGTTGTACACCTCAGGCTCTGTATACCCATGTGCCATACACCCCAGGTTTCGTGTGCCATACACCTGAGACTTCATGTACCCGTGTGTCATACACCTCAGGCCCTGTGTACCCATGTGCCATATGCCACAGGTACTGTGTACCCATTTGCTGTATGCCTCTGGGCCCATGTACCCATGTGCCATATGCCTCCGGCTCAGTGTACCCATGTGTCTTACACCTTAGGCTCCGTGTTCCCAAGTGCCGTACGCCTCAGGGTCATTGTACCAATGTGCCATATACCTCGTGCTCCATGTATCCGTGTGCTGTATGCCTCAAACTCCATGTACTCATGTGCCGTATACCTCATGCTCTACCCATTTGCCGTATACCTCAGGCTCTGTGTACCCATGTGCCATATACTTCAGGCTCCGTGTACCCAAGTGCCGTGTACCTTATGCTCTGTGTACCCATGTGGTGTATACCTCAGGCTCTGTCGACCCATGTGCATTATACCTCGGGCCCCAGATATGGGATTAAGCTGCAAGTTAATAGCATTTGAAACCTGTCCGGCACCTGCATATTAAACCCCGCTATCTGGAGGAAATGAACTTTAATCCTGGTGGTAGCATTCCTGTTACAATCACGGGGGATGCACAAGTTCAGTCACGGCTCTAAATCTCTCCATTCACAGAGAGTGACTAAACTTGCTCCAGTGCTGCCCCTGTGGCTGAAACTCAATTGTTGCCTGGAGGATTCAATTTTATTTCTTCCCGCAAGCGGGATTCAATCTACAAGTGCAGGGCAGCTTTTACACACTATTAACCTGCAGATTAACCCTATATCTATTTTAACCAAATATAGCAAATATAACCAAATTTTAAGTTGATAATTTTGCGGCCCCCGAAGGATTGTAGAAATTTCCAAATGGTCCCCGTCAGAAAAAAGGTTCCCCACCCCTGCCTTAAACTAATGCTACTTGAAATCGAAATTGTAGGAATTAGAATATACATAATATAAAATGAAATATAAAATATAAAGAAATAAGAGGGTCTTAGCAACTTGGTTGACCCTTCTGGCGGGATATTTATTAAATGTAATATAGGACTCAGCTCTCCAAGCATCTTTATCCTCCTTAGGCAAAACCACAATCGTGGCCTCCCTCATGGACTCTGGTAACTTTCCTTCTCCAAGGGCCCCCTGGAATACCTTAGACAATCTAGATAACATTACATCCTTTAGCTGCTTGTACACTTCTGCTGGCAAACCATCCGCCCCAGTGCCTTATCGTGCGCCATGGAAACCAGTGCCTCTTCTAATTCTTCCACCGTTAAGGGTTGTTCCAAGCTATATCTGTCCTCAACACTAAGTTGCTTTATACCCGCTCCCTCCAAATAATGTAAAATTCCATCCCTTGAAGCCGAGAGCTTAGAAGAATACAGTTCTTCATAGGACCCCTTAAATACTTTCAAAATATCCTCCGACCCTTCTACTAATCTATCTTCCTTATTATATAAGCCATATACATAAGATGACTCCCTCTGAGCAGCTGCCACCACTGACAGAAGATGTCCAACTTTTCACCATCCTCAAAAAAGGACTCCCTCTGAAACTCCTGCCTCTTCTTTGCATTATTTGGATGGATCTTGTCCACTACTTCCTGGGCTCCCTTCAAATGCACCTGCGCCTCCGGGGTGGGCCGACTCACTGCAACACTCTCTGTGCTCCTCAATGCCTCCATTGCCTGACGTTTCTCACCCCTGGATTCAGATTTACACCTGGAAATATCCCGTATAAACAGCCCTCTAAGGAAAGCTTTCATGGCATTCCAGACTATTCCCACAGACGGACTTACTTCATTGTCCTGAAAAAACAATTCCACCTTCCCCCTAATATTCTCTATATCAATCGATTTCAACCAGGTTGGTTGAACCTTCCCTTCCCCTCTATGTCCCATACATCCCACACCAATTTGAATTACCTCCTTTACCGGTTTATAAACTTTTCCAAACTGAAAGTAAATATGCAATAAACACTGTTATGCAGTTAATAAGAAGAAATCTATAAATTTGTCCTCAGAAAAAGTATTGCCTCTGTCAGATCCTCCTTCATGGATGCCCTCAAATCGGATCTAATTATTTTGAGAGCAGAGAACAACCTCTCTACACTAACTTGGGTTGGTGGCAAAGCAGTAACCACTCGGGCAACATCTCTGACAATGTCAGGATACAGAGGAATCGCTTGTTGCACTGTTATTTTAGATGAACGGTCAAATTTCTCAATTTCTTTTAGTGCACATGAAAAATTCTGCTGAAATGTACTGGCTGTGTTCTTTTATTGGGATGACTCTTCTTCTATGCGGGAACGCTTTGCACGGTCCTTGTGATCCAAATATTTTTCAAAATTAAATTCTTCATCAGTTGATGATGAGGGTGAAAATGTGGCAGGACGACCAAATTCTTCTTGTTCCTCCTGACTGTTCTGCAACCCTTTCATCCTTACTGCTATTTCAAACGGAGCTTCTTTCCTTTACTTAGCTGTTGATCATCTATACGAATCCAATGCATTGGGTCTACATAAACAGCTGCCAAAAGAATGTTATTTTGTAATAGTAGCTCCTCTCTCTGTTACATTGATGTAGCAATGCCACTTGCAATTAACCCTCCTCTTTGGGACAGGCGAAACATCAGGTTATTCCACTCCTTTAAGAAAATACCTGGAGTTAAGTCCTCTGCTTTTAATTTTTTAGTCACTGTAAATGGGTGCTCTAGCAATTTTTCCAGCTCAGTCACCTGATTCCACTGACTTTCATTTAGTGTCAGTTGAGGTTAGCCATGTCTACAAGAAAGGTTTTCAGTTCAACCAAGCGCTGAATCATTAAGTAAGTACTGCCCCATCGTGTGGTTTTGATCAATAATTGCCCCTTTTCCAGCACATCTCTTCAAAATTGAGTCAACTTTAAGGGTTCTGGCAACAGTAGCCAATTTTCTCACCTTTCCAATCAGTGCAGCAGCATGTCCTTCTTGCAGACTGTCTCTTATAGCCAGCTGTAGCGTATGCACAACACAGCGCATGTGATGAATGAAAGAACGTATTGACACAGTTTCAACAAGATCATCTAAACTATCATGTTGCTGATCATCTGAAGCAACTTCAGTTTGCTCCTCAGTTACAATACTGTGTTCCTCTATTTCAAACATTTCTGTGTCTGTGGACCCAGAATGTTCTTCTAGCTGCTGGTCACCATCATTACACTCATTCACTAGCTTAATAGTACTTATCATATTTGAAGCATTGTCAGTTACGACAGAAAGAACTTGCTCTTTTTTAAGTTCATAGTCTTGCAGAACCTTTTCCACCAAGACCTGGAGAAACTCACTGGTGTGATGAGCTTTGGTGTCTTTTACTGCCAATGTCTTGGTAACTATTTCATTTTTGTCACAAACAAATCAGACATTGATGGCACTCTGTGACGTGTGCAGGCATCCATTTTAAGAAACAGAAAGCGTCCCTTGAGAGTTTTTTTAAGTTCTTCCTTTTGTTTAAAAGCTTCTTCGATTACTAATTTTCTAATACTCTCTCTCTCCAGAGAAACACCAAGCTTGTGGGCCATTTCCCCATTCAGACACATAAAAGCTGGTCGTGAAAATAATGAAATTTGCACACTATCCTTTACAACAAGCTCTATGATCTGTTTTTTAAATGTATCTAACTGTCATTGTCACAGTAACTTTGTCACTGACAAAATATCTTGCAACTGATGGCTGCAAAGTTCTCTGCTCCTTTGTTTGGCTGGAAGAGCTGGGCACTGGTTCCTTGGTTTGGATGCAGTCTTTCTCTTCCACTGCTTTCAGTACTTCTGGATGAAAGCACTGTAAATGTCTCTTTAGATTAGAAGCTCTGGTGGAGCATTTTTATCTTTGCCCGAATATGCACTGATCTTGGCTTGACAGGATTTGTTTTCGTCTGGATCATTTGTCATACACTGACAGACATAATGTTTTCCATCTTGAGTGATGGCGAAATGTTCAAATACAGCTGATTTAATGTGATACCTCTTTGACATTCTCAGGTTTTTAATTCTGCATTCACAATCCAAATGACAACTGTTTTTCCTAAAAACAATTGTACAAAATTATTGCCAGGTCGTACAACTGATATAGTGGTCAGTAATACTTTTATTATTCCTCATGTACTCACAGTTAACTGATGCAAAGTTTGTTGAAAGGACAATACTTCTTACAGTCTTCCTCTTCTGAGTAGCAGGCAGCTGTGAGATGCTTGGGAGATGAACACCTAGTATGATCTAGTCTAGAGGAGGAGCTTTACTACTAAGAATTTGCAACACATTTTCACTTTCAGTTTCATACATTGTAAGTAGGGGGGTTGGGGCAGCATGAGGTTAACCAAGTATAAGATTAGAAGGGCAGTGGAGAACAGTGACACACAAGAAGAAATGTCTCTATCTTCAGCAGAACTGCTTATCACTGTTGTTCATAGTTTGATAGAACATATATATTTGAGTAACATTTATAAAATACATATGAAAGTTCAATTATGAAATATTAATAAATTTTTTTTTAAAGGTGGAGTCGGAACATTTCTACCGACTCCGACCAAAACTAACTCCGACTCCACGACTCCGACTCCATAGCCCTGCTCTCCATTACCCCTTATATGTTTAGCAAATGATGAAATGACATCTCCTCCCATACTTCTCTTACTCCCTCCATCCTTATCAAGGTCCCAATTCAGAATATTATTCATATCACCAATAATTAGTAGTGGAGCCCCACCCTGTGCCTCTCCAACTCCAAAATATCATGTATCTTTGCTCCAGAGTATGGTGGTGGAAAATGCACTGCTACCAAACATAATTGCCCAAACACACGACACACTATAAACACATACTGCCCATCTTTATCCAGATGTACTTCAACTTCTTAATTCGGAACCGAGATGTGGACCAGGACAGACACCCCCCTTGAGTAACTAGCATGATATGAATTTCTAATCCAGGCCCTGGCTAAGAGTCCAATCTTCTCCCTAACCAGGTGTGTTTCGAGTAAACAAAATTGACAGCTTAAAGGAGAGGATATGTCGCAACACCGCGGCTCTCTTGCTCCTTTCAGCAAGACCCCTGATATTCCAACTGATTACTTTTATTTGTCTAGGCATTATATATTTAAGACTATAATGACATATCTTTCCCCACAAAAACTCCAGTGCATGCTGTCTACTCCTTCCCCCCCTACTTGGTACCACTAGCATATTGCATCCGATATGCTAATGACATTTGGCTTAGAATCTGGTGAAAGCGTGATCCGAGTGTAATTATATTGGGCTCACAGGTGCGGCGAAGAGGGAGTAATTAATGTTTCCATCTTCTCAATTGCCTATCTCGGTGTATATCACACTGCACTTGGATGTGATCGGACTGCAGTGCAGTGTTTTATTTGCCGCCATAGACTTGTATGGGTGCATGTGATCTGAGACTCTATTCCAAACGCACCATGCTGCCATTTTTTTTCTCATGACAATTTTTCAGACTGGCCTGCCTCACTGTTTAACAATGGTTAGAGAGCAATCCAAGGTTTCATCGGATTGAACTTGTCTGTTGTAAAAGCAAGTTTAACCAAGGTCTTAATAGGAAATTTGTTTTTCCTATCTTCTGCTGTCTACACCCGGGGTGCATCTTAGGCTCCCTTCACATGTACGTGTTTCCGGTACGTGTGGCATCAATTTTCTTTCACAGGTACCATTTGTAGCCATTATTGTCACACATCGACTAAGGGGATGTCAGACTACTGAGCATGACAGTGACGCACAGACCAACGATAACCGGTGAACAACTCAAAACAATGAACGGGGAGACACCGAAGGGCACTGCTAATAGGCAATGAGGGAGATGTGACCACCTGCACTCACCTACAGCTGTGCCCTTATCTCCCTACCGTCCCTATAAAAGTACTTTGAGTTCTTTCAACTTGTCGCCAAACAGGATACCTAGGCTGTTGCTGGCCCCGATATTATCCCTCCATAGCGAATGGTTGGTGGGAATACTAGTCCCAGCCACTGCAATCAAGAAAACAAGAGAGAAGGGAAGACAGACAGGGAAACAACAAGGCAACTTCACACCTGCTGCCTAGCTCCTTTGCAGCAGACAGTTTACCAGTACTCAGCTCTCCAGAGAACTTCCTTCTCACCAGGAAGCTAGTACAGAGTACAATATAAAATTATCACTCTCACCCACAAAGCCCTCCACAGTTCTGCTCCGCCCTACATCTCCTCTCTGTCTACACGTGCCCTCCGCTCCGCAAGTGACCCAAGGCTGACATCAGCTACAATCCGAACCTCCCTTTTCCAGGACTTGTCATGAGCTGCACCAATTCTCTGGAACGGGTTACCAAAAACAATTCAATTAATTCCCAATAGTATTAAGCGAGCCTTAAAAACACATCTCTTTAGACTGGCCTATCACCTCACCTGTTTAACTATTTTTATCTTCTGTTTTTCAAATCTGGCCTCTTGTTTCATCTTTCTGCACCTGCAGACTGTCTGTCTGTCCCCCATGCACTTTATCTGTACTTGTACAGATCCCGACCGATGACAGGTTCATTCAGCATTACGTGAATCCCCTATTATATTGATGGCTGGATCATATATGACATCATTTGTTACTGTTACCTTTTGAGCCTCCCCTATATTACTCTAGATTGTAAGCTTGCGAGAAGGATCCTTACTCCTCATGGTTTTTGAATTTTTGTTACTCTGTATTGTTTCATATCATCTGTACATGTCCCCTCCGAATTGTTAAGTGCTGTGTAATATGTTGGCGCTAGATAAATAACATTATTATTATGATTATCCAGTAATGTTCAATCATCAGCAAAGCATGCTGGAACCACGAGACCATATAAAGGATGTGGGAGTAATGACAAATTATCCACACCTAGTAATGAAACTAAGGAGTCTGCCAGCAGCAGAAAATTGACATTAACTCCTGAACTGCCAAAGGAAAGAAACAGGTTTAAAATGGGGATTCAATAAAGGAATGAGACAGAGGTCCCAAACCAGTCACAAGTCTCCCAGGTAAGAGAGACCATCCTGACAGTACCCCCTTTAACAAGGGGCTGTCAGACCCTCAAGAGTGGAGGAGGCAGGATAACACCTACATAAAGAATGTTGCGACCTACCAGTGTCTACTTCCGTCACCCCCTGTCCTTCAAGGATATCACCTGCACAGCGAGGTAAAGATGTAGTAAACGTTGGCTCTGGAGACACAAGATATCTTTGGAGAAACAATATGTTTGGTGAAACAAGTTATGGGTACCAAGTACTAGGGATAACTCCAGCCACATGGCCGAAAGGTTAACAATGTCTGCAACCCGATATGGACTGACAATTCCAGAGCGCCCAAAGCACATTTCCACTTGATACACAGTCATTCACACGCAGGTCTGGACCTGCACGTTTATTACCAAGCATGCATCTTTTGGAACATGAGTATCCCCTGGAAGGACAGACTAGAAAGAACCTGGGCAAAGGGAGAAATCGTGCATCCCCTCTCTAGTTGCGCCTTATGCACATTTGCCGGAAGAGATGGAAATACAGAGGAAATGTATACGCCCAGGTCACAGTCCTCAAAACGACCTGGGGAAGGTGGCTCTTCAGATAGTGTATTGGGAGTATACACCTCTGACAGAACAGACTTACGAACTATACACATTCAGAAGCCAGGTCCCCAGCATGGAGAACTCCACTCGCGGAACTCAGGATATAACTAGGCCTCAGTCTCTCCTCCAAACAGTGGGAATGGTATTCCATCTTTGTCGCGGAGGGATAGCAGCTGGAAAAAAAGGGAAAAATGGAGGAAACATACACGCCAAAGTCACCCATCCTCCACATAACCTGGGGGAGATGGCTTTTGAGATGTTTGTCTATGGAGGACAAACCCCAATGCAGTGACCCTTAGGCCCACAGTAAAAGCACACCCCTGTCCTACAGTGAACTAACATGAGGGGACACCCCCTATCTGTATAGGTTCTTCCACCTGCACCTGTGGGACCTCCTCTCCCTACCACTCCTATAAGAGTTCTTACAACTTGTCTCCAAACAGGATACCTAAGCCCTCGCTGGCCCGGATGTTAGCCATCAATAGGGAATGGCTGACTGGAGTACTAGTCCCAACCACTGCAATAAAAAAGACGAGAAAAGGTGAGCCAGACAGGGAAACAACATGGCAACTTCACACCTGCAGCCTCGTTTCTTTGCAGCAGACAGCTTAGCAGTAGTCAGCTCTCCAGAAAACTTCCTTATTCCTCAGAATGTTTGGCCAGGAATGGTCAATTACCAGCAAAGCATTCTGGAACCATGAAACCATATAAAGGGGATAACTAAAAGATAAGGGTAGACAAGGGCGCATTGGGTCTAAACTGTTTGTAGGAAGTGTAAGTGCAGAGTAAGAACTGCTCACCTTAGTCAGTTGTGTGACCCACAACTGGTTTTAAAGTATCACAGCTGCAGCAGGATCCCCCACGTCATGGATGGTCCTCAGAAACGGACAAAAGATTTTTAGATCCGTGCTGCTGTCTTCAATAACGAACTTCCTCTGTGCTTAAAACAATGGTTCTCTATTCCAACGCGTTTTGAGATCGTCCTGACCTCTTCATCATGGATGCAACAACAGAGTGACCAGCAGATTACAAAGTTCAGGTATATATGCACATGGTAAACCAATTGAAAATAGCCACATATAGTGGGAGGCTTCTAATGACATCAGAAAGATGTTAAACCAATTGGAAACAGCCACATTGTCATATGGTGGGAGGTTTCTAATAACATCATAAAACCTCTCCCTCCCATTACAAGAAATTTTAGTATTGAATGGACAAAACCTAGATTACATTGAAGTAAATATAACAAAGTAATACAAGAAATATATACACACAATTCTTCACAAAACACACATTAAAATATATCAAATTTATATGTAAAAATAACTCTAAAAAACAGCTAAAAAGACACACATATTAAAAAGTATTTCATTAAAAAATATTGTGGGTTTAGACCCAACAAACACATTCTATAATTCATCAAATGGCAGTCAGTATCCATTGTGTCCATCTCACAATCATATTAATGCTTACCATGAAATCATCAGTATAAATAGCAGAGGAATTTTTTGCACTTATTTCATATATTATTATGCGATGATGAGCCAACATATAGATGTCAGATTAAATGAGCTCTTTCAACAAGATTTTATCTCTATTAAGGCTCAATGTAATTATATGGGCTGTCCTATCTACTTATATAATCCGCAGTTGGGAATTCGGGCGTTGTAGCCGAATCCCAACATGCTTTGCGGGACTGCGAGTGATGACGCGCAGCGTCATCACGAGCCGCAGACCCGCACTACTGTAAAGAAAAAAAAAAAAAGTTAATGCTCACCTCTCCCCGAGCCCCCGCCGTCTCCTGCCGTCTTCCTCCAGGCTACCGCTGGCTGCCGCAGGCTGCCAGTGTCTGCAGAGCTCTTCTACTGCAGTCCAGGACCTGTGGTGATGTCACAGTCACGTGACACCAGCTTACTCCATGGTAACCTGGTGTCACGTGACTGTGACATCACCACAGGTCCTGAACTGCACTAGGACAGTGCGATCCCTCGGGCACAAGGAACAGCAGCCAGGGGGAGCGCCAGGAGAGAGCCCTCAGGCACAAGTGACAACAGCCAGGGGGAGCGCCAGGAGAAAACCGGCCGCCGCCACCATCACCCGACGCCTTCCTCAATGACGCAGCCCGCCGCAGCAGACCACGGTAGGATGGCGGCGCCGCCGCCGCACTATCATTGTATCCTGCACGCCCCCCATGCCCTGCAGACTCATAACAACCCGCTCCTCCACCCTCCGCTCCTCAAGTAAGGTTACAGGTGCGCCGGTCCGCACCTCTGCCCCCACATCTGCCCCTGCTTTACCCACACTCAACCACACTCCTCTTAACCCCCTATCTCCTCACTCACCCACACTGCCCCCCTCACTCCTCTTACCCCCCCTATCTCCTCACTCCCCACACTATGCCCTCAGTCCCCACACTGCCCCTGCTCACTCCTCTTACCCACACTATGCCCTCAGTCCCCACACTGCCCCTGCTCACTCCTCTTACCCCCCCTATGTCCTCACTCCCCACACTGCCCCTGTTCACATCCTCTTACCCCCCCTATCTCCTCACTCCCCACACTATGCCCTCAGTCCCCACACTGCTCCTGCTCACTCCTCTTACCCCCCCTATCTCCTCACTCACCCACACTGCCCCCCTCACTCCTCTTACCCCCCCATCTCCTCACTCCCCACACTATGCCCTCAGTCCCCACACTGCCCCTGCTCACTCCTCTTACCCACACTATGCCCTCAGTCCCCACACTGCCCCTGCTCACTCCTCTTACCCCCCCTATGCCCTCACTCCCCACACTGCCCCTGTTCACTCCTCTTACCCCCCCTATCTCCTCACTCCCCACACTATGCCCTCAGTCCCCACAATGCCCCTGCTCACTCCTCTTACCCCCCCTATCTCCTCACTCCCCACACTGCCCCTGCTCACTCCTCTTACCCCCCCTATCTCCTCACTCCCCACACTGCCCCTGCTCACTCCTCTTACCCCCCTATCTCCTCACTCCCCACACTGCCCCTGCTCACTCCTCTTACCCCCCATCTCCTCACTCCCCACACTGCCCCTGCTCACGCCTCTTACCCCCCCTATCTCCTCACTCCCCACACTGCCCCTGCTCACTCCTCTTACCCCCCCTATCTCCTCACTCCCCACACTGCCCCTGCTCACTCCTCTTACCCCCCCCTATCTCCTCACTCCCCACACTGCCCCTGCTTCCCCCCCCCCCAATCACCCACACTGCCCCTGCTCATGCCCCCACTCTGTACCTGCTTACCCCTCTTACCTCCCCCACATGCCCCCACTCACCCACACCTCACTCACTCTGCTACCCACAGCGCCGCCTCTAGACTCTGCTACTCACAGCGCCGCCTCTAGACTCTGCTACCCACAGCCCCGCCTCTAGACTCTGCTACCCACAGCCCCGCCTCTAGACTCTGCTACCCACAGCGCCGCCTCTAGACTCTGCTACCCACAGCGCCGCCTCTAGACTCTGCTACCCACAGCGCCGCCTCTAGACTCTGCTACCCACAGCGCCGCCTCTAGACTCTGCTACCCACAGCCCCGCCTCTATACTCTGCTACCCACAGCCCCGCCTCTATACTCTGCTACCCACAGCGCCGCCTCTATACTCTGCTACCCACAGCGCCGCCTCTATACTCTGCTACCCACAGCGCCGCCTCTATACTCTGCTACCCACAGCGCCGCCTCTATACTCTGCTACCCACAGCCCCGCCTCTATACTCTGCTACCCACAGAGCCGCCTCTATACTCTGCTACCCACAGAGCCGCCTCTATACTCTGCTACCCACAGAGCCGCCTCTATACTCTGCTACCCACAGAGCCGCCTCTATACTCTGCTACCCACAGAGCCGCCTCTATACTCTGCTACCCACAGGGCCGCCTCTATACTCTGCTACCCACAGAGCCGCCTCTATACTCTGCTACCCACAGAGCCGCCTCTATACTCTGCTACCCACTGACCCACCTGTATACACGCAATTAATTTCACCGCGCTCCCGATGCAATTGCATCGGGCCTTTTTACTAGTTTATTATAAGGCTATGTTGGAATCCACAGTGGCGCAACACAAAGACAAATAGTCGAAGGACCCACCGCCAGGAACACCCCTGTTCAGGGCTCAGAGACCACCCATCATTGATCAACACCCAAGATTCTTGAAAAAATTGTTGTAAAATTAATATGAAGATCAAGTCTCCCAGGTAAGGGAAACCTTCATGACAAATATTATGTATTGTGATCTTCAAACGTCCATGTTTTCCCAAGGCGCCACCCCTATGACTGGAAGCCGAACAGTGCCGGGAGGAATGAAGTTCATTTCCTCCCACCAGCAAGGCTCTGACTGTAGGCTCTGGGCAGATTCAAAACACTATTAAACCAGCTGATTACCCCATATTTTCAGGTTAAGTGTATTTTTCACATGACAAGTTCAATTTAACACTTCACATTTTTTCAACTGCTGTAAGTTTTTTTCTTACCGTATATACTCGAGTATAAGCCGAGTTTTTCAGCACAATCTTTGTGCTGAAAAGTGCCCCCCTCGGCTTATACTCGAGTCACTCGGTATATGCTCGGGGGGGGGGCTGTAACCGGGGGCTGGAGGAGGCAGGAGGGGGCCGCAGTGACCGCGGGAGGTCACGTGGGGCCGCCTCATTAGTGTAATGAATATGCACGGCATCCCCCCGTCCATCAGCGGCAGGGGGAGCGGTGCATATTGCACTACACTGGCCCCCTGCAGTGATATCCAGCCCCCCTCCTTTTTTTTTTTTTTAATCAGATATATTTTATTAAATATTATGGTAAATGAACATACAATACAGCAATAGTTACAATATTTTTCCTTTTTTTGAAACCCCAAACAAAGCCACTTCCCCTCCCCCGAACAAATCCCCTCCACCCGTCCCCAACCCCTCCCGAACAGACAGTACCCCACAACACAGTTTCATTACAATCTTAGGTATTAGTATATATGCCATATCATTATAACAACATATATCACACAATCCCAGTTTTTTCCCCCATAAACCATCCGGTCTAGCACATAACCAATGAGGAGGAGAAAATCATTCATCAGCACTGCTGAGCTACCCCCGTCTCCTCCACGGTTCCCATATACCTTCAAAACCTGACATCGTACACCTTTTCTGGTATATAGCCTCCTCCAATCCCACAATATAATCAACCTGTCTAATATACTCCATCCTGCTCGGGGGCTCGGCCCTGATCCAGTATTTTGCCATCAGCTTTCTTGCCAGATACAACATTCTTGCCACCGCGATTTTATGTAAACTCGTCACTCTAGTTTCTTCAACATAGCCCAGGATACACACCAGTGGAGCCCTTAGGACCATACATTCATACTTCCTCTTTATTAACCCAATCACATCTCCTCAAAATGTTTGCAATTTCGAGCAATCCCATAACATGTGTAGAATCCCAGCATTCTCCTGTCTACACCTCATACATTCAGACGTATTCCTCACCCCAATTTTACACAGGAACGCAGGGGTCCTGTAAGCTCTGTGAATGAGAAGTAACTGCGACATCCTACCAGGCTCGCTCAATGAGAGCTTATGGCCATATTCTAATATTGTATCCCACGTTTCATTTTCCATGGCACCAATATCTGCCTTCCACTTATCTCTTGCCTGAATAGGATGCCGCAGCAACACCATATGTAGGAGGTCACCATAGATAGTAGATATTACGCCTCTCGTTACACCTTCCATTCACACATAATCCACAACAACATCTTTTTGAATAGCTAGATTACCCATTTTAGCTTGTTTTTGAAACGCATGAGCAATACGGAGGTACAAGAACTCATCTGTCACTGGTATCTGAAACTCCTCAACTAGAGATGAGAATGACTTCAACTTTCCATCTATCATCAATTGAAATACATATTTTATTCCCCGGGACTCCCATCTCTTCTGATCTCCCAACTTACAAATTTCCCCTAAATTATTATTGTTCCATATTGGAGTATAAAGCGTCAGAACCGTAATCCCTCTCAGCTTTTTGATTTCCCTCCAAATTTTTTGGATCAGGCACAGGGTAGGGAACCTCCCCCCCCTAGTGCCAAAATCTCCGGCTTCCAAGCTCAGTACCAGAGGGCGTCTACGCATACTATACTCCAACAGAGTTTGAATGGCATCCCCATTACCAGAAGCCCATCCTCTCAGATGTTGCCCCTGGGCTGCCAAAAAATAAATCCATGGATTAGGCAGCGCCAGACCCCCATCATCTTTTGGACGCTGTAAAATTTCAAGTTTTAATCTAGGCTGGCCACCCCCCCATACCAGAATCCTAAATATAGAATTAATTTTCTGGAAAAGATCTCTAGGAATCCAGAGTGGCGAATTGTGAAGCACATACAGGAGTTTCGGCATTAGTATCATCTTGGCAAGATTAGTCCTGCCCACCACCGAGAGAGGCAGTCTGCACCACGCCTGAGCCTTATCCTTCAATTTAGTCAGAAGGGGTGTTACATTCATTTTAATATAATCCGTTATTGGCAGAGATACTTGGATACCCAGATACCTGAATTGCCTCACTACCCCTAGCCTCGAGCACCCCACTACTTCCCCCCCATCTGCCTTATCTTCATCTACTAGTAAAAGATTCGATTTTTCCCAGTTGACATGCAAACCGGACATCTTACCAAAGGTCTCCACTACCCGAACTGCATGTCTCAAAGAATCAGATGAATCGTTTAAAAATAGCAGCACATCGTCTGCATATAGCGCAATCTTCTCCTCCACTGGGCCATAAACAAAGCCCTTCACCTACTTTGTTTCACGTATATGAGCGGCCAGAGGTTCTATTGCAACTGCAAACAACAGAGGTGAAAGTGGGCACCCTTGTCTAGTTTCCCTAGTAAGAGCAAACCTATCCGACCTCCCACCATTCACCCTCACTCGGGCCACGGGGAGAGAGTACAGCAATCTAACCCAAGAGATAAAACCTCGACCAAACCCCATTCTCTCGAGTACCAGCCACAGATAGTCCCACTCCACGCTGTCAAATGCTTTATGTGCATCCAGTGATACCACAGCCCTACGCCCCACATTATCCACTGGTAGTTGTAAATTTAAAAATAGTCTCCTTAGATTTATTGCTGTGGATTTGTGTGGCATAAAACCCGATTGGTCTGGGTGGATCACATCAGTAATAACACCTGATAATCTACGGGCCAACACTTTTGCTAATAATTTTGCATCTACTGACAGCAAGGAAATGGGCCTATATGACTCTGCCTTTTTCGTATCCTTGTCTTCTTTGGGCAAAACTACTATTGTGGCTTCTCTCATAGATTCTGGCAAACAACCAGTCCCCAAGGCCTCCTGGAACACCACACAGAGTTTTGGTAGTAATATGCCTCTGAGCTGTTTGTACACTTATGTGGGTAAACCATCGTCCCCAAGGGCCTTGTCACCCGCCATAGTCGCTAATGCTTCCTCTAACTCTTCCACCGTCACCGGTTGTCCCAGTCTTTCACTCTCCTCTTCCGTGATACCTGGAATCCGAACCTCATCCACGTACCTTCTTATTTCCTCCTGTGAGGCCGTCAGCCCAGAGGTATACAAGGTCTTATAGAAATCCCTAAATATATTAAGGATATCACCTGTGTTCTCCACAAACGTCCCTTCATTATTATAAAGACCGTATACATGAGTGGAGTCCCTCTGAGCCGCAGCCACCACAGACAGAAAATGCCCCACCTTTTCCCCATCCTCATAAAATCTTGCCTTCTGAAATTCCTGCTTCTTCCGAGTCATCTGAAGATGGACCCTATCCACCTGCGCATCCTGCAAACACGCTTGCGTCTCCGGTGAGGGCCGACCAATTACCTCCTCTTCCGCTCTCCTCAGTGCTTCAATCACCCCTCGTTCCTCCCTTCTAGTTTCGGTTTTACACCTAGATATGTCCCGAATAAATAACCCCCTGAGGTAAGCCTTCATAGCATCCCACACAACCCCCGGCCTTGCACTACCCTCATTCTCCTGAAAAAATAGTTCCACCTCCTCTCCTATTTTTCCCATGTCCATCTTTTTCAACCAGCTTGGGTGAACCTTCCATTCCCCTCTATGGCCCAAGCCTCCTATTCCCATGTTTAACACAACCTCCAGGGGCTTATGGTCAGAAACCACCTTCGGCAAGTATTCCACCTTGCTGACCCTGTTGTCTAATTGTCCATTCCCCAATGCGACATCTACTCTCAACATAGCTCTATATGAAGCCGAAAAACAAGAAAAACACTTCACCCCAGTATTTCTGACTCTCCAGATATCTGTAAGGCCTAACTCCTTGATTTGTTTTGCGAACGAAGTCACATTCCCTTGTCTTGTTATCAACCCCTGCCCTCTCCCTTCCCTATCAAGATCCAAATCCAAAACATTGTTAACATCTCCAACTAATAAGATAGGAATCCCCACCCTGCATCTTGTCAGTTCCATAATTTCAAGTAGCTTACGGTCTGAATATGGGGGCGGAAAATACACCGCTATCAACCATAACATTTGTCCATACACTCTGCACACCACACACACATATTGGCCATCCTTGTCCACTAGCACTTCAATCTCCTCATACGGAACGGATGAATGGACCGAGACCCCCCTTGCATAACTGGAGTATGTGGCATGATAGGCATACCGAATCCACCTCCGACCCAAAATTCCTCTCTTCTCCCTCGTCAAATGGGTCTCCATCAGGCACATAATAGACGGTTTAAATGACATAAAATAACTCAGTACAGTCGCTCTCTTACTCCTATCCGCTAGACCTCGCATATTCCAGCTAATAATTTTTATCTGATTAGCCATAACCGGTATACATTGATCTTAAAACAATCCCCTTCCCACCACAGTGTCTTAGGTGCTGTCCGATACTTCCTCCCTCCCCCAGTCTCCCCCCTCCTCCCCACCTCCCCCCCACTGAACTCTCCTCCCATTATTTCCTCTCTTGAAAGAGTGGGGAAACTCGATCGACCTAGTCCCCCTTACCGCAAACTAGTTCTTCGTTTGCTGTGAATCACCCGAAAAACCCTCAGCATCTTCCCGCCTTAAGTAAATATACCTTCAACATACTGTATAACAGGCTGTTTCACCCCGCCACAGCCGTGACCTAGCCACCCCACCACCATTTTGCAAATAAACACTGTTAACTCAATAAAGAAACATCATTGGAACATCATTAGCCCTCTCACTTCTCATCCTGTAGAGAAAAGTAAAATAATAAAAGAAGAACAACAATTTCACAACATGTGAGAGGGCCAGACACATCACTAGATCCAGACCAATAACAGTCGAGCCTTAGGCGGAGCATCCGCCCACCAGGCCTCCTCAGTCTGGGTTCTGGACACTCAGCTTCTTGTTATTCCTTTCAAGCCAGTCTGTGACCTCTTCCGGCTCTTGAAAAAAGTGGACTTTCCCCAACGCTACCACCCGCAGCTTAGCCGGGTATATCATTGAGTATGTGAGCCCAAGGTCCCTCAGTTTCCGTTTTGCTTCCCAAAAGCTCATTCTCATTTTCTGTACTACTGGAGAATAGTCCGCATAAATGGAAATATTCTGACCATCGATAGTTAGATCTTTCGCACTCCTGGCTTTGCGCAATATGGCGTCTCTGTCCCGGTAATTCAAGATCTTAGCCAGCATGGCCCGGGGGAGGGCTCCAGGAGGCGGCGGCCTTGCAGGGACCCTGTGGGCCCTTTCCACCACAAACATCTTGGATAGCACATCTGCTCCAAATTTCTGCTGGAGCCAAGCCTCTAGGTATTCACATGGCGCTGATCCTTCGGACTTTTCTGGAATCCCCACAATTTTTATGTTGTTTCGCCGTGAGCGATTCTCTAAGTCATCGTTCTTATCCATAACCTCTTGCAGCAGTTTATCAAATTGCTTTTGTGGTTTCTGCAGTTTACTAATGTCATCTTATGCAGTACCAACCCTGTCTTCCACTTCTCCCAGTCTGGTATTAGCTTTAGTCATATCACTTTTTATATGACTGATCTCAGTCTGCACCCCTGTAACTCTCTGGGTTAAAACAGTCAGGGCCTCTTTGCAAAAGTTTACTGCTGAGAAAATGTCTCTGAGTGTGGGTTCTTGTGTGCTCTGGTCTTCCCCCATCACTCCTGCCGTGCTCTCATCTTGGGGGTCTCCCTGCAGCCCAGGCAGAGCCTCCATGCCCTCTCCCCCCTCTTGTACCTGCTCCATGTCAGAATCCTCAGCATCGGATCCTCTGTCCTCCTGCCCTCGGTCGCCATGTTCCTCCACTCTAGCAAACTGTTGCAGGCGAGCGGCTGCCGTCATTCTCCTGGCACACGCTTTGTTTGTCCGCGCCGCCTCCTCCTCAGCTGCGGCGCCATCTTGGATCCCGGCGGCCTCCGCCGCACCTAAGTCTTTTTGCCTTCTGCGGGTCATACTCGCTCCCCCGGCTTCGGCGACAGGTCCTCCGGCGTCTTGAGGGTGTCCTACTGCGATTCTGACTGAATCGGCGGCCCCGGTCTGCAGCGGTCACAGCTATCCAGCTATGTGTCGGCGGGAGAGCTCTCCTGCTGCGACCGCTCACATCCCTCGCTAGGCCACGCCCAGCCCCCCCTCCTTAGTATGTGTCCCCCAGGCTGCGGCACACATTAAAATAACAAACTTTTAATACATCACCTTTCCGGCGACTCCTTGCTGGCAGCGCCACTCCTCCGTCTCCAGGCTTCTTCCTGCTTGTGCCGGTGTCATGTGACCGGGCGCAACAGATGACGTCATCTGCTGCGTCGGCCACAGGAATAGAAGCCGGCACAAGCAGGAAGAAGCCGGGACCGGAGGAGCGGCGATGCCAGCAAGGAGTCACCGGAAAGGTGATGTATTAAAAGTTTGTTATTTTAATGTGTGCCGCAGCCTGGGGACACATACTAAGGAAGGGGGGCTGGATATCTCTGATGGAGCCTTGTATACCACTGCTGGGCTCTGTATACCACTGCTGGGGCCCTGTATACCACTGCTAGGACCTGATACCACGCTGGCCCGTAACCACTGCTGGGGCCCTGATATTACTGCGGGGCCCTATATACCACTGCTGGGGCCCTGTATACCACTGCTGGGGCCTGTATATACTGCTGGGGCCCTATATACCACTGCTGGGGCCTGTATACCACTGCTGGGGCCCTATATACCCCTGCTGGGGCCTGTATATTACTGCTGGGGCCCTATATACCACTGCTGAGGGGCCTGTATACCACTGCTGAGGGGGCCTGTATACCACTGCTGGGGGCCTGTATATTACTGCTGGGGCCCTATATACCACTGCTGAGGGGGCCTGTATACCACTGCTGGGGCCCTGTATATTACTGCTGGTGCCCTATATAACCACTGCTGGGGGCCTGTATACCACTGCTGGGGGCCTGTATATTACTGCTGGGGGGGTGTATACTAAGGAGGGGGCCTGTATACCACTGCTGGGGGCCTGTATACCACTGCTGGGGGGCGCTATATACCAGGATGGGGGGCTATATAACAGGATGGGGGTCTGCTGCATTTATCCCCCTAGGCTTATACTTGAGTCAATAAATTTCCCTAGTTTTGGAGGTAAAATTAGGGGCCTCGGCTTATACTTGGGTCGGCTTATACTCGAGTATATAAATTGTATTATGGCACAATTTGCTTTAAGTGCAGAGCAAGCAGCAAACAAGTAGCTGATGCATCGCCATACAATCTATTCTGCCTCCCCCTGCCTCATCTGTTCCTCAGTGATAAAATGGACCATTTGTAATAGCTCTTCTTTTCTTGTCCTACCTCCTCCTTGAATAATAAAATACAATAATATATTACAGATATAGCTATCAATTCACTATGTTTTATTTATTGTTTTATCCATTATGAAAACCTAGTAAAACAAAATTATTTAGTGCCGTCATATTCCAAGAGCCAGAACTTTAGTTCACTGTTCACAGATATAAGAGGGCTTATTTTTTTGTAGGAAAATTGTAGCTCTTTTATTGGTGCAAATTAAATTTACTACATTCTTTTTGACACAAAATTATCAAGACAGTTTCATAGTTTACCTATTTTTTTTTTTTTTATTCATTTTCATTTTGTGTATGCCAACATTTTTTTTAATAAATGGAAAAATAAAAGAAAACTACATTTTTTTTAAACATTTTTTTTTAATTTTCCATATCACTACAGTATATAAATTAAAAAAATATCCTACAATCTTGAGCATTTTTCTCTGGGTACTAAATCTAACATTAGAATAATACTTTCTGCTATGAAAAGATAGCTTTTCAGTAGTTCTTTGCTTAATGATCACAGGCAGGACTACAATGACACAATATAGATGTAGGTAACACAAGTTTCCACCCTTTATAATAGGTGATGGTCACAGCTCACGTCCTCCCACCCCCTGCACATCCAGAGCCAGAGGTCTATTACTATCTACGGTTCATGTGACTTCTGCAAAGTATCAGAAGCTGTTTACAGCAATACATTTCCTTTATGACACTTAGACCCCCTGAATATTGCCCTAATGTTCTATTTGTGAAGCCTCTTATGATTAAAGTGAAGAACGGCATTATTTGCAGTTACTTGATATACATCGATAACCCACACTGCATCCTTTAAGTGAAATTATTGAATTCCTAAATATTCCCAGGTAGGTTTATGAATGACTTAAGGTAGAAGGAATCCGGGCACCAGTCAGTCCGAACGGTAAGGGTCTGTACACCACCCACTGCTGTGGTCTATGGCAAATACACGGTGTTGCTCAGCTCAAAGCACAAGATCCTTATGATATTTTAAAAGAAAGAGAGCGGCACTCACCGGTTATTTCTATTTGGAATTTATTACATGTTGGAGTTACAGGGTGCAGGGAGGGAGGGAGTGCAGGGTCGGACGACGGTTAACCGTTTCACGCAGTTGCGCTGGACCCGTTGAAGTGCAACTAAGTGAAACAGTTAACCGTCGTCCGACCCTGCCCTCCCTCCCTGCACCCTGCAACTCCAACATGGAATAAATTCCACAAAGAAATAACCAGTGAGTGCCGCTCTCTTTCTTTTAAAATGTCATAAAGTTTAGAAATGTGTTTTCCCCATTTTTCTGGCATGAAACAGCTTCAAATAACCCAAAATTTATGTGCAGCTCAAAAGTTGAGCAAACATTTTTAATTTTCACGACAGTCCCAGAGATTTCCACCAAAATGTAGGGATCATTGATGGGACATGGCCAATCCAGCCAGTCTGATTCATGAAAATTTATGGCAAACGTTGCGTAAATTTCGTACGGAAAGTATTCTGGTTAAGTACTGAAGTACATTCCTGGCGGAGGTGCATAGTGTTTGTAAGAGGGGCCTAATTCGATAACTGGCATGTACCTCAATGAATTAGGCGCATCTGACTCCAACACGCCCTTTCATTATGACTGGTGTGATTCACAACAGTCTTAATGAGTCAGGGCCAATGAGTATAATCCGTTAGTCATTCGCCACTGCTGTGCGCTTGCCCCGCAGGCCACAATTTCCCAACCAGCTCCTGGTTGTTTCCTATACTGTAAACATTAGGATCTCCTGCTCTTTTTTCCCCTTTGGTAGCACATAGACAGAATCAGCAGAGACATAGGATTATACACCAGTACTGATCACTGTGGCTGTGAATCCAGTAGGGGATAAGCTACCTAGGATCTTTTCTCTGTCTTACACTCTACTCTTCCTCTTCTTTCCATGGAGTAGAAAAGGAAGTGCAACTGAATACCGCATTCTGAGATCAGTCAGTCTTGAATATGGCTGCAGCTGTTTTTCAAAGTGAATGTGTTCAGGAGGTAGGGGGAGAAGTGGTTCATGAGTGAAAAAAATAGAATTCTCTGACGAGATACATTGCAAGATTTCTTATATATGCTTATTATATGGGTGCATGTAACTTTCTTAAAGTACGGTTCCTATTAGCTGTCCTGGATACCTTTATAGACAAAATTTTCTAACTATTGTTTCTGGCAATGGATCTGGTGAACCATTTAGTGATATGTGTAGTGCAAAACAAGCGTCTTTGTTTTGGGGCCAGGGCTAAACTACAGTAATTGTAGAGTCAGATTTAATTCTTATATACGAGGTCTTAAAAAATAGGTGTGTCGGCCTTTGCTTTGGTTTCTTGTACACAGTACATTTGGGGTCCGCACTCCTCCCTGGGCTGTGCATTGTTATATACTTCACTTTCCACAGAGAGGTCACACCTGGGTCTTGCTCTGCCCCTGTCTATTTTGAGGCGTGCTGCCACATAGCGAGGTGTCACTAGAGTAGGGACCATCCTGATCGGGCACACCTTCTCACTGCGGGATGACTTTCACACTTTTAACATTTTTTTCAATGTGTTACTATTGACTCATACAGTGTACCTATGCAATATGTTTTTATTGTAGAATTTGCTTGTTGATGGCCACTGCGTGCATGTGCACTTGCATATTACACTTATACTTACATATATGCTGGCCCTTGTTTTAGGTGTTGTTAAAATATTATTAGTAGGGCTTTTTCCAAGAGTTTTCAATTGCTAAAAGTTGGAGAGACCTGGATTAGAGAACAGCACATAGAGCAATTCCTTCCCATATCAATTGCAGAGGTGAGAATTGATGTTATATTTTGGTAAAAGCACGATCCAAACCTTTACTTCTGGATAAGCCATGTTGTCTACATAAAACATACGCCATTGTACAAAATGTTATTCAGAAATAATTCATCATCTACAAGTATACATATAAAAAACAGCCACAAACTAAAGTAATAATTTAAAGGACACCAGTTCTAGGACTCGTCAAAGAGTCGAATGTCACCTAAGTCACCAACACACCTATGAACAGATGTAATACGGAAGTCAGCGCAAGGCCGGATGAGGAGCTAAAAATCTTGTTGAATGTCACATAATGCGCTGGTGAGACGCTTCATCTTCTCCTCCATGGCTTTCTTATGGTTTGCAGTTTCTTGTAGCAGCTGACGCATTTCTTCCTCTACTTGATAAACCTATAATAGTGGGGTAGGAAACATAGGTATGGACACTGAAATGAAGGTAATATGTGAAAATTTCTACTGTCGGTAGGAACAGGTACCAGAGAACGGCAGTATGACATACATGTAGGGGTGCGGACATATCCTTTAATTAAAGGCCAAAAGTTTGAGACTGACACATTTTGATTTTCACACAATTTGCGGCTTTGGTGTTTTTAGAAAGAGGAGCGCTGCGTCATATCAGCACTGCGGTACAAATCCTATCAAAGACATCTGCAAGAGTGTTGGATGTTCTCCATGAGTTTTCTTGGGTTTCATCCCACACTACCAACACATACTGATAGGGAATTTAGATTGAGAGCCCCAATAGGGACAGTGATGATGTCTATAAAGTGCTGGAGAATATGATGGTGCTATACAATTACAATAAATACAATATCCATATAACCTCCATAATATACTCAGAAATACATAAAGTTTATACCCTGACAAAGTATTAAGTTAACAAATGTTAAAAAATAATTGCGAAAAAGGAAAATACTATGTAAATCACATCAGGCCTGAAATGTTTTCCTTTGAACCACCAGTAGTTTCGCTCACAGCGGGAGGGCAAAGTTATAATTAATATTCGCAAGGAAAAAGGAAGAGAATTCTTGGCTGCATTTACCCCTTGATCACCAGGCTTGCTTGATCGTTATTGAACTAGCTGTATTTTTTCATCTTTGCACTCGAAGAGCCATAATTGTTTTTATTTCTGTTCATATTGCTGTAAGAGAGCTTGTTTTCTGCATAAGAATTAATAGTTTTTCCATAACATTATATTGGGGTACAGGCTCCTAGAAGATACCAAAAGACCCGGGTAGCATCGTTAGGCCCCCAGCTGCCATCATAACCCTTTGGCCTTTGTAGGATGGTAACTGGTGACACTGTAAGTAGCTGGTATGTGTTGCAGAGGCAGTTGTGCTCTGCCATGTAAATTTTGAAGTCTCGCTGGGTCTTGTAGTTCCACAAGGAGTCTCCGAGCAAGGACATTTGTATATCCTGACAGTGAGAGCTGTATGTAGAAGGAGGCAGACCCCCTGAGTGTGTGTGATGCTGAAGGGCTTTCTGAAGACAATACTGACAGGAGTCAGCATGTATGGACATACTAACCGGGGTTAGTGACTGCCAGGAGTCGGCATGTATGGACATACTAACCGGGGTTAGTAACTGCCAGGAGTCCGCATGTATGGACGTACTAATCAGGGTTAGTGACGGACAGGAGTCCGCATGTATGGACGTACTAACCGGGGTTAGTGACTGCCAGGAGTCCGAATGTGTGGACGTACTAACCGGGGTTAGTGACTGCCAGGAGTCCGAATGTGTGGACGTACTAACCGGGGTTAGTGACTGCCAGGAATCAGCATGTGTGGACGTACTAACCGGGGTTAGTGACTGACAGGAATCAGCATGTGTGGACGTACTAACCGGGGTTAGTGACTGACAGGAGTCAGCATGTGTAGACGCTACCACACCTCCTTAGAAGGTAATGGACTTGAAAGCAGTGTGCAAACACTGACCGGGGTCAGTGGAGCCTGTGTTGGTGATACAGCTGGTAATGGATTGTATATGATATGGACATTTATGTTAGTGTACAGCCAGAGGAAGGCTCCTGTGTATTTTCCATTGCTTTGTTTATGAAGTCTTTATAAACCCATGTAACTTGTAAATAAGAACTGTTCCTATTACTACCTTAATGACCGGCAAGAAAGTTAGAAATCCCTAAAAGGCTATGTGCCCGCTGTGCATTTCTGCTGCATTTTTTTGCTGCATTTCAGTCAATGTGATTTTCAAAAAGCTGTGCCCACATGTGTGTTTTTGTTGCAGAAATTGCCTGCATTTTTTTAAGTCCCCATCAATTAACATGCCCATTTGTGGGCTGCGTTTTCCCCATAAACTCCATTCTAACACCCCCAAAATAGCACCACACATGGATGGGTATTCCCACAGTCCATTTTTGAGGCTTTCTTAGGGCCAGGTCACACACACAGATATCTGTGCAGAGATTGTTCGCAGATCTCTGGTTGCAGTGAAATCATGGACACATTGTTCTATTTGTACACAGCCACAACATGGTACAATGTGTCCATTATTTCACTGCAACCAGAGATCTACGAACAATATCTGCACAGATATCTGTGTGTGTGACGTGGCCCTTACAGATATTTCCAAAGCAAAAACGCTGCAAAACTCACCTTCCCAGCAATTCTTCCTCCGTGCATCGGCAGGAGATGTGTTTATCGAGCTTCCAGGACCTGCGCCATGTGACTGGAAGCTCAATAAACACATCTCCTGTGGAGAACGGGGATTGCAAGACAGTGTCTGTCTGTGTGTATGTGTCTGTCCCCTTATTTGTGCTGCAATTGTGCAGCTTTTGTTTATAGACAGCTGCGTTTGTGTAGCTGACAAACACAGCACAAAAAAATACACACAGTGAGCATATAGCCTAAGTGTGTATGAAATACCACACCCCTTTATTATTATAATGCGGGGTGCTGATGACCTAACAAAGGCTTTAGATTCCATATTTGCTACTATCTGTGATATCTACGGGCCACGTCACACCTGGTGACGTCGGCGGCGATTTTTTAGGCGACGTCGCCTAATGTGACTAAGCGAGGGCGACGCATTTGAGTGGTCGTCTGGTTTCACAGCAGTGCTGTGAATCCAGGCGGCCACTCTGGGGCGATGTGTGCACATCGCCCCATGTAAACAGGTGACGGCGATTTGACAGGCGATGGGAGCCATAGGCTCCCATTGTACTGCATCGCCGCTGGGGTTTGGAGACTCGACGCGTTTTCCCCCACGGTTTGAATGTGAGGGCTCATCAGGAGGGACTTGTGTCAGCGCTGACACACAGAAGATAGGGGGCATATCATTTTCCTCTACAGCGTCCTAGGGCTGAGGAACCGATCCCTGCATGACTATCTGAACAAGTCACTCCTGATGAACCCCCACATTCAAACTGTGGGGGGAAATGCGTCGAGTGGTGGATAACATGTAACAGATAAGTGAACATAAGTGATTACAACTACTCTGACTTGCCTTCCTTGCACATCTACGCTCCCTCCTGTTTCACATATGGGGTAATGGTAGATAAGTGTCATGATGCGGACAGGTATCTAAACTGTGCATTATTAAGTGTGGAAAAAGAGGGGTAATTGACTGGTACTACTGAACAGTGTACCATTGAATGTGGGCTTGAGAACAGGAGGCTCCTAAGGTATCTAACCAATATCTTACATAGCAGCTGTTTGATATAATAATGTCTGGAGTTTTGTAGCAATAAATAGGAGGTCTGAAAGAGAAGCAAGGGAACAGCTACCTTATCCATCATATTAGATTAAGAGGAAATAACACTATGAATTATATAGTGTACAATTGTGAGTAAAATATATCTTTCTAACTATAGTCTTATCTTCAGAGGTAACTACCTCCTGACAACAGTAGTTCAGTACTATCCTATACCACTTAAAAGACTAACTCCAGGTAACATGGCAAAAGCCACACAGCTGTAAATTTGTGATATAAGAATAGGTCCTGGTAGATATCTCCCGTTTGACATTTTTCTAACCACATTTTTGTCGTGTCAGTAGGATACCAGGGCTAGACCTTTATCTTGAGACACATTTTTTTGACACTAGGAGATAGTGGATGGATGATGTGATATTGTCTGAATGATATCTCACTAGAAAATAGGGCGATAAGGACCAGCCGCCGAGGGGACACCATTTTTTCATTTCATTTATAGGTGTTTAAAACTCCGTTGGTAGGTAGGGTAAGAGTAGGGTGAGCGTAGCGCTATAGTCCCTCTCCCCCTGTGTGATCTGTGGTGTTTGCAAATATATATATAATGTTTGGGAAATACAAGGACTGGTATATTTAACTGGATTAATAAAAGTTACATTTTAATTTGCACCTAATTAAGAGAAATGGTTAGTTGTAGGCAGGGTGGATAAAAATCAATGTTTTTTTTTTAAAAAAAAAAAAAAAAAAAAATCGGATTTTTTTTATTTAATTCGGATTTTTTTCAATAAACTGCTTTTTGAGGAAAATATTTTACCATCCAAAGGTTCTTCCATCGTGAGATAAAGCTGAGTTGTTTAACTCAGTAGAATAAAGGCTGTATATGTGTAACATTCACAATGCCATGCTCTTCCAGAGGTTTCTGTAGGATTAGTGGGCAGTTTCTCTCCTATATTATCACAGACGCTCGCTTTACTTACGCAGTTCTCAAAACTGAATTTGACTCCGCAGAGGTCCCAGCCTCTTCTTCACGGCAAAAATGTTACAACATGAACAGAGTTGAGAAAAAGACCTTAATCATATTGTTCTACAAACCTATGAATACAGAATCAACCCCTTCAGTGCCAAGTCCAAGAAGTTAGACAATATGTTTCTGATTGTTTGGAGTGGAATAGATCTGCACAACACAAGAAGAATGTGAATCTAAGTGTGAGGAGGAGGAAGGGTAAGCAGACAAGAAAATTGAAAGTGAAACTTTGAGCACAATACTGCAGGCATAGCCACAGACAGACAAGTCAGGATCTGTTGGTGTGTACGATCTGAGGTTTATTACATTCTTTCCTTATAATGGTAGCAGGCTTTAAAAGAGACTCAGTTTGGGAATATTTTAATGAAGCTCCTTCGCCTATCGGTAAGGCAGGCATGCGTGCAAAATGCAAACGATGCAACAAAGAGAAGCAAGGCCTGGTGGCGCGAATGAGGCAACATCATGGTGGACTGTTTTGATCAGTATATCAAAAACTGGCCTATTCTGATGACACTTTGTGAAGAAAATCGAGATAAAATAGATGGCACTGTCACGGCCAAAAAACTCAACATTGGGCTTAAGAGAAATGTTGAAATCCTGAAACCCATATATCAAGCTTTAAACAAAATACAGAAAAATAGCTGTTTTATTGCGGATGCTGTTGAAATTTGGAAGGAACTGAGTGAACGCTTAAAAACAGAACTACACATGACAGAATTAAATTACAAGCAGTAAACAAATTAATTGGTGCAAGCACTGACTCCAGCTCATTTTTTGGCAAATATTGTCAATATCCAATATCAGGGTCAAAACCTAAGTGCTGAGGAAGAGGAGTTAGCTATGACATGGGTATCCAGCAATCATCCATCTTTAATGCCAACTAATAAACTTCAGAGCTAAGGGGGAACCATCAAGAAATATATGTTTGCTGAAGATATTTTAAGGAAGGTCACACCAGTAAACTGGTGGAAGTCACTTAAGCGCTTGGATTTAGAGACTGTTCAAGTAATGATTTCACTTTTAACAGCAGTAGCTTCTTCTGCAGGCGTTGAAAGAATATTCTCTTCCTTTGGACTATCATTCTAAATTGAGAAATCGGTTGGGACCCAATAAGCAGGAAAGCTTGTTTTTTTTTTCCAGATTATGAATAGGAACAAAGAAGATGATGAATGAAGATGACGACAAGTGAGCTACAGAGGACAGCAGGGACAGTAGTATTTAAGTTTTTCATGTGTCGGCTGGGCTGACAGTCTAAGTTTCTTAAAATATATATATATTTTGTTTAGCCAAATTAGTTAACAAACATGGATGTTTGTTTAAGCAAATAACGTTATGCTGTAATGTTGTTATTGTTTCAGTTGAATAAATCTATTTAAATTGTTATTAAGGTCAGGATTATTTTTCTCCATCCTAAGTACAACAGAACAGTGGTGTCCAAATATGAATGATTAACCCATTAAACTGGGGAGAAAAAAGTAATATAAAAAGTGATTCTAAAAATATTCATCTACTTGCATGTTAAAGTAACAAGAACTAGTTTAGGTAGAAACTTTGAGCAACCCTTAGGGTGCTTTCACATCAGCGTTTTTCGTAATTCGCGGCAGATGCGGTGAAAAAACCGCATCTGCCGCGTTTGCCGCATAACGGGTTTCCCCTTGCGGCAGCGGTTGCGGTTTTTTCATAGGAAGTATAGGGGGACTTGCGCAGATGCGGCAAGTGCGGTATTGCACTTGCGGCAGGTGCGGCAGAGAAAAAAACCGCGCTTACTGCGTTTTTTTTCGCTGCCGCACCTGCCGCAAGTGCAAATACCGCACTTGCCGCATCTGCCGCAAGTCCCCCTATACTTCTATGGAAAAAACCGCAACCGCTGCCGCAAGTGGAACGTTATGCGGCAAACGCGGCAGATGCGGTTTTTTCACCGCATCTGCCGCGAATTACGAAAAACGCAGATGTGAAAGCACCCTTACTGACTAGTGATTTAAATCGTGATTTAAATCAGTTAGATTTAAATCAAATCCACCCTGGTTGTAGGGGCTTAATTACACGGTGAGCATCCTCTCAGATAGCCATTGAAAGGTATCCACCACTGAGGACTCTCAGATTTTAGTATTTTTCTATCTACTGACTAACACGGTACAAACATATAATTTACCTTATCACTCTGGGGAGAGAAATTCCCTATTCAAGTTCCAGCAGTCAGTCCTGTGCACTCAGTAGGTCATGATCTATCTTGTGGAAAGTTGATAATTTATTTCTACTGGACATTCGCTTTAAGGATTTGTATAAATGAATTTAGAAAATACATATTTCAGATAGCTTTTATGCTCCTACATTTTAGAATCCAAAATTAAAGACAAAACAACTCAACAACCAACACCGAAAATCAGTAGAAGGACTGGACATCACCATCATAATCCAGATGCCAAAATGTGATTGTCTGCATATAGTTACTAGTGTTAACAGAGGTTTCCATTCATAATCACTAACAGTTTTGCTACAGTCAGACATGTTCATGTACAGCATTTCCAATGGCATTAATAAACACAGTGTCTACAGTAATGAAGGGGTCCGATCACTGGAGAGTGCATACGACAGGCCAATATTAACCAATCTCCCCTTCAGTTTGGACTGGAGCTCACAGCTTTAGCTGTGAGGTCATAACAATTTCTACCCAGCGGCACCGCTGAGAAGCAGAGACCAGACCCCGAATACTGGAGATAAGGATGGAGGACAAAGGTATGAAACATTATGCAAGAGCAGATTGTCTGATGTCTACTTGCCCCCAAGTGACAGGCACTTGTACTTTTGGAGGGTTTTGATTCCAAGTGTCTTTAAGAAACAAACTCTTTGGTACATTTCAAACGAAGAAATTGTCAATTACAACAGCTCAGATCATAGACCGGCCAACCTATCCTAGAATAATGCTTTTGTTTAATTATCATCCATGAGGCCTAATTAAGAAGTTGTGTTATAGTATGGAAACTTTCTTTTGTTAATATAATCTTAATGTGGATCTGTCAAATTTCACAATACAATATATTAATAAATAGATCTTTCAGACTGGTGTAATTATACTAAGAAACCATGTCAAAACAGCGATATTATATAGAAGCAAAATACATGTATGTATTGTGCATTCACTATACCAGCTGATGTGCTCACAATGTGCATGAGCGCACAAACACAATGCCAAAGCACACACAGGTACATACACTAAAGGGCATAGCTGTAGTCTTACTAATGGAAATTAGGGTTTTCCTTCAGTCCCATTGCTCTGGTGTATACCATTTGGCCCCTCACCATCAGTGTATAATATCCAGGCTCTCACCCTCGGTGTATAACATTTGTCTCCTCATTCTCACTGTATAACATCTGGGCCCTCACCCTCGTTGTATAACACTTGTCCCCTCACCCTTGGTTTATAACACTTGGCCCCTCGCCCTCAGTTTAAAATATCTGGGCCCTCACCCTCTGTGGATACCATTTGGCCCCTAGGCCTCCATGTATAACATCCAGCCCCTTGCCCTCGGTATGTAACATCCGGCCTCTCGCCCTCGGTGTATAATATCGGCGCCTCGTCCTCGGTGTATATAACATTCAGCCACTCGCCCTCGGTGTATAACATCCGACCCCTTGCCCTTTGTGACAGAATGGCTGATGGAAAAGAGCTCACCATTACCAGAGTTGTCGTGTAACAGAAGCCACCCGTGTAACAATTAGGTTTAGAACATCTCTTTCCTCCTATGTATTCTACCCTCTGTAAGTGATCATGTAGAAAAGTGGAAGCAGCAACTTAAGCACAAAGTGAAGACCATGTAAAGTGACAAACTAGGGTCGCTGATTGCTGCAGAGCAAAGATCAGAAAACATTCTGCTGACTCCGTAACTACAGACCTCCTCTGGTATGAACATCAGCACAAAAATTGTGCCATGAACATCATGGCATGTGTGTTCATTGCTAAATAGATGCATGCAAGCCAAACATCACCAAGAACAATGCCAAGGGTTGGATGGAAGAGAATAAAGCAACCAGCACTGGACTACAGAGCAGTGGAAAAATGTTCTGTGCAGTGACAGATCACACGTCTCTATCTGGCATCTGATGGAGGGAGTCTGGGTTTGGCAAATGGCAGAGGAATGTTACCTGCCTGACTGCACTGTGCCATCTGGAAAGTTTGGTGTAGGAGGGATAATGATATACGGTTGTTTTTTTGGACCAGTGCAGGGCTCTGAGAACTTGTGAAGGGAAATCTTAAATCGCAACAATACTTTATAGAAACTATTCAGGATAAAATATCATATGTGTACATCAAAAAAAGAGAATTTTGTTTACTTACCGTAAATTCTTTATCTTATAGCTCCTATTGGGAGACCCAGACATTGGTGTATAGCTTCCGACCTCCGGAGGACACACAAGGCATTACACCTAAAAGTTTAACTCCTCCCCTACTGCCTATACACCCCCTCGAGGGAGAATCCCATCAGTTCGGTGCACAAGCAGGAAGGAGGAAAGACCACCCGCGCCCAGACCAACAGGACTGGGAAATAATAAACGGCCAACAGGGCCAACACGCGAGGTGAAACGACACCAGGCCTAGCATAGAAACAAAGCCCCAAAAAGGCCCAGGGTGGGAGCTGGTCTCCCAATAGGAGCTATAAGAAAAAGAATTTACGGTAAGTAAACAAAATTCTCTTTTTCTTTTGCGCTCCATTGGGAGACCCAGACATTGGGATGTCCAAGAGCTATCCCAGGGCGGGAAAAAAAAACAAAAGCAGGCCCATCATAAATGAGCAACAGCTGCCTGAAGGATCCGCCTGCCCACATTGGCATCAGCCGATGCCAAAGCATGGACTTGATAATGTTTGGTAAAGGTGTGCAGACTAGACCACGTGGCTGCCTGACACACCTGAAGAGCTGAGGCCTGATGACGCAAGGCCCACGAGGCCCCCACAGCCTTGTAGAATGAGCCTTAATACCAGCAGGTAAAGGCAAACCAGCAGAGACATAAGTCTCCCAATAGGAGACTTGATCCACCTCGCCAGAGAAGACTTGGAGACCGCCTCCCCCCTCTTCTGACCCATAGTCAGCACGAACAGGGCATCCGAATGGCGAAACGACGCCGTTCGGGACACGTAGATCCTGAGAGCCCTGACCAGGTCCAAAGTATGTAGAGACTTCTCATACTGATGAACTGGATGCGGGCAAAAGGATGGCAGGACAATGTCCTGATTCAGGTGGAAAGGAGACAGCACCTTAGGCAAAAATTCAGCCACAGGCCGAAGCACCACCTTATCCTGGTGAAACACCAGAAAAGGAGATCGACAAGACAAGGCAGCCAACTCCGACACTCTCCGCAGAGAAGTAATGGCCACCAAAAAAGCAACTTTCTGAGAAAGCCTCGAAAGTGAGACCTCCTTAAGAGGTTCAAAAGGCGGCTTCTGCAATGCTGCCAGGACCAAGTTAAGATCCCATGGGTCCAAAGGACGTCTGTAGGGAGGAATGATGTGACTCGCCCCCTGGACAAACGTCTTAACCTGAGGAAGCGTAGCCAGATGCTTATCAAAGAGGACCGACAGAGCCGAGATCTGTCCCTTGATGGAACTGAGAGCCAAACCCTTATCCAAACCCGACTGGAGAAAAGCCAAAAGGGTCGACAGGGAGAAAGGCCAGGGAGAAGAGCTGTGAACACGGCACCAGGAGAAGAAAATCTTCCATACTCTGCGATAGATTCCTGCAGAAACCGGTTTTCTGGCCTGTCTCATGGTAGCAACGACAGGAGTGGAAAAACCACGTGACGTCAGCAACCAGATTTCAAGTGCCACAAAGTCAGGCTCAGGGCCGAGGAATTGTGGCGGAAGAACGGACCCTGAGACAAAAGGTCCGCCCGATCCGGGAGCCTCCATGGATCCCCCACCGAGAGCCGTAACAGGTCCGGGTACCAAGCCCTCTTGGGCCAGTCCGGGGCGATGAGAAGGGCTCGCCTGCATTCCGCCTCGAGCTTCCGCAGAACCCTGGGTAACAAGGCCAACGGGGGAAACACATAGGGCAGACGAAAACGGGACCAATCCTGGACCAGAGCATTCGTCCCCACTGCCAGGTCGTCTCGAGCGCGAGACATGAAGACTGGGACCTGCCGATTCAGCCTGGACGCCATCAGGTCCACGTCGGGAGTTCCCCACGTGTTGCAGATGTGCTGGGACACCTCTGTGTGAAGAGCCCATTCTCCCTCGTCCATTCCTTGCCGACTTAAGTAATCGGCCTCCCAATTGTCCACTCCGGGGATGTGGACAGCCGAGATGGACGCATCGTTGTCTTCTACCCACCGGAGGATGGGTTGGACCTCCGACGGCTGCGAGTGCCTCCCTGGCGGTTTATGTAAGCGACAGCCGTCGCGTTGTCGGATTGGATCCGAATTGGATTTCCCGACAGAAATCTCCGGAAGGCCAGGAGAGCCAAGTATATGGCACGAATTTCCAGGACGTTGATCTGCAAGGCAGATTCCTGAGTTGTCCAAGTACCCTGAGCCCTGTGATGCATGAACACCGCACCCCAGCCCAGAAGGCTGGCATCCGTCGTGACCACCAACCAAGAGATGGAAGAAACGACCTGCCCCGGGACATCACCCTGGGTAACAGCCACCATCGGAGAGACTCCTTCGTCGCGGATGAGAGGGCAATGAACCGATCCAGAGAGGACGGCCTCTTGTTCCATCCGCACAGAATCTGTAGCTGAAGCGGACACAGATGAAACTGTGCAAAAGGACCGCCTCGATGGTCGCCACCAACTTCCCCAGAACATGCATCAGACGCCTGATGGGAACCAAGTCCGCCTGCAACAGGAACCGGACCTCCTCCACAATCGAGGACTGCTTGTCGAGAGGAAGAATCACCAGAGCCGGAATGGTGTGGAACTCCATGCCCAGATACAAAATCGTCTGAGTAGGAACCAGGACCGACTTCGGGGAGTTGACTATCCAACCGAACGTCCGAAGAGTATCCAAAGTGGCAGCAAGACTCAACTGACACTGTTCCGCAGACGAGGCTCTGATCAACAAGTCATCCAGGTACGGGGTGACCGCGTGCCCCTGTAAGTGCAGCACTGCCACCATGGCCGACATCACCTTGGTGAAGATCCTCGGAGCCGATGAGAGGCCGAAGGGCAACGCCACAAACTGGAAGTGGTCTTCTCCCACAGCAAACCGCAGCCATCTCTGGTGAGCAGGTGCAATGGGGATGTGGAGATAAGCATCCTTCACATCCACTGAGGCCAGGAAGTCCCCCTGAGACAGGGACGCTTGATAGGGACTCCTGTAAGGCTCTGGTCATAGCCGCCATAGACTGAGACACAGAGTCAGAAATGGACCAAGCAAAAACAGCCGTCCAAGGCGGAGGTACTGCTGGGTCCACCGGGCCAGGCGGGGACGCCAACGACCCAGAACTGGGGGGTGGCTCGTGGACCAAGGCAGTCACTTGGATCACATTAGCCGGCGAAATCTCAGCCTCCTGCGGGGCACAAGCCGAGCAATGAGGGAAAGAGGATCCAGCAGGCAGCTGGGCCTTACATGCTGTGCAAGCATGATAACGTGTCTGCACGCTGGGAGCTTTGTTCCTGGAGCTAGACATGGTGTCCCCTCAGTGCATCCAATGAGAGATCTCAGAGGAAGGGAATTGGGGTGCAATTGCGGACAGGGGGGAGAATGGAGCACCACCAGAGACTGGGGTGACCTACCGGACCTTGTGTGCCCTCCAGAAACGCGCAGCCCTGCAGCCAACAGCCAGAGCAGTGGAGAGAGGCCCCCAAGATGGCCGATGGAGCTGAGGAAGAGGGAGTGACCCGGGAGTCCCCAGAAGCGCGCGAATCCGGAGGGCAGGTCCCTTCTCCCCTGCAGCGACGCCCCCTAAGCGGCAAAACAGCTTTTCCCATAGGGAATCAGGGGCTCGGTCTGCCGCGGCCGGCCTCCAGAGGGGCGGGCACAAGCCTCTCACAGTCTGTGAGTACGAGGCACAGCTCAGCCCCATATACCCGGCGCAGCTCCAGAGGGACTAGCCGCAAGCCGGGGCCTAAATTTATCACCGCGGCCGCCTGTCAGCAGGGGGCCAGCGCGGTGCACCCGCGAAATCGCGGGAGTGCCTGGCCAGGATCCCAGGAAGCCGGGGGAGACAGTGCACCCTCCAGCCGGCCCCATGCAGCAGCAGGGGCATCCCAGACCCACACAGAGTACCTCACTGGTGGTGCAGGGTCCGGACCCAGTGGATCCCTCACGCAGGCCAGCAGACACCTCGGGAGCTGTGGACTGTGTGGATGAGCCCAGTTGGGGGGGCCCGGGGGATCCCACTTCCCCAGAGCCCCTAAGGGATGGGGAAGGATAAGCAGCATGAGGGCTCCAGCCCGTTGTCCCCAAGGGTACCCCAACCGCCTCCGCCCTGGGGAAGAGGAAGGAGACATGCTGGGGATCAAAAGATCCTCTTTGCTTCCATCCGACACTAAGTAGTGAGAGAGCATGAGTGTAGAGTGTGCCTCCTTCAACACAAAGCAAAGAACTGATGGGATTCTCCCTGGAGGGGGTGTATAGGCAGTAGGGGAGGAGTTACACTTTTAGGTGTAATGCCTTGTGTGTCCTCCGGAGGTCGGAAGCTATACACCAATGTCTGGGTCTCCCAATGGAGCGCAAAAGAAATCTCTTTTTTGTCTATTATATTACTTGTATTCTGGATTTTTACCAGTTTGCCCCTCTGCAGGTTTTATCTCTAATATACAATCCACTGGGATGGGGGGGATAGGAGGCAAGCTGTAGTGATTTCTTCCATACACAGCACAGCACACAGAGAGGGATTCATGCTCTTCACTCCTTGGTTAGCTGAGAGAGAAACTGCAGCAGCATGCAGGACATTATACAGCAGAGCTGGGCTGTCTAGACGTGAATAATCTCTGAGGTGGTAAAGTGTCCACCCAGCAGATTATTGCTATACCAAATCCGCAGCGTCTGGCAGGAAAAATGCTGCGGAAAATATGCAGTGCTTTGATGTGTTTTTCATGCATTTTTCAATGCATTTTAACCCTTGTGTTTTCCTCATCATTGTATATAGGGAAAACGCAGGGAAATATGCATACAAATGAGCATGCTGTTCGATTTTTCAGCAAAATCTGCATGGGAAAAACCCTGAAGATAGTGGGCACAGCACTTCAGAAACTCCTTTGACTTTGCTGGCATGTGTATTCTATTGAAGATTTTGCAAAATCTGCAAGTAAATGACTATAAAAAAAACACACCAAAACCTCTAGATTTGCACATGGTTTTACTCCTCCCCTCTCCATAGAGTATAATGGGTTGTGCCACATGACACCCACAATCCATCTTGTATGTATGAGTAAGACTGGATTTGACATAACTGGATGAAAAGATCAAGAAGTAGGAAGGAGGGGATGAAGTGTCTCAGAAGGGAAGATAGAAGCAGAATTTTGTTATATTATTAACAAACTTTCTTATATTTGCCTGGCTGGGAAGGTCCATGGTTATTGGGCCCTTTCCATTCTAAAAATAGAAGCTCTCAGGCAACCCAGAAGTGGAGCGCCATAAGATGCTCCAATTCTGGCGCTTCGGCTCAGCTCTTCACAATAGCCCTGATGCTTTGACAATCTGGGGAAAAGTTTATGGAGTTGATTATGGCTCTTCACAGTCACCGAGTCATGAACAGCGCAGGTAAACCCTGAACGTCTGAAACGCAATAATGTTACTGGTGTTACCGCTCTTCAGAGGCGCCGGGTCTTGCGCAGCACAGCGTGACCTGAAAGTGCTTGTTAGCACCTAGTTCAAAATAAAAACCTCGGCAGGTCTGACATAGTGCAGAGCGAATCCAACGAGTAAAGTCTATGAAGCATTGTTTTGACAATCCATAGACTTTGATAATGGCACCGCTCTTCAGAGGCGCTGGATCTCAGCAGTGCAGCGTGACCCAGAAGTACATGTTAGCAAAGTCTATAGATTATCAGTTCGATGCTCCATTGACCTTATGTGTCGAATTTGCTCTGGACTACGTCGGACCTGATAAGGATTCTTTCAAGTGGTAAACGAGGTAAAGTGTCTAATTTATTTCTCTGTGTTTTTAGGTTTCTTTTTTTTTTTTTTTTAGGTTTTAATTTGTGGACAACAAAGGATTTGGTGGACTGCAGCATATTCCCTGGCCTACATCAGACCTGTGTGGGACTTTTATATTTTTTATAATAAATATGTTTTTTTGTGTGTATTTTTTTTTTTTTTTGCATTTCTGGGTAATGAGGGTGTCTGATGCCAGCTGACATCAGTCCCAAAAACCATTATCTCTATTGCCCAGGCACAAGGGCAATCTGGGATAAGCCAAGGCGTAGCGCATCTCATAATGCTTCACTTTTGGGACATTTGTGGACTGGTGAATTTTAAGGCTGCAAAGGGCCCAAAATATATGGACCTTCCCTGCCTGATAGTATCAGCTTACAGCTGTCTGCTTTACCTTTGCCGCTATCAAAAATGGGGGACCCCACATTGTTTTTTCATTTAATTATTTAGTTAATAGAAAGCTCTATAAACAATCCTTTTATTATCTTTGTAAATCTTTAACACAGAAAAATTAATTTCTTGAATGCATCTAATTCTAGTATGTGTCAAGATGAATGGCACAATGATGTCATCTGTGTGCTATACGGGTTTTTGACAGACTCATAGACTTCTCTTGGCCTTTTTCATCCGTGCTGCCGGTAAAAAACAGACATGTCTCAGTCTGGTTCACACGGATGCAATTTGTGTAAAGATCACCATGGATGATAATGTGTACGTGTGGTGTCCGTTTTTTTACAAGTCCTGGAAACAATAACTTGTGAAGGGGCCTAATGTGTATTTGTCTCAATACTTTTGTCCACTTGGTGTATCTTTACACACATATACTCGAGGGCACACAGAACACACAAAAAAATGAAGACAAAAAAAATTAAGGTAACAAGCTCTGTTGTTCTTTAGTGGCAAGTTCAGTGGTTGTCTAAAAAAATGTTCCTGAAACCTAACAAGAGCTATGATAGTAGAGCCCGATACACTTGTGTTGTGCTTGTTCCCATTTTTAAAAAATCACGTAGAAAGTATTAGGAGAGCAGATGGGCAATGTTCACACTGACCGGCCACATTCATATATATACACGTACACTTACTTTCTCATTGGATGCAGCTATGTCCCTTTGCTTCTCACTTGCTACTTTAACGAGCTCGGCCTGGTGAGCAGCCAGAATAGACTCCAATTGTCTCCGAAATGCGTCATCTACAGAATGAAGCTTCTCCATCACCACCCTGTGCACACAAATCAGTGGTGAAAGGTGAACCGAGTGCACTCCACACCCCTCATCATCTGTGTCATTATTTTATAGGTGATGTTTGACTGGTCAAGGAAGGGAGAAAATATGTAACTGTCTACTAACTTCTGAATGCAAGCTCTTGGGATTGATTGATATCATCCAACACTGGGGCATCTGACTTATCTATGTCCCATTTGTCTGCTTTGACGTGCAGAAATTCATGCATTATGCATTGATGCTAAATAGATTTTCAACTGCAGAAAATCCTCTAACCTCTGCACTGAACTAAAGAAAGGAAAACCTGAGAAACAAAAATCCAATTGTGTAACAAACACACAAAGCCTGATATTCTCTTTCAGGCACCCTGTGTCGCCATTTTGTTGTAGTCCTCTTTTGGAGTATAAATGATCTGGATACACGATAGACAGTCATTAGACATCAAACACGTTTACTAACCATTTCGATAAAAAGGTGGGCTTCACTACCACTTTACAAAGTTTCTTAAAACCCAAAATAGGTTTCTACTCACTTCTGATTTTGGAGGCTTTTGTCTCTCTCTTCAATCAGCTTCTTCTCCTTGGCATCAAAATTCTCTTTCATCTGCCTGACTTGTGTTTCAAGCTGGCTTAGTAATTCTGCTTTATCCTGCCACTTCTTATTCATTGCACTATGAATAGAAAGAGCAAATGCCTGAAATGAGCCAAGATTCCACATCAAACAGCACAAGCTCCATTTAGTAAAACCTCTGCTCTGCCGGCTGCCTAATCACCTGGAAGCTTTCTTCACATCTAGCAGCTCGGCCTCCTTTTCTTCCAGCTGAAACTTAATTTCTTCTTTTCTCTCCATCTGCCTTTCCAGCTTCTCTTTCAGTTCTTGCAATTGTGTTGCTCTTTCATCGTTTTGCTCTCTTAATGTTTTCTCCATCTCCAGATTTTCGGCACGTAATTTTCTTATTCGTTCATCCCTTTCCTGCAATCCCTGACAAAAGAATTTGGAGATCATGTACCAATCCATTTCAAGCGTTTTGAAAAAGCTTCTTCCTGGCTCAGATGGGAAGCTAAGAGGTGGAGATGATGGAAGCACTGCAGTGGGGAGGTGGGGGTCGGTATTAATTATTTATTCATTTATTTTTTAAAAATACATCCATTAGCTTTTTTAAATTTAGATGTGCACAAAACCATTTTAAAAGAGAATCTGTGAGAAGGTTTTTGTTAAACCATCTGAGAGCAGCACAATGTAGTGACAGAGACTCTGTTGCAAAGTATTCACTGATCTCAGAGAGACCAGTCCAAGAAAACACTGCGGGCAGCTGGCTAAAGCGCTCAAACACAGTGAATTCCTAGGCACATTGCCCCCTGGGAAATATGAATATGCAAATAGAGTCTGTGGAGCCTCTGTTAGGAGTCTCAAACACAGAACTAGCCATATATCCCTCCAGGGAAGGAGGGAGGGATATATGGCTAGTTCTGTGTTTGAGACTCCTAACAGAGGCTCCGCAGACTCTATTTGCATATTCATATTTCCCAGGGGGCAATGTGCCTAGGAATTCACTGTGTTTGAGCGCTTTAGCCAGCTGCCCGCAGTGTTTTCTTGGACTGGTCTCTCTGAGATCAGTGAATACTTTGCAATCTTGGTCTACTAGGCCTTGCTCCCACCTAGCCAGAATCCTACTCCACACTGATGAGGGGCAACACCCTGAAACAGCTGTATGTGGATGGATACTTGGCCTTGGTATTCCCTTGTCATATCTGTAAACTTGTAAAAGAGTTGGATATTGACTTAAAGGGCCACTTCATATGGTGGTTATGGTGTTCTCCGCAAGGAGCCACCCCTTGGCTGGGTCCTTCCCTGGAGGGATATATGGCTAGTTCTGTGTTTGAGACTCCTAACAGAGGCTCCACAGACTCTATTTGCAGAGACTCTGTTGCGTCACTTCGTTTACTGGTGCAAAATCAGTGATACAGCAGTTTTCTCTGCTGCAAACCTAGCAGAGTTCAGAATGCTGAGCCTTGTATGGCAGCTTTCTGAGCACACTGTAACTGCACCCTATGAGAGAGAGAGAGAGAGAGAGAGAGAGAGAGAGAGCAAAAGACAGGGAGAGAGAGAGAAAGAGAAAAAGTAGGGAAAAAAAGAAAGAGAAGGGGAAAGGTAGAAGAAGGGAGAGAAAGAAGGAAACAGAATGAAGGAAAGAAAGGAAGAAGGAAAGAAATGAAGGAGTGAAATGAAAGAAAGTGAAGAAAGAAAAGAAAGAAAAAAAGAGAAAAGAAGGAAAGCAAGAAGGGAGAAGAAGTGATAGAAAGGAAGCACAAAAGACAAAAACAAAGAAGGAAAAAGAAATGAAGGAAAGACAAAGACAAAGAGAGAAAGGAGAAAGAAAGAAAACAGAGAGAAAGAAAGAGAAAAGAAAAGAGAAAGAAAACAAAAAAAGAAAAAGCGAAAGAAATAACGAAAAAAGAAAAAGAGAAAGGAAAGAAAGAAAAAGGAAAGCGAGAAAGAAAGAAAGAAAGAAAGAAAGAAAGAAAGAAAGAAAGAAAACTGCCCAATAAGTGGTGTCTGACAAGTACAGGGCAGAGCTGGTGCAATCCACAAACACTGAACCCCGGGTGTACTCACTTCTTTTAACTTCCGGACGGTTTCAGTCTGATCATCCACCATTTTACTCTTGATCCTTAGGGCATCGTTATCTCTTTCGTTTTGCTTTTTCAATGTCTCTATCTCTGTGGAAAGGACCTCAATTTTTGCTTCCATCCTTCCTCTGTCCTGGGCCAATGCAACACCTAGAAAAATCGTTTGATATTTTCAAGGGATTATCTGTACAGGACGTTTTACAGTGTCAGAAAATAATGTAAACTTATATACTTTGAATATTCATTTTTGATAATTTAATATGAATGTAAACTGTAAACAATTGGATCTGGTTGTCAATTACTTCAATTGCATAAACAAGACAATGTTGTACATTGCCTGCTCCGACTGTCTGTCCTGTTGAAGACAATATCCAGATATATACTGTTTTAGTGGAAGTCAATGGCTGCAGGATGTGACAGTATAACCACCCCCCTTA
This sequence comes from Allobates femoralis, assembly GCA_033576535.1. NCBI lineage: Eukaryota > Metazoa > Chordata > Amphibia > Anura > Aromobatidae > Allobates > Allobates femoralis. Next base: position 86,886,981 of record JARQOC010000005.1, read on the forward strand.
CAGCCTCTTGTACCAGCACACATTATACTGATCACATCTAATTTTTCTATTCATTCAGTAAATGCACAGAACCCAGGTGCACCTGGTAAATGTATCCCAGGACTATGTGCCCAGAACGTCCTGCAGGCAGAGTCCGCTGAGAAAACCGCCTGACAGACCCCTCAGAAAATGCTCTAAGGACTGAACAGTCACATTTCTTCCTGTGCAGAGGTTTGGGCTTCTGAATGTCTTAACAGATTCAGGCTTGTAAAAACACCTAATGGTTAAAAGAAGGGACGCTCTGCAAAGGAAGTCAATGGGAGAGCTGAAAGACGCCCAGAAAACAACCGTCTTTTGGAGAGTTTCCATAATGTTTTTGCTTTAAAAAATGCTAGCGGTTTCTTTATTATTTAATGTAATGAAAAAAAAATTACCTGACACCAACAGTAAAAAAGACATTGCAATAAACATAGTACAAAACAAACCAGGCAGACAAAACTGTTGGAAAACGATCAGGAACCAACCAGAAAACCAAGACAAAAAAAGGCAATAAAAAAAGTGTCTTCTTTTTGAAAAACTCGGAAGGTTCGCCTGGGTGTGAACATGCCCATTGGTCCTCATGCACCCAGCAGATGCCAGATAAGTGTCCTTGAAATACATGAAGTAAATTAAAGTATGTGTGAAGCCATCTACACTGACGGAACTAATGGGTACAATGTAAGATCACTTTATAGCAATCAGAGCGACAAGGGACCAACTGTTATCAGGAACTGTAAATGGTAGAAGCAAGAAGATTCATAGGACCCAGGACTATCTTAGGGTACTTTCACATCAGCGGTTTTCGCCGATCGCGGCAGATGTGGTGGAAAAACCGCATCTGCCGCGATTAACGCATAACCGCTGCACTTGCGGCACAGTTGTGGCAAGCCCCATGCAATGTCTATGGGGCTTGCTGTAAGTGTGCGGCAGGTGCGGTATCGGCACTTGCCGCAGGTGCGGCCGCAAAAAAACACGGCTGACCGCGTTTTTTTTTTTTTCGTGGCCGCACCTGCCGCAAGTGCCGAAACCGCACTTGCCGCACCTGCCGCACACTTACAGCAAGCCCCATAGACATTGCATGGGGCTTGCCACAACTGTGCAGCAAGTGTCGTGGTTATGCGGTAATCGCGGCAGATGAGTTTTTTTTCACCGCATCTGCCGCGATCGGCGAAAACCGCTAATGTGAAAGGGGCCTTAGGAGTCCATGTCCACCCGTCAGAGGTCTGCCAACATTCTCCTAGCCGCTTGCATCTCTTCTGATTAAAGTGAAAAAGAAATATGCCACGTAAGGAAAAAGGTGAGAGTGTGCAACACTTGTGATTAGGGGAATCCAAAATATTAAAACATCACCTTTATTGAACATTAAAGGAAAGTATAAAAACACAGAAGTAGACCTGGTCTAAGAGTTTCGAGCATGATTAACATCTCCAACAGCTCAAAATGAGTAGACTTTTCAATAAACGTGATGTTTTAATATTTTGGATTTCCTGCATTGCAAGTGTTGGACATACTCCCCTTTATCCGTACTTGGCGTTCTGATTAGAGCATCTGGCACGATGCCATCATTACAGCATGGCGTCACACCATGCCTACTAATTGGAAAAGGTGTTGGGGATGGTGGCAGGGAAGGGAAGGTTGTTGGTGCTCAGCCACAGACTACCAACTGGACTGGATCAGGAGGTGGAGAATAAGGAGATTTTTGTGTACTCACCGTAAAATCCTTTTCTCTTAGCCTCTAATTGGGGGACACAGACCGTCGGTGTTATGCTGCTGTCCACTAGGAGGCGACACTAGGCAGAATCTGCAAAAGAGTTAAATGTTTCCTCCTCTGCAGCATTACACCCCTGAACAGGAAGTGATTCTCCAGTTTTTGTGCTAAAGCAGTAGGAGAGTTAACAGATAATAACATTGACACAGGAAGTCTACGCAGGCGTCCTGTGTAAACAAATATACTTAACAAGGTAATAACAGTGTAACAAGGCCTGAAAACAAACAGGCACGTTAGTAAACAGTTAAGAGTTTGCAGAGTAATACTAGTACCACAAGGCCTGTAACTAGGCAGGAGCATGTGGAAAACAGTGAAGAGTTAAAGTAATAATCGTATAACAAGGCCTGTAACTAAACAGGCTCACAGTACTACAAGGCCTGGAAATAAACAGGCACAAGGTTAAACAGTCAACCGAGTGATAGGCAAACATGTTAACCATGTAACAGCTGAGAAGCTATGTGAACTGTAGAAAAGGCCCACAAGGGCAACGGGGTGGGTGCTGTGTCCCCCAATTAGAGGCTAAGAGAAAAGGATTTTACGGTGAGTACACAAAAATCTCCTTTTCTCCTTCGCCTCATTGGGGGACACAGACCGTGGGACGTCCCAAAGCAGTCCCTGGGTGGGAAGAACGATGGAACTAGTGACACTGAGCATGGTCAGTGAAGAACTATGCACCGACAGGCGAGCTGCTGCCGTCTGGATGGCACATGTACCCAGACCTGCGTTTGTCGAGGACTGAGTGTAAGCACTATAGTGGCTTAAGCTTGGGTGTAGGCTGACCATTTGGCTGCCGATACACTTGTTGCGCCGATACCTCTTACCGAACTGTCCAGGAAGCTTCCACGGCCGTACTAGAATGTGCCGTGACCTGCCGGAAGGGAAGAGTCCTTGAAGGTATAAGCGTCTTGGATGGTTAGAGGGATCCACCTGGTTAGGGAAGCCTTAGAGGCTGACGTGTCTTTATGTCTGCCCATTGGAAGAAGGATAAAGGGGAATCCGACCTCTTAGATGGGCGCTGTCTTGGATGCCTAGACGCGTAAGGCCCTGTCAAGGCCCCGCATATGTAGGTCCTTCATGACCGGACGGACTGGAGTCGGGCGCAGCGATGGCACAGAGATGTCTTCATGTAGGTGGAAGGAGTAAACCTACCTTCAAAGAAGAATGGAACCAGCCGTAGGACAAACTTATCTAGATAGAAGACTAGAAAAAGATGGATTACATGAGACCGCTGCAAGTACTGTTACTTCTGCAGAGACCATAAATGCTACCGAACCATACTACTATTTGGATGAGGATGCTAAAGGTAACATCCCATCGAGGCTGAAAAGATGGTTCTTGTAGTGCCGTGAGGACCAAGTTCAGGTCCCCCCGGGTGTAATCTTGTTGTATGGATACCTTAAATAGCAGACCCTTCGAAAGAAGGATTTCATAGAAGTCTGGTGGCAAGACGTGTTTGTAAGAGGGTGACAAACAGCTGAAAACCCGCTGTGTAAGAGACCCTAAGGACAGACCTGGTCTAGGTCTGAGTGAAAGAAAAGGAGAGTCCCTGGTATGAAGTAAGGCCAAGGGGAATTACCTCTAGAGGTGCCCCAAGCAAAAAAACAAAACGATTACCCATGTGTGATGGGATATTGCTGATAAAGCTGGTGTCCGTTCTGTGACTACGGTCGTTACAATATCCTGGAAAAAAACAAAAAACCCTTGGTTAAATTCTAGGTGTCAAAGGCTAAGCCATTAACCTCGGACGTGAGGAATTCTGAGGGAGAACTGGCCGTGATCGAGCAGGTCTGGACTGTCTGTGAGACGTCCTGGTACTGCTGCTCTAAATTGGACGAGTCTACGCACCAAGCGCGTGTGGGTCAGTCTGAGACCGCGAAGATGATTCCACAATGTCCTCGTTTGATATTCCAGACTATCCGTTAGTGGTGAAAAAATATAGGAGAGACGGATACCGGTCCAGGCTTGGACTAATGCGTCTGTGCCACTGACTGTGGATCCTGAGACCAGGCCAGGAAGGCCGGGACCGTGGCATTGAGGCGTGACTCCGTCAGGTCCATATCTGTGGTTTCCTGGCGTTGGCGTTTCGACGGAGGACTTCTAGATGAAGGGGCCAGTCCCCTGAGTCCATCCCATGGTGGATTAGGAAATCCGCCTCCTAGCTGTGTACACCTGGTAGGAGAACAGCTGGCATCACAGTGTTCCAAGGTTTCCACCTAGTAAAGGATGTGGCGAACTTGTCATCGCTTAGACTGCGGGTTCCCCCCTGGTGGTTGACATATGCCACAGAAGGTAACTGAAAGATTTCAGTACTAGAGATACTGCACGAATGTTCGTAGATTGAGGGGCATCTTCGAGACAGGGCAAGACTACTGCCCTGTGCATGGTGATGGGGGCACATCGCACTCCATCCTGTTTTCGTGCAACGCCTGAGCCTGGATAATTGCAAAAGGCCGGCGACTCAGCCGAGCCAATGGAACAGACTTCCAAGCTGCCACTATGCTGTCTAGGACTCTTATAGCAGTTGTGAAGAATTGAGGAGACCTCTGACGGAGGTTGCTGATTCCAAGCCGAAGAATCCGTGCCTTGTCTGGGGAATTTTGGCTAGAGCTGTGGAGGTGTTGCAACTAAAGGCCGCTATTGTCATGCGATGATGTGCGTCCAATACGGCTGAGACTCCATACATGATGCTGCAGTATGTGGCCGTCAGGAGTACGCAGCGGTAGGCCTGTGGAGTTTGATCCTACAGAGTCTTCTTAACGAGCACGGTGCAAATGCCACTGTTCGCAGACCTTGAAAGTCATGCATTGATAAAAGGGTCCTCCAGAAATGGGAGACTGCTGAATTGTAGTATAGACATTGCCAACTTCAGGCTGGGAAAAAGCTTTGTAGTGTTTTCGCTTCAGGCCCTTTTTAGCCTCGCGCCCACTCCCTGTGCTGACGCTTCGGGGGCTCCGATGTCAAGCGGGCAGAGGGCGGGCGGTTGAGCCAGTGATGTCACGGCTAGGCCGAAGCCAGGGCCTCGCGAAAATCGCGGGGCCCAGGAACGACAGAGGCCCGGCGCGGAGGTCCGGAGGGAGCCGGAAGTCAGGAGCAGCGCTGGCCGAAACCGGAGGCTGCGCCCACAATAGTGCATCGCCGGTGTGCTGCGCTGCACACAGCGAGCGCTATCCCACCTGAGTATTCTCTTTTTGACTCCTGAGTCGAGAAAGGACAGAGTGCGTGAAGAATGCTCGGGCCACATTCATACGGGGGTCCAGAAGGGCCCATTCATTGGGATAACGCAGTCGGGGGTCTGCGAGGGCCTGCTTTGAAGCGGGCTGTTCAGAGCGCTCGCACGTGTCATCTCAACCCAAGTACCTAATATAGGTATGGTGAGGATTGGCAACAGGGCTCGCATTCCACTTTCTGCGACCCAGAGTTTCGTTGATGTAGTTTGGGGACGGAGGCCAGCCAGGCCTTGTACCGTCGCAGCTTCAACCCGAGCCCCCAACAGTGGGGAGTCGAGGAAGAAGTATGGTGTATAGCAGTCTCGGCTACAACCCAGCGCCTCCAACAGTGGGGCGCTGAGGAGGGAGTATGCTATGGGTCTTAGGTCCCAGAGACCCGTAGCAAAATTACTCGTGCAGTTGCGGATCCGAGGTATATAAGCCTGCGTCTTGTGAGACTTGACTGTCATCACCGCCAACCAGAACTCCAGCTGTGAGATTTGGAGAGGATTGGCAACGGTTCTGGGATCCTTGCGGTTGTCAGGTAATTGTAGATTACATCAACTTCAACTGTGCTCTCCAACAATGGAGGGCCGAGGAAGAAACCTGCGAGTTAAAGTAGTAATAATTCCCCCACAAACTAGTTCTCTCAACTGTGTGGGGGCCTGGGAAGGGTATGATGGCGAGTATTTGAGGTTTGAAGATCAACGGGGCTCCGCCAACGTTGGTGGATCGATTAAAAAAAAAAAAAGGCATGTCGGTATATTCCTTAAACCTAGCTGCCCCCCGGATAAGCTATCAGGTCGAATAGGTGTAACCACATGTACCTGTATCTGGCACGGTGGTAGGAACAACTGCTATTGGTCCGTGCGCTGGGCAGAGGGACTCTGCCTGTACTGCTCTGGGGATAGTCAGTATTCCTCGTAGTATGACATTACTCTACTAGCTGGGTGCCCGACGGACATGCATCGGGATTCTAGAAGAGCGAGTCTCTGATTCGCAATGGCCGCTTCGCGGCCAATGCTTCGCGCCGCCAAGGCGACTCGCCACGCCCGCTGCGCGGGCATAGCGAGTCGCCCCAGAACCGCTCGCAACGGCTGCTGCGCGGCCAATGCTTCGGGCGTATCCACATTACCACGCTGACTCGCAGCGCGTGTGGACTCAGAAGGGGCAACAAAACCCATTTGTGATTATATAATAGATACCCGGTGTACAGGGGGTAGCATTACATGTTCCATGCATGGTGTAAGGGGAGGGGGGGGGGAAGGAGGACAGTTCGCAGCAGGCTGTATCATGCTAGCTGCCCTTCAGTAACCGTCGGAGGCCGCAGCACAGCTTTGTGCCAATGGGTCCCTGTGTACACCGCACTGGCTGTAATGTTGGACAAGGATCCTGAGATGAATCCCTATGTTCCTCTTATCTCCTGCAGGCAGGATAGGGACAAAGGGATGCCGCAGTGGTGGCAAGCATAAGCCTGCTGCCATCTGCCTCTTAGTGGGTGCCCCTGCAAATATTCCGCCCAGTACTGAGCCCTAGGAGCAACCCTAGAGTTTTTAGGGTTTTTCCCCACATCGGACTTCTTAGCCATGCCTGCAACGATGGCTTGGTTGGCCCGTGCCCCCTAATGCCTCAGCGCCGTTCGCCGCAGTTATACAGCGGTGTCAGCGCCGGGGCTGTAATGGCGGCGATGTAAAGAAGGGGGGCGGAGCCAGCACGAGAGCGCGCAGAGAAGCTGAGGGCGCCTTTTTCAGCCCTGTTCCGCCTCCCGTGCTGACGCTGCGAGGCTCTGACGTCAGGCGGGGGGCGGGCAGTTGTGTGGGGAAAAGGGGCGGTGACGTCTGGCTAGGCCGAAGCAGGGGCCTCGCGTGAATCGCGGGCCCGGGAACGGCGGAGGTCCGGCGCGGAGATCCGCGGCCGGAACCGGAGGCAACGCTGGCAGGCACCGGAGGCTGCGCCAACGAAAGGGCAGACGCCCCGTTGGCATCCAGAGCACGCTGAGTGATCCACCGCTGCTGTGCTCAAACGGGCGCAGCCGGGATAGTATGGAGCCCGGGGTACGGGGGTGCCCGCTTCCTAGAGACCCTCGTAGTGGGGCACCGTGACATGCAGCGAAGCAGCCACAACCCAGGTACAGAGAGTGGGGAGTGACTGTTGGTGTGCAACTGAGGCCCGGGGCTCCAGGAGTGTGCTGCAGCATAGAGTATGCTGCAGCCTGTGAATGTGCTCGCTGCTTGCAGGAGCACAGGATTTGTGGTCCTGGCAATGGCTACCGATGCCTCAAAATGCGTTCCCCCAGCCCATGAGGAGCACACAGCAAGCTGGGTGTCCTGGAGCCTGTGCCAATTAGCGTTTGGCAGGTTGAGGCTTTGCTGGGGCCCGTGGCCCTCAGAAACACTCAGCAGAGCTGAGGTTTCTGGATCGTGCTGCAGTGACCCTGCAGTATGGTTGTGCCCTACCTGCGGTGCCTCAGCCTAAAAAGCCCCGGAGGGGCGATTAGGGAGGGATGCTGCCGTCCACCGTCAGGGGGCTCCTGTGGAGCCTCTACTTCAACCCAGGGTCTCCAACAGTGGGGAGCTGGGGAAGGGGGGCCATCTTCTCGACCTCAACCGGGCACCCCCAACAGTGGTGGGCCGAGGAGGGAGCGGCATGTGGGGGAAAAATGTCGACCTCAACCAGGCGCCCCCAACAGTGGGGGGCCGAGGAGGGACCATGCCGGGAGTCTCGTCAGAGACCCACTTTTCTTCTTCTTGAAGGAAAAAATTAAAAGGAAGTATTTTAGGAGCACTAAAAAATCTGTGTGTGCCTCCTAGACACTAAGCAAAAACTGGAGAATCACTTCCTGTTCGGGGGTGTAATGCTGCAGAGGAGGAAACATTTAACTCTTTTGCAGATTCTGCCTAGTGTCGCCTCCTAGTGGACAGCAGCATAACACCCACGGTCTGTGTCCCCCAATGAGGCGAAGGAGAAATTTTCACTTAATTTTAGTAAATGTGCACTCTTATGTATATTAGCTAAAAAGACAAAGATTTTTCATTATAGATTCTAATTACATGCGGTAACTTAACATACATATTCCAGCATAAATACATGTGAAATTATTACTAGTAGCACAGTGTCATAGTCACAAAATGTGAGCACTTTTTCTGTGGCCTGATCTCTTTCCATGCTAATGGTGGCAAGATGTTATGTCTTGAATGCGAAGCAAAGTGTCAAGGCTCTAATGCACCAATTAAAGGGGATCAGTAAGCAGGTTTTTGCTATGTAATCTGAAGACATCATGCTGTAAGGGTTAACACAGATTTCAGCCATGCGTCTCTTATTGCACCGTGTTGTTTACATGCAATGTTTTAGCACCAGTAGCTTATCATTGCCTAAGTCCATCATGCTGCACTCTGTAATTTGCAGATCATGGGCTATAGACATTGTACATACAGGGTCTTTTGTGGGCGGGGCAGCTTTTTCAGCTATGTTCCATTGGTAGACCTAAAACCTATGATTGTGTCATTACTGCTGCACCCAGTAATCTAAGGGATATATCCGGGTCTCTTTGCCTACATCAGATGCTGCTCTCAGATGAGGTAGCAAAAATCAGCTGACAGATTCCCTTTCAGGTTGTCATTGCAAAGCACATTGGTTTGTACAGAACAATTTAGATCTAGTATGAGCCATAACTACAACCCCTATAGAGCAGGCTGACATCACAGTCAGGATCTTCTGCGTGGATTCCCTTCGATAATAAGCTAGATTTACTCTGCTTGCATTAGTCTCCATGTGATAGCACATATTCCACATAGTACATGCCCAGACACACGGCTCACCCAGTGATACCATCTGATCTCTGGAGGGTGAAGTCAGACCCGAGTCCATCAATCAATCCCAGGAACAGCTTCTTTTCAAAAAGGGGCTGTGTATGCGAGATACCTTTTAAGATAAAATAATAACACAAGTTCTATCAAACTGTATGACAGTTTCACCTTGCTGAGTTAATTCTTGTCCCCAGATTTTCCTTTCGGCTTTTAATCCATCGATCAGGGACTCCTGGGCTGTGAGCTGTGATATCAGCTTGGATTTCTCTTGTTTCAGTAGCTCAATCTGAACAGTTTTTCGTTTTTCTTCTTCCGCCATCATTTCCAGACTGCGTATTCTGCTCTGTAGTCATAGGAAGAGCAGTACTGATATCAATTGACTGTACAAGTGCTGCGTACATGGTACACATGTGGTCAAAATTGTTGGTACCCCTCATTTAATTAAAGAAAGACGGACATTGGTCACAAAAATAACTTAAATCTGACAAAAGTACCGTATATACTCGTGTATAAGCCGACCCGTGTATAAGCCGACCCCCCTACTTTTGCCCCCAAAATCTGGGAAAAACTATTGATTCGTGTATAAGCCGAGGGTGGACCCCAGCACAGGTATACAGCCCCCAGCAGTGTGGTATACAGGCCCCCCCGATGGTATACAGGCCTCCCCAGTGGTAGTATACAGCCCCCAACAGTGTGGTATACAGCAGCCTCCCCAGTAGTATATACAGGCCCCAGCAGTGTTACAGCAGCCTTCCCAGGGTTATATACAGCAGCAGCAGCCCCAGGGGTATATACAGCAGCAGCAGCCCCAGGGTATATACAGCAGCAGCCCCAGGGTATATACAGCAGCAGCCCCATGGTATATACAGCAACAGCCCCATGGTATATACAGCAGCAGCCCCATGGTATATACAGCAACAGCCCCATGGTATATACAGCAACAGCCCCATGGTATATACAGCAGCAGCCCCATGGTATATACAGCAGCAGCCCCATGGAATATACAGCAGCAGCCCCATGGTATATACAGCAGCAGCCCGAGGTATACAGGCCCTCCCCAGGCTATATACAGCAGCAGCCCGAGGTATACAGGCCCCCCCAGGCTATATACAGCAGCAGCCCGAGGTATACAGGCCCCCCCAGGTTATATACAGCAGCAGCCCCAGGGTATATACAGCAGCAGCCCCATGGTATATACAGCAGCAGCCCCATGGTATATACAGCAACAGCCCCATTGTATATACAGCAGCAGCCCCATGGTATATACAGCAGCAGCCCCATGGTATATACAGCAGCAGCCCCATGGTATATACAGCAGCAGCCCCATGGTATATACAGCAACAGCCCCATGGTATATACAGCAACAGCCCCATGGTATATACAGCAGCAGCCCCATGGTATATACAGCAGCAGCCCCATGGTATATACAGCAGCAGCCCGAGGTATACAGGCCCCCCCAGGCTATATACAGCAGCAGCCCGAGGTATACAGGCCCCCCCAGGCTATATACAGCAGCAGCCCGAGGTATACAGGCCCCCCCAGGGTATATACAGCAGCAGCCCGAGGTATACAGGCCCCCCCCAGGGTATATACAGCAGCAGCCCGAGGTATACAGGCCCCCCCAGGGTATATACAGCAGCAGCCCGAGGTATACAGGCCCCCCCAGGGTATATACAGCAGCAGCCCGAGGTATACAGGCCCCCCCAGGGTATATACAGCAGCAGCCCGAGGTATACAGGCCCCCCCAGGCTCGGGAAACCTGTAAAGGAAGATGATTATACTTATCGCTGTCCGGCTGCCGTCCCCGCTCTGCATCGCGCTCCTCCATCTGCATCGCGCTCCTCCATCTTCCGGCTTCCGACTTCCTGTGTTCTGCGCCGACAATGACGTCATTCTCGGCGCCGACAGGAACCCGGAAGATGGAGGAGCGCGATGCAGATGGAGGAGCGCGATGCAGAGCGGGGACGGCAGCCGGACAGCGATAAGTATAATCATCTTCCTTTACAGGTTTCCCGAGCCTGGGGGGGGGGCCTGTATACTGATGGGGGGGCCTGTATACCTCTGGGGGGGGGGGGGGGGCGCCCGTATAGTGACTCGCGTATAAGCCGAGGGGGTAACTTTTCAGCCCAATTTGTGGGCTGAAAAACTCGGCTTATACGCGAGTATATACGGTAATAATAAATTAAAAAAAATAAATCTATGAAAATGAAGAAATGAAGGTCAGACATTGCTTTTCAACCCTGCTGCCACAGAATCTTTTTTTTTTTTAATTGATCTCATGAAATCGGCCTGGACAGGAATGATGGACCCTTAACTCAATATTTTGTTGCACAATCTTTTCACTGCAATCAAACAATTCCTGTAACCGTCTATGAGACTTATGCTCCTCTCCATAGGGATTTTGGTGACTCCTCAAGAGTGAACTGCTCCAGTTCTATCGTGTTTGAAGGTTGCCTTTTCCAGACGGCATGTTTCAGCTCTTTCCAAAGATGCTCAATAGGATTTAGGTCAGGGCTCATAGAAGGCCACTTCAGAATAGTCCAATGTTTTCCTCTTGGCCATTCATGGGTGTTTTTAGCTTTGTGTTTTGGGTCATTATCCTGTTGCAAGACCCATGACTGAGACCAAGCTTTCTGACACTGGGCAGCACATTTCTTTCTAGGATCTCTTGATAGTCTTGAGATTTCATTGTACCCTTCACAGATTCAAGACACCGTGTGCCAGACGCAGCAAAGCAGCCCCAGAACATAACAGAGCCTCCTCCATGTTTCACAGTAGGGACAGGGTTCTTTTTCTTGAAATGCTTCATTTTTCCATCTGCGAGCTGATGTGCCTTGCCAAAACGTTCAATTTTTGTTTCATCTGTCTATAGGACATTCTCACAGAAGCTATGTGGCTTGTCAACATATAGTTTGACAAATTCCAGTGTGGCTTTTTTTATGATTTTTTCAACAATGGAGACCTCCTTGGTCGTCTCCCATGAAGTCCACTTTGGCTCAAACAACGATGGATGGTGCGATCTGACACTGATGTTCCCTGAGCTTGAAGTTCACTTTAATCTCTTTAGAATTTTTTCTGCGCTCTTTTGTTACCATTCGTATTATCAGTCTCTTTGATTTGTCATTAATTTTCCTCCTGCAGCCACGTCCAGGGAGGTTGGCTACAGTCCCATGGATCTTAACTTTCTGAATATTATGTGCAACTGTAGTCACAGGAAGATCAAGCTGCTTGAAGATGGTCTTATAACCTTCCCCATGCTTGTCTATAATTTTCTTATCTCCTGGGACAATTCTTTTCTTCACTTCCTCAGGTCCATGTTGAGTGCGGTACACATAATGTCACCAAACAGCACAGTGAGTATCTGTAGCCCTATATACAGACCCACTGACTGGTTACAAAATTGTAGACACCTGTGATGCTAATTAGTGGACACACCTTGATTTAACATGTCCCTTTTGTCACATTATTTTCAGGAGTACCATGATTTCTGTCCAGGTCTAATTCATGAGTTTAATTGATAAAAAAAAATCTGTAGGAGCAAAGTTGAAAAGCAATGTCTGACTTTCATTTATTCATTTTCATAGATTTTTTATTTATCATTACTTTTGTCATATTCAAGTTATTTCTGTGACCATAGTGGGTTTTTCTTTCAGCTACCATGAACCAGGGGCGGACAATTTCATTGGTGCAACCTGCGCAGCAGCACAAGGGCCTAAGAAGTGAGGGGGTCTATTTACCCCTATAATGTAGGTATAATTATACATTATGAGGAGCTATTGGGCCCAATTACTGTTCTTGCCAGGGGCCCCTTCTGTCGGTGTCTGCCAGTGCCACGAACACTGGGTTCATGCAACTTTCTGTGACGTAATAGTATATAGACATTACAGCATGGGATAACAGGCTGATTTTATTTTTGTGATGTAAAATATTTCCCTGCCTGTTTTTTAAAAATGTTTTACCTCAAAGAATCATCTATGATCCTGTACTGTAATGTCTGTATACTTTTACTTCGTCCCCGGCCCAGGAGATGTGGTATGATCAGATCATGTCCCTGTACAGACAAGTCCATTACACAGTACATAGCAGGGACACACATGTAAGATTATCTCAGCACGGGAGATGTGGTATGATCAGACCATGTCCCTGTACGGTGAGACACATCCATTACACAGTACATAGCAGGGACACTTATATAAGATTATCTCAGCACAGGAGATGTGGTATGATCAGACCATGTCCCTGTATGGTGAGACACATCCATTACACAGTACATAGCAGGGACACTTATATAAGATTATCTCAGAACAGGAACATTTTTACAAACAACAAAATGTGGAAATTATTATTACTCCAAGATCTATTGATTAAAATCAACTTTCCTCATAGGAAAACCCCTTTATATAAGAGAACAGGAGAAGAGGCCAATATGAGAAAGAAATGTGTCAGCAGGATTTCACCACCCAACTACCCAAAAAATAAAAACTTACTTTAAGGGAATTTACGTGGTCTTGCTTTGCTTTAGTGACATCTGCTATCCGGGTCTTCTGCTCCTTTACCATGGTCGTCAGCTCCTGAATTAACCCAGCAGATTGCTTCTCTTTCTGGCGGCTCTGGGCGAGCGCTTCTTCATGCACCGCTAGCTCTGCTGTGATGGTATCGAAGCCATCTTTGACCTATCACATTGAGATCTACATTTAAGTTCTAGAAATCCTGTGGTCGAGGTAATGAACAACTCATTAGAAATTGGCTTTACTTGGTAAATTCCCCTAAAGACGATGTGATTGCTTGATGTACATAACAATTACCTCACTGCATTGAAAACCTTGAGGACACAAAACTAACTAGAAGACTATAGAAACCATTACGTTTTATAGATCTTTTCAATGATAAACTTCTAAGGCTGCCTTCAGACTTGCATTCGCCTCCGCTGCATCTTGCGGCAGGCGAACGCAAGCTGAGCGCAAGCACCGCCCATCCCTATGTTTATCATGGGGATGCACGGTGATGCGCTCGGCTGCAGATTGCCGTGCACACCCATTGACTTCCGTGTGTGATTTGTACGCATGCGGGCGCTTACCCGGCTCCAGGGGAGATCTGCGATAGTATCGCGGGATCTCCCGTGCTGACGTGACAGGCCGTGACAGGAGTCTGACAAGGAGCACTTCCGGGTTGTGGTTGGCAGGGGCTGCCAACCACAACAGGTCCGCGATTCTGACAGATGCAGATGAGCTGCAGCTCATCTGTATGTGTCAGAAGCGATCGGTCTGTGCAGCTGCATGCCTCTCACAGGGGCTGTGTAAAAGTAAGAATCAATAAGCAAATAAAGTTTTTACAAAGTTGAAAAAAAAAAAAAAACATAAAAGTTCAAAATCACCCTGCTTTTCTCCCATCCACAATAAAAGTACAAAAAAAAAAAATAAAATACACATTTGGTATCGCCGCGTTCAGAATCGCCCGATCTATCAATATAAAAAAATCAAATAATGAAAGCCATAAACTGCGTAGCACAAAAAATGGTCGCTGCAACAATGCTAAAAAATGCAATAACGAGCGATCAAAACAGCGCATCCACCCAGGTATGGTATAATTAAAAACGTCAGCTCGAGATGCAAAAAATAAGCCGTCACCCAGCCCCAGATCCCGAAAAATGAGGACGCTACGGGTCGCAGAACATGGCGCAAAAAGTGCAATGTGTTTTTTTTTTTCATGCTTTTGAATTTTTTTTTACCACCTAGATACCAGTAAAGATATACATGTTTGGTATCCACAAACTCGTACTGACCCGAGGCATCACACGGTCACGTCGGTTTTACCATATAGTGAACACGGCGACTACAAAAACCAAAAAACAAACGTGTAATTGCACTTTTTTTTGCAATTTCACTGCACTTGGAATTTTTTTGCAATTTTCCTGTACATTATATGGTAAAACAAATTATTGCATCTGAAAGTACAACTCTTCCCGCAAAAAACAAGCCATCATATGTCTGTGTCAACAGAAAAATAAAAAAGTTATGGCTCTTGGAAGCCGAGGAGCGAAAAAACTAAAATGAAAAATGACAAATTTCTTCGTCACTAAGGGGTTAATCATCTATGGCTGTACAATTGGAGGTCAGAAAAGCTCTTGTAAGTATAAGATTCAGGTGTCCCATTACTTTTGTCCATATAGTGTATATCACTAATTTCATGGGATTCAATACATTTAGGAGAATGGCACAAGCTGTGGCAAGTGTGTCAAAATTGCACGTGCCATTGATAAATCAGGCCCATTTAATGACTTTTACAGACCGTGTTCAAAAGTTTCTATGTACAGAGATACAAAGTGTGTAAAACACATAATCCATTGTCTTATAGATGGCAGGTAATTTGTGGTGCAATCTGTGACAGTCATTTGAAGTGATGACCTGTACTCGCCTTCCTACAAGACGCTGAGCCATTGTCTCCAGGTTGTTCGAGCGGCCATTACCACAGACTGTGCAGTGAATTATTCTTGCTGTGTCACATTATTCACAGATTCCTTTCAAGTCTTGTGCTTCAGCTTTACAAATAACATTCTTTATGGTAAGACCTGCCTAATATCAAACCAACTATTCTCAAAAACAGCAAAGTTATTAAGTTAATAGGATGAGGACTTCAATAGAGAAGTTTGGATGAGACGTCGGCAGAAAATCATTGCACCCAGCAGTTATTGTTCTGTCACTGTGAATAGAGATTCATTAGGATAGGTTTGGTAACAAAGTAGGATGTAAAAAAGACCCAGGAGACCAGTATAAAATGTAAGCTCTTGGGAGGGCGGAGCCAGCGATGGAAAGGTAAGGACACTCTCAGCTCGAGCTCCTCCAACCTCCCCCGGCAAACAGCCTACTAATCAGCCTATCCATGCTCCAGATACCAGGACATGTGCTCAAGGAAGAGAGCGGGAGCGTCCAGGCTCTGAAATTCGCCAGCATGGGCCTCCTCGGTGATAGAGATTCCCCTCCGGCGCCCAGACGCCTCCCTCCTTCCGGAGTGAATCCAAGATGGTTGACATCTCTCCACGTTCCACGGCAGTACCCAGCCAGAGGTATCTAAAGGTGGAAGGGGATAGGGAGGGGGAGGTCCCCAGGCCCAGCCCAAGCAGTGGGGGATACCGGGAGTGAGGGGAGAGCTATCCCGGAGATTAACCCAGCAGCGATCCCCAGCTGCGGTAGGGACCCACTCGGCGTGGGGATTTCCCCGGGAGAACACCAGTGCTCCAGCTCACGACATTAACAAGGCTGCTCCTGCAAATAAGGCCCATCAGAGGACTGCACCAGAAGATGGTGTGGGGAGCTACCTTCGGCCTCAGTCCCCAGATATAACAGGGCGAGGATCCCCTTACTCCCCTCTCCAAAAGGACTTGATGGAGAAAAGAACACCTGAAAGGTGGGGAGATGCTACGACCTGAAGCAGAGTGGGACCCTGATAGCTAAACGCCCATGCAGAGCAATGAGCAGTAGCCTGATGTGATGGAAGATGAGAGGAGTGAAAGCAAGGGGGTCCCTGGGGTGCAACACAAGGGAGAGGAGGATGGGAGTCCTCTCGCTGTTGGTGAACATGAGTTGGACTTGATGGCTGAGTTCAGATACCTTGAGGGCCCACATATCCAACATTCCATCTAAAGCCGATATGGAGGCTTATGTCAACAGGTTAGAAAAAGCCTGCAGGGCAGAGCTGGCCTCCACTCTTGCTGAAGCCTCTAAAGTGGAGTTGCAGGTCCAAACCCTTGACAGCAGATTAAAGATCCTAGAGGAAAAGGTTGTGTTCAAACAGCAGTTAATAGACTCTCAGCCTCATCAGATCCAATTTTTAGTAGAAGCAATGGACGACTCAGAGAATAGGGGATGTCACAACCTTAGAGTGAGAGGGCTTCCTGAGACAATTGAACCCAGGGATTTCACGTCCGCCCTACATCAGATTTTCTCCAAAGTCCTGAAGGCTCCTACATATTGATTGAACTTGATAGGGTCCATAGAAATCTTGAGCCAAGATCAACCAACCCAGAGCGCCTATGTGACGTAATCTGCAGGGTTCATCATTATTAACAGAAAGAAGATAACATGCAGGGTCTCCGGCAGGGGGCCCAAGCGTCGTACCGTGCATAAGATCTGCAGATCCTACGCGACCTTTCACGACTTACTCTGATGAAAAGAAGTGGCCCCTCCTAGATGTCTTGAGAGATGAACGGATACGATACACGTGGGGATTCCCTTTCCTCCTCCAGGTTAGGAGGGAAAGTAAAATGTTGATAGTTCGCTCCCCAGAGGACGTTGATCCCTTCTTGGCAGACTTAAACCTCCCTTATGTGGACATTGCTACAGCTAGCGACACCATTCTTTGCCCGGGCATATAGGGTAATCGCGAGCCCTCCTTTGAATTGTATAATTTGCATGTGTTTTCTCCCCCCTCTTTTTTTCTCTCCCTCTCTCTTTCTGGGGTGGGGCAGGAGGGTGGGAATATTGATGGGGCGATATGGTCCCTATGAATGGCTTGTGTCCACCTTTTTGCCCGAACTTATCGAGGGGGCATGGGAATATCGGTAGTGTGCTGGGGTGGGGCGAGACGACCATTACTGAATAGCTTTCTCCCTCAAGGGATAGTTGCCTCGATTAAAGACACTAAAGAGAATCACAGAGCACAGGGGCCCGATGGAGGTTACCGCGGCAACCGCCATGACGTACAACGTCATGGGTCGGGAAGGCAATAAACAAGGAGAGAGGAGGCGCAATGGTGCAATACCGTCTGTATAATTAATCCCTCAAGAGGGTTATATGTATGTGCACTAACCTGATAATGTTGTGCAGGCCATGCACAACACTGGTGTGAGCGTTGGTTTTTTTTTTCCCTAGTTACCTCGTGTAACCCCTGGTCCTCACAGCGCTGGAACCGAGCTGCTCCTGCCGTGTAGCTCAATGAGACAATGCAGTTTTCTGAAGGATCCATGGTCTGTAATGGGCGCTCAGGTAAAAGCAAGGGATTCCCAGGTAAATTAAAAAGGCTTTATTCCTCGTGCCTCCATAGCCACATGATGTTTCGACGGCTTGTGACCGTCTTCATCAGGTGAAATGGAGGCCATTTACAAATTAAAAGTTTATAAAGGGTGGCCCTACTTTTCATTGGACACAGCTAATTAATGAACAACTGCAAATTATATTAACCCTTACAGCGAACCCATAGCTCATGAACACTAATGCTAAAGGCTGCAGATTCCATTATGAAGGATAATAATCACTATTGTCAATTGTAAACATACCTTGCATAACATTACTAAAATTATAAAATGAATATACAAATTCATAGCACCCATTACAGACCATGGATCTTTCAGAAAAATTTTTGGGCTGAAAAACTCGGCTTATACGCGAGTATATACGGTAAGAGAGGATTAAAAAATATCGTACATTTTTTATGTTCTTTAGAGATTCCCGGAAGGCGGGCATTGGGAAAATCAGTGAGGTGAGCAGTGATTCTGTCAAGGAATCTATATATAGGATGAGTCTCCTAAGCAGTCTATATGGGCATAAATGTCATAGGAAGCTGAATAAAATAATTCCTTGATATCCGCTATTTGATGTCTTATTTCTGAGAAATCCACATTTTTGTTAATATGTAAAAGCCACGTCACACGCTTGAATATCTTTAACGATCGCCCGTGAACAAGATCATTCGGACCATCTTTCGAGATCGTTGGTGAGATGTCACACTTTTAGATATCGTGAACGATGCACCAACGATGTGGCGAGCAGCTATCGTTCACACAACCCAGGAACGATACTTGTTCACTGATGTGAATAGGAGAAGTCGTTCAAAAGATCTTTATCGCAGTGTCACACGCAACGATGCAGCAGGTTGAACGTTGGTTAATTGAACGACGCACGATCGATTTGAGGTCAGGATCTCAAATCTGTGATGAGCGATCAAACGATTATTCACCGAAAGATCGCTCGGTTACACGTAACGACACACAAACGATATCGTTTAAGCGATTAAAAAACCGTGACGCTTCAGCGATATCATTAACAATATTGAAGCATGTGACGTGGCCTTAAATGAGCTGTTAAGATTTATGGGAGGGACATAGATCTCCATAAGAATCTGCCTCCAGAGCCAAATGACAGGAGTCATTACCAGTGTGAGACATGTAATGACTGACAGTCTGCTTTCATAATCACATACAGCTCTGCGCAATGAGATCAGAATTAACCAAACTCTGCAGAGCTCGCATTGTAATGAGGCAAAGTTCATTTCTTGTGTAATAACACATCTGCACTGCAGGTTCCTCTCATAGGGCTTCAGCTTATATCTCACAGGTAGTCGGGGTGGGGAAAGGGCAGTACAGCAGAACTGACATTACTGCATGTGTGTTAGCAATGAGAAAAGATTCAACTCTGCTC
Organism: Allobates femoralis; assembly: GCA_033576535.1. Taxonomy (NCBI): domain Eukaryota; kingdom Metazoa; phylum Chordata; class Amphibia; order Anura; family Aromobatidae; genus Allobates; species Allobates femoralis. Next base: position 86,906,191 of record JARQOC010000005.1, read on the forward strand.
TTTCCAGGGCCGCTGGAAATGCCTTCTTTCATTTATAATAAGCTCTGAAGGCAGATTCTTGGGGAGATCTATGTTTGGCCCATAGATATTAAAAGCTCATTTACATATTAAGAATAATGTGGCTTTCTCTGGAATAAGACATCACATCGCAAGTGTCAAGTTATCATCTTATTCAGCTTCCTATGACCTACCAGCCCATATAGATGGCTTAGGAGGGGTGATCCTACTCCTTTAATTTTTAAACCTATTTTGAGTCTTGTCAAAAATCTTGACACCATCTTTATATATGTATAGGTTTTTGACAACTAACAGACGCTGAAGGGTCCGTGTCAGGCACTGATGGTTTGTGAATTCCATATTCTTGTCTATTTATAGTGAATGGCCAGAAAAGATGTGGAATAAAAGGGCTATAACTATATAGTGGAGAAGGGGGTTGGGGTGGGTTTGCTCACACTAACAAACTCCTGCGCCTCTGTTAACCCCTTAAGGACCAGGTCACTTTGCAGCTTAATGACCAGACCGATTTTTGCAATTCTGACCAGTGTCCCTTCATGAGGTTATAACTCTGGAACGCTTCAACGGATCCCAGCGATTGATTGTGAGATAGTTTTTTCGTGACATATTGGGCTTCAAGATAGTGGTAAATTTAGGACGATATTTTATGCATTTATTTGTGAAAAAAATCGTACATTTGGCAAAAATTTAGAAAATGTTGCAGTTTTCAAGCTTTTAATGTTTATTCTGTTAAACCAGAGCGTTATGTGACACAAAATAGTTAATAAATAACATTTCCCACATGTCTACTTCACATCAGCACAATTTTGGAAACAAAAATTTTTATTTGTTAGGAAGTTAGAAGGGTTCAAAGCAATTTTTCATTTTTCCAACAAAATGTACAAAGCCACTTTTTTTCGTGACCACATCATATTTGAAGGCGCTTTGAGGAGCCGATGTGTCAGAAACTACCTAAAAGTGGCACCATTCCAAAAACTGCACCCCTCAGACTACTGAAAACCACATTGTTGAAGAGTATTAACCCTTCAGGTGCTTCACAGGAACTAAAGCAACGTGGAAGGAAAAAAATGAACATTTTACTTTTTCCAACAAAAATGTTGCTTTACCCTCAGATTTTGCATTTTCACAACGGAAACAGGATCAAATGGACCCTAAAATTTGTAGGGCAGTTTCTTCTGAGTACAGCAATACCTCATATGTTGTGGAAGACCACTGTTTGGGTGCACTGCAAGGCTCAGAAGGGAAGGAGCTGACGCTCCAAGCAAAAAATGAGCTTAAATCGTTAGTGAACACCATGTTGCATTTGGAGCTTCCCTGATGTGCCTAAACAATGGAGCTCCCCCACAAGTGAGATTTTGCACTGATGATATGGGGCTCCACTGTGTTTTGTCACCAGCACTTGTACAACAGGCAGGTACAGGTTGCCACCCAGCCCAAGCTGCCTAGTTTTACCTGGCTGGTAAATCAAAATACAGCGGAGCCCTTTTTTTCTCCTTCGCCTCATTGGGGGACACAGTACGATGGGTTATGCTATTCTGCCACTAGGAGGCGACACTAGGCAAATGAAAGAGAAGCACAGTGGCTCTTCCCAGCAGTATATAATCCCCTGACTGGCACAGTTCAGCCAGTTTTTTGCTTAGTGTCTTAGGAGGCAAGACACTGTTTTGTTCGTTTGTTATTTTCTCTCAGGATGGTTGTTCTTTGTAATGACCTCTCCTTGCTCTCCAGACCCCACAGTTGGGAATCTGGGTCGTAGCCTATGCATGCACCGCTGCAGCATCCCTCCCCAGACCCCACAGTTGGGATAATGGGTTGTAGGAGATCTCCCTTGGGCTCTGGCTCCTGCAGCATGTGGAAAGGAAGAGGGCATAATCATGCCCTGGGATGGATGGTCCGCGCTCCCCTGCCCTCTATGGGGCTCAGGGATGAGAGCCATCATAAGGTACTGTGCTGTGCTTGCTGCCCCGGTCCCCCTGTAGTCCCCTGTGCCCGCCACTCATTGTCCGGTGTGCTCTGCGCTGGACCCCTCTCGGCCGGCAGCCTGCTGAATTAATTTAGGCCCCAGCTTCGGGCCTACATTGTGTGTTCCGCCTATTCCCCGCCCCCGGTGATGATGTGGTCTGGCCGGGAACAACCCGGCCTGCCCCTCTGCCTTGCATTCCACCCTGATCTAGACATCACTGGGGCCTAGCGTTTTCCCGCTACAGGTATCATTCTGGCATTTTTTTTCTTCTCTGCTATGGGCGCCATTTTCTGCAGCAGAGGGATCCTCGGTGTGGGCACAGCCGGGGCTCTGCGATGGGACGCTCTCAACCTTCCAAGATCTTTGCCAACTCCGAGCCACAAGTTCACATTCCTGGGGATGGTTCTGGACACGTCTCGGGGACTTGTGCTTCTCCCCCAGGGCAAGGCTCAGTCTCTGCGCTGTGCAGTTCAGACGCTCCCTCTTCCTCTCCCGCACTTCCTCCGGTTTGCAATGAGAGTATTGGGAAAGATGGTGGCAGCAATGGACGCAGTACCATTTGCCCAGCTACACCTCAGGCCACTTCAGCTGGCCCCCCATATTGGCTTGGAATCACAGTCCGTTCACCCTTCACAGGACATTCCATCTGTCGGCTGCAAAGAGGCACTCTCTCCGGTGGTGGCTGATCCAGTCATCTCTCTCTCAGGGGAGATCTTTCCTGCCTGCCCAGTGGGACGTGCTGACCACCGATGCCAGCCTCATCGGCTGGGGAGCATTTTTTCACCGTCACACAGCCAGGGTCGCTGGACCCCAGTGGAGTCTTCTCTGCCCCTAAATCTCCTGGAGATTCGGGCCATTTACTTGGTGTTGAAAAGTTTTCATAGTCTCCTGGCAGGCCATCACATCTGCATTCAGTCGGACAATGCCACGGCTGTGGCATATGTCAAGCATCAGGGCGGAACCCGCAGCAAGTCAGCTATGCAGGAGGTGGAACCGATCCTCCGCTGGGCCGAGTCCTCCGGGACTGACCTCTCGGCGGTTCACATCCCACAGATCGACAATTGGGCTGCGGACTTGCTCAGCCTTCAGGGCCTTGCCTCAGGAGAATGGGCTCTCCATCCAGAAGTATTCCAGCAGATCTGCATTCGCTTCGGGACTCCGGATGTGGACCTGATGGCGTCACGACTGAATGCGCAGGTTCCCAACTTCTTTGCCCCCTCCTGCGATCCACAAGCCCTGGGATCGGATAGCAAAAGATCTTTATTTCCTTTCCTACGCGTAGGAAAGGAAATAAAGAAGATCTTTTGCTATCTAAATTGGATTCCTGGTAATTTGTGATGACTTGGCAGCGCGGACTGTAACACACCTTGTTTTCCCAATCCTTTGATGGTCGTTCCACGTGTGAGTGGTCGGTGGAGGTCCTGCAGCAGCCAAATATAATCCTTTGCCTTCAAGCCAGTTGTGGGTCACACAACTGGGCTAGGTGAGTGAACCTTGTTTTACCACCCACATTTTGATGGTCTGTAGTGATAAGACACTATTGCGCCTCTTGTTCCACTACCTCTTGTCCATTTCATTTCAGATTGTGGATGTTTATTCCCACACAGGGACTGCTTTGGGACGTCCCATCGTTCTGTGTTCCCCAATGAGGCGAAGGAGAAAAAGAGAATTTTGTGTACACACTGTAAATTCCTTTTCTCTTAGACTCTAATGGGGGGGGACAGCACCCTCCCTGTAGCCCGTTGGCCTTATTGTAGTTGGTGTTCTCTTCTTTAAAGGGAACCAACCACCTCAGATCACCCTAATACACAGTTAATACGTGTCCCTGCACCCTAAGGATACCTTTCCAGCACTGTTTTTGTGTAAAATCTTGCATTAGTATAACTCATATAAAGAGTTTATAAACTTACCAGCCTGGTGACTTCTGGGCGTATCCCTCCTTCTGTTATACTTCAGGGCTGTGCATTGCATTTCTGTGCTCCCCCTCCTTCTGTGCCTGCTGCCCTGCCCTGATGGGTGTGATCGTTATCTCCTCTGCACAGAGGGAGGGGGAGCACAGCCATGCAATGAATGCACAGCCCTGAAGTATAACAGAAGGAGGGATACACCCAGAAGTCACCAGGCTGGTAAGTTTATAAACTCTTTATATGAGTTATACTAATGCAAGATTTTACACAAAAACAGTGCTGGAAAGGTATCCTTAGGGTGCAGGGACATGTACTAACTGTGTATTAGGGTGATCTGAGGTGGTTGGTTCCCTTTAAGTTCATGGTTGCCTTATTGGCTTATGTAGTTTTCCTCCTACTGCTTTAGCACAAAACTGGCTGAACTGTGCCAGTCAGGGGGTTATATACTGCAGGGAGGAGCCACTGTGCTTCTCTTTCATTTGCCTAGTGTCGCCTCCTAGTGGCAGAATAGCATAAGCCATCGTCCTGTGTCCCCCAATTATAGGCTAAGAGAAAAGGAATTAACGGTGAGTACACAAAATTCTCCTTTTTTTTAATTCTTGAAAGAATTTAAAAAAAAAAAAAAATGATGTGGACTTCGCCTTAATTTTAGTTTACAGCCAGGTACAACTAGGCAGCTGGGGGCTGGAATCCATAGCGTTGAGAGACCCAAGCGTTCTGGGCCCCCCACGCTGCAAATTACAGCCGCCTCAGGAAATGGCGCATTCATTAGGAGCAGGAAGCGGACAGAGGAGGAGAGCGGGGCGCAGAGACAATAGAGAGGGAAGGAGAGTGGGGAGAGCAGGAAGGAGGTGCAGGGAGAGGAGGAAGGAGAGCAGAGGCAGGAGAGAGGGGAGGAGGGAGGAGAGCGGGGAGCGGCGGACATGGGCAGGTGATGAGTGCAGGAGCCGGGCACAGCTGACAGCCCAGCTCCTGCAGAGATCATGCAGGGAAGTGCTGATATTCAGCACTTTCTTGCGCGATCATGATGTGATCGGTCAGTCAGATTGACTGACCGATCACATCACTGTGAGTGTGGGGACCATTAAAAAGGGTCGCCACACCTCTTCCCCTGACCCTTAGCTGTCATTAACGGCTCTCAGAATTGAACTGTCACTGTTTGTTTACAAGCAGTGACAGTTCAAAGCCCTGGTGGGATTAGCCGTCACGGTGTGGGAACTGACATTTTTCCATGATGGCTAAACCAGTCATTGGTTGTAATAGGGTTAAAAAGAATTTGTCAGGTCAAAAATCCATATGTAAGTGATATTGTTTTCTATTTCCTCTGGTGAAGCTCTTTCTATTCATGTATTTCATTTATTTATATTCACCCCCTATCCTCTGTAAACTACAAAATAAGGAGACTCATTGCACCTGTCAATTGAATGAATGAACACTTCGTTCTCTGCTGCACACTCCCCAGGTAATAAATATTCATGTAGTGACATCACTGCACTTCCCTCCTCTGGGTCTGTATCCTGTGTGTGTGGCTATCTAGGTGCAGTCACTGCAGAGGAGAAAGGTGAGGGAAGGTGGTGTGTGCTCTTAGTAGCTGCACATCTGACATCTTTATTGTGTGTATATGAGGCATAAGTGTAGTGTGTGCTCTCTGTTTTTTTTTTTAATCAGATGATTTTTATTGAACAAAAATTAATTATTTCAACTTTTATACCAATTTACATAAATTATAGGCATTTAGAATTGTCAAACAATTATGTTCAAAGAATCAAGAACCAAAAAATGTAAAAGATTCCAAAGCTTATAACTTCAAAACCCCCAAAACCCCCTTCCCCACTCCCCCTATAGACAGCAGTCTCATTATTCACAATCCCATGGGTGACCAATGGTAAAATCACAATATTAATATCACCATAATATACAGTTATAACAGGAGTCAAGCTCAAGAATAGTTTGGCAAGCCCCAACCCAACCTATGCCTTGAGCATCTGTGTATCTCTTCATACGTCACCTCAGCCATAATGCCTAAATTTGGTCAAAAACTTTCATAGTATTCCTTCTCCAATATATACTTTCTTCTATATGTATAGTATAGTCTACTTTTTGGATGTACTCCTTCCTAGAAGGCGGCTCGGCCCTGATCCAACACCTGGCAATCAACTTTCTAGCCATAAACCGCAATCTAGCCACTGCTAACTTTTGTGAATGATTAATTCCAATTTCTTCAACATACCCCACCACACATACTAACGGCGTCCTGGGCAGTACACATTCATACCTACCCTCAATCAAGCTAAGCACCACTACCCAAAAGGCCTGCAATCTCGGACATTCCCACAACACTTGCAAGATGCCTGCCCCTTAATTCTCGGACACTCAGAGGCATTTCTCACACCCACCCTATATAGGAACTGCAGAGATCTGTAAGCTCTGTGAATTCTATATAATTGTGATAACTGGCCTGGCTCACTTAAAGATAGTTTCGGGACATATACTAATATAGAGTCCCAAAATTTGGCATCTAAAACCCCCAATTCTTCCTCCCTCTTGTCTCTCGCAAGTATAGGGTGACGCAACAAAAATGTGTGTAACAGATCTTTATAAATGGTAGAAATAACCCCTCGCATGGTCTCCTCCATACAAATATAGTCTAAGACAATATCTTTCTGAACCCTCAGAACACCTACTCGTCTCTGTCACTTATAAGCATGCTGAAGATATAGGAACCGGTCTGTCTCTGGCACCTGGAATTCCTCCTTCAAGGAATCAAAAGGCTTCAATACCTGGTTCTCTAGAATCTGTGACAGACATCCTATTCCTTTGCATAACCATGCCCTCTGTTAAAAAGGCCAAGAAGCCAGAGCTGCCTGTGGTTAGCCCGCAATACAAAAAGTACATATGCACATATTAATTTCTAAATGTTCTTCAAACTGAGACATTTAGCGAACAATTGATCAATTCTTTGAGCTACGCTGCCATGTCACGGCATTCTCAGATGGGGTAGTCCTAACTCTTTTTTATAAACGCTGTGCAATTACCGCCTCCTGAATGCATTAAAAGAAGAACCACGTTAAATGCACATGTACCTGAAGCATTTCTGAACTACTCCCACGGCGCCAGAAGGGCAGCACAGAAAAAGGCAGAACAGGTCCGGACATAACATCTGGACATTATCAGATCTGACCCCCACACTGCCAGGCCAGCAACCATGGATGAGGGTAAAACAGGCCCAATACATGTGCAACAATTAAGTAGAGCCTATGGGCAAGGTGTGGCCGCTGTACGTGTGTACAGCGGCCTAGACAATCACAATGAAGACAGACGCCCTCTGTTCCCCTAGTTTATAAAATTCACCCAGATTTTCATTCATCCAAATAGGGGTGTAAATTGTCACTTCAGAGACCTCTCTGAGCTTCTTGATCTTAAACCAAGTCTTTTCCACCAGACACAGAGTGGGGAACCTCTTACCCAGTCTATCAAAATCCCCAGGCTCCAACCCTTACACCAAAGGAGCCCTCCGTATCATATATTCTAATATTGCCTTTACTGAACTACCACTTTCCCTTGATGCCCAACCTCTGATATGTTGACTCTGAGAAGCCAGGAAATAAATCCAAGGATTTGGTACAGCAAGTCCCCCCTCTTCCTTAGGCCTCTGCAAGATTTAAAATGTTATCCTAGGTTGACGCCCACCCCACATCAAATCTCGGAATATGGAATTAAGTCTCTGAAATAGACTCCATGGAAGCCACACCGGCGAATTATGGAGCACAAATAGGAGCTTTGGAATCAGTGTCATCTTAGACAGGTTCGTCCTGCCCACCACCGAGAAACGCAGCCTGCACCAAGTCTGAGCCTTATCTTTAAATTTACCCAGAAGCGGTACTACATTTAGTCTAAAAAACTCCGTAATTGGTAAAGCAACCTGAATTCCAAGGTATTTGAACTGGTCAACTACTCTGAGTCTAGTACATCCAAATTCTCCCAACTCACCCAGCTTTTCCTTGTCTACCATCATAAGGTTGGATTTTTCCCAGTTTATCTTTAGACCAGAAATTTTCCTAAACATCCCGATAATATCACTGCCTGTTTTAAGGATTCCAGGGGATCCTGTAAGAACAAAAGAACATCATCTGCATAAAACGCAATTTTTTCTTCCACAGGTCCGAACTGAAAGCCCTTTACCCCAACAGCCTTTCTAATATGAGCCGTGAGTGACTCTATAGCAATGGCAAACAGTAATGGAAAGAGGGGACATCCCTGCCGAGTCCCTCTGGTTAGGGCACACTTATCTGATCTCTCTCCATTCACTCATATTCGAGCCACCAGGGAAGAATACAGCAACTTTACCCAAGAAAAGAATATCTGCTCAAAGTCCATTTGCTGCAACACCAGCCACAAATAGTCCCACTCCACACTGTCAAATGCCTTATTAGCGTCCAGAGATGCCATTTCTCTACATCCCACATTATCCACAGGCAGTTGAATGTTTAAATATAACCGTCTCAGATTAATAGCTGTTGATTTATTAGGCTTCAACCCAGACTGGTCTGAATGAATCACACCAGTAATCACCCTCGCCAGTCAGCCTTCCAGGACTTTAGCTAATAATTTGGCATCTACCAACAGTAGTGAAATGGGCCTATAGGATTCCGGTCTCCGAGCATCTTCCTGTCCTCCTTGGGTAACACCATTATCGTTGCCTCCCTCATGGACTCTGGCAGCCTTCCTCCTCCAGGGCCCCCCGAAATACCCTTCTCAATCTAGATAACAACACGTCCTTAAGCTGTTTGTATACCTCCGCAGGCAAACCCTCTGCCCCAGGGGCCTTATCGTTTGCCATGGAAGCCAGAGCCTCCTCAAACCCTTCCACTGTCAAAGGTTGTTTCAAACTATCTCTATCCTCAGCCCCATGTTGCATTATATCCGCCCCCTCCAGAAAATGTAATATCTCTTCCCTTGTAACCGAAAGCTTAGAGGTATACAACTCTCCATAGAGCCCCCTAAATACTTTCAAGATATCCTCCATCTCTTCTACCAGCCTATTCCCATTATCATATAGGCCATATACATAGGACAACTCCCTCTGAGCAGCTGCCACCAAGGACAGAAGATGGCCAACCTTCTCACCATCCTCATAAATGGATACTCTTTGAAACTCCTGCTTCTTTTTTGCGTTGTTTAAATGGATCCTGTACACTGCTTCCTGAGCTCCCTTCAGGTACCCGTGCATCTCTGGGGTGGGCCGACTCACTGCCTCGTTCTGTGCAGTCCTCAATGCCTCCATCGCTTGGTGTTCTTCCCTTCTAGATTCAGTCTTGCACCTAGAGATGAACAGACCTTCATGGCGTCCCAGACAATTCCCTCAGATGCGCTGCCATCATTGTCCTGAAAAAACAATTCCGCCTCCCCCTGAATTTTCTCTAAATTAATTGATTTTAACCAGGTTGAGTGAATCTTCCACTCCCCTCCATGTCCCTTACGTCCCACGGCAATTTGAATTATTACTTCCACCAGTTTATGATCTGATGCCACCCTAGGCAAATAATCTACCTTCCTCATCCAGGCATCCAGATGTCTATCACCAAGTGCCATATCTATCCGCGACATTGAATTGTGTCAGACCGAAAAGCATAAGTAACATCTCACATTAAAATTCCTAACTCTCCACAAGTCTATCAGATTAATTTATTTTATATGTTTTGCAAAGGATGTTTCTACATCCCCACCCATGCTTCTCAAACCCCCTCCATGTCTGTCAAGATCCCAATGCATTATGTTACTCATATCCCCAATTATTACACAATGGTATCCCCACTCTGTCTCGTTAGCTCCAGAATCTCATGTAATTTTGTGCCAGAATACGATGGCAGAAAGTACACTGCAACCAGAAACAGCAATTGCCCAAACACACAACACACTATAAACACATACTGCCCATCCTTATCCAAACGCACTTCTAACTCTTCACATGGAACCGAGGTGTGCACCAGGGCCAAAACCCCCTTGCATAATTAGAATAAGTAGCATGGTATGAATGCCTAAACCAAGACCTGGCCAATACTCCAGTCTTCTCCCTGACCAGATGCATTTCCATCAGGCACAGTATTGATGGTTTAAAGGATAGGGCATGCCATAACACAGTAGCCCTCTTACTCCTACCAGCAAAACCCCTAATATTCCAACTGATTACTTTAATTTGACTAGCCATATTATATTCAAAGCTGTTATGTCATATATTAACACCCAACAAGGTTTCAGCTCATGCCGTCTACTTCCCCTTCTCCCCCTTTCCCGTCTGCTGCTCGCCCACCTCCCTTTCGACCAGTCCCCCCATCCCCCTCCAATCCCTTACTCCTTCTAAGGATTAACTTCTCTCTGTCCAAGAGTGGGTAAAAGCGCCAACCCCAACCCCTTACACCTTCCTCTACGATTGCCCACGCTTAGTAAACCAGACTCTAAAAACAATCATCAAACCCCTTCTCCCCCTCTCACCTTTAGTAAACATTTTAACTATGAAACAATTCTCATAGTATGCTGTAGAAACTTGCAGTAACAGTATAACGTCCTTCGGGGACTGAAAAAAATGCACTTTCTCAAAAGTGAGAACCCTCAGCTTTGCCAGATAAAGCATGGAGTACGCGATACTGAAACCCCTCAGTCTCCTTTACACCTCGCTAAATCTCATTCTTAGTTTCTGGTGTCTCTGTCCTAATGATTAGCGATTTTGGCCAGAGTAGTGCGGGGAAGTCAAGCCAGGAGGATGGGGTCTCATTGGCACTCTATGTGCTCTTTCAACTACAAACACTTCTCACAGATCAGCTCCAAAGTTTTGTACAAACCAGTTCTTAATGTAATCTGTGGGATTAGAGTCTTCTGCTTTTTCTGGTGCCCCCCAATTCTTATATTATTCCGCCTCGAGCAGTTCTCAAGATCATCGTTTTTGCCAGTAAGTTCTGCTGTTTTACGTATTGTTTCTGGGCCTTCTACAATTCAGCAATTTCATCTTCTGCAGTGCCAACCCTTTCCTCCACCTCCGATCCTGGCATCTGCTTTTTGTATAGCATCCCTCACATTCAGTATCTCAGCTTGAATGCCATTTACCTGCTGAGTTAATGTAGTTAGTCTCTTTGCAAAAGTTCACTACAGCAAAGACATCCTTGAGAGTTGGCTCTGTACTAGTGGGGGCAGCATTAACTCTTGAGCCGCCAGCTCCAGCTCTCCCCTGTGAGCATTCATCTGCACTACCATTTCCCACCATATGTTCTTCCCGGGCCTGCACCTGATCCTCTTTGCCATCTTCTGCCCCTGCCTCCATCTCCCCTTGCCCAGGCTCAGAATCCTCCTCCACCTTCACCCACGCAAACCTTTTCAGGCAGGCCGCCGCCATCCTCCTGGCATAGGCAGCATTTTCTCTCGCCGCCTCCTCCATCAACTCGGCGCCATCTTGAAACCTGCCGGTGTCCGCAGTGCCTGCTTCCCGCTGCCTTCTGCGCATCACCGCTGCGCTCCACACGGCTCCAAATGCACCACCGGGGTCTAGAGGTCGTCCTGAAGCCGACTCCGGTGCTCGGTAAGCACAGGTATGCGGCGGTCACAGCCTGTAAGCGTAGTTGCAGGCGGGAGAGCTCTAAGCTGCGACCATTCACATCCCTGGTTAGGCCAAGCCCCCTCTCTCTCTGTTTATATGAACATTTGATAATTTGCTCAGCAGATACAAACTTTACATGTATGCAGGAAAACCAACGTTCATATAAATATTATATTAATCTCTAAAAGACAGCACATCTTATACACACCTCTCCTATCTCTCCCTCCTCCTCCAAAGGAGCCTGCAGATGCCTAAAAATTTTTGTGTAAACAGAACAGAGGGGAGGGACAGAATAACAGCTTGGATAGGTATGGTTATTTAAATAACATTTACATATTGTGGACTACTCGAGAGTGAAAGTAACAGGGCTGGACTGGGACCAAAAATCAGCCATGGAAAACAAGCCCCAGCAGCCCACATACTATATCACCCATCAACCCCGATCAGTGAAGTTTGCTTGTACGTTGTCGTGGCCTTATCACTTTCTTAAAGGAGTTATCTGAAGAGCGACATGTGAATGGTGCGGCAGAGGGAATAATTACAGACTGCGGGCTGTGTGCCCATTACAGACTGCGGGCTGTGTGCCCATTACAGACTGCGGGCTGTGTGCCCATTACAGACTGCGGGCTGTGTGCCCATTACAGACTGCGGGCTGTGTGCCCATTACAGACTGCGGGCTGTGTGCCCATTACAGACTGCGGGCTGTGTGCACATTACAGACTGCGGGCTGTGTGCACATTACAGACTGCGGGCTGTATGCACATTACAGACTGCGGGCTGTATACACATTACAGACTGCGGGCTGTATACACATTACAGACCGCGGGCTGCATACACATTACAGACCGCGGGCTGTATACACATTACAGACCGCGGGCTGTATACACATTACAGACCACGGGCTGTATACACATTACGGACCGCGGGCTGTATACACATTACGGACCGCAGGCTGTATACACACTACATTACTGTGGGCAGTATACATATTTGAGATTACTGGCTGTATACACATCTGAGAGTGCTGGTGTATATCTTGTATACACAGCACTATACTGTGTATACAGGTCCACACTATATACATACAGTATATAGGCACAGTAATACAGCTTGTATGCTCGGCAGCAAATGACTTAAAGCAATGCAGGCCTGTGGCCAGAGGATGCGGGCAGCCCCCGCACCCCACCACGGAGTGGCCCATTTGGAAAAGTCCCGCTGCTCCCGCCTATCAGTCCGGTCCTGGAAAGTAATGAGTTGGACTAGTGCAACTGCCTGCTGGGCGTGAAGATACTTATAGGAAGAGAACTACAGAAGTTACAGTAATGACTTACAAATTCTGAAAGGTCTGACTAAGCACTATTCAAGGGTACTGTTAGTATCATACAGAAAAATGACCTAACAGAGTCCTTTTATGATATTTAGATACATGGCTAGAGGGGTTTTACGCAAAGTAAAAGAAAGTCTAACAAACTTATTAATGCACGAAGAACTCTGGGAAAACATATGAAGAACTGTCCAGAACACAATTTGAGATCCCACACAACTTCACTGGTCCACACTCAATAAAATATCAACTTCCCATTAAGACATTTCCATATTCATCACATGAAATACCTCTTTAAATCTTCCCGATTCAATAACAAGAGCAGCCCGAAATTCGTCTTCTAGATCGGTATACTGTTGTGAAAGTACATTCATTTTCTCCTGAAACTCCTTGATCTGAAGATTATGGAGGCGTTCGGCTCTGGACACCTCCTTGGCCACAGCTTCTTGGAACTCAGGCCCATGTAATGACACTCTTGTGTCCAGCTCCTTTCTAGAGATGCAGAACACACATTGTGAGGTTGAGATAATCTAGAAAATGATAATGCACGCAAGGATTCATGGTCACCAAAAAATCCATCTGAATGACCAAGTATTGGTCATGACGGATGCCATACTGATCATAGTGGCCATCGGCACACACCACGAGGACAAGCACCCGGCATACAGCCCTAGGCACTTATCAGAAATAGGATTATTTTTATTAACCCGCCGTAGATGTCACCCTTCTCCTGAATCTGGATTCTTTATTTCTGTACCTCTCAGTGTCTGAACTATGACTCCAGCCACCCTGTATATAAATCAAGACCTAATGGTCAACTGGGCAAGGTTCTAAGATAAGATAAGATAAACTTTATTGATCCCGGAGGAAATTACAGTATTACAGTATTCTAGAACATCTCCAGGAGACACCTCCATGCCCCTTTGACTGAAAGACTAGTTTTTACATACAGGGAGCAAAAAGACTTGCTTGTACCAGGAATGAAGAGGCACAAGAAAAAAAATCAGATTCAGGGGAACAGAGGAGCAGGTAAAAATTTACATTTGAGATAACAGCGTTTTTTTTTAAAGGGAATTTGTCAGCAGGTTTTTGCTGTGCAATCTGAGAGAAGCATGATGTAGGGGCAGAGACCCTGACTCCTAAGATATTCACTGACTGGGCTGTTTGCTGTGTTTATTTTTTATAAAACCACAGCTTTTTCTGCTGCAGATCTACCAGTTCTTCGAATGCGAGTCCTGTACCATGCACCCACCAATGATTGGCAGCATTCAATGTACACTGTGCAGAGGCAGAAAGCAGACAATCAATGTACAACACTGTGAATATAGAGGCCTATATGGCAGTACATTTATTTGTCTTCCAGTGATCTGCTAAGAAAACTACAGCAAGCAGTCCAGTAAGTGACACATCACTGGAATCAAAGTCTCTGTCTCTACATCATGCTGCTCTCAGATGAAATTGCAACAACTTCAAAGATTCTCTTTAAAGGGTATATGAGGGATATAAAAAATGTACTCAAGCATTAACAGGCAGGTGGTTGCTCCCCACCTGCCTGTTTAGCCCAATGCCCTTTTTAGCTGGCACAGAGTGGTCACAGATTGCTCTCACCGGCAAATCAGCCGTTTCCGCTGACGTCAATAGAGCAGCTTCTCATCCGCTCTGCTCTGTAGAAGGGGCAGGAAAGCCGAAGACACGCTGATTGACAGCTGGCTTCCCAAGGCAGTGGGCAGCCGGCTAAAAATCAGAATGACGGTCCCACCCTGCCTACAGAGCAAAGTGCAAAGGAAGCCTCCACTCTGTTGACAAAGTCATTATATAACCGGCGGGAGTGATCTGTTACTGCTTTGTGCAGGTGAAGAGCGGCGTTAGTAGTAGTTTGTAGTAGGTAGCAACTACCTGCCTGTTAGAGCTTAGGCACATTTATTTATTTTTTATTTTTACAATCCCACCTATTTAAGTTTATAAGGAGCTGTATAAATACATACGCAGTCAGACCCCCCCCTAGTGGTGACTGAAGTCAAGCAGTATTAGTGATTTTAACAAAGCCCAAATCAAATCTTACCCATACTGAAACATTAAATAAAGTTGTTTATAAAAAAAAAAATGAGGGGGCTTTGGTGCAGCCTTAGCATGACCAAGCGCTTAGTGCACCACTACTATCGCAATGTACAGTGAGCAGTCACATTTAGATTGACAGCGATGGCTCATGATACAAAAGTGCTTTGTAAAAGTCACCATGTTGCTGACAGTCACCTGTGTGCTTGTATATCTATAGTTCACCATGCTGCTGACAGTCACCTGTGTGCTTGTATGTCTATAGTTCACCATGCTGCTGACAGTCACCTGTGTGCTTGTATATCTATAGTTCACCATGCTGCTGACAGTCACCTGTGTGCTTGCATTCTATAGTTCACCATGCTGCTGACAGTCACCTGTGTGCTTGTTATCTATAGTTCACATGCTGCTGACAGTCACCTGTGTGATTGTTATCTATAGTTCACCATGCTGCTGACAGTCACCTGTGTGCTTGTATTCTATAGTTCACCATGCTGCTGACAGTCACCTGTGTGCTTGTATATCTATAGTTCACCATGCTGCTGACAGTCACCTTGTGCTTGTGATTATAGCTCATCATGCTGCTGACAGTCACCTGTGTGCTTTTATGTCTATAGTTCACCATGCTGCTGACAGTCACCTGTGTGCTTGTATATCTATAGTCACTGTGCTGTGATAGTCACCTGTGTGCTTGTATATCTATAGCTCACCATGCTGCTGACAGTCACCTGTGTGCTTGTATGTCTATAGTTCACCATGCTGCTGACAGTCACCTGTGTGCTTGTATATCTATAGCTCACCATGCTGCTGACAGTCACCTGTGTGCTTGCTCTGGAAGTAAGCAGCTCATGAGTTGTTGACTTTTTCTTTACTCTGACGTACGATGAACGGAGCAGCTGTTTTTCTCTGAGCAGTGTTTACTTCATGCTTCTGCACGGTTTCATCTGTTCTCATAGTAAATGTATAGCTTTCATTATATGATAAGAAACACAATGGTAAAGCAATTCACTATACACATGATTACCAATGTGGCGACAAGTACATTATTTTAAAAAAGACTATGTTCAAACATGCTGGTGACAATATATTTTGTGAGTGCTTTTTTATATTTCATATTATTAACAAATAGAATCTGCTGACAGTCACCTGTGTGCTTGTATATCTATAGCTCACCATGCTGCTGACAGTCACTGTGTGCTTGTATATCTATAGCTCACTATGCTGCTGACAGTCACCTGTGTGCTTGTATATATATATAGATCACCATTCTGCTGACAGTCACCTGTGTGCTTGTATATCTATAGTTCACTGTGCTGCTGATAGTCACCTGTGTGCTTGCTCCCTGGAAGTAAGCAGCTCATGGAGTTGTTGGACTTTTTCTTTACTCTGACGTACAGATGAACGGAGCAGCTCGTTTTCCCTCTGGGAGGCAGATGCTTTACGTTCAGCTCCCTGCACGCGTTTCATCTGTTCTCATAAAGAAATGTATAGCTTTCATTTATATGATAAAAAAGAAACAAAATGGTACAACGCAATCTCACTATACACATGATTACCGGAATGTAAAGGCGACCAAGAATACATTATTTAAAAAAAGACCTACTGTTTAAAACATGCTTTGGTGCTAAATATATATTTTTTGTGGCAGTGCTTTTCTTTTTCATCATTTCAATATGTATTAAAAAATAGAAATCTTGCAATTTTCACTCCGGCCACTGGGGCTTTTTTTTTTTAGACTCTTATTCCCCGTTTCACATGTACATAGCAATAATGGTCAGACCCCGACCCTATGTAATGAGTGTATGCAAAGGCCACTATTATGGGAGGGAGCAGGGTCAGCTGTGACATCACCTATCATGATTGGTGGA
This sequence comes from Allobates femoralis, assembly GCA_033576535.1. NCBI lineage: Eukaryota > Metazoa > Chordata > Amphibia > Anura > Aromobatidae > Allobates > Allobates femoralis. The sequence goes on from JARQOC010000005.1 coordinate 86,922,911, forward strand.
TCTTGTGTTATCAGCTGTGTACAGAGGTGTTATCTGTCATTGTAATCCTGCCTCTGCTGATAATGAGCCTGATGAAAATACTTTACAATAGGACAAAAGTAGGATTTTTTTTTTTTTTAAATAAAGATTGTGATACTTGTATTTTTACAGCATAACATAAAAACAGATTTAAAAGGTATATGCTCACCTTAAGGCGGTTTGCGATAGTATTAACAATAAAACAATGAAGCTCCACATGCCCATGTAATACAGATCTATATATTTTTTATACATGATCTGCTTCCCAGACCAGCCCTCTTCTCTAGTCTTCACAGTGATTTATGCCCCCAACTTTCACTGCATTGCTGGCATCAATCAGCAGCTGACAACTGGCTGCAGCGTTTTCATTCCATACAAACAAGACCCCCCCCCCACCGCAGCGCTTTTTAGGGCCCTTTTTATAGATATATGTTCTGGAATTGATGTATGTACTATTGTCATGGCCGGGCTCTCCCTACCTCCAGAGCTTCTTGCTGTATTCGTTGAGTCTCTAGTTTGGACACTGCGTCTTCCATCTTTTTCAGGCTCGTGTGATAGTCGTCTTCTCTATTAGCAAATAGTTTTATCTCATTTTCCAGCCTTTCATTTTCTCCTCTTAATTGGTGAACTAGTGCTTGCAGTGTAGATTTAGCATTTTTCTCCTTTAAAAGTAATTCTTTAATCCTGCCCCACCAAAAAACAAAAATAATGAGAATAAAATTAGAAAAATCTTTAAAAGGAAAATGAAAAGTTGGATCACAGTGTTTAACAGTTGTAGAGTTCATTTAAGAAAGGGCGTTCCAAAAAAAAATTATCTAGCTGTGTATACTTACCTAATCGTGTGTCATCCACTTCCGTCTGAATGCCTCCGAATCCCACAATCCACTGCGCTGACCGAAGTAGGTCAGAAGCCATTTTGGGACACCCAAGTGATGGGTCTCCCAATATGGAGCTGACTACTTGGAAACTGACGCTTCACACCTGCAAACCTGCCCGCGAACCCGGCAACTCCACCCGCGGGACATCACCGCCCGACCGCCACCCTGCTGCACCACTGTGTGGTGGCAGAGGGCGCTGCACCCCCATCTGCTTCTGCGTAGGCCGCAGACAGGGCCTCGGATTTTCCTAGCGGTTGTGTGCAACGGTGAGTGCAGATGGACACACGCACGCATACACATGCATGCACATACACACATGTACACACACATATGCATGCACACATACAGACACATGCATGCATGCATACAGTGGGGAAAAAAGTATTTAGTCAGCCACTAATTATGCAAATTTTTCTACTTAGGGTACCGTTACACACACAGATAATTGTGCAGTCATTGGTCACAGATCTCTGGTTGCAGTGAAATCATGGACACATTGTTACATTTGTACACGGCCCCAAAATGGAACAATGTTCCATGATTTCACTGCAACCAGAGATCTGCGAACAATATCTGCACAATTATCTGGTGTGTGACGGTACCCTTAAAAAGATGAGAGAGGCCTGTAATTTATATCATAGGTGACCTCAACTATGAGAGACAAAATGAGAAAACAAATCCTGAAAATCACATTGTCTGATTTGGAAAGAAATTTTGTTTCAAATTTTAGTGAAAAATAAGGGTATATGCACACAGGACGTTTTTCCAGCAGTCCTGAACGCAGCAAAACTGGTACTGGTTTCAAGGATCTCTAGAGTCCTTGCCAGGAGATTTGCTGCGTTTAGGTCCTGCATTTTTATCGCGTTTTTGATGCTGCGTTTTCCAGCTTTTTTTGCCAATGACTGCAGCAAAAATGCAGGAAAAATAGAACATGATCATTCTTTCCCATCTGCAGCAAAACCGGAGGGATTTGACACTTCTTGATACTTGCAAAACCAATGTGTGGGCACAGCGTTTCACAGAAACACTTTGGTTTTGCTGGGTATGAAAACCTCAGGAACAAATAACATAAAACCAAGGAAAAGCATCCTGTGGGCATGTACCCTAAGTATTTGGGCAATAACAAAAGTTCAATCTCAATACCTTGATATATCTCCTTTGTTGGCAATGACAGAGGTGAAACTTTTCTGTAAGTCTTCACAAGGTTGGCACACACTGTTGCTGGTATGTTGGCCCATTCCTCCATGCAGATAGTCCTTAGAGCAGTGATGTTTTGGGGCTGTCGCAGGGAAACACAGACTTTCAACTCCTTCCAAAGGTTTTCTATAGGGCTTAGATCTGAAGACTGGCTAGGCCACTCCAGGACCTTGAAATGCTTCTTACGAAGCCACTCTTTCATTGCCCTGGCGGTGTGCTTGGGATCATTGACATGCAGAAAGACCCAGCCATGTTTCATCTTCAATGCCGTTGCTGATGGAAGGAGGTTTGCACTCAAATTCTCACGATACATGGCCCTATTCATTCTTTCATGTACACGGATCAGTCATCCTGGTCCCTTGGCAGAGAAACAGCTCCAAAGCATGATGTTGCCACCCCCATTCTTCACAGTATCCATGGTGTTCTTTGGATGCAACTCAGCATTCTTTCTCCTCCAAACAGGATGAGCTGTGTCTCTACCAAGCAGTTCTACTTTGGTTTCATCTGACCATATGACATTCACCCAATACTCATCTGGATCATCCAAATGATCTCTAGCGAACTTCAGACGGGCCTGAACATGTAATGGCTTAAGTAGGAGGGGCACATCTGGCATTGAGGATCTGAGTCCCTGGCGGCGTAGTGTGTTACTGATGGTAGCCTGTGTAACGTTGGTCCCAGTAACGTTGATCTGAGTCCCTGGCGGCGTAGTGTGTTACTGATGGTAGCCTGTGTAACGTTGGTCCCAGCTCTCTGCAGGTCATTCACTAGGTCCTCCCAATGTGGTTCTGGTATTTTTGCTCACCGTTCTTGAGATCATTTTGACCCCACAGGGTGAAATCTTGAGTGGAGCACCAGAACGAGGTAGATTATCAGTGGCCTTGTAGGTCTTCCATTTTCTAATTATTGCTCCCACAGTTGACTTCTTCACACCAAGCTGCTTCCGTATTGCAGATTCAGTCTTCCAAGCCTATTGCAGGGGCTACAATTTTGTTTCTGGTGTCCTTCGACAACTCTTTGGTCTTCACCATAGTGGAGGTTGGGCCAGACATCTTGCTTGTTTGTAGGTGATCAAATATTTTCGCGCAAAATTTGAAAAAAATTTGTTTCCAAATCAGACAATGATTTTCAGGATTTGTTTTCTCAATCTCATTTTGTCTCTCATAGTTGAGGTCTACCAAAAATGTCAATTACAGGCCGACCTCATCTTTTTAAGTGGGAGAACTTGCACAATTGGTGGCTGAATAAATACTTTTTCCCCTACTGTAAATGCACACCAGACATATATATGCACACATACACATACATGCACATACACATACACACACACACACTTTAACAAAACCATGTTAGGCTGCTTTCACATCTGCGATTATTGTAATTTGTGAAAGATCCAGCAGATCTCACAGCATCTGCCGGATCTACCGTGTAAAGGCTGACTTGTGGTACCGATCCAGCAAGCCCCATTCATTTTCTATGGGGCTTGCCGTCAGGTACGGCAAGTGCAGTATTGCCGAATCCAGCAGATCCAGCACTTGCGACCGTGCAAAAAAGCCGCTGCTAGCATTATTTTTTTTGCAGTGCCGCAAATGCCGGATTCGGCAACACCACACTTGCCGCACTCAACTGCATAAACAATGAATGGGGCTTGCCGGATCTGTGCCGCAAGACGGCCTTTAAGCGGCAGATCGCGAAGATGCAGTGACATCTGCCGGATCTGCGACGAATTACAATAATCGCAGATGTGAAAGCAGCCTAAGTGATGCATACTGCATCATTTCAAACACATTGGGAGCGGTTTAATATCACAACACATGACAGATTCCATTTAATTACACAGACGGAGAGGAAACTGTGCAACCGCTTAGTTATCTCAGGGATTGGAGCACAGCACTTATGAATGCTCTGCCCGATGATTTAAAGTTAACCTGCCACCAGTTTTTTTTTTTTTTATAAGTAAGCCCTTATATACCTCATTCTTGAACGCTGTATACAAGTTTCCAGCACGATCTGACATAGAAAAGAGCTTTTATTATGCTCACCAATGGGGGGATCCAGTCTGATGGGGGTGTCGTGATCCAACGCCTCCTCTCTTCTTGTAATTGCCGTTCTCCTTTGTGTGGATGATGTCATCTCCTCACTGGCCTACATTGTCCTCCTGCGCGCGCTTCTCTCTGCTATGCTGAGGACGGAGCAAAGTGCTGTAAGGCGCCCATTACATCACATTTTGTTCCCCTCCATGGGGATCCTGTTTTAAGTAGGACCACACGGACAGGACCGGATTTGTAACTCCGGATGCCATTTCTGTGTCCAGATCCTGGATCCAGACTGAAGAGCTAGGAGGAGCCAAGCCTGCAAAGCGCAGGCAAGTGGTATCGGGGCTGATTCACTTTTGCAATGTATCTACATACAGTGCGAAAGAGAAAGCAATGGTTAAAAATGAAAAAACTAAAATGGTCACCTCGTCCCGCGATGCGAGGCATCCACTTCCGATGGCTACAAGGACCTGAATCAGCTGACCGGAGGGGAAGTGGGGTGGCGGCAACCCGATCAGCTGATGTGTCACATGACAGCATCAGCTGAGCAGTTTAAACCGCCCACCCGCCAATCGGTTTTGGCGGGCAATTTAAACCGATCAGCTGATGCGGTCATTAAGGTCCTGCAGCCATCGGAAGTGGACGCCTCGCATCACAGGACACTCGGCGGAGAGGTTAGCATTTTTTATTATTTTTAACCCATTGCTTTCTTTAAGTTCACTTTAGCAGTGTATGTAGATACACTGTTAAAGTGAAATTACATGGGAACAGAGCAGTTTTGGTGTACTGAGCATACTCAGTACACTAAAACCGTATCTGGGAAACTATCCTGTTTTTTCCCGGATCCACGCTCCATAGACCCCCAAGTTATTGGATCTGATTGTGTCCGATTTGGTCTGTTCTGCCCAAATCGGATCAGTCTCCGATTTTGGGTACATCAAAAATAAAAATCGAACACAATCGGATCCGTGACCATTTGGACACAATCAGATGGCCGTGTAGGATCAATCCGTGCCCATATGGAAACATGGGGATCCGTGGCTATCTTTTTTACAATGGATAGCCACGGATCCCCAAAAAAACGTGATGTGAAAGGGGCCTTATGCGCAGATGCGAAGAAAGGTCAAAAAACGCCCACATAGTGCACATGCAGGGCAGAGAGAAGTGCGCATGTGCAGGAGCACAATGAAGGCCTGAGATTGGATAACATAGGAAGCAGCGAAGAAAAACAGTGATCGCAAGAAGAAAGGAGGTGCCAGATCAAGACCAGCGACATCATCGGACCAGACCAATCATCTGGTGAGTATAATAAGTCTATTTTTTATGTTTTACAGATTGTTCGGGGGGCTTATATACACCATTCCAGAATGATGTATAGAAGGCCTTACTGGTGGTGGCCACAGCTTAAATATTATTATTTATTTATATAGCGCCATTAGTTTCCATGGCGCTTTACATGAGGATAAGGGAGACAAGAACAAGTACACTAAATCTAGGCGATCAGGACGTACAGGTACAGGAGGGGCAGGGACCCTGTCCACGAGGGCTCACAGTCTACGAGATAAAGTAAACCTGTCACCAGTTTTTTTGTAAGGAAGCAGTCAGGGAGGTCTACCACTGCTAACCTTACCGGCTGTAGACTATAAGATACACATACATTTAAAACAGTCTGCACACTAATGAAGGTCGATTTAGGCCAATACGTTTGTGCAGGTTTTATTTTTGGATATTTTAAATAAATTCTACTTTTCTTTTTGTGACTGCCAAGTTCTATGTTTTACATTGTTTGGGATTAGATCCTACTTGTGCACCTTTCAACCGGAACAACTTTATTTATTTGGACTAAAAGACACATAATTTCTGCAAGACATTATCTTGATAAAAAGTCTTATTGTCCGAAAAATACAATACATAGGTAGCTTTTAATGTTCACACTATAATAAATTAATGAAAGTAGATTAAGGTAAGTCCAATGGAGAAAGGAACCTATAAAAGGTAAGACTGTCATAGGAAATACATGGTTTATTATTTCGTTTTTGTTCTGTCTTTGATCCTTCCGACTGCAGACCAGAATCGGACTAACAGAGTAGGGAACGTCACTGGTGGGGTGGGAGCTGCCTCTCTGTGAGTGACAGCAGTCTGTGCACGCATGCCTATTTCACACTTCACTCTCCTCTCAGCTACCACCAGTGATGAGTCCTGCTCAACTGGTTTGATTCCAGTCTGCATCCAGGAAGGATCAAAGCTACAACAACATTATTGTTGGCATTTATGATCCTATTAGCAGTCATTCCATGTCAAGTGAACCAATGATTATTAACTCTATATTTTTAATTCTTTTGAGATTTTGTTATTTGATAATAGCATGTCAGACAATGCAAAATGTGAAGAGAAACATTTTTTTAAAAATTTATTTTTTTTAAAAATGATTTTCAAAGTTCGGAAAAAGTGTGAATTTCGCTGTTGCCTGCCTTTACGTTTCTCCTCATAACTCAGGCTAGGAATAAGATAGAGAGACAAAATAAACACCATTCTACTCAGAACTGTACAGGCTTTCACCAGATACCGTATATACTCGTGTATAAGCCGACCCGTGTATAAGCCGACCCCCCTACTTTTGCCCCCAAAACCTGGGAAAATCTATTGACTCGCGTATAAGCCGAGGGTGGACCCCAGCACAGGTATACAGCCCCCAGCAGTGGTATACAGGCCCCAGCAGTATAATATACAGCAGCCTCCAGTGGTATATACAGCAGCCCCAGTGGTATTGCAGCCCCTATATACAGCAGCCCCAGTGGTATTGCAGCCCTAGTGGTGTATACAGCAGCCCGTATATACAGCAGCCCCAGTGGTATTGCAGCCCCAGTGGTATTGCAGCCCCTATATACAGCAGCCCCAGTGGTATTGCAGCCCCAGTGGTATTGCAGCCCCTATATACAGCAGCCCCAGTGGTATTGCAGCCCCAGTGGTGTATACAGCAGCCCCTATATACAGCAGCCCCAGTGGTATTGCAGCCCCAGTGGTATTGCAGCCCCTGTATACAGCAGCCCCAGTGGTATTGCAGCCCCAGTGGTGTATACAGCAGCCCCAGTGGTATTGCAGCCCCAGTGGTATTGCAGCCCCTATATACAGCAGCCCCAGTGGTATTGCAGCCCCTATATACAGCAGCCCCAGTGGTATTGCAGCCCCAGTGGTGTATACAGCAGCCCCTATATACAGCAGCCCCAGTGGTATTGCAGCCCCAGTGGTATTGCAGCCCCTGTATACAGCAGCCCCAGTGGTATTGCAGCCCCAGTGGTGTATACAGCAGCCCCTATATACAGCAGCCCCAGTGGTATTGCAGCCCCAGTGGTATTGCAGCCCCTATATACAGCAGCCCCAGTGGTAGTATACAGCCCCTGTATACAGCAGCCCCAGTGGTATTGCAGCCCCAGTGGTACTGCAGCCCCTATATACAGCAGCCCCAGTGGTATTGCAGCCCCAGTGGTAGTATACAGCCCCTATATACAGCAGCCCCAGTGGTATTGCAGCCCCAGTGGTAGTATACAGCCCCTGTATACAGCAGCCCCAGTGGTATTGCAGCCCCAGTGGTACTGCAGCCCCTATATACAGCAGCCCCAGTGGTATTGCAGCCCCAGTGGTAGTATACAGCCCCTGTATACAGCAGCCCCAGTGGTATTGCAGCCCCAGTGGTACTGCAGCCCCTATATACAGCAGCCCCAGTGGTATTGCAGCCCCAGTGGTAGTATACAGCCCCTGTATACAGCAGCCCCAGTGGTATTGCAGCCCCAGTGGTACTGCAGCCCCTATATACAGCAGCCCCAGTGGTATTGCAGCCCCAGTGGTAGTATACAGCCCCTGTATACAGCAGCCCCAGTGGTATTGCAGCCCCAGTGGTACTGCAGCCCCTATATACAGCAGCCCCAGTGGTATTGCAGCCCCAGTGTAGTATCCAGCAGCCCCGGTAGTAATAAACAGCCCCCCCTCCTTATCACGTCCCCCCCAGGCTGCGGCAGCTGTTAAAATAACAAACACTGTATACATCACCTTCCGACGCAGCTCTCCGCTCCTCCGGTCCTGTGCCCTCCGCTCGCCGGCTTCTTCTTCCTTGATGTGCCGACTTCTGTGACCGCGCGCAGGAAATGACGTCATCTCCTGCGCCCGGTCACATGACACCGGCACATCAAGGAAGAAGAAGCCGCGAGCGGAGATGCTGATGACCGGAGGAGCGGAGAGCTGCGTCGGAAGGTGATGTATACAGTGTTTGTTATTTTAACAGCTGCCGCAGCCTGGGGGGGACGTGATAAGGAGGGGGGGCTGTTTATTACTACCGGGGGAGCCATATTAAGGAGGGGGGCTGTGCAGTGCAATATGCACGGCATCCCCCCGCCGTTGATGGACGGGGGGATGCCGTGCATATTCATTGCACTAATGAGGCGGCCCCACGTGACCGCATGCGGTCACCGCGGCCCCCTCCTGCCTCCTCCAGCCCCCGGTCACAGCCCCCCCCCCCACACAGCATACCGTATGACCCGTGTATAAGCCGAGGGGGGGACTTTTCAGCCCAATTTTTGGGCTGAAAAACTCGGCTTATACACGAGTATATACGGTATGTCACAAGAGGATCTTTGTTAATATTTTACCCATGTGATCGCAAGCGCAAAACTTTAAAACGCATTTCCGAAAAATCAGCGCGCTTTAAATATTTCAAAATCTGCCCATGTGTCTGCTTTGCTCTTAGCCACATCTGTACCAAATTTCAAGTTGGGGTCTTGATGGGATCATATTTTAACATATTTTACTATTAATAGCGTCAATGGGTCATTCCATATCAAGTGAACTAAATATGAATATTTTTTTTTACCTGACGTCTTTAGATTTTTTATTTTTTTTTTTCCTTTATGAAGAACTACTTTATTTAATTACAAATTAAAAGTTTAGAATTTTTTTCTTCATCAGTTAATTTTTTACAGATTTTTAAAGTTTAAAAAAAGGGTGAATTTTGGCCTGGTATGGCTTTACATTTTCTATCATATCTCGGGCTAGAAAGAAGATAGAGAAACAAAATAAACACCATTCTACTCAGAACTGTCCAGGCTTTCACCAGATATGTCACAAGAGTATATTTGTTAATTTTAATTTTTTACCCATGCGAACGCAAACGCAACATTTTGAAACGCATTTCCCAAAAAACGTTTTAATAAAAATTTTCCAAAACTGCCCATGTGTCTTTTATGCTCTTAGCCACATCTGTACCAAATTTCAAGTTGGGATCGTGATGGGATCATATTTTAAAATATTTAACTATTATAGTGTCAATTCAAAAATCACCAAGAACACAATCAGTCATTTTTTCACAATTGCCCGTCAATAGTTTGAATTTGATATAAAGAAACATAGTCTTGTACCATCTCAAATGAAAGCTGTTACCGTTCTGAGTAAAATGATGCCTCTCCCACTTCATTATCTTATTTCTAGCCTGAGATAAAAAAAAATGAAAAGTCATAAAAATACCAGGCCAAAATTCACCCTTTTTTTAAACTTTAAAAATCTGTAAAAAATTAACTGATGAAGAAAAAAATTTTAAACTTTTAATTTGTAATTAACTAAAGTAGTACTTCATAAAGGAGAAAAAAAAATCTAAAGACGTCAGGTAAAAAAAAAATATTCATATTTAGATCACTTGATATGGAATGACCCATTGACGCTATTAATAGTAAAATATGTTAAAATATGATCCCATCAAGACCCCAACTTGAAATTTGGTACAGATGTGGCTAAGAGCAAAGCAGACACATGGGCAGTTTTTGAAATATTTAAAGCGCGACGATTTTTCGGAAATGCGTTTTAAAGTTTTGCGCTTGCGATCACATGGGTAAAATATTAACAAAGATCCTCTTGTGACATATCTGGTGAAAGCCTGCACAGTTCTGAGTAGATTGGTGATTATTTTGTTTCTCTATCTTATTTCTAGCCCGAGATATGATAGAAAATGTAAAGCCATACCAGGCCAAAATTCGCACTTTTTTAAAACTTTAAAAATCTGTAAAAAATTAACTGATAAAGAAAAAAATTCAAAACTTTTTTTTTGTAATTAAATAAAGTTGTTCTTCATATAGAAAAATTTTTTAAAAAAATCTGAGGACGTCAGGGAAAAAAAATATTCATTTTTGGATCACTTGACATGGAATGACCCTGAAGGTACCGTCACACAGGGAGATATCTCCGGCGATGTTGCCGGCAACTGAGGGGCGTGGCCAGGTTGTGGCGACATCGCCGGAGAGTTGCCTCGTGTGACAGGGCGATAATCAGGGGAAAAATTGCCTGAGTAACATCGCCAGGTTTCCCAACATTGTTGGGAAACCTGGCGATGTTGCTGAGGCGATCATGCCTGATCGCCCTGTGTAACGCGGCAACCTGCAATGCTGCTGGCGATTCCGCCTATCTCCAACATTGCGAGTTATCGCTCGCTGGGTTGCTGGGCAACCCAGCGAGCGATAGCCGCGGCAACTAGCCGGCGACATCACCGGTAAGTTGCTCAGTCTGACATCTCCCCGGCGATGTTGTCAGGGATGCGCGCGCCGGCGATATCTCCCTGTGTGACGGTACCTTTAGAGATATACTTACATAAGAAAGGTAGATAGCAGAGGTATATTAGGAACGTGTAAGGAAGAATTTGACAAAAAAGGGGTTCACATTAGTAGTGGAAAATCTCTTCAATATCCATGTTTCCTCCCACATTCTAGGACAACATCCTGTTCAATGTCTACCTGTGGGTGGGGATTTTTAGAGTTTCCACAAATATGAATGTGTAGTCTCCTAATTTAGGCAACAGAAGCCAAAGTACATCCTCCTTAAGGTACCGTTACACGGCACGACATCGCTCAAAAGTGACGTGTTCAACGATGTTGAAATGACATCGTTAGTGCGTCGTTGCGTGTAACCGAATGATTCAACTACGATAATTAGTCAAGTAGGAGTTTACAGGTTTATGAACATTTTCAAAAACCTGACGATGTCATTCAAGCGATCTGCTAGCATCGTTCTGTGCGACACCGCGATAACAATGTCATGGACGACTTAGCCCATTCACAGCAATGAGCAGGGATCGTTCGCTGGGTTGTGAGAACGATACCTGCTCACTACATTGTTGGTGATTAGGCCACGATATCTAGACGTGTGACATCTCACCAGCGATGTTGAAACGATGACAAAAACGACTGCGCGCCCACGAGATCATTGCGGACATCATTCCAACGTCGTGGCATGTAACGGTACCTTTAGCCTTACTCCAACCACCCTAAGCTATCTTGACAGTCTTCCCCAATGCTGTGTGCCTGAGCAATAACTTTTTTCAGGTTTACATCTAAGTGAATGTGAACTTCCAAGTTGTGTAACCTGTTACTGACAACTTATATTTTGAGGTCACCTTCCTGACTTCTGTCTGCTCCGACCCTCTGCTTATTTACAAATATTAAAGAACTCACTCGGCCCTGAGCAAGGATTACCTGACTACACTTCATAGTTCTTCTACCGACAACATATATAGTAACCTATCATCAGTGACAGGTGTCAAGTGGAGACTACTTTGCGGAAGTCACCAGTGGATTTCCTGAAGCAAATTCAAGACTGAAATCAGGGAATTCCTTTGATTCCACGTCTAACGCTATGTTCACACACAGAGTAATTGCTGCATTTTGTGAGGATCCATTTTTGGTGCAAAACTGCAGAGAACGGATCCTCACAGAAAGCAGCCTTCTGTGTGGAAACGCTGCTGCGCTTTTACTTACCTCGCCACGCTCCCCCGCTGACCACTGGTGAGCTTCTCTCATCCCCGCCGGGCCGCAGCAAGCACGGCCTCTAGGACCCCGCAGCATCATGTGACCGGGTGACTTCACTCGGTCACATGGTACAGTCTCGGTCCTCCAAAGGTCCTGTGCTGCGGCAATGAGTTGAGATCTCCAGGGGAAAGTGGCGAGGTGAGTAAAAAGTACAGGTGAATAGCGCAAAAAGAATTAACATGGTCTGTCTTTTTACGTATCCGCTTTTTAGCCCAAAAGCGGATGCATAGAAAATGCAGCATATGAATGGAATATTTTGAAATGCATTGTCTTGGCTGGGACAGCTAACGTAAATGTGTTTCACTGCATTCCACTTCATTAGCGCATAAGCATAATAGCGCTGCATAAATGCTGAAATACGCAGCGTGTGAACGTAGTCTAAGCTTGGCACAAGTCAAATCCCCTGCAAGCGAAGGGGCCAATACTCTACACAGATGCTGAGGTTTACCCACCGATCAGTAGTGTACATGGCCACACTATTTATGTCCTTCTCTTCCTTTGCCTGGCTTTGTAACTCTTTGATATTTTCCGATAACTTCATCACAAGTTGTTCGGCCTTCCACCTTCGCTCTCGCTCCTGATCCAATTCCTGAATGAGTACCTGCAGAGTGATCGTAAATGTAAGTGGATTTAGAATTTACAGCTTGTTACTTTTGGATGAAAAATCTAGGACAATGACAGCCTCTTACCCTGTACGTGGATTCTTCTACTGGTTGGGCAGTGGATCCTACTGGATCTTTTATACTTGGAGATCTAGACGTTCCTGCCAGTTTGGTCTTGACCCGTTCTGCGCGATGCAATCTTTCTGAAGACAAGCTGCTTACACTTTCAGCTTTCCTAAGAGGACTTAGATTTTTTTCTTTCCTTGTACTTTGCCTTGATGCACTACAAGACAATGAAATAACAAGATCAAGTCTGACTACTGAAGGGTCCCTGTTTAACACACCGCTGGCTCAAAATTCTAGCGAGGCAGCAAGTGGCCATTAGCAAACGCATATAAAAGGTGCTAAATCATACCCCACTTGTGGATATAAATCTTCGTAAGAAACATGGGACGTGTTATTTTGCCAATGAATGTACATGCGAATATATCTATCCATCCAAAAGCCACAGCAATATCATTGAGTGCCCTTGTTCTTTCTCCCCCCAATTTCCAGCCTCACCTCCCCATAGACATCTATAGCCTGCAAGTGTAATTTAATCCTTCACTGAAGACAGATCAGTGACATATTCAGCTGTTCATAGCACTGATTAGAGATGGGCAAACCTGCAGATGTTCGTCTTTGCCGGATCTGGACAGACTTAAAAGAAAAAATTTAAAAATCCAGTCTGGGATCGGACTTGACCCAAACTTGTGCCCAGACCCCGATCCTGATATAAGTCTATGGGGACCCAAACTTAAGAACTATAAAATGGTGACTAGGGGCTGCAAAAGAAACAAAATAGGGATTAAGCAGTTGAATCATACTTCTGGCTTGTGCACTGCTCTCACACTACTTCTGGGTCCGTTCATTAAAGTGAACCTGTCACCCCCTAGTGATTTACAGACTGAAAGCACCACTTTCAGCAGCGTCTATGCTGCATTCTGGGAAGGTGTCTATACTCTCCCTCCCATACTCTGAAAGAAACACTTTATAATATTTCCTGTCAAGTATGCAAGTCATTACTTAGGCGGTCCGAGGGGTCAGTCACTGGGTCCTCCCCACCTCCTCGATGTATCAGCCGCCTCCTCTTCTCTCTTTGTCCCCTCCTCTTCGGTGCCTGTGCAGATTCATCTTTGTTCATGCTGGAGCAGAGAGCTCAGCCGGAGTGCGGGGAGCCAGGCTGTCATCAATGCGTCTGCGTGAAGTATCACACAGAGCAGAACATAACAGGGCGGGCTATGGCGCCTGCACTTCACGTAGGCGCAATGATGACAGCAGGTCTCCCCACACTCTGGCTGAGCTCCGTGCTCCTGCATGAACAAAGATGAAAGATACAGGCACCAAAGAGGAGGGGACAAGGAGAGAAGAGGCAGCCAACAGAGAAGATGGGGAGAACCGCCCCGCAGAGATGTAGGACACAGTGCTAAGACCCCTTGGACTGCCTAAGTAATGACTTACATACATGGTAGGAAATAAGTGTTCCTTTTGGTGTACGGGGAGGGTCAGAGATTATTGACACCTTCAAAGAGTGCAGCATAGACGCTTCTGAGGGTGGTGGTTTCAGATTGTAAAGCGCTTGGGATGGGGGAGGGGGGGGACAGGTTCACTTTAAACCTTATGAAAATTCACCTGCTTCCCCCACTCACCTCTACGACAGCATCTGTGATTTGCAGAGTGGAAGATGGTAAGTATTACTTAACTGCTTGCATCTTTTTGCAGCCCCCTTCTTGAGCCCGAACTTCTCTGAGAAGACGTATTCGAGGTCCGTGTATGGACGCTAAGTGTCCGGTACCGACCCCAAAGTTTACAGTTCAGATTCACCCATCCATAGAGCTGATCAACTCAGGAGAAGATAACTAACATTTCTGATATCTAGGATACATTATATGTCATTAATAGCTGCATCTGTCCATCTGACTTTCTACATAATGGTCCAGATCTGTTGTGAAATGCAGCTGTTGTGAAATCCAGTTTTCAAAGATTCCAAAATGCCAGAAATATGCTAAAAACTGCACAAACCCACTACTGTACCTGCTTAATGATTTTGTCTTGGGTTTTTGAAGACTGTGGCTCTTTGGGGTATGACTGGTCTTCCGAGTGCCGGGGATTTTGCTCCTTTTTGTTGTAGAATTTTTCACGTTCTCTTTGCTGCTCTCACAGTCGCTCTCGGTTGTGAGGTCGGTGTCTCTCTTAGGTTTCAATATTATTTCTTCCCTCTCAGTTGTAGAATTGGAAGTCTGTAATATATAAATGAAAAGTCTTAAAATAAGAAGAAAGATGCGTGTGTTGTGCAGAATGATAAATTCTGCTCTCAAACCTTCTTCAGAAGCTCCGATATCTGATCTTCTAACTTCTTAATCCTCATTTCTCGCAGCATGTTGTTGGCATCTTGATTTTTCATAAATTCTTGCTCAGAAGAAGTAATATCCGTATAGCTACTTTTATATCCTGAGCCAGAGGTAACAGGTCGCTTTCGGTACTCAGATAAAACCTTATCAATTTGTGGAGTTACAACTGGAACATTTATAGAATCCTAATGAAATAAATGAAAACATTAATACAAGGAAATGTAATGGTTTGTGGACTGTCAAACGAGGCCGGTCCGCATATAACTCTGCAATTACTATTGGGGTTTGTACAGGTGCAGAAGAGGGGAGTCAGTTATCAGAGACGGCCAGACTCCTCATGGGAAAAGCAGAAACTGCAAATTACCATCCCTGCTCTATGGATAACCGTATACACAGCAATGAACAAGAGCAGTGTATATAACTTAGAAAACACTCACATTGCTTCCTCCTCCTTTGGGAGCCTGATAGGGCTTAAAGAGGACCTGTCACCCCCCCCATACATGCTGATCTAATTGCAGCACTGAATGTAGCATGTCTGCTGCATTCAGGCAAGGGGTCCCCCATATCTCTAGCCCCCCTGTACCCAGAGATAATTGAATTTAGAAACTTATAATGTGGAGCCAAAGAGGTGTGGTCTAGTGGCTAGAGCCACTGCTCTTCACAGGGCAATTTCACGCCCCCTGTATGTATTATCCTCCCTCCTGACACTCATGGTCTCCCTGTCCTGTATGAGAAGCTGGATTCCTGCCCCGCCTCCTGCGGTGACGTCAGCTCCTTTACCCGCCCTGCTCCATGTTATCCCCAGAGCAGGGCGGGGAAAGGCGGTGATGTCACTGCAAGAGGCCGGTTGCTCCGCCTCCTGCAGTGACATCACCACTTTTCCCCGCCCTGCTTCCTGGATAACATAAGGAGCTGATGTCACCGCAGGAGGCGGGGCAGCTTAAATACAACTGTATTTAAAAGCCCTATTATTTTATTGATCTGCCCGTCATGATGGTCACATTATCTTGCCTTCCACAATGGTCAAATGATCAAATGTGACAGTCTGGTGGTTGTCAGTATGGGGAGAACATTTCTAATCAGATATTGATATTCATTTTGTATTCACTTTCTGTTTGCATTTACAGTTTTGTATTCGCTGCAGTTTTATGAAATACAATATATATTTTTTTCAAATCACATTATTAAATAAAAAGAAAATCTTGCAATTTTTACATTGGCCCCTGAGGCTAGGTTAGACACAAACGTCTTGTCGAGTTCTGTCCTGTTTTCAGCAGCTTCTTTATCATCACAGACGAGAATTACTAGGACTTGAAATATCTCTATACACAGCTGATAACACACCTGTGGCTATTGTAAACACAGACTTCCTGGTCTTTAATGAAGAGTTTACAGTAGTTTCCTTATCATCAAAGGCAGGATTACAATTCGTGACAACACAATTAACTTCTCCCCATTCCTTGCTTTAATACAAGAGATGGATGGAGTCAGTCTATTGCTGCTAATGTACATGTGAAGCCCCAGAGGAAAGTCTGAAAACTGCAAAAGTTCTATATTTTTATTTTAAACACAGATTAAAAAAACTGAAAAACAAATACACACATTTATCATTTAACCTTATTTATTTAGCAGGGTAATAATGAAACTTTTCATCCACAAAAGATGCACAGCTTAGGTTAGGATCCAGAGCTTAGGTTAGCTGTGGAGCTGATCTAAGATCTAATAATCAATGATTTTATATGAAACATAAAAAAAGTAATAGAACAACATGGTAAAGCTAACCCAGTCGTGGACATTATCATTAGATATTGACTCCATCAGATCAAGATTTCATTCTTGGAGAATGTATGTCCAGATTTTACCATGATGCTGTACTTTTGTACAAGACTTCTCTCATGCTTCGTCAATTTTCTGGAATGCACTAACCCCAAGCAATCTGATCAATTACCTCTCCTCTACATTTTTAAGCATGCTCTACAAGCACATCTCATTAGAAAGGTTGATCTAATTTGTACCTGTTTCTCGATTTTTCTCAGAATCAGGTCGATCCTATTCATGTGTCTTCACATCCTCCATACACTTGGTTACTGCACTTAAATCAGATACTGGCTGATGATGGCTCAGGCAACTTTATAAGACACCCCTATTATAATGATGGATGGACCATACCTGACAGCACGCTTTACCTACTGTGTCCCCCTATCTCCGTATAGATTGCAAGCTTGTGAGCAG
This sequence comes from Allobates femoralis, assembly GCA_033576535.1. Taxonomy (NCBI): domain Eukaryota; kingdom Metazoa; phylum Chordata; class Amphibia; order Anura; family Aromobatidae; genus Allobates; species Allobates femoralis. Next base: position 86,940,105 of record JARQOC010000005.1, read on the forward strand.
GATTCTCGCTCCTCCTGTTCAATAATGTGTTTCTCTGTAATGTTTATATTGTCTGTACATGTCCCGCTTATTGTTAAGTTGTATTGTTAAATAAAATTATTAATATTATTAAAGACAATTGGGTGACAGACATTCCTCTTTAAATGAAAAGATACACCTATGTGTCAATATAGAATTCAGAATAGTCACCTTTCCGTCCCGGTCTGCGATGTCACCGTCACATGTAATCAGATATTCTAGGAAATCCAGATTGGGCAGATCTGCTGAATCTATATCAAATCCAATACCAGATTCACCTGATCTACTTAACCCATCAAGGGCTTTTAACTGTGATACGTTTCCAAGAATCAAATCTCTGTATCCTAAATAAAAGGAAAAATACATAGGTTCTTTATTGAAGCCACAGAAATAACAATACATGGTTTTCTTGTGCTGATCTTGGTGGGGGCTGATACTTGTCGCCCCCATTGATGAACTGCTATTAGCTATGGTGGCGGCAACATGTAACATACAGAGTACACCTGCTTCAATGTGTAGAGACTGCAGCCAGGTACAATTCCTTTTAATAAGGGCTGATCTGCAGCATGCGGCAGCGGCCTGTACACACTGATACAGCTGTGCGGCTCCATTCAATGTCTACAGTCAGATGTGAGTCTTTACACATCACATGCAGCATAACTAGGTCATTCAATCCAAGTGAAAATGCTAAAGAGCGAGGCCGAGCTCAGCACCTCTGTATACACAGTGCGAAGCAGAGCTCAGCACCTTCGTATACACAGCGTGAAGCCAAGCTCAGCACCTCCGTATACACAGCGCGAAGCAGAGCTCAGCACCTCCGTATACACAGTGAAAAGCAGAGCTGAGCACCTCCGTATACACAGCGCGAAGCAGAGCTCAGCACCTTCATATACACAGCGCGAAGCCGAGCTCAGCACCTTCGTATACACAGCGCGAAGCAGAGCTCAGCCCCTTCGTATACACAGCGCGAAGCCAAGCTCAGCACCTCCGTATACACAGCGCGAAGCCGAGCTCAGCACCTCCGTATACACAGCGGGAAGCTGAGTTCAGCACCTCCGTATACACAGCGCGAAGCAGAGCTCAGCCCCTTCGTATACACAGCGCGAAGCCAAGCTCAGCACCTCCGTATACACAGCGCGAAGCCGAGCTCAGCACCTCCGTATACACAGCGCGAAGCCGAGCTCAGCACCTCCATATGCAAAAACTGCACCAAGAACGGATCCTTACAGATCGCAGCGTTGTGTGTGTGAATGCCGCTGTGCTATTTGCTGGCGCTTACTCTCCTCGCTCCCCTTCCCCCAGTGACTGCCGATGGTGTATTCTCATCCCGGAGGCCACAGCGAATGCAGCCTCTAGGACCCTGCAGCCTGCCATGTGACCGGGTGACATCGCTCGGTCACATGGTGCTGTCTACGGTCCTGCACAGGCCCTCCGGTGTCGGGATGAGGGGAGATCAACGGGGGAGTGCCGCGAGATGACTAACAGTGCAGCAAAATAACGCCAAAAGAATTACATGTTCATTCTTTTTACACATCCGCTTATCAGCCCAAAAGTGGATGTGTTAAAAGCGCAGCATGTGAATGGTATATAGTGAAATGCATTGACTTGGCTGGGACAGCTAATGTCAATGTGTTTCACTGCATTACACTACAATAGCGGATCCATACAAAGCGCAGAAATAGCACAGGAATAGTGCAGCGTGTGAACGTAGCCTTACAGCTGTGTCTCCTTGTGGATTTAGTGCACCATTCAATAACCTTTCTCCTGTTTCTTGTCTCTGACAAGTTACTCTTTAGTCTGTAGTATCCAGGGTATTTATTGATTTTATGTTGAAGAGATACTGGCAAATACTAGTGCATCTCAATGAATTAGAATATCATCAAAAAAGAGAATTTTGTTTACTTACCGTAAATTCTTTTTCTTATAGCTCCTATTGGGAGACCCAGACATTGACATTGGGTGTATAGCTTCCGACCTCCGGAGGACACACAAGGCATTACACCTAAAAGTGTAACTCCTCCCCTACTGCCTATACACCCCCTCCAGGGAGAATCCCATCAGTTCGGTGCACAAGCAGGAAGGAGGAAAGACCACCCGCGCCCAGACCAACAGGACTGGGAAATAATAAACGGCCAACAGGGCCAACACGCGAGGTGAAAAGACACCAGGCACTAGCATAGAAACAAAGCCCCAAAAGGCACAGGGTGGGAGCTGGGTCTCCCAATAGGAGCTATAAGAAAAAGAATTTACGGTAAGTAAACAAAATTCTCTTTTTCTTTTGCGCTCCATTGGGAGACCCAGACATTGGGATGTCCAAAAGCTATCCCAGGGCGGGAAAAAAACCCAAAAGGAGGCCCATCATAAATGAGCAACAGCTGCCTGAAGGATCCGCCTGCCCACATTGGCATCAGCCGATGCCAAAGCATGGACTTGATAATGTTTGGAAAAGGTGTGCAGACTAGACCACGTGGCTGCCTGACACACCTGAAGAGCTGAGGCCTGATGACGCAAGGCCCACGAGGCCCCCACAGCCCTTGTAGAATGAGCCTTAATACCAGCAGGTAAAGGCAAACCAGCAGAGACATAAGCCTCCCGAATAGGAGACTTGATCCACCTTGCCAGAGAAGACTTGGAGGCTGCCTCACCCCTCTTCTGACCCATAGTCAGCACGAACAGGGCATCCGAATGGCGAAACGACGCCGTTCGGGAAACGTAGATCCTGAGAGCCCTGACCAGGTCCAAAGTATGGAGGGACTTCTCATACTGATGAACTGGATGCGGGCAAAAGGATGGCAGGACAATGTCCTGATTCAGGTGGAAAGGAGACAGCACCTTAGGCAAAAATTCCGCCACAGGCCGAAGCACCACCTTATCCTGGTGAAACACCAGAAAAGGAGACCGACAGGACAAGGCAGCCAACTCCGAAACTCTCCGCAGAGAAGTAATGGCCACCAAAAAGGCAACTTTCTGAGAAAGCCTAGAAAGGGAGACCTCCTTAAGAGGTTCAAACGGCAGCTTCTGCAACGCTGCAAGGACCAAGTTAAGATCCCATGGGTCCAAAGGACGTCTGTAGGGAGGAATGATGTGACTCGCCCCCTGGACAAACGTCTTAACCTGGGGAAGCGTAGCCAGACGCTTATCAAAGAGAACCGACAGAGCCGAGATCTGTCCCTTGATGGAACTGAGAGCCAAACCCTTATCCAAACCCGACTGGAGGAAAGCCAGAAGGGTTGACAGAGAGAAAGGCCAGGGAGAAGAACCGTGAACACGGCACCAGGAGAAGAAAATCTTCCATACTCTGCGATAGATTCCCGCAGAAACCGGCTTTCTGGCCTGTCTCATGGTAGCAACGACGGGAGTGGAAAAACCACGTGACGTCAACAACCAGATTTCAAGCGCCACAAAGTCAGGCTCAGGGCCGAGGAATTGTGGCGGAAGAACGGACCCTGAGACAAGAGATCCGGCCGATCCGGGAGCCTCCATGGAACCCCCACCGAGAGCCGTAACAGGTCCGGGTACCAAGCCCTCCTGGGCCAGTCCGGGGCGATGAGAAGGGCTCGCTTGCATTCCGCCCCGAGCTTCCGCAGAACCCTGGGTAACAAGGCCAACGGGGGAAACACATAGGGCAGACGAAATCGGGACCAATCCTGGACCAGAGCATCCGTCCCCACTGCCAGGTCGTCTCGAGCGCGAGACATGAAGGCTGGGACCTGATGATTCAGCCTGGACGCCATCAGGTCCACGTCGGGAGTTCCCCACTCGTTGCAGATGTGCAGGAACACCTCTGTGTGAAGGGCCCATTCTCCCTCGTCCATTCCTTGCCGGCTTAAGTAGTCGGCCTCCCAATTGTCCACTCCGGGGATGTGGACAGCCGAGATGGACGCATCGTTGTCTTCTACCCACCGGAGGATGGGTTGGACCTCCGCGAGCGCCTGACGGCTGCGAGTGCCTCCCTGGCGGTTTATGTAAGCGACAGCCGTCGCGTTGTCGGATTGAATCCGAATTGGATTTCCTGACAGAAACCTCTGGAAGGCCAGGAGAGCCTGGTATATGGCACGAATCTCCAAGACGTTGATCTGCAAAGCAGATTCCTGAGTTGTCCAGGTGCCCTGAGCCCTGTGATGCAGGAACACCGCACCCCAGCCCAGAAGGCTGGCATCTGTCGTGACCACCAACCAAGAGATGGGAAGAAACGACCTGCCTCGGGACATTGACCTGGGTAACAGCCACCATCGGAGAGACTCCTTCGTCGTGGATGAAAGGGCAATGGACCGATCCAGTGAGGACGGCCTCTTGTCCCATCCGCGCAGAATCTGTAGCTGAAGCGGACGCAGATGAAACTGCGCAAAAGGGACCGCCTCGATGGTCGCCACCAACTTCCCTAGAACATGCATCAGGTGCCTGATGGGAACCAAGTCCGCCTGCAAAAGGAACCAGACCTCCTCCACAATCGAGGACTGCTTGTCGAGAGGGAGAATCACCAGAGCCGGAATGGTGTGGAACTCCATGCCCAGATACAAAATCGTCTGCGTAGGAACAAGGACCGACTTCGGGGAATTGACTACCCAACCGAACGTCCGAAGAGTATCCAAGGTGGCAGAGAGACTCAACTGACACTGTTCCGCAGACGAGGCTCTGATCAACAGGTCGTCCAGGTACGGGGTGACCGCGTGCCCCTGTACATGCAGCACCGCCACCATGGCCGACATCACCTTGGTGAAGATCCTCGGAGCCGATGAGAGGCCGAAGGGCAAAGCCACAAACTGGAAGTGGTCTTCTCCCACAGCGAACCGCAGCCATCTCTGGTGAGCAGAGGCAATGGGGATGTGGAGATAAGCATCCTTCACATCCACCGAGGCCAGGAAGTCCCCCTGAGACAGGGACGCTATCACCGAGCGCAAGGACTCCATCCTGAAAGGCCTGACCCTCACCTGTCTGTTGAGGAGCTTGAGGTCCAACACCGGTCGGACTGAACCGTCCTTCTTCGGAACCGTGAAAAGGTTGGAATAAAACCCCCGAAACCGTTCCTCGGACGGAACCGGGACCACAACCCCGCTCTGAAGCAGAGCGTCCAGCGCCCGCTGAAAAGCCGCAGCCCTCGCCGGAGGAGGCGAAGAGAGGCAAAACCGAGTCGGAGGCCTCGACTCCAGTTCGATCCTGTAGCCATGGGAGACCACGTCCACCACCCACCGGTCCTGGATGCGATCCTGCCAGATGTTTCCAAAGCGGGAGAGCCTGCCACCGATCTTGGACACTCCCGGAGGAGGCGAAGAGTCAGGAGGAGGCAGGTTTGGTGGCTGAGGCGCCGGCAGGCTTCTTCTGCTGGGCCTTAGGCTTCCAGGACCTATGGGATCTCTGGTCCTTGTCCGGACGGGAAGAGGATGAAGATGACGAGGCTGACTTGGAGGAGGGACGAAAGGAGCGAAACCTAGCATGCAGCTGACGCGGACCGGTCTTCTGCGTCTTAGATTGCGGCAAAGAGGTGGATTTGCCACCCGTCGACTCCTTGATGAGATCGTCAAGACGTTCTCCGAATAGCCTATCTCCCGAAAACGGAAGGCCCTGGAGGAACTTCTTAGATGTAGCGTCCGCCTTCCAGTCGCGCAGCCACAACATCCGTCGTGCTGCCAGCGAGTTAGCCGAAGCTACCGCCGAACGGCTAGCCGATTCCATGATTGCGGATCTAGCATAGTCTGTAAACGCCTCAGCCTGAGACGTCAGGACCGCTACCTCAGGAATCCCCGAAGCAACCCTAGGGATCTCCGAGAGACAAGTTGAAACCGCCTGAAGAGCCCACACAGCAGCAAATGCAGGGGCAAAGGAGGCCCCAGTAGCCTCAAAAATGGACTTTTGCAGAAGCTCGATCTGCCTGTCCGTAGGGTCCTTGAGAGAGGACCCGTCCGCCACCGACATAACGGTGTTGGCAGACAACCGAGAGACCGGAGGGTCGACTCTCGGTGAAACAGACCAACCCTTGACCACATCTGGTGGGAAAGGGTAACGGGAATCCTTCAGCTTCTTAGCGAAGCGCTTGTCAGGGCAAGCCCGAGGGGTCTGAACCGTCGAGCGAAAATTGGAATGATCCAGGAAAGATCCCCTGGACCTGGCCGGGGGGAGAAACTGATAAAGTTCCTCTGAAACAGAGGAATCCACCGGCGGTGCAGGACCGTCAAGTCCAGCACCGTATTGATGGAAGATACCAAGTCGTCCACCAGAGAACCCACGTCCGGGTCCTCATCAGGAGCCCAGACGGAGCCTAAGTCCTCCTCCCCCTCCAATAGAGAGGTCACAGCACGTGAGCCCGCCTGCGAGGGTGCCGGGGAAACTGCCCGGCGAGGCCACTTAGGGGGTCGCGGGGACGGTTCCGAGAGCCCAGAATTGTCGCCAGAGTCCAAACCTCTAGTAGAGGAAGAACCGCTCCGACGCCTCCGACGTGTGGCGGAGGCCTCAGGGGAACCCTCCCATCCACCTGATAGAGACTCCTGCAAGGCTCTGGTCATAGCTGCCATAGATTGAGACACAGAGTCAGAAATGGACTGAGCAAAAACAGCCGTCCAAGGCGGAGGTACTGCTGGGTCGACCGGGCCAGGCAGAGAAGCCAAAGACCCAGAACTGGGGGGGGGCTCGTGCACCAAGGCAGAAACCTGGATCACATTAGCCGGTGAGATATCAACCTCCTGCGGGGCACAAGCCGAGCAATGAGGGAAAGAGGATCCAGCAGGCAGCTGGGCCTGACATGCTGTGCAAGCATGATAACGTGTCTGCACTCTAGGAGCTTTGTTCCTGGAGCTAGACATGGTGTCCCCTCAGTGCATCCAATGATAGATCTCAGAGGAAGGGAATTGGGGTGCAGCTGCAGACAGGGGGGATAATGGAGCACCACCAGAGACTGGGGTGACCTACCAGACCTTGTGTGCCCTCCAGAGACGCTCAGACCCTGCAGCCAGCAGCAAAATGCAGGGAGAGAAGCCTCCAAGATGGCCGAAGAAGCCGAGGGAGAGGGAGTGACTGGAGGGCAGGTCCTTTCCCCACTGCAGCACCACCCCCTAAGCAGCAAACTGCCTTTCCCATAGGGGGATCAGGGCTCGGCCTGCAGAGGGGCGGGCACAAGCCTCTCACAGTCTGTGAGGACGAGGCACAGCTCCGCCCCATGAAGCCCTGGCTCGGCTCCAGAGAGACTAGGCCGAAGCCGGGGCCTAAATTTAACACTGCGGCCGCCTGCCAGCAGGGGGACAGCGCGGTGCACCCGCGAAAATCGCGTGAGTGACTGGCCAGGATCCCAGGAAGCTGGGGGAGACAGTGCCCCACTCCCAGCCGGCCTAATGCAGCTGCAGAAGGCATCCCAGACCCACACAGAGTACCTCATTGGTGGTGCAGGGTCCGGACCCAGTGGATCCCTCACGCAGGCCAGCAGACACCCAGGGAGCCGTGGACTGTGTGGATGAGCCCAGACAGGGGGGCCAGGTGGATCCCACTTCCCCAGAGCCCCCAAGGGATGGGGAAGGATACGCAGCATGAGGGCTCCAGCCCGTTGTACCCCAAGGGTACCTCAACCGCCTCCGCCCGGGGGAAGAGGAAGGAGACATGCTGGGGATCAAAAGATCCTCTTTGCTTCCATCCGACACTAAGTAGTGAGAGAGCATGAGTGTAGAGTGTGCCTCCTTCAACACAAAGCAAAGAACTGATGGGATTCTCCCTGGAGGGGGTGTATAGGCAGTAGGGGAGGAGTTACACTTTTAGGTGTAATGCCTTGTGTGTCCTCCGGAGGTCGGAAGCTATACACCCAATGTCAATGTCTGGGTCTCCCAATGGAGCGCAAAAGAAAAGTTATTTTATTTCAGTAATTAAATACATAAAGTGAAACGCAACAAACAAAGTGATCCATTTCAAGTCTTTATTTCTGTTAATGTTGATGATTATGGCTTACAGCCGAAAGTCATTATCTCCTAAAAATAAAGTAGAGAGAATGATGGGTTAAAAAGGAGATTTTTGTGTACTCACCGTAAAATCCTTTTCTCTTAGCCTCCTCCTCTGCAGTATACACCCCCTCTGGCTGGCACCAGCCTAACCAGTTTTGTGCTTAAAGCAGTAGGAGAAGAAAACAAGTAACCACAAGCCTGTAAAGTAGGCAACCATATCTGAACTTAGTGAACTAGTAAGAACATCAAACGGCCCGTAATGGGCAATAGGGAGAGTGCCGTGTCCTCCAATTAGAGGCTAATAGAAAAGGACTTTACGGTGAGTACACAAAAATCTTCTTTTCTCCTTCGCCTCATTGGGAGACACAGGACCGTGGGACGTCCTAAAGCAGTCCCTGCATGGATATGGAAATACATTAGGCTCTTATAATACATGCCCCTTACAGGTGGGCTACTGCTGCCTGAAGGATGTGTCTACCCAGACTCGCATTTGCCAAGGACCGAGTATGAACACTGTGGTGCTTCACAAATGTGTGAAGACTGGACCAGGTGGCTGCTTTGCACACCTGTTGTACAGATGCCTTGTGTCGAATGGTGCAAGATGCCCACACCGCACGAGTGGCGTGCGCCTTTATTGCTGATGGAATGGGGAGATTTCTCAGCTGATAAGCTTCTTGGATAGTAGTTCTTATCCATCTGGCCACAGTAACCTTGGATGCTGCCATGCCTTTCCAGCGGCCCTCCGGGAGAACGAACACAGAGTCAGATTTCCTGAAGGGCGCTGTCCTGGAGACAGAGTCGAAGGGCTCGAACCAGATCTAAAGTGTGCAGAACCTTCTCAACACAATGCACTGGTGCCGGGCAAAAGGATGGTAGAGAGATTTCTTCATTTAAGTGGAACGATGAGACCACTTTCGTAAGGAACGACGGCACCGGGCGAAGCACAACCTTATCCTATTGGAATATCAGGAAAGGTGCCTTGCACGAGAGCGCTGCGAGCTTATAGACACGACAGATAGAGGTAATTACTACTAGAAACACTACCTTCTGGGAAAGAAGGTGGAGAGATATCTCTTTGAGGGTTTCAAAGGGTGGTTTCTGTAGCGCATCCAGTACTAGGTTGAGGTCCAATTCCTCCAATTGCCTCCTGTAAGGGGGGGACCAGGTGGAAGACTCCCTGGATAAAAGTCCTAACCTGAGGCTTATTCGCAAGGCGACACTGGAACAGCACGGATAGTGCGGATATTTGTCCTTTGAGGGAAGCAAGAAAGAGACCAGCATCTAAACCAGATTGAAGCAAGCCTAGAATGGCCGGAAGAGAAAAAAGAAGTGGTGGCAGGTTGCGAGAACTGCACCAGGTAAAAAAGGTCCTCCATGTTCGATACTAAATGCGAGCAGACGCAGGCTCTCTTGTTCTAATCATGGTCCTGATCACATCTGAGGAAAAACCAGCATGAGTCAAAACCCAGGTCTCAAGGGTCATGCCGTCAAACTCAGGGCCATCGAATTCAGGTGGTAAATTGGACCCTGAGATTGAAGGTCCGGACGATCTGGAAGATGCCAGGGAACGTCTGCATCGAGTTGAACCAGGTCGGCATACCAAGCGCGCCTGGGTCAATCAGGGGCCACAAGAATGACAGCAACGCTTTCTGGCTTGATCTTCCGTACCACTCTGGGTATGAGAGGCAGAGGAGAAAAGATGTAGGGGAGACGAAATTGCTTCCAGGACTGGACTAGGGCATCGACTCCCAGAGATTGCGGGTTGTGAGAGCGAGCGATGAAGTTGGGTACCTTGGAATTCAGTCGTGGCGCAATGAGGTCCACGTCAGGGGTTCCCCACCACTGGCATAACTGTTGGATGAAGAGCCCACTCCCCCGACGCAATGACCTGATGACACACCCGGGATGTGCACAGCTGAAAGGACAGACCAGGTGGATTCGGCCCAATGGAGAATGGGTTCCACTTTGCACATTGCCTGTTTGCTGTGGGTTCCTCCCTCGTGATTAATATATGCCACTGCAATGGCATAGTCCGATTGGATGGGGATGTGGCGACCCGCTAGTAATCGGTGAAAGGATTGTAGCGCTATAAATATGGGGTGAATCTCTAGAAGGTTGATGGGCAGGGAGGATTCCGAGGGAGACCATCTGCCTTGAGCTGTGGTGCTCCCCAGCCTAGAAGACTGGCGTCGGTGGTGAATACCTCCTAGCGAGCCGGTAGGAAGGATCTCCCCTGTGAGAGGGAGGACGGGCGCAGCCACCAGTGCAGAGAGTGTCTGGTGGTTGTTGTTAGATGAAAAGTCCTGTCCAGGGAGAATGGATTCCTGTCCTATGCTGTGAGGAGAGCTAATTGGCGCGGTCTGAGGTGCAGCTGGGCAAAGGGAACCGCTTCCATCCTGCCTAGAACTGTCATCGCGAACTGGAGGGAGTGAGCGGATTGGCGAAGGAGGGTCTGGACTCCCTGGCGTAGGGTGCGGACTCTGTTCTGAGGGAGAAGCACCAGACCACAGGAGGTATTGAAGAGCATCCCCAGGAAGGTGAGCGTTTGTCTCGGGACTGGAGAGGATTTGGGTAGACTGACTAACTATCCTAGGCGAACCAGGGTGTCCACTGTAATTTGAACGCTCTCTTCGCGGTCCCTGAAGGAAGGAGCTTTGATGAGTAGGTCGTCCAGGTATGGAATAATGACTATTCCTCGTGAGTGTAGAATGGTCATGACCACCTGAGGAAAATAGAGAATCTATTGAAACATGTTGTGGAGTAGGAGGGGAGCCTGAATAAAGGTCTGTTGAAAAACCATCCCAGTGCCTGCTGCCTTTGTGCTTAAGCGCCTCCAATTAGACCGCTTACAGTTTGTTTACCTTCTAATATAAATCCCTCTCTGAGGGTAAAGCGGCGGGGAGCAGCTAGGCGCAGAGTGCAGCTTAACGTGAGGACCTGGCGTCGCCTGGCAACAGGAGCTTTAACTTAAGGACCTGCGGTGACGTGACCGGATGCTCGGAGCCCCCGGAGCACGCGGTGTGCAGATGAGCTAGAGCCTGTGAAGGGCGCCTTGTCAGGTGTATTGCCGGGTTGTGCGGGGACGGCACAACCCGATAAGGTGAGTGGCCACCTATTAGTACGCCACGCTAAATAAAGCCCCCCTGGTAACCGCACTATTGCGCCCCTTTCTCTCTCTTTTCTCTTGCATGACCACCGCCATGACCTATGTGAAAACCCTGGGGGCTGTATCAAGGCCAAACGGCAGGGCAACAAACAAAGCGAGAGTCGTGAACTGCAAAGCGTAGCAATCTCTGGTGGGCCTGAGTAATTGGAATATGCAGATACACATCTTGAACCCTTATGGAAGCTAGGAACTCCCCTTCTTCCATGGATGAGATGACGGAAAGGAGAGACTCCATGCAAAAGTGACGAATGCGAACGAATCTGTTGAGGTGTTTTAAGTCCAAGATAGGTCAAACTGATCCTCCCTTTCTGGAGACTACAAAGAGAGGTGAGTAGAACCCTTGCAACAGTTCGTCTTGTGGAAAGGGGATAATGACTCCTGCCTGCAGTAGCGATTTGACAGCTTGGAAGAAGGCACGAGCCTTTGACAGGGTTTTTGGAGGGATGAATTGTAAGAACTGATTGGGTGGGCGGGAGAAAAACTCGATGTTGTAACCAGAAGACACCAATTCCCTGACCCACCTGTCGTTTGTAACGGCGAGCCAGACTTGTTGAAAGCGGAAAAGTCGGCCGCCTACCTGTAAGGTGTCTTCCGGTAGTGGCGAGTCATGAGGAAGAGACCCTATGGGATCTAGGTCCCTTAGGTTTGGATTGTCTAGAGTGGGATTGGTAGGAATTATTTGATTTTTGTTGGGTCTGGGAGTTCCTATCCCTGCGTGGTGAGCAACTGGTAGTCTGCGCTGGGCGGGAAGCAGACCAGCCAAACGAGTTCCGAAAAGAACGAAAATGGGTTTGTTGGCGGCGGGCAAAAAGTCGTTTTGGTTTCTGTTGGGGAAGGGAGGTGCTCTTTCCTCCTGTGGCGTCGGAAATTAGTTTGTCAAGTTTTTCGCCAGACAGGCGGCCGATGAGGTAAGCGAGGCTAGTGAGGGATTTCTTAGGAGGCAGAATCTGCCCTCCACTCACGTAGCCAGAGTTCCCTTCTGATAGTGATGGCGTTAGATGCCGCCACTGCCGTGCAATTAGCCATATCTAGGGCTGCATGAAGGAGGTACTCTGCTGCCACTGATATTTGTTCCACCAGATTCGTCAGCTCAGGGTTGGGATCTCAGCTGTGCAGAGAGGAGTGTAAATTGCCAGCCCAGGTCATTATTGCCTTAGTTACCCAGACTGAAGCGAAGGAAGGTGATAGTGATGCTCCTGTTGCCTCAAAAACAGAGCGTGACGGTCTGTGGCATCCTTGATAGAGGTCAGGGATAGAGAGGAGAGTCCTTGAGGCTACGTGGGAAACCGGGGGGTCTACCTGTGGACAATCTGACCAGGTCTGAGTTACTGCAGGCAAAGAGGGGTAGTGAGCCTCTATTGCCTTGCGGTTTCCAAATTTCTTGTCCGGATGGGATCCATGCTTTTCAAGGACCTTCTGAAATTCAGGATGATCCGCAAAAAATTTATGGGGCATCTTACTCTCTTGAATGAAAGTGATCAGGGGTTTCACAATGGGGATCAGTTACATCCAGAATTTGGTTAACCGCCGTGATGAGATCCTCAACCATGGCTACGGTGTCCGAGGAGCCTAAGTCAAGGGACACATCTAATTCAGGATCCGAGCCCGGATCATAAAATCTATCAGACAACGGGGATCCCTGTCAGCTCTCCCTGGTAGGGAAGACATGAGAATTGTAGGACGACGTGGGGGAATGACTTCTATGGAGTCTTTTTTTTGTCCTATATCAAATATCTGCAGTAGCGGGTCACGAGGTGTGCCTCTAGTAGCGGTCCCCTTGTGTTCTGTGGTGTCCTCCTGCATTTCTGATTGCCCTGAGGTGCAGAGTGTGTGCCTGGATCAATGTGGAGGAAAGTTTCTCCATGGATTGAGATAATAGAACAGCCCATTCAGGTGTATTGGGAGCACCCGCAGGTGCGGTTTCAGTGGTGGACCCTTGCACAGTAGTAGGAGTACAAGCCTAGCAATGCAGAGTAGTGCATCCACTGGGTAAAATAGCTTTGCATTGCAAGAGGTACAATAAGAGGTAAAAGGCTTGGCTGCCCTTTTGTTCCTAGAGCCCGACATGGTTTGTGTAGACCTGTAATGCTCCAGCTCCTATACTGCTGTAAATAAGATTGAGCACAGAGGGGAGGGAGAGAGGTAGACGAGAGAGCGCTGCAGCAGTGAATACACCGCTGAGCTCACCACAATGTGTCCCTGCACCAGATTCAGCCAGCTGCCCAGCGCGCTATGTCCCCCTGTAAGATCCAGCGTATGCTGTGTCCCCCTGACATCTCCGGTGTGCGGTGTCCGTCCGGGAGCTGTGCTATGGCAGCTGCCGTGAAGAAGCAGGAGAGGGGGCGGGCCTAAGATGAAAACGGCGGGCAGCGAGGTCTCGCGATAAGTGAGAGGCGCCAAGAGAGGCAGGCGTGCCCCCTCTGTGATGCGATCATCGATGCCATGGGGGGGCGGTAGGAGGCAGCGCTGAAGACCGCTTCAGTAGCACTAGGCCCAAGCCAGGGCCTCAAGTAAAAACTAGCCCCGAAATCGTGAGGGGGCCGGCGCGGAGGTCCCAGACCACCGCTGGCTCCGCTGATAGAGGGACCCATAAAAACGTCGATGTTGGCCAAAGGAACCTAGGAGGGCATAGGGCTGCGCTCGGGTTCGGGCAGTGACTACAGGGGGTCGCCAACAGGTGGTCCTGGTCTATAGCAGCACTACAGCATGCGATGTACCTGGCTGTAGACTCAACCCAGAAAACTCCCAGGTGGGAGATCAGGGAGGTATCATTAGGGGTCTCATGTACATCAACTTCAACCCAGATTCCCAACTGTGGGGTCTGGGAAGGATTTTGCCGGGGCAGCCTTGATGTCATCGCCTTCAACCCAGATTCCCAACTGTTGGGTCTGGGAAGGATGGATGGCTAGCCAACATTCTTCAGCTGTTTCCATTGGAAGGTTTTCTTGAAAAGGTAATAAAAAAGGAAAAAAACTGATGTCTGCCTGGTTAGGTTTAAACTGGTTAGGCTGGTGCCAGCCAGAGGAGTGTATACTGCAGAGGAGCCACTCTGTATTTTTCAGATTCTACTTAGTGTCGCCGCCTAGTGGACAACAGCATAACACCCACAGTCCTGTGTCCCCCAATGAGGCGAAGGAGAAAATCCGCCGGATCCGGGCAAAACCGCCAGTGTGAAAGCACCCTTATTTACATTAAAAACCACACTTCATGTGAATATACCATTAATGAGCTGATGTATGTACTATAAGCAGTGAAGGATTTACTACACCTTCTGTATAACACACAGGGTTGCCTTTTCCATCTTGCTCCAACGTCAGGTGAACTAACGAGTGCAGTCCCACCATGGCCTGTAATACCTGGTCTATGCTGCTGATGCAGTTACTGTGGAGATACAAGTGGCTAAGTCTGTGATTTCGTCCATGAAGGGCAAATAAACCTGAAAAAAATAACATGAAAAAACACCACATAAAACACGTGAACTTTCTATACATATAACCTAAAAAAAACTTTCACTACTGCAGAATGAGAAGACTTACTACTTCTGCAATCAGTGCTGGTAATTGCAGAAAACAGGTCAGCAGGATTTTGTAATGTACAGTAAAGACATGGCTGTAATACTGATCACACTGATATTTTTAGTGATTAAATCTGCGTTGCTGTTCTTCTTCAATCACCATTTTAACTATTATGCTAATTAGGTTTTGGTGCACTGGGTCTTCTCCTTGTCTGTGATTCCCTTGCCCCTCCAGTCTATGAATGACTTGCTTGTTCTAGCAGGTGTAGGGGACGGGGAATCACAGACAGGGAGGAGAACCCCAGTGCACCAAAACCTAATCAGCATAATAATTCAAATGGTAATTAAAGAAGAACAGCAACGCAAATTTAATCACCAAAGATATCAGTGTGATCAGTATTACAGCCATGTCTGTACTGTACATTACAAAATCATGCTGGCAGCTTCGGTGTAGTGGCCATTAGTAGTAGTGCAAGATCTCTCATTCACATGTAGATCATTAATTGTAAAGTTCTGAAAATCCTTTAACTTAAAGGGAAGTTCTCATCAGAAAATTATCTGTTTTGTGTCATTTTTTTTATATTACACAATTCATGCAATCACATGGATAGTCAGTCAAGGACAGACACGGATCCATATACATGGATGGCCACTGATGGCAACTCAATGTTGCCATAACGGATTTGTTTTGTGTCATCTGGTATGGTGGTG
This sequence comes from Allobates femoralis, assembly GCA_033576535.1. Classification (NCBI taxonomy): domain Eukaryota; kingdom Metazoa; phylum Chordata; class Amphibia; order Anura; family Aromobatidae; genus Allobates; species Allobates femoralis. The sequence goes on from JARQOC010000005.1 coordinate 86,955,433, forward strand.
GGGGCTCCTTCTGAGCATGCTCAGTCCAAGGAAACGTATCTGTTTTCCATAGACTTCCATTATACATCGTGACGTTTAGTCACGGATCGGTGTCTGTCAGTGATCTTGCAGATTTTTCATTTTGTATTTTTGGGTGCATGAAAAAAGAGCACATAAATGCATCCGTGCCAAAACGGAGGCAGGTGGATGGCCAATCCGTGTCCATGGGATAACATAGGAGCCAAAAACGGATGAGTGTCCATCCATTTCAAAACAGATGGATACAGATTGCAGAATACGCAAGTGTGAAACCAGTCTTAGGAGTTTTTTTTCATTTCCTGAATCTAATTTGCAATTTTCCATTAATCTTTGGGGCCGATACATCAAAGTGTTTACACCATGAAACTGGAGCGAAAGAATGTAAATAATTGTGCAAACATTTTGGAACTTTTTGTGCTTCCACAACGCTTTTAAGCAACTCAGGCAAAGTAGGTGGAATTGGAGAGGAGCCGGGCGGGAGTGGACGTGGTTATGGCTGTCCATCAGATTCATGGAAAGTGGGCCAGAAATTCTTACCCCAGAAATGTTACTCCTCCAGTCCCTGACTAGAGTAACATTTTGGAGGTGGCGCACAGCCATTAATATGTGGTGAATTCATTAACTGGCATGAGACTCAATGAATTCGGATCATCCCAGCACACCCCAATTAGGACTGGCATACCAGACATTCGATGGAAAATCTTAGGGCCCAAATTATCAAGACCAGCGCTCTTCACACCAGACTTGATGACGGATCGTGCTGGAGTCAGATGCTACTGATTTCTGAAGACATCACACCTCTTCATGAATCTGGAGCTTCTGACTAGTGGTGTGATCCTCCTTTCGGGTGTAGGGAACGCTGCAGCTAGCCATGAATTAGGTGTATGTATCAGAGTTATCATGTAGGTGTAGGAGACTGCAAGCAGAGGTTTTGAAAGTGGAGAGTAATCTCTGGTAGTATGGGTAATTAATGAAAGAATTTATCATTTACGGCCTCATTCGGACTTCCATGAAACATGGTATGACTACGGACCTCAATGCACAGACCGGCTGCGGGTCTGATGACCTGCAAATATGAGGTGTTGTGCTCCATTTGGGACAACCGCAGCCGGTCCATACATGAACTCTGATACATGTTGAATATTTTGTAGGTGCTGAATCGTTCTCTGCTCCAGCCGGGCTCTATTCACTCAAAACACTCTTCCACAATGACAGTCCCCCACTATGTATAATTTAGCTAGTATCACCTTATGTGCTGCACCTCTCTATCTGGAATTTCATGGCACAGTTCTCTTTAGTTTGGTCATCATGTGATTACATGACCTGTGAGACCTGCATGGTTTTATATCGGTGTCACCATCTCAGATCCCAAAACTGCAAGTGTGATGACAGACTGAACCACTGCAGTTACAATCTCCCACAGTTGTAATGTAGGGGATCATATTTGTATTACATATATTAGAGAAGTGCAAAGTGCGTCAGACGATCATGTGGTCTGTGAAACAAAAAGCAATGTCACTCACTGGGCTGCTTGCTGCAGTTTTGATGAAATCACATTTTTTCAGCAACAAATCTACCAATTTTCTGAATGCTGAGCTCTGTATAACTCCATCCTCAACACGGATTGGCAGCTTTCTGTGCACACTGTGCATAGGCAGAAAGCGGTTAATCAGTGATGGGGCAGTGCTATACAAAATTCATGAATATAGAGGACAACCAGGCAGATTTACTAGAACTCAAGTGATAATCTCCTGCTGATAAAACAGTAATTTTATTAAAAGCAAAGCAGCAGACTAGTAAGGGAAAACTCTGTAATCAGGGTCTCTACATCATGCTGATCTCATATTAGATAACAAAAAACTGGTGACAGATTCCCTTTAAAGAGAATCTGTCAAAGAGAACATCTGTCCTTGACCATTTGTGTTTTGCCTCATAGGAGAATAAACGTACAATGATTGGAGTCTTCCTGACAGGTTCTCTTTAATGGAAATGCAGGTCTCTACATAAGTGCTCCTGTCTGTGCCTGGATCACATTAATAGCAGACACAGGAGAATATGAATTTATGCATGCACTTTCCTATTCAGGAGGCCTCAGATTTCAGAGGCCAATAAACGAAATGTTAATATGTTAAACAATTTGAAAACCAATCTGCGGTTCTTCATTGTGTACAAAGTGATATTATCATAAAGATGTTACTGTCACAATCCATTACACTAACCGGGAAGAGGAAGCCATCGGACGCATTACCATGTCTCACTAGAAATGTCTCGTCATTAATAAACCTCTTCATTGGCAATGCACCGGCTAACCGCGGAGATGAGGAGACGAGTGGGGATGCTGGGTGGGGGGGAAACATAGCTGCACTTACCACTCAGGTCATGGATACGATTGTATGAGAAGTTCACTTTCCTCAGATGTAATAAGTTCTGCAGCCCTGAAGAAAACACAAGGTAGGAATGGTATTTATATCACAGGCAAAAATAGCAAAATAAGACATAGCTACTCCACCCCCTCCCCAAAAAAGTAACCCCATACTCTGTGCCCAGTAGAAGTATTCATACCCCATGAACGGTTCCACATTTTTCATTTTATACCCACAAACAAATGTAATTTTATCTGGATTTAATGTGATACCAACACAAAGTAGCAAGTATTTTTGGAATGTAAAGGAAACGATACAGGGTTTTCTAAATATTTTAACGCCCCACTCCAGCATATTTTTTTGGTTGTACTGCTGACGTGGTGCTTTAACTCTAGGTCCCCTCTCCCCCCATCTTAAACTCACCCTCCAGTGGTTTACCTCTTTTCACCACTACTCCGGTCGGTCTCTGGTGATTTGTGACCTGCCTGCAGCTCCAGTGTTTCATGGAGTGCTGGAGGTCACAACTCAATACACCTCTATGGAAGCCTTGTTCCGGCTCTCAGAGTTACACTGAGCTCTTGTGCCATAACTTCAGACTGTCAGTCAGATGTTATGGGCACAAGATGGTGCCGCAAGACCAGAGTGGCGTTGGTAAAAGGTGAAGCTGCTGGAAGGTGAGTGTATGATCGGGAACTTCAATTTAAAGCAACACTCCAGTGCCGCGTTGCTTTGGTTGGCGCAGTCAGTGAATGAAAGCGCGATCTAAAAGGTTAACAGTGTTGATTGGATCTCTGATCTGATCAGTGCTGATAACTATACGTTAGCTGAATGATGTGAGCTCAAATCAGAGGGAAGGAGGCAACTAAGGGCGGACTATTACGCCCTTAGTCGTGAAGGGGTTATTAATGGGTAATATCTCTATTGGAAAGCACTTTGAAGAGCCTGTCTGACTGCTCAGAGCCGTTCTCCGTAGCTCATAAATGGGGTATGGAGCAATGTAAAACATTCAGGGGCGTATAGACAGGAGTTGTCTCTAGGGTTCATATTCTAGATCAGTTGCTGAGTCATTACTCATCTGTAGTGTTAATTTTTTACTTTGTTCTTCATAACATGACAATTATTAAATAAAAGAGAAAAAAGCAAATCACAATAAATCAACTAGCAGCAAGTGGCTCAGATTAAATTAACTATTTGGACAGCCCCTTCTTAACACCATGCTCCAAATCATTATGCAAATTTGATTTAAGTGTCATAAAGATTTAATTTTGTTTTTTTAAAAAATATCATGAATGTGTGATCTCATGGCTCTTTGGATCACTGAAACCAATCTCAAACACCTGTGATTAGTTTGTCAGTTGCTCTTTTGCTGCTTTTTAAAGGCCCCGTTACACAGGCAACATCGCCGGCAACTCCCGGGAGCGCGCACGTTTTTGGCCGCTCTCCAACATTGCTGATGACCTGTCAGACGAAGAGATAGCACCGACAACTCATCAGCGATGTTGCTAGCAACTATCGGCTGCCAGGGTTAAACTCAACCTTGGCAGCGATCCTTAACATGGGAGTCTATGGGGGAAGTTGGCGGCAACATCGCTGTTGCCGCGTCAAGCCGGGCGATGCAGGCACATTGCCTGAGCAACATCACCTGGTTTCACAACATTGTTGGGAAACCAGGCGATGCTGCTAAGGCAACAGTCGCGGTTGAAACCACCCTGTTATACAGGGCAACTCTCCGGCGATGTAGCCGCAACTTGGCCACGCCCCTCAGTTGCCGGCGATGTTGCCCCGTGTAACGGGGTCTTTAGTCTAATCACTAACTTACTTATCACTTAAATGGTGCAGAATCAGGACATCAGGACACACATCCATGGTCATATGAGGATACCAAGACATCATGGTTTATACTTTGGAAAAACACAAAAGTTTATGGGTTTTACACCTTGCTTTACCTGATGTTTTTTTTAACAAAAACATTGCAAAACTGATACCAGCGTATTTGTTGCATTTTTCAACTTCCTAATTGCTCAACTGTTTGTAGATAAACAAAATTTTACATACAGTTGTGGCCAAAAGTATTGACACCCCTTCAATTCTGTCAGACAATACTCAGTTTCTTCCTGAAAATGATTGCAATCACAAATTCTTTGGTATTATTATCTTCATTTAATTTGTCTTCATGAAAAACACAAAAAGAATGAAGCAAAAAGCAACATTGATCATTTCACACAAAACTCCAAAAATGGGCCAGACAAAAGTATTGGCACCCTCAGCCTAATACTTGGTTGCACAACCTTTAGCCAAAATAACTGCGATCAACCGCTTCCGGTAACCATCAATGAGTTTCTTACAATGCTCTGCTGGAATTTTAGACCATTCTTCTTTGGCAAACTGCTCCAGGTCCTGATATTTGAAGGGTGCCTTCTCCAAACTGCCATTTTTAGATCTCTCCACAGGTGTTCTATGGGATTCAGGTCTGGACTCATTTCTGGCCACCTTAGAAGTCTCCAGTGCTTTCTCTCAAACCATTTTCTAGTGCTTTTTGAAGTGTGTTTTGGGTCATTGTCCTGCTGGAAGACCCATGACCTCTGAGGGAGACCCAGCTTTCTCACACTGGGCCCTACATTATGCTGCAAAATTTGTTGGTAGTCTTCAGACTTCATAATGCCATGCACACAGTCAAGCAGTCCAGTGCCAGAGGACAGTAAAGCAACCCCAAAACATCAGGGACCTCCGCCATGTTTGACTGTAGGGACCGTGTTCTTTTCTTTGAATGCCTCTTTTTTTCTCCTGTAATTCTATGTTGATGACTTTGCCCAAAAAGCTCTACTTTTGTCTTATATCACCAGAGAACATTCTTCCAAAAGGTTTTAGGCTTTCTCAGGCTTTTTTATGTTTCGGGGTAAGAAGTGGGGTCTTCCTGGGTATCCTACCATACAGTCCCTTTTCATTCAGATGCCGACAGATAGTACGGGTTGATACTGTTGTACCCTCGGACTGCAGGGCAGCTTGAACTTGTTTGGATGTTAGTTTCTCAAGTCCTCAGACAGTTCTTTGGTCTTCTTTCTTTTCTCCATGCTCAATGTGGTACACACAAGGACACAGGACAGAGGTTGAGTCAACTTTGATCCATGTCAACTGGTTGCAAGTGTGATTTAGTTATTGCCAACACCTGTTAGGTGCCACAGGTAAGTTATAGGTGCTGTTAATTATACAAATTAGAGAAGCATCACATGATTTTTCTAAAAGCGATATTTTGTCCACCCCTTTTATGTTGGTGCTGGAATATATCCAATTGGCTTTAGGACAACTTATGTGTGTTTTTCATTGAAGACAAATTAAATGCAAAAAATATCCAAGAAGTTGTGATTGCAATCATTTTCAGGAATGAAACGTAGTACAGATCTGACAGAATTGCCCACAGGGGTGTCAATACTTTTGGCCACTTCTGTATATAGAGGTGGCGGCAGGTAATTACAGCAGTCTGTTATCTTTATATAGAGGAAAACAAATCAATAAAATGAACCAGGACAACCCCATTTATTAGAGACTTTCATTGCTTTACTAACAGCATGGGCCTGCAGAGCGGAGACTGACCTTCCACTGCGGTGAGCCTGTTACAGGACAGATTCAAGCTCTGTAGACTTATCAGCGAGTCCAGACCTTCAATTCTGGAGATGAGGTTGGACGACAAGTCCAGATGCTGTAAAGTGCGAAGATACGAGAGGCCTTCAATCCTGGAGATCTGATTGCAGTGCAGGTTGAGGGACAGGAGGTTTGCATTCAAGGTAACGTCCAACAAACTAAGAGAATAAAAAAGGAAGGTTCAGATCTACTAGATGTGCCTTCTATCACTGCTGTCTCTACTAGCAGTGAACTGACTGAGGCCGGGCACGTCTAGTTGGAAGGTGGCCGGAAGTATATATATCAAGGATGCTGTGTGCAATGTGTGGATTCACAGGTCTGCACTCACATAGAGCGACTGCAAACTATGGAGGAAAGCCTGGACAACCCCTTTAAAGTCAGGACCTGTTCACATCACACTTTTTGCTTCCAATTTTCAAGTATGAAAAAGAAGCTCCCGACATACATGCTATGCTTGTAAAAGGCTAGTAACATCTTATAGAAAAAGATAAAGGAACAAGCGAGCGCATAGTGCCTATCATATACTGATTCACACTCAGATCAAAGAGTCACTCACCTGTCTAGTGTGTCACCCACTAGTTTTGCATGTATTTTAAGCTCTGCAGACTTTCACGCCAGTCGCACTGAAATGACAGATCCGGATGGGTAAAGACAGTCGCGCTGCTTAATAATCAGTCACAAGTCTAGGTAAAAGACCCCCCTTCTTTATTCATACGTCAGTGCCACTCCGGCACCGTCATCAGGTACGCGACTGTCTTACACCATCCTGGATTAAGTAATCTCCTTACATCTCTCTAGTCAGCATTCAATAAATCTACGACTAGTATTAGAATCAGATTTCATCTGTAGAGTCTAGTACACTGTGCGTGCACTTTTTCTAATTTGGAGCCTAAGGCACAGCATCGGCGAGTCAGAACGTCATCTGTTAGAGGCATGCACTGAAGGAATAAAATTGTGATCTTTTTATAATGTAGCCATAAAACAGGCGTCTATGGCCACAAAGGCCTCAGAAGTTGACTAAGTAGGGGCATCTGTGACCCAGAGGAGGAACGTCATGGAGTCACTGACAAGCTCATAATTTTAAGTGTTATCAGGATGCCATTATAACCTATGGGTGATGGCTCTCACTCTTAGACACTCATGTAATACATACAAGCTTATACTTTACAGTAGCTACAGAAAACGTCACATGCACGGGGCCTGGAAACATCATAAAAAGATCTGTTACCACATTTCAAATTCTAACTGCACACATTATTAAATAGATCTCTTGAACCTTATGAGGCTGGTGTACTTTCTTTGAAAACTGACCTCAGAATAGATGCATAATCCTGATATTCAGATGTGCATTTTATGAATCCAGATATAGAAAGGGAGACCTCAAAAGTCCAAGTGTATTCTCGCTCATCCCTCCCACCCAGCCTGACAGTTTAGCTTGTACTGACCAGTGAGAGATCTCAGCAGCTGTGACAGTTGTGACAGGCTAGATGGGTGGAAAATAAGCATCAACTTTCATATGGGATCTTACAGGCATTCTGACATGGATTTTCAAAAATACAGAAGCCTCATCAGGCGTAAAAGATCTATTTAATAACATATGTGGTTTGTACTGGGAAATCTTATGACAGATCCTTCCTAATTGTTAAAGTGGCTGTCTGATATGTAATATTTAGCAGGGACCGTGCAGAGCGCTGTCAGCTCCCTTCAATGGCCTCCTCAGGATGCCGGTAACGGCTGATTGAAGCAGCACCAGTCTCATACTAATGATCTATTGTGGAACAGGCCATCAACATAGCATGTGAACGCACCCTAAAGGGGTTGTTCAGGCATGTAGTTTGTGGTGCAGATTTGGACTTCCAAAATCTGCACCTACTATCAGAAAAACGCACCAAAACTATCCCTGTCTGCACAATGCATTTTTGATGCGAATTGGAAGGTGCTTTGTGTCTATTCAATAAAGTTTGTAGACTTTGGTCAAAAAAATAAAAAGAAAAAAAGAAAACTATGTCAAATCCTGCTCCCCCCTTCAACCTTATCACTCCCTGCGGATTTTAATGCCAATTAGACAAAAAATAAGCAACAACTACGCATAGTGTGAACACTGCTGCCTATCTGATGCATATTTTGAGTTAACATGAGGGTCTATGGGTGAAAAATAATGTAAAATCTGCAGCAAGAATTGACATGCTGCAGATTTTCCAGCAATAAAATACACCGGATCCAAGGTGGAAAAAAATGCACCATGCAGACAGGACTTCACAAATCCAATAGACTTTGCTGGGAAAACACACTGCTGCATATGTAGTGCAGACCTGCTATGAATCAGCATCAAATATGCATCAAAGTATGCACTGTGCGATCGGGTCTTTAAGCTGCAGATTTGGGCTCTTACCTTGTGATCTGTTTATCCATCAAGCTCAGTTCCTTCCCATCTTGATCCCAGGTCGCCATCTTTATTATGGCTGGATCCTAAACACAAAGTATTTCATTAGCAAACATTTAAATATGGAGGACCAGCAGTCACATGGCAGCACAGGGGCAGCTAGCACCCATTATGGGACAATTGTATAACTGAATTATTCCCATCTGAATGCCCTGAGCATTGCATCGGTTGTACCTTGTTTGTCCACCCTTCCTAAGAACAGATGGCTGGCAGCCATTGAACAACTGACTACACTCATCTGAGATTCCCAAGGAATGAGTACCACCATCAGGCCTCAGTCAGTGATGCGGGCACAGTGCGGCATCCATAGTATGAGTCTAAGGAGCCCAAACTACCACAGATCCCTGTCAGAAGACCTGTACTCGGAGCTATACTTTTGGTTATAATACATGTGATATGTGCCTTTATTACAGCCAAGGGAAAAATGGGGCCCTGTCATCAGAGTATTATACCCCACAGGGCTGTGGAGTCGGTAAGCCAAACATTTAACTGAATCTGATTCCACCCAAATTGGACACTGACTCCGACTCCACAGTCCCGATACCCCAAACTAAAAACATGTATATAAAAAGAAGCACTAATGGTAAATACATCCTCACCTTCCCTGTATAAATAATTTTCTGCCGCCTTAAAGAAATTAATTGTTAAAATCTTTTGCAAATGAGCCGACATCCAGGTCTGGGAGACAATGCACCTGCCTCTCTTGCCCAGGGCTGTGCACGTGCAGAATACTCCTGATGACAAGAGTGATAGCCAGACTATCAATCTGCACATGTGCCAAAGCAGGCAGAGATGGCGCAGGTAGAAGAATCCCTCCTAGAGAAACCAGAATCCTGAAGAGTCAGAGACCGGAACAGAATAGAAAGACAAGCAGGAGCGATGTCCACCGCAGAAGATCCCTACAAGCATCTAGACATAAACACCATTACTAAGGGGTATGAAGTCCTGATGATGTGAAGTTGTGAAAACAAGTTATCCCTTATTTTGAGAAAAGCTGATAAATTATAGATGTGTGGGGTCCAGCCGGGGCAGACGGGGGAGGCAGTACGTGTGCTCGGTCACTGCTCCAGTCTCTTCCTATGAGGCCGCCAGAAAAAGCTGAGTGCAGCCCCCACCCCGTAGAGAATGACAAGAGCAGGGTCTGATAGACGCTACTCCATACTACGAGAATAAAGAGAATTTTGTTTACGTACCGTAAATTCTTTTTTCTTGAATCATCAATGGGAGACCCAGACAATGGGGTTTAGGGCGCTGCCCTCCGGAGGTCACACTAGGTACTACAAGTTTGTAGCACCGCCTCCTCCGCTTATAAACCCCCACCGTAGGAGACATCCTCAGTTTAGTCCATAAGCTGCGAGGAGAAATAAACCACACCCGAAACATCGGGAAGAATGCCGTGCACAGACGGTTCAACAACCCGGCAAACACTGTCTCAACAGAGAACAGATCAAATGCAAACATGCAACGGAACAACTGGGTGGGTGCTGGGTCTCCCATTGATGATTCAAGAAAAAAGAATTTACGGTACGTAAACAAAATTCTCTTTTTTCTGATCATCATAATGGGAGACCCAGACAATGGGGATGTCCTAAAGCAATACCCCAGGGCGGGAAGAGTTCCTCAACAAGACGGATAACACATGGTTCCCTTTTAAAGGTGGGCAACCGCCGCCTGGAGAACCCGCCTGCCCAAACTCGCATCCGCAGAGGCATGGGCATGCACCATATAGTGCTTAGAGAAAGTGTGCAGGCTGGACCAAGTGGCCGCTTGACACACCTGTAGAGCAGAAGCTCGATGTCGCAAGGCCCAAGAGGCACCTACAGCTCTAGTAGAGTGTGCCTTCAAACCCACCGGGATAGGCAAACCAGAAGACCGGTAAGCCTCCTGAATGGGAGCCTTGATCCATCTGGCCAAGGTCGACTTTGAAGCCGCGGACCCCTTACAGCGACCCATCGTGAGGACAAATAAGGAATCCGAACTCCTAAAGGAGGCGGTCCTGGACACATAAATGCGTACAGCTCTCACGAGATCCAGAGTATGGAGGTCGCGCTCAACCTGATGAACGGGAGCGGGGCAAAATGATGGGAGAACAATCTCCTGGTTCAAGTGGAATGTTGAAACCACCTTCGGCAAAAATTCAGGCCGTGGGCGCAACACCACCTTGTCCTGGTGGACCACCAGAAAGGGTGACTTGCACGAAAGTGCAGCCAATTCTGAGACCCTTCTCAGAGACGTAATCGCCACCAGAAAGACCACCTTCTGGGACAGACGAGAGAGAGAGATGTCTCTCAGTGGCTCAAACGGCGGTTTCTGCAGAGCCGCCAGGACCATGTTGAGATCCCAAGGGTCCAGGGGCCGCCTGTAGGGCGGAACCACCCGAGACACCCCCTGCAGAAATTGGCGGACCTTCGGGAGGAGCGCCAAGCGCCTGTCAAATAGCACGGAAAGTGCTGATACTTGACCTTTCAGAGAGCCAAGGGATAATCCCAACTCCAAACCCGACTGTAGGAAGGCCAACAATGTCGGGATAGACAACGGCCACGGTGAGTGACCACCAGAGGCACACCAGGTAAAAAAAGATTTTCCACGTTCTGTGGTATATCTTCCTGGAAACGGGTTTCCTTGCCCGATTCATAGTGGCAACCACTGTAGGAGAGAAACCTCTGGATGTCAGCAGCCAGGCCTCAAGAGCCATGCAGTCAATCTGAGGGCCCTGGAATTGAGGTGGAAGAATGGGCCTTGCGCGAGAAGATCTGCGCGCTCTGGAAGAGCCCACCGGTGTCCGCCTGACAGTTGCCACAGGTCCGGGTACCAGGACCTCCTGGGCCAATCTGGAGCCACTAGAATGGCTACTCTGCATTCCGTCCTGATCTTCCACAGGACCCTGGGAATCAGAGCTAGAGGCGGGAACACATATGGCAGCTGGAAGCTGGACCAACTCAGGATCAGGGCATCCGCCCCCAGAGACTGAGGATCCCATGATCTCGCCACGTATTGGGGCACCTGATGATTTAGCCGTGAGGCCATCAGATCCACGTCCGGAGTGCCCCATCTGCCGCAGATGTCCCGGAAGACGTCTGGATGAAGGGACCACTCTCCGGCGTCCATCCCCTGTCGGCTCAGATAGTCGGCCTCCCAGTTCTCGACCCCTGGAATGTGAACTGCGGAGATCAGGCAGCCGTTTTCCTCCACCCAAGCTAGAATGCGGTGGACTTCGGTGAGGGCCTGAGCACTTCTGGTCCCTCCCTGATGATTTATGTATGCGACGGCCGTCGCATTGTCGGACTGTACCCGAATGGGTTGTCCTGACAGGAATTTCTGAAACGCCAGGAGCGCCAGATAGACCGCCTTGATCTCCAGCACGTTGATCTGCAACGCCGACTCCGACTGAGTCCAGAGGCCTTGAGCCCTGTGGTGCAAGAACACCGCTCCCCAGCCCTTCAGACTGGCGTCGGTGGTCACCACTAACCATGACGGTTTTAGGAAGGACCGTCCCCGTGCCAGATGATGTGGCTGTAGCCACCACTGTAGGGAATCCCTGGTTGGTTGTGACAGCGTCACCAGCCGATTCAAAGAAATCGTCCTCTTGTCCCATCTGCGAAGAATCTCCAGCTGGAGAGGACGGAGGCGAAATTGTGCGAACGGCACCGCCTCTATCGCCGCTACCATGCGACCCACCAGTCTCATCAATACCCGTAGGGATGACTGTGGAGACAGGAGGACATTCTGCACTCCTGATTGGATCGCAAGCTGCTTGGCGTGAGGTAGGGACACCAGGGCCGAGTCCGTGTGGAAGTCCATGCCCAGATATGTCAATGACTGGGTCGGAACCAGGGTCGACTTTTGAATGTTGATAAGCCACCCGAACCGTTCCAGGGACTTCATGGTCACCTCCAGGCTCACCCGACAAAGGTCTTCCGATGGCGCCCTGACCAACAGGTCGTCCAAATAGGGTATGACGGCGTGTCCCTGCGCATGCAGGAGAGCCATCATGGAGGCCATCACCTTTGTGAACACCCGTGGTGCTGAGGCTAGCCCGAACGGCAGTGCCACAAATTGGAAGTGCTCTTCCCCCACTGCGAATCTCAACCAGCGCTGATGAGCTGGTGCAATGGGTACGTGAAGGTAAGCGTCCCTGATATCGATGGACGCTAGGAAGTCTCCCTGTGACACAGCTGCGATCACTGAGCGCAGGGATTCCATGCGGAACTTCCGAACCAACACGTGCCGGTTGAACAACTTGAGGTCCAACACCGGGCGAAAAGAGCCGTCCTTCTTTGGGACAATAAAGAGGTTGGAGTAAAAACCCCTGAACCTCTCTTCCGTGGGCACAGGGACCACCACTCCGTCTCTGCGGAGTCCCTCCAACACCAGGTGAAAAGCCTGAGCCTTTTCTGGGGATGGAACCGACCGATGGAATCGGTGTATTGGTTGTGACGTCAGCTCTATCCTGTAACCTCTTGAGACTACGTCTCGAACCCACTGATCTTGAATGTGAAGGAGCCACTGGTCCTGAAAGCGGGACAGGCGGCCCCCCACCTGTGGGGAGGCAGGATGAGAGAGCGAGTCATGTCGAGGCGGGCTTGGGGGTGGCAGCCGCTGCCCCCGCCGGCTTCTTCTGACGACTCTTGGAACGCCACTGAGTAGCAGGCTTGCCCCCTCGGTCTGAGCGAGTGGACGCCGTTGATGACTGTGAACCGGAGCGAAAGGACCACTGCTTAGGGTTCCTTTTCACGGTGTACCGTGGCTTAGGCTTATTCTGCGGTATCTTAGACTCAGCAGAATCCTTTATCAATTTGTCCAGTTCGGTGCCAAACAGCCTGTCACCAGCGAACGGAAGATTTTGTAAAATCTTCTTAGATGTGGCATCTGAGTCCCAAAGACGCAGCCACAACAGCCTGCGGATCGCAATTGCATTGGCCGAGGCCACAGCAGAGCGAGTGGCAGTTTCCAAAGATGCCGTCCTGGCATAGTCCGCATAGGCCCTTGCTCTCTCAGTGAGAGCCAGGACCTCTGGACTGGACCTAGCTAGATCAGTGATACCATCCAAACAGATAGTAATCGCTTGTAGGGTCCAGACTGCGGCAAAATTAGGGGCAAACGAGGACCCCACAGCCTCATATGAAGACTTGGCGAGTTGCTCGACCTGTCTATCAGTAGCATCCTTCAATGAGGAGCTATCAGAGGCAGAAAACAAGGAGCGCGCAGCAATCCTAGTCATGGAAGCATCCACCTTGGGAGACTGCGACCATTCCTGGAGCGCCTCCTGGGGAAAGGGAAAGCGATTGTCCTTAGTTTTACGGACATAACGCCGCCCAGGATGCAACCTGGGAGCTTTAATCACCCTTCCGAAATTAGTGTGGTCCATGAAGGAGCCACTTGGTCTAGCCTCTGGCCGCAGCCATTGGTATATCTCCTTGGGGTGTACAGTCACCTCCTCAGGAGGAGTGACAAGACGCAATGTCTCATTGATGGAGGACACCAGATCCTCCACCCCATCTGGAGGTTCAGACATAGACCCAAGAGTAGAACCCCCATCATCTTCCTCACCATCAGAGGAACGCTCCTCCTCAGAGAGAGTCTGGAGCTCAGGAGAAGCCTCACGGGCTCGCTTAGGGGGTCTTACAGCAGAAGTAAGAGACACCCGGGGGTAACTAGGAGGAGTAGCTGGGTTCTCCAGTCTCCTATGCAGTGCCTCCAGGGTTTGCGACATGGAGGACATCTGGGACAGCAGAGATTCATTGATCTTATTCTGCGTTTCCCATGGCCCTGGGATCACCTGAACCTCAGGGAGTAATCCCGGATTTGCAGACTCAGTAGTAGCAGACCGGGCCTCTGGGCGTCCGCAGTTATTGCAGGACCCCTCCACCAGTGTCCCGTTGCATGTAGCGCAGGAAACGGTGACCACTGCCGCCTTAGCAGCATGCTTCCCAACTGAGGACATCTCCACAGTGAGGGGAATATAAGCCAAAGTTCACAAACAACCCGGGAATCCCGGTGGCTTACCGACCGCAGTAAAGCGGTAGGAGGAAGCGGTGAGTGTGTGTGACCTCCGCGAGTTCCGGTCTCCCTTGCAAATACAGACACGCGCTGCAGCCAGATCCCAGCCGGGAAGTGAGGGAGAAGATGGCCGCCGACAGTGAAGATGTGGGCGGAGCCAGGAACACGCGGGAAGAACACACAACACGCCCAGCGGTGATGTCACCATAAGGGCTGCCTCCTCCTCCTCCAGACTGCCTCAGCAATGGAGGTGCCGGAGCCCGCAGCGCGGGAAAAGAGTGTGAATATCACCACACACACTCTCAGACTGCATGTACACATCAAAACACTCGCAGTCTGCAGCCTCAGCCCCTGTGACACACAGGGCGGTCAGCCAGGGAGACCCCAGCACAGGGTCACCGCCAGAACCGCGGACCCGAGGGTAACCGCGCGGTCTGAGTGTCATGACACCACAGTGACAGACACTACCCCCAGGCACACAGGAGACACACCAGGTGCCTCAGTGCCGGTCGGTCTGTAAGCACCTTTAGGGAGGCCTCGGACGGGGGTACAGCACCAGTCCGGAGTGTAAGCACCATTTAGGGAGGCCTCGGACTGGGCTGGCTCCGTCCGGTCTGTAAGCACCATTTAGGGAGGCCTCGGACGGAGCGGAGCTGTGCAAGGCTCCAGGCTCCCCCTTACCAGAGCCTCCATGGAGGGATGGAAAGGAAGGAGCGCGACAGCGTACCGGGAGAACACAGAAGTGTCCAGGCTAAAAGCCCTCCGGTACCTCCACCAGCGTGTTCCGCAGAGGGTGAGCGGGGAGGCTGTCGGGGGTCCCGAGCGGGACCATTTTACCTTGTCTTCATACGCCATCACGTAAGCTGTGAGAATGCAGTGAAGTGCAAGCAAAGCGTGATCCTCCGAGCACACTAAGTTTAAAACTGAGGATGTCTCCTACGGTGGGGGTTTATAAGCGGAGGAGGCGGTGCTACAAACTTGTAGTACCTAGTGTGACCTCCGGAGGGCAGCGCCCTAAACCCCATTGTCTGGGTCTCCCATTATGATGATCAGAAAAACTGTGTCGATCATAGTGACTCCCTGCGGATGGAGCCCACTGGTCACTCTTCTGTGGATGGGGGGAGGGAGTTGTCCTCATCAGAGCCCCTTATTCTGCTTTTGATGGCTCAAGCACCTAAACTTTTGGACCAAGTCCTACCTCCCCCCAGGTCCCTCCATGGTCAGTTGGATGTATAGAGCGGTCTCACGGGGTGCACCTGCCTCATATTCCAGAGGTAGTAGTTGGGTATTACATCTGGACCTGCTGCTAACAATCACAGGTGGACCGGAGTTCCAACTCTGCCACAAGGTGTAACATGCTCTGTTACGGAGGTGTGCCATTGTAAGCTCCCATCAGCACACCTATGATCGTGGGTTACAGATGGGTTGATATGGCAGCAGTGCTCTGATGAAATCTCTGTGCTTGTCCGTGCTGTGCTTCCCTGCCTGTGGCTTCAGAGACTGTGATATTCACTACATGCAGCAATGCTGTGGCATTAGTGAATATAGCAAAAGATCAGATGGTCACAGCGTCAAGCCACCTAAGGGGACTATTAAAAACAGTGAGAAGTAAAAAAAAGATGAAAAAAAGCAAAATCACTCCTTTTTTACTCCATTAAAAATAAAGATATTAAAAAAATAAAATAACACATGTGTTATCACTGTGTTTAGAAAAGTCCATTCTATCAAAATATGAAAATAATTAAAGTGACCCTAAACCCGGAAGCCAACCCCACATCCCCTTCATACCTATACATGCAGCTTGTGAAGCTGCTGCCATCGATCCCTGTATCTTGCAAAACCGCTGGGGCATTCTTCATAATTCATACTTTTAATATCACAGTTCTGGGCGTTTCAGTGAAATTTTAAAGCCGCAGCAGGCGGGCTTGTGTGCCGCTCTCCCCCTCCCTGTCCGTATGTATGCACGCAGCGATGGGCGTGCTAAACAACAGAGAGGCGGCTCGCCTCATAGTATGGGCGGTGAAGCCGGTATGACGCGTATTACGTCATACCGGCTTCACCGCCCATACTATGAGGCGAGCCGCCTCTCTGTTGTTTAGCACGCCCATCGCTGCGTGCATACATACGGACAGGGAGGGGGAGAGCGGCACACAAGCCCGCCTGCTGCGGCTTTAAAATTTCACTGAAACGCCCAGAACTGTGATATTAAAAGTATGAATTATGAAGAATGCCCCAGCGGTTTTGCAAGATACAGGGATCGATGGCAGCAGCTTCACAAGCTGCATGTATAGGTATGAAGGGGATGTGGGGTTGGCTTCCGGGTTTAGGGTCACTTTAACCTGATCGATAAATACTGTAAACAAAAAATATTCAAGAAAAATTATTATTATTTATTTATATAGCACCATTAATTCCATGGTGTTGTACATGAGAAGGGGTTGCATACAAAATTACAGATATGGTTTACACTACAGTAAACAAATTAACAATGACAGACTGGTACAGAGGAGAGAGGACCCTACCCTTGCGGGCTTACATTCTACAGGCAACTGGGAGGAAACAGTAACTCAGGGGTGGAGCAGATCTGGTGGTGAAGGCAGCAGCTCTGGAGGTGGTGGGGCAGCAGCTCGGTCATTGCAGGCTGTAAGCTTTCCAGAAGAGATGAGTTTTCAGGTTCTGTCTGATGGATCTGAGTGTGGTGGATAAGCTGACGTGTTGGGGCGCAGAATTCCAAAGGATGGGGGATATTCGGGAGAAATCTTGGAGGCGCTTGTGTGAGGAACGGATAAGTGTGGAGGAGAGGAGGTGGTCTTGAGAGGATCGAAGACTACGTGAGGGAAGATAGTGGGAGATTAGTTAAGACATATAGGGAGGAGACAGTTTATGGATGGCTTTGTAGGACAGTGTTAGTAGCTTGAACTGGATTTGTTGGGGAATTGGGAGCCAGTGGAGGGATTTACAAAGGGGAGATACAGGGGAGTAGCATGGAGAGAGGTTGATTAGTTGGGCAGCAGAGTTGAGGACAGACTGGAGAGGTGCAAGAGTGTTAGCAGGGAGGCCGCAGAGGAGAATATTGCAGTAGACAAGGAGGGAGATGATGAGGGCATGTACAAGAATTTTAGTAGATTAACAGATGAGGAAAGGACGGATTCTGGAAATATTCTTGAGCTGGAGGCGACAGGAGGTGGCGAGAGTTTGGATGTGTGGTTTTAAGGACAGGGCAGAGTCAAGAGTTACTCCAAGGCAGCAAATTTAAGGTGTGGGAGTGAGCATGATGCCATTTACCATAATAGATAGATCAAGTGGTGAAGATGAAAGATGGGATGGAGGAAAGATGATGAGTTTGGTTTTGTCTACGTTGAGTTTTAGGTAGCGAGAGGAGAAGAAGGAGGATATGGCTGACAGACATTCCAGTATTCTGGACAGCAGAGAGTTGACATTGAGCCAGAGAGATACATCTGAGTGAACTTTCAGCGTACAGGTGGTACTGGAAGCCATGGGACTGTATGAGTTGTCCTAGGCCAAGGGTATAGATGGAGAAGAGTAGGGGCCCAGGACAGAGCCTTGTGGGACTCCAACAGACAGAGGGCGGGGATGAGGAGGAAGTGTGGGAGTTGGAAATGCTTTGCGGTTGGAAAGGTATGAGGCAACCCAGGACAGGGCAAGGTCTTTGATGCCGAGGGAAGAAAGAATCTGAAGTAGGAGGGAGTGGTCGATTGTCAAGGAGAGAGTTAGATGAGAGGTGGGAGGAAAGTTGAGCATGGACATGTTGCTCAAGGAGTTTGGAAGCAAACGGGAGCAGTGATAAGGGGCGGTAGCTCGTCTTAGCAGTCAGGTCTAGGTTTGACTTTGAGGATGGGCGTGATGGTGGCATGTTTGAAAGCCGAGGGGAAGGTCCCGGAATATGGTGATAGATTGAAGAGGAGGGTTAGGGCTGGGATGAGCATGTTAGTGAGGTTGGGGTGGAGGTGGGAAGGGGTCGAGTGCACAGGTGGTAAGGTGTGATTTGGATAGGAGACGAGTAAGCTCTCCTTCAGTGATGTTGGAGAGGGAGGTTATGAGGGAACGGCAGAGGTCTGGTATATGGAGTAGTTGGGGTGGTGGAACAATAAAGGTTTGCCTTGTTTGGTCAATCTTATTTTTGAAGTATGTGGCAAAGTCCTCAGCAGAGATGAGGGAGGTCGGAGGGGGAAGCGGTGGGCGGAGGAGAGAGTTAAAAGTGCTGAACAGGTGTTTGGGGTTGTAGGATAATAAAGATATAAGGTTTGTGAAGTAGGTCTGTTTAGCAGAGGTGAGGGCTGATTTGAAGGCTTGTTTGAAAGCTGTGAAGTTGTCTGGCAGGCGTGTTTTCTTCCAATGCCGCTCTGCAGCCCTGGACACTTGTCGAAGTTTTTTGGTGAGATTGTTGTGCTAGGGTTGCCTATTGATTCGTCGCCTCTTGCGATGAACGAAAGGGGCGACTGAGTCTATGGCTGATGTGAGGGTGGCGTTGTAGAAAGCAGTGGCACTGTCTGTGTCATAGAGTGAAGATATAGAGGAGAGAGGTAGAAGAGAGTCTGAGAATCTGTGAATGTCTAGGTGTGCGAGGTTTCTGCGAGGATGAGCTAATGGCTGGATATGGGGGACCGGTGAGGAGGACAAGGATGACAAGGTGAGTAGATGGTGGTCAGATAGGGGAAGGGGGAGGTTGTGAGATTAGATAGGGAACAGAGGCGGGTGAAGATGAGGTCTAGTGTATGTCTGTCTGTGTGGGTGGCTGTGGAGGACCACTGAGTAAAGTCCAAAGAATGATGTAAGAGAAAGCAGTTTGGAGGCTGCTGGCTGGTGGGTGTCAGTAGCAATATTAAAGTCACCCATGATGATGGTGGGAATGTCAGCAGAGAGAAAGTGAAGAAGCCAGATGGAGAATTGGTCAATGAAGGTAGTGGCAGAGCCCGGAGGTCGGTATATGACAGCCATTTGAAGATTGGAGGGAAAGTAGATACGAACAGAGTGAACTTCAAAAGAAGGGTGGATAAGGGAGGGTGGGGGTTGGATTGAGTTGAAGGAGCAGTTTGCAGAGAGGAGGAAGCCCACTCCTCCGCCATGTCTGTTGCCAGGGCGAGTAGTGTGGGTAAAGTGAAGGACGCCATAGCTCAGTGCCGCAGGGGAGGCAGTGTCAGAGGCTGTCAGCCAGGTCTCAGTGAGGCCCAAGAAGGAAAGGTTCTGGGAAGTAAAGAGGTCATGGATCATGTGGAGCTTGTTGCAAACGTAGCGAGCATTCCAAAGTGCTCCAGAGAGAGGAAGCAGGGGGTGGGGGTCAGAGGCACAGGTTTTACATGCAAAGGATTTTGGTCGTTTATCTTACTTTGGTGGAGGTGAAGATAGGTTGGACGTATGGGGTGGGGGGGGGGGGGGGGGGGTTAACAGGATTGGGAGATAAGTAGCCAGCAGTGAGAAGTAGTAGAGAAAGGGAAAGCAGGTGGGAGCAGGAGAGTGGCCGGCTTTTTTTATATTTCAGTAGAAGAGGTCTGAGGTTAAGGAGTAGGTCTGTGGATGAGGTGAGGGTGTAAGAGAGAGGGGAAGATAGTTATCTGGTTAGAGGGTGCAGGGGTTTGGGGGTAGCGAAGGAGAGTGAGGATAAGTGGAGCAAAAACTGTGAGGGAAAATGTGAGCATAGTGAAAAAGAGCAGGATGAGAAAAGAAAGACAGGTATAATTAGAAGAAAGTGGTATCTCTCACATTCTGTCCAATTTCTGTACTATTTCTGCAGTATACTTTAAAAGATATAACTTAAAATGATATGACGTCAGACCAAGGTCCTTCAGACCTGTCTCTCTATTTTTTGGGTGTTGTAATAGCACAAGAAATGCTGCAACTAGAGATCAATACGTCATATCCATCCGACATGGGATCAATAAAAATGTTGTCTAACCGCACAAAGACCCATCACACAACTCCAGCAACCGAAAAAGGAAAAGTTAAGGGTCTGGAAAATGGTGACAACCCCCTTCAATTTTCTTTGCAAGCTTCAGATTTTATTTTCACCACTAAATAAAAAAACTGGACGCGTCTGGTATCACCATAATCACACTGGTGCAAGGTTATTTTTACCACTCACTATGGGTGCACAGTTAAAACAATTCCCCCCAAAAAACATGTCAGATGTGGGTTTTTTACCACAATTTCACCCCATTTGGAAATTATTCCCATTTTCCAGTACACTGTATGGTAAAATGAATGATGTCTTTCAAAAACACACAACAAGCCCTCATATATCTATATTGAAGGAAACATAAAAAGGTTATGGCTCTAGGAAGAAGGAAAAAACTGAAAATGGGGTTAATGACGCTTCTCCTGAGGTGCTATCACTGTGGCGGTGGCTGTCCCCTGTGGCTGCCCCTGTGGAGAATGGCTGTCCCTTGTGGAGGATGGATGTCCCCTGTGGCGGGCGGCTGTCCCGCTGTGGTGGGTGTCCCGCTGTGGCGGCAGCTGTCCCCCTGTGGTGTGGGCGGCCGTCCCCCTGTGGTGGCTGTCCCCTGTGGTAATTGTCACTGTAGCGGGCGGCAGTCCCCTGTAGCGGGCAGCAGTTCCCTGTGATGGCTGTCCCCTGTGGCGGGCGTCTGTCCCCTGTGATGGCTGTCCCCTGTGGCGGCGGCTGTCCCCTGAGGCGGGCAGGTGTCCCTGTGGTGGGCTGTTCCATGTGATGGCTGTCCCCTGTGGTGGTTGTTATTGTAGCGGGCAGCTGTCCCCCTGTGGCGGGCGGCTGTCCCCCAGTGGCAAGCGGCTGTCCCCCTGTGGCGGCTGTTCCATGTGGTGGGCGCTGTACGCCCTGTGGCGGGCGGCTCTCCCCTGTGATGGCTGTCCCCTGTGGCGGGCGGCTGTCCTCTGGGTGGTTGTCACTGTAGCGGGTGGCTGTCCCCTGTGGTGGTTGTCAATGTAGCGGGTGGCTGTCCCTTGTTGCGGATGGCTATCCCGTGTGGCTGTCCCCTGTAGCGGGCTGCTGTCCCCTGTGGTGGGCAGCTGTCCCCTGTGATGGCTGTCCCCTGGGGGCAGGCGGCTGTCCCCTGTGGTGGGCAGCTGTCCCCTGTGATGGCTGTCCCCTGTGGTGGGCGGCTGTCCCCTGTAGCGGGCTGCTGTCCCCTGTGGTGGGCGGCTGTCCCTCTGTGGTAGCTGTCCCCTGTGGCGGGCTGCTGTCCCCTGTGGTGGGCGGGCTCTGTCCCTCTGTGGTGGGGCGGCTGTCCCCCTGTGGCGGGGCGGCTGTCCCCTGTGGTGGTTGTCACTGTAGCGGATGGCTGTACCTGCTGTCTGACATGTGTGGGGTCATGTAGGGCCCTTGATGGCATAGCCCCATCAGGAGGTCGCCCCATGAATCAGCACCGAATGACATGATGCACAGCTGACATGTCCACACTGAGGTGTGTGGTGACCTGTGAGGCAGACAGAGTCTGAGGGAAGGGACCGTCCTCACCCGCCGCACTGAGCACAGCTGCCATTGTGGGACTGACTATAGGAAAAGCAGCACACCGGTCACTGCACAAGCCCCTGGAGACGCTGCGGTGACCGGAGACGGCCGCAGTGTGAACTGTGTCCGGCGGGCGGGTGACGGACGCGTTTCCGCACTCACCGGGTCTGCAGGACGAAGCTCCCGCCGTACGAGGCGGCACGTTACACACACCGGAAGCTGCTGTCGGCATGGCAACCATACGCGTCCACCGCATAGCCCCTCCCACCCGCAACCTTACAACCAATCACCGAACAGCGCGAAACGGAAAGGACGCAATTGTTTGTTTATAAATTGAGATTTGTGAGAAGTGAAGAAGGCGGGGATAAAGGAGGCGGAGCAAGAGAGGTGATTGGCTGAAGATCATCTAGTAGGCGGGACTAGAATACGGGACCTATATAAAAATAGAAACTCGTCCCCCAGCTCAGCTCACACACACAGGACAGCACACTGTTGGAAACGTTGAACCTAGTAATGGTCAGCTTGGTTGTAGCAGCTGTTCATTGAGCGGGTGAGGTGCCCCAGGGCGATGGGGTACGCGTCGTGACCCAGTCCTGTGCCCTGGGCTTCAGTTGAAAAAGGGAATATGTACAGGGGATTTGTTGTGACGCCACCCGTGGTGTGTGGTCAGTGGGGACCACCGTTGCGGCAGAACCTCCGGGGATGATGGGTAGCAGCTGAGATGGGACGGCTCTCCACGGGTAATGCAAATCTCCGGAGCATTGTGGAATGTCTGTACAGGGTGCAGGGTGACAGGCACAAGTAACGGGCTGGCTCACTGATTTGTAGCTTCTCATGGTGGGTTTACACGCCGGATATCGGCATCCAACTCCGACCCAACTCCGACAAAAAGTCACGTGGGTCGCGAGTTGGAGCCGATATCGGGCGCGCGTTGTACAGTTTGACAGTACAACGCGATGCTGGAACGATGCCAAAACGATATCGGAGTTGAATAGCAAAGCTATTCAACTCTCCGATATCGCAAGGCCGTTGTAGCAGCGTCGCTGCGTGTGACAGCCCAACTCCGATGCGTACTCGCACCTCACCCATTAACTCCCATGTTAAATGGTCGTTATATGGGTTGGTGGGCGTACACATCGGAGGGACGTTGTTTCCCGATATCGCAGCGTGTAAACGGCGATGCGATATCGGGAAACGTGCTCCCAAAATGCGCGCTCCCGCGCCGTTGTATGCGATATCGTCCCGATATAGGGACGTGTAACCCCACCATCAGTCCTTTACTGGAGCAGATGTTATATGGAGCTCTCCACAGGTCTTTTGAGAGCAACTTGGGTTTCTTCCCATCTGGTTGGGTCTTTGGCTTCCTTACTGTGTTTGTAGTTAGGCTCCTGCTGCTGCATAAGCTAGGCTGCAGGCCCTGTCTCTTCCTGTGAGGTATCGGTATGACAGGTGTAGCGCCCCACTAGTCAGTGCGCTACAAAAGGGTACTACACCCCTAAAAGAAGGTGTACTATGCTTTGTTCTAGTAAGCAGTGGTAGAAGCCTGAAGCTCCAGCACCACACACACACACCTAGTGATAGAGGACCAATCAGACGCCTGTTACCAGGGTAACCGGTCCTGGTGGGAGGAGAAGCTAGGTGATATAGTGAGTAGGGAAAGAGGAGAAGTGAGGAGTTCCAGAACACAGTGAAGAGTAAAGCTGAAGTGAAGAGAAACAGAACAGAAGAGGAGACGTAACAAGGAAGGCGCCTCAACCTGGCGACCCAGAAGAGAAAGGGGCAGATAGAGGGTAACCAAACACCCGGGTCCAGTCTGAAGCGGGGTACCGGCTCCGACGTGGATCAGAGGTACATTCCTGAACCGCAAATCACCGGCATGGTTGATAGCGTTCTAGGAGCACGATACAACCACCCTACACCAAGCACGGTCTCCACCAGACGCGCTAGACTGGGTTGGGTTCACCTTTGGAGAGATAAAGGGTTCCCATATCATCCGACGGGCCTGGTTCAAGAAGTGGGATTGTGCAGAGCACCACAGAGAAAGTGATAGAGAAGGAACACCAGTGGAGCTTCAGAGAGACACTGCTCACTACCAGAACCACCCGGTCCACTACCCAGACTGAAAGAACTGCATTACCCTGTAAACCTGCAGATTACCCCAGTAAAGTACCTATTCAGAGTGAGCAACATGTCTGTGTTCCTTTCTAATTAACTGTGATTTACCTGCTTTGCTCCACAGTGACTACACTGCCCTTTTCCACCATTGCTACTTCCAACACCCTGGGGACATCGCCCTACCTGTAGAGGGCTACGACATCTTGCTGCCGCACATCACCCCCGAGGTTCCAGCAGCATCAGTGCCATCACCGGACCTACAGGTGGCATCACAAACAGCTTTATATTTTTTTTCTTTTCTCTTTTTATTGTCTGCTCAAGGGCACAGACCGGGCACTGACCACCCGTGACATCCCCGTACCAGTACGCCCGAGATCTGAGTACCCCGACCTTTGGCACCAGACACAGGCAACTCTAGGCTTTTCTCTACCCTGATCTCGGGTGTATGCTGCTGAACTCTCATGGTGTTGCTGCTCTCTGACCTTCCGGAGAGACCCGGACGTCGCCCTGTCTCGCCTAGAAGCGATCTTTGCTGCCGCCCAGGCACCCCCTAGGGGCATTTCGGCCATCTAGTCTATCTTTTCCGAGGCGGCTGGTACTGAGGGCCATGGGTATTGGAGGGCCTGGGAATCGGAACTCGGGAGGACAGTTTCGGTACAGGAATGGGAGAAGTGCTTTATGATGGCTCGGAGATCTTCGGGGTCCTGTGAGGCATTGGAAAAATGCTACAAGATACGCCTTCGGTGGTATCTCACCCCGGACAGGCTGCACCGGTTTTCTTCTTCCACCTCTCCCCTTTGCTGGAGCTACCCCCTGATCGGGGAATTCTGGTCTACAGTTTTTTGGAATTACAACATGGTCACAGGTAGGAGCCTGGAGGGATCCCCCGAGATGGCCTTACTCTTTCTGCTCCCTGGATCCTGGAAGATCCAAAGGAAAGACATCCTCTGATTCTGCCTTAGTGCAGCCCGGAATGTGATTCCTCACCACTGGGGGGAACAGACGCCTCCTACGATTTTGGAGTGGTACTCTGAAATGGAGACCCTCCGTAGATACGAAGAGATTTCAGCTGACTCCTCCCAGACTCAACCTGCCTATGTGACTACTTGGATGGAATGGATCTTGTTCAGAGATGCCCCTAATTTCAGAGATCTGCTTTCCTGAATGTGTACGCGCCCGTATGTCAGTGAGCAGGGCATATCGGTGATAACCTATTTAGACGACTTCCTGATCACCGCTCCGACCAGGACTGTCCTGCATTCCCATACGCAGGACTTCATTCATACCCTAACATCTTTTAGTCTGGAAGATAAATTCTCAGAAATCAAGCCTGACTCCCTGTCCCGGAGGAAAATCTTTTTAGGCTGTCTTCTAGACTCTCACAAACGGACCTGCTTTCTCACACAAGACAAACAGGTCACCCTGAGATCGAAGCTTCGATTTCTTCAATGACAGTGATCAGTTACCATCCACACAGCCATGTCGGCTTTGGGCTCCATGACGGCATGTATCCAGATGGTTCTGTGGACTCAGGCTCATACCAGACCCTTACAGTCCCACATTCTCTCCCAGTGGAACTAGTTCTCCTCAGGTCTAAACAAGAAGATTCAACTCCCCAGGGGAGTCAAGCTCTCATCGTCTTGGTCCAACCACCAATGCAATCTGTGAAAGGGAATTCAGTGGGTGCAGTCACCGATGGTTACTTTGGACACAGACTCCAGCAAAAGAAGCTGGGGGGCTCCTCCCAGTTTGCCTTTCAGGGCCGATGATATCGCCAGACAAGACACTGTTCCTCGAATGTCTGAGAGCGGTGGAAGAAGCTCTCCAGGCATCATGATCACTTGTTCAAGGAAAACACTTGAAATTCTTTTCTGACAACATAACTACAGTGGTTCATTTTCACCAACAAGGAAGCACAAGGTACAGAAGCCTGCAGGACGTCTCATCCTGAATATTCTGTTGGGCAGAAGACAACCTTCTTTCCCTATCAGCCTTTCATCTAAAGGGCCCAACGAATGTGCAAGTAGACTATCTCAGAAGACAGGACCTGCTTCCAGGTGAATGGTGTCTCAATCAGACGGTATTCCGGATGCTGACAAAAGCCTGGGGACATCAGGACGTAGATCTCTTTGCAAATCACCTCAATGCAAAGGCCACTCAATATTTCTCCCTTCAGAACAACCGGTGTCTAGCGGTTGATGCGCTGGCTCACCCTTGGGACTTCAGGCTAGCATACACCTTCCCCCTCGATACCTCCGTTAACACGTGTGATCCATAAGATCAGGACAGAAAGGGTGACCACAAAACTCATTGCTCCCTATTGGCCAAAACGAAGTTTGTTTGCAGTCCTCAACACCATGAAGGCAGCAGAACCACTGATACTACCATTGAATCACGACCTTCTACATGAGGGTCCAATCCTTCACCCGAACCTGAAACAGCTACATCTCTCCGTCTGGCTCTGAAGCCCAAATTCTGAGGATGAGAGAGAATTTCACATGTTAGACGTAAGACGAACCGTTTTGTTCTACCTCCAACAGACTCATTCATGGAGAGTGGATAACAATCTGTCCAATTTGGTGGTCATAACAAAGGAAAGAAAGCATCTAGAGGTACATTTGCTACATGGACCAAGCAAGCCATCTTGGAGGCTTACTCTTGCCAAGATATCTCTCCTCCTGTCAACTTGAAAGCTCATTCCACCCGAGCCGTGTCCGTCTCCTGGGCTGAAAAGGTGGACGCTTCCATCGAGCAGATCTGCAAAGCTGCCACCTGGTCTTCGGTTCATACTTTCACCAAGCACTGCAGTCTAGGCATCCTTAAACATACGGATCTGGCCTCTGGAAGGAAAGTCCTTCAAGCTGTGGTCCCTCCCTAAAAATGTTTTCTTTGGTATTACTCCTATGTGCTGTATTGGAGGATGGGAGGAGAAAATGGAATTATATAATGGTATAAAAGACCGGGAACAATCATGATACTGAGCTACATCAGTTTAAAGCATTTTAAAGATAGAGACCAGAGATGTTTTTTATGACCCAGATTAGAATACCTGAATGACCACACAAAAGTTTGCAGTACAAAAAAGTTTTAATTAAATTACTGGTGGTACAAAACAGGTAATAGTAAAAAGGTATTCATGGACAGTGTGGAAAAAGAGGGGGGAGGTGAGAGAGGAAGGCAGGAGAGACAGAGGACAAAGGTACCCTCACCCTGGAAGCTAATAAGATATGCCTGTGCACCTGAAAAAAGCCTAAATAAAGTAGTGCTGTAAAAAGATACAACTATTGTAGGAGACGATGCAGGCAATCCAAGGAAGCTTACCCATAGGGATGAATAAAGGGGTCCCGTGTCCTCCTGCCTTCAACTCGGAGGCCCCAAGTTGAAGGCAGGAGGACACGGGACCCCTTTATTCATCCCTATGGGTAAGCTTCCTTGGATTGCCTGCATCGTCTCCTACAATAGTTGTATCTTTATTTAGGCTTTTTTCAGGTGCACAGGCATATCTTATTAGCTTCCAGGGTGAGGGTACCTGTTTTGTACCACCAGTAATTTAATTAAAACTTTTTTGTACTGCAAACTTTTGTGTGGTCATTCAGGTATTCTAATCTGGGTCATAAAAAACATCTCTGGTCTCTATCTTTAAAATGAGAAAATGGAATTAGACTAACCGGTAATTCTCTTTTGGGGAATCCTCCACGACGGCACAAGTAATACCCTTCCTAATGTTGTACTGTTTTATATTATTATTATAATATTTTTTTTTTTTTTTGCATCCTTTCCTCCTTGTGTAAGTAAATCTTGGATATTAATTTCCGTTGGTCCTTGGAAAACACTGGTGATAGGAGGTGGGGGGGGGGGGCTATTTAACCTCTTTGTGCTTCCTGCCCCTATTCGAGCCGAGAGGCAACCTCCTATGTGCTGTTGTGGAGGATTCCCCGAGAGAGAATTACTGGTAAGTCTAATTCCGTTATTTATGAGGATCGGTAAATGGTGTAAAACTCTGCTGAATGTCACTTGCAAATAAGTGTGGCTTGGGTGTGACTAAAGTATGCCACGCCGCGCAATGCACACCACTTCTTTTGTCCCTCTTTCTCGTCTTCAAAAGTTGGGAGGAAGCTTATATTAATAGTTTTTGGGGTGAAGCAAACTAAGAACAGCAGTTGTTTGTTTATTTTCTGCTTCCATTGCTTTCTTTCATTTTTCATTGTTCATAATAAACATTGTGTTTCATTCGGGGATCGTTGCGACACACAGCGCCAGATTCGCACTTTATTATGCAACTTTTTTCACAGTTCCAGAATATTATGTGTTCCAGCGTGATTTTGCCGTCGGTGTAGTCGTAGGTCAGGCTATCATTTGTGTGACAAGTCAAATCTTCATGAAACTGTTTTAGGGGAAATATAAATGTTTAAAGGGAACCAGTCAGGTAAAATACATTATTGACCAGCAGGTGTGTGGTTAATAGTGTTAGGAAGGTGACTGGCGCCGGCACTTATAGCCCCGCTGCTGGGAGGAAATTAGCTTTTCTCCCCCTGGCAGTGTTCAGCTTTCAGTTATGGAGGTCAAAATGGAGGGTCCAGTGTGTCTGGGTCCGGACCCGAACCTTCTCTCACAAGGTCCCCTCTTTCATCCGGATCCACAGAAACTCAAATTAGCTGCCTGGCTTCTGAAGCCCAGGTGCTGAAGGCTCACGGTATTTCGGATCGGGTTATTGCTACCTTGCAAGATTACCGTAAACCCGTTACCAACTCCATCTACAATAAAATTTTGAAGAAATTCTCCTCTTGGTGCGGTCCCACCTTGCCTGATCCTTCTCTCCAAATGTTTCCCAAATATTGGATTTCTTGCAGCAGGGACTGGATTTGGGTCTTAAGCCTAGCACACTCAAGGTGCTGGTGGCGGCCTTGAGTTCAGTATTTGATGTGAAACTGGCTGACCATCGTTGGATCAAGTGGTTCATGGTTGCGGCTACGAGAAGGTGTTCCGGCCAGCAGATTCTCACTCCCTCATGGGATCTGAATGTGGTTCTTACAGGTCTCTCCCGTTCTCCTTATGAGGCCCTGGTTTCCTGTACAGTGAGGTCTCTATCTCACAAACTCACCTTCCTGATGGCGATTACGTCTGCAAGGAGAATTGGTGAACTTCAGGCTTTGTCCATCAGAGAACCATATTTGACTGTTCGTGATGACAGCGTCGTCTTCCAGCTGGATCTGTCTTTCATGCCGAAAGATGTCTCTGAGTTCCATCGCTCTCAGACTATTGTTCTTCCTTCCTTCTTTCAAAATCCTACGTCCCCAAAGGAAGGAGTTTCATTCTCTGAACGTCCATAGACTGGTGTTACACTGCCTGGATTTCATGGCGCCGTGGCGTATTGACCATAACTTGTTTATTCAGCCCTTTGGTCGCAACAAGGGCTGGAAGGTAGCTAAAAGCACGATTGCTAATTGGGTTAAAAAAGCCATTACAGGGGCCTATCTCGGTCAAGGCCTCTCGCCCCCTTCGGGATTAACGGCCCATTCTACCAGGTCCACTTCAGTCTCGTGGGCTGAGCATGCGGGGGCTTCACCTGAGCAGATCTGCAAGGCAGCTATGTGGTCTACTCTGCATACCTTCACGAAACATCGCTTGGATGTTCTGGCTAACAGGGACTTGGCCTTTGGCAGAAAAGTCCTGCAAGCTGTTGTCCCTCTCTAGGTAAGGATTCTTGGGCATTCCTCCTATGTTGTCATGGAAGGTGACTAGAGAAAAAAATAATTATTCTTACCGTTAATTCGGTTTCTAGGAAACCTTCCACGACAGCACTTATTTCCCTCCCTATATTCCTTGTTGTTCCTGGAATGTGTGCTGGTTTCTTATGTGATATGGGTTCTTTGTAAGTCTCTGGCGAGTGGGAGGTGGGAGGGTCCTTTTAACTTCTCTTGTGCTTCTTGTCCCTATTAGGGCGTGGCGAGGCAGTCTTCTATGCTGTCGTGGAAGGTTTCCTAGAAACCGAATTAACGGTAAGAATAATTCTTTTTTTCTTCACCATGGTGAATATGGTAGTTGGTCAACGCTTATAATTGCTGCATATCCATTAAATGTATTTTTCTTTTTTAATCAAGATTTGATAAAGAAAATCTTGAAAGATCTAACTTGTTCAGTATCGTTACTAATTGCTTTTTGATTCATGAAAGCAGTAGGGATGACTGCGTTACGATATTAATAAAACAAGCTGAGTGGACATTTAGTTTATTAATGTCAAGTCTACTTAATTTTGTCCAAAAGTGTCAGCTCATTTTAATAGGTCTTAAGTGACAAAACATGCCCTCCTGGGCTTACAAAAAAAGGGCACCAGCATGCAAGATGGGATGGAGAAAGAATATCAATTATAACCTGTTTAGCTCCACTTTGTGTCTTTTGGGGATTCCCAAGGCCCATGTCACATGCTGTAGGATTTGGAGTAGGAGCATGTGGAAGTGGAAAAGGACATGGACTTGGTGTAGGCAAGGGACAAGGCAGGCTGTAAGAGGAAAAATGATGATGCAGGATTTTTTTCCAGCTTCCAAACGGGAGTCCAAATTAGCTTACTACCAGGGTAAGATCTGTTACCTGCTTTTTTAAGCTTTTGGCGAGCAAATGCCAGCCCCACTCACACAATTAACCAGTAGACTTCGCTTTGATCTATCCAAGTTGAGTCATAGCTTGACTGTTTGCCCCAATCCCATGAATTTTTGAGTCAACAAATTGGACCAGTGGCAACAACTAGTCAAGCTTGCTGAGTACTGTAGTGTGTAGCGTACAGTGTCATGTCAGAGAGGGTATTCAGTGCAACTGGTAGCTTATCACTCCAAAGTGGACCAGGTTATCTGCTACAAGTGTGGAAACCTTAACATTTGTCAAAATGAATCAGGCATGCATCAGTAATCAATGATTAAACCCGCCATACTATCTGTCTGCCTTTCTGTCCGTTGATTGTTGTCTACACTGTTTTGCCGCTGATAATGCTCATGAACCATATTCTGTCAGGCATTACTCCTTGTTAATCATGTCATTTGCACTATAGTACAGGTGCTGTCCTAAGCTGTCAAGTATCTCTTTGCCTGTCTTAAGTTGGTGTGTGTAAAGTGGCCTTATCTGTCCAACTTCTGAACAACTTACTGGTTGCAGTGAAATCATGGACACATTGCTCCATTTTGTGGCTATGTACAAATGGAACTATATGTCCATGATTTCACTGTTCTTCAGAAGTTGGACAGATAAAGGCCACTTTACACACACCAACTTAACTCTTTAGTGTGGTGCTTTTGTCGCAGCCACTACACAGCCACACCAGCAACACACCTTCTTGCTTCTCATTGTGTTTTATAGTGGTAGGCAAACATACTTTCATGTTTTTGTACCCTAAAGAAACAGCTTTGAAAATAGGGCTAATTTTTGAAATTGCTTTGGGATAACAAGCCAGAACGTTTTCATATTCAAAACAGAACAAGTTTTGTCTCCTGAAAGAAGGGGATAATTTCTGGACAACTTGATAAACAGCATTTGAAACTGCCTACTCATTTTGTGATAAAAAAACAGTTGCAGACCCCCAAAATAGATAATTACTACTCTCACCTAGTGAAATAAATTAAGTTTTCACATTCAAAACAACAGACTACACCTGCTTTGTCTCCCAAATTAAAGGGATAATTTTTTGATGGCCTATGAAAAATAATTCCTTATTCATTTAAAAATGTACAAGGCTCTTTATACTCCCCACACACGGGTTAGGGCTGTACCCAACCATGTGAAAATGCCACAACTTCTTCTGTTTGTACCTGTCTAGGAACAACAGCAATGCAGGCATATATCCCCACCAAAAGGGAAATAGTTTCTAGACACACAATTTAGGTGGCCTAAAACAGCTGTTACGAAAATGTGTTCCTATATACGGTGTTGATTACCTCTGGTTACTATATGTTTTTTCCCTAGCCAGATAGGCTGAAGTCATTTAGACACTACAAAGGCTGTGTTTGCATTGTAGAGCTAAAAATGTGTTTAATTGACTCCTAGTGAAACTCAGTGATCTACATGTATTTTCTAGGCAATTACAGGTTTTTAACTATGTGACTCATGGAAATGTATTTGCCGACTGTCAAAATTATTTGGGAAATTTTGTGAAACTGGCAAATTTTGGTGATATGTCAAGATTTGTCAACTGTATTTTTCCACTTGCGCTATATTCTGATTTTCACTGCTTATTCAGTAAGATAGGTCTTTACGCTCCTAAAGATTTTTGGGTTAATGATTTATGTACTTGTTCCTGTGAATTACCTTTTTTTTTTTTTTTTGTTTATTTGAACTTGTGTCTGATGATTATTGCACGTAACACTTTGTGTTTTGTTAGATGTTTAACTTTATATTGTGTACCTGGCAAAATTTAGGGCTGATTTTATGCATTTATGTGAGCCCTTATGATGGGAATGCACTATGAGTTGCTCACGTTATTTCATGATTTACAAGCTTCTTTCTCTAAATGTTTTTAACTTTGCATTGTTTCCTTAAATTCTAATAAGGTAAATTATTTAATCATTTTTGATTGTGGCTGAAGAATTTAACCCCTCAAGGACCAATGACAGCTATACCCGTCATGGCTTTGAACTGTCACTGTGCACAAACACTCTCTTTGGTCAAAGAAATGCAGAGAATATCACCCTAAATTTACCACTAACATAAAGTCCAATATGTCATGGAAAAACAGTCTTGGAATCACTAGGATGTTGATGCATTCCAGAGTTATCTCGTAAAGTGACACTGGTCAGAATTGCAAAATGGGGCTTCGATCCTTAAAGGGTTAAACCATGTTCAGATGGTGTTATCCTCATGTCAGTGGTTCCATTGTGTCTTATGTCTAAAGCCCTGGGAAATGCATAACCTCCGAACCATCCCAGATTCAGCAGGACTGTCCCGGCATGTCAGGGCTTTGTCCCAACTTCTTCTCAATTCTCCTTGCCGGCTCTATAGCTCCTCCTTGAGGTGGAGGGTTGGTACCTCTCTACATCAACATAAATTGTCTGGTCTCAGCGAAACTCAAATGGACCCAATGGGTGGAAACACACTGGCGTGAAAAAAACGGTCCTTTCTCATCTAGGAGAGTCGGACGAGTGACATCTGTTTTTTGCTCTGTTTTGCATCCAACTGCTATGCGAGTGTCCGACATTTCTCTCAGATCACATCAGAGTGACATCCGTGTGCAATGCGTTTTTTTTCTCAGCAGCTATTACTGTATAACCATTTACAGTGTCCTCAGCTGCAGAATGATAATGGATCAGTGAAAAAAACAGATGCCTCTCGGATGGTCCGTGTGCGGTCCGTGACTTTGTCGGACCCATCAACTTGAATTGGCGAGTCTCGCATGAGAATCGCATACTGTCACAGCATGTGGCATCTTTTTTCTCATCCAGAATCTGAATGAGAAAAGAACGTCCGACACTCGCCAATGTGCTCTCAGA
This sequence comes from Allobates femoralis, assembly GCA_033576535.1. Classification (NCBI taxonomy): domain Eukaryota; kingdom Metazoa; phylum Chordata; class Amphibia; order Anura; family Aromobatidae; genus Allobates; species Allobates femoralis. The sequence goes on from JARQOC010000005.1 coordinate 86,988,925, forward strand.
CATTGATTAACATTGGTCCGAGTGCAATGCGATAAAAGCACGCTTTGCACTCGTCCGAGTTTCACACCAGTGTGCCCGTACCCTAAAGAAAATGCATGTAAAAAAACTGCAGTTATTTTTTAAGTGCAAAATCAAAGCTTTTCTTTATTATAAAAATCACCTTTAAAACGCAGCTTCAAATTTGCACCAACATTGCATCAAATAAGGAGGAAAAGGCATAAAAAAAATCAGCAAAAATGCAATAACCAGAGAAAATTGTTTTAATGTAGTTTGATGCAGACATCTGCAGAAAGCAAAGATCACAGTATTTATGCAATATGTGACACACAAAAGTCATATTATATAGTGAAGCTACATAAAGATGATAAAAGTTCTGGCTGCTACAACTATAAATGAACAAAAAGTAAATCCATAGGTCCCAACTAGAGATGAGCATGATGAACAGATGACGTGGCATCAGCCCTGGTCAATCAAAAGTCTGCTGGCGCCTGAAGGTAAGAGATTCGTGCCGTCAAGTCCAGCCGCTGGATACCACTGACCTGGACTCTGGATGCCAGTCCCGTGAATTGATCCATTCATGTATATCCCTTACCATCCTGGATACAGCAGAACAGTTACAGATTTGGGTCTATGCTTTGTAGTCTCGGGCATCTGCTGAATGTACCTCACTGTCACCCCCTCTGACATCTCCTCATGCCAGGATAGAAAGAAATGTCAAATGGATGTGGCTAGGGTCATGGTAAAAGTTTGCTGCTCTATGTGCCACATAATTTGTCCCTATTTCTATTTTTCAAAAGTTGGGAGGTATGTAAAGGGGGGATTCAGGTAAATGTGCTGAATGGGCCATTGACTGTAATTAGGCAGACGGAGTCACTGTATGCTTCAACTAGGTGGATACAGGTATAAATGATGTCTAACAAAACACACAGTGACTTGATCTGCATCATTACATTGAATTGCCCCAACAGTACATAACTCACAATCCCATCCCCCAGTGCTTCAGACTTAAAGTGGTTTACTCACTCACCGTGTCACTCTAGCTGACTTGAGGTGAACCTGACTGTGACATCATCCTGTTCACAGTGGTATCTGAAAATAAGTCAGTTTATGGTCCTGCCGTGATAGAATGTCACAGAGGATAATGGATGGTTTCTGTTAGAGTAATAAAGATGGAACCGAGGATTGTGATTGTATTCTTTTTCCAAATAAATTATTTTTTATGGTGTGGTGTCTTATTTGCTTAGAAGTTCCTAATGGCCAGGTCTAACATTTGGCCAACATTATGAACCTTGGGCTTAGTGCCAGCTGGCAATACATAGCTGGCATGAACCCATTTATTACCCAATTTGCCACCAGCATCGGGCAACTGGAAGAGTCGTGTACAATGCCAGAATATGGTGCTTCAATGAATGCACCATTTTCTGGGGCAACTGTGGGCTGCAATTAATAGTGGTGGGCGCCCAGAATGCTTGGGACTCCTCATGCTGCTCCCAGCTGCCTAGTTGTACCTCGCTAGCAACCAAAAATACAGCAAAGTCCCATGTCATTTAAAAAAACAAAAAAAACAAAATAAGAAAAAGGACTCCCCTGTATTATTTATAACCAGCCAGGCAGAATTTTGCAGCTGGGAGTTGGTGGTGGCACATATCTGACCAACAATACAGCAGAGTCCCATATCCTCAGCAGAAAATAAGCAGAAAATACACACTGTGTGAACATTGCTGCGTATTTAGGAGCTAACATTGAGGTATTTGTGTGGGAATTACTGCATATTTCCAGTGCAGTGCTAGAGTGGAGTGTTGGCCTATTTTCTTTATCTGAAAAAAGGTAAAAAGGATATTAGAAGCATGAAATAATTTCCCATTCATCTGGAAACTACACTGAGCACAGAGTGATGTAGTAAATTTCGCACAATAAAGCCTAAAAATATATCAATTACACATAAGAAAATGCATATTCATGGCCATATCATTATGAATAGAAGTTGTAAATCACAAGCCCTGATATGTCCTTGTTTAATGTATGAGAGCCAGAATAATGCACAAATGTGAACAATTACCGTACTACTACAATTTTTGAGTCCGCTGTGGAACACGTTTCATAATTTATGAATGGCAATTATTTATTTGCCAGAAATTTAAAGAAATTAAACATCCCAGTGGAAAGTGAGAGTAATCTCCATGTTTCATAATACAGTAGGTTGATTAATGAGTGTTTTGTGATTAATTAATCAGAACAGATGTAAATACCCTGGGACAATATTAATCATTGGATTGCACTGCATTCATCTTCTACAGGCAAGTACAGAACAACGCTGCTCATCTCACTATTCATTGTGTTAATATATGAGGCAGTGATGCCGAGTGGTTGATTCTTTTCTTTTTAGGCATGTTCCAGTTTCTACAAATAAGGGCCTTTTCACATCAGCGTTTTTTGAAATTTGCGGCAGATGCGGTGAAAAAACCGCATCTGCCGCAATTACCGCATACCGGCTGCACTTGCGGTGCGGTTGCGGTAAACGCCATGCAAAGTATAGGCGTACTTGCGGCAGATGCGGCAAGTGCGGTTTTGCACTTGCGGCAGGTGCGGCAGCGAAAAAAAACGCGGTCAGCCGCGGTTTTTTCGCTGCCGCACCTGCCGCAAGTGCAAAACCGCACTTGGCGCACCTGCCGCAAGTACGCCTATACTTTGCATGGCGTTTACCGCAACCGCACCGCAAGTGCAGCCGGTATGCGGTAATTGCGGCAGATGCGGTTTTTTCACCGCATCTGCCGCAAATTTCAAAAAACGCTGATGTGAAAGGGCCCTAAGGCTGCTTTCACATCAGCGTTTTGCGCTGATCGCGGCAGTTGCTGTGAAAAAAAACCGCAACCGCCGCGATTACCGCATAACGGCCGCACTTGCGGTTTACGTGCGGCATACCGCGTTTTTTTTTGCTGCTGCAAGTGCCGAAACCGCACTTGCCGCACCTGCCGCAAGCCCGCATAGACAATTTATGGGGCTTGCCGCAAGTAAACCGCAAGTGCGGCCGTTATGCGGTAATCGTGGCAGTTGCGTTTTTTTCACCGCAACTGCTGCGATCAGCGAAAACCGCTGATGTGAAAGGGGCCTAAAGGTGTTTTTTTTATCATATAGCAATTTCATATATCCAGTGTCATTGAGGTTTCCACTGATGAAGTATGGCCCCACTATCTATGTACCTCATATACCACACCATACCATCAATTTTTGTGTTCCAACAGTCTTGGAGGGATCTATCCACTGTGGGTTAGTGTCAGACTAATAGTGCTGGTTTTGTTTGTTAACTTCAACATTCACAAAAATGTTTGCCTCATCCCTCATCTGAAGGCAATTGTCTTTGCTGTGAAGATATGAGATGTGCAGCATCTGAAACAATGGATACTGGAAGCCTGTGCTAGCATTTCTTTTGTTGCTATCAGTGTGCAAGAGTGGGAGAAGAGGGTTGCATTGACAATCCAACTCAATGGGCAGCACTTTGAACACATTTTATAAGTGGTCATACATATTTGTAAATAACTCATGAAAGAATAAACTTATGTTAAAACGAAGCACACCATTGTTTTTCTTATGAAAGTCTCAATAAGTTGGATGTGTCACATGACCCTCTCCCATTGATAAAAATAAAGTTGGATCCAAAATGGCCGACTTCAAAATGGTCACCACCCATCTGGAACAGTTTTTCCCCTCCCATATACTAATGTGCAACAAACAAGAAGTTGATATCACCAACCATTCCCATTTTATTTAGGTGCATCCATATAAGTGGCCCACCCTGTATTTCAAATAAAGGATCTTTCTGCTTGTGTGTTTTGACCTATTTCCTTATGGGTTGGTTATGTATGGGTCTCATAGTGGCCTGAACATTTCCAATCCAGGGCTTGAAAACAGCTGTCAAGTCTCAGCTGTCATTAACCCTTACTATTACCCCGATTGCCACTGCACCAGGACATCAGGAAGATGCAGGTAAAGCACCCAGAATTAGTGCTTCTAATAAATGCTACATCAATGAATTATGCTTCTAATGAATACCATCTCCCAACCGTGTGCATTATTTTGGCTGGTATGAAAATTGGTGGGGAGGGGGCAGACTGATGACAATGTTTTCAATTATTTATTTATTTTTACATTGCTCTTTGAGACCCAGTCAGCTACTGTTTATGGCAATCAATCACAGTCGCTGGCAGAGAGGGTGGGCAGGGCAAAGTCTTTTGACTTTTACTAATCATGGGGGGGAAGCAGTGAATATCCATGAGATTAATGAGCGGGCCTGGAAGCAGGGTAACAGCGGCACTGAAGCTTGGGAAGTAATAGTCTAGTAAGCTAATGACTGTGGGAAAACAGCAGGGCTCCACTGTAAAATGATTTGCGCTGTGTTTGGCAGCTTTTGGGCCCCCTGAAGGTGCTTTGTAGGTCTTTGATTATGCCTGATACTTGAATTCAGTGTGATTTTGGAGGTTTGTCAAACTGTTTGCTGAACACCTGGAAATTTGGTGAGCCAAAGCTGACCACTAAAATGTTCGCTCATCTTAATGAAGTTTGCATGCATTCTCTTCTACTTAATCAGTTGTCCTATACTTATAATGCCCATTACAAATACCGTATATACTCGTGTATAAGCCGACTTTTTCAGCCCAAAAATTGGGCTGAAAAGTCCCCCCTCGGCTTATACACGAGTATATAGTGTGTGCTGAGTGTGACGGGGACTGGGGCTCTGGCTGGGGCAGGAGGAGGCAGGAGGGGGCTGCAGTGACACCGCGCGGTCACGTGGGCCCGCCTCATTAATATGCACGCATCCCCCTGTCCATCCCCGGCAAGGGGATGCAGTGCATATTGCCCCACACAGCCCCTGGCGGCCCCCGGCAGTGGTATACAGCCCCCCCGCCTAGTACCGGGCCCCCATGCTGCGGCACAGCATACAGTAGCTCATACATTACCATCTCCTGCAGCGCGCGGCTCCTCCATATCCCAGCCGGCATCTTCCTGTAGTGTCATGTGATTGGCGCGTCCGCTCGTCACATGACACTACAGCAACAAGCCGGGCTGGAGATGGAGGAAGCGCGCGCTGCAGGAGATGGTAATGTATGAGCTACTGTATGCTGTGCCGCAGCATGGGGGCCCGGTACTAGGCGGGGGGGCTGTATACCACTGCCGGGGGCCGTCGGGAACCCTGTATACCCCTGTGCTGGGGGCTGCTGTGTACCCCTGTGCTGGGGGCTGCTGTGTACCCCTGTGCTGGGGGCTGCTGTGTACCCCTGTGCTGGGGGCTGCTGTGTACCCCTGTGCTGGGGGCTGCTGTGTACCCCTGTGCTGGGGGCTGCTGTGTACCCCTGTGCTGGGGGCTGCTGTATACCCCTGTGCTGGGGGCTGCTGTGTACCCCTGTGCTGGGGGCTGCTGTGTACCCCTGTGCTGGGGGCTGCTGTGTACCCCTGTGCTGGGGCTGCTGTGTACCCCTGTGCTGGGGGCTGCTGTGTACCCCTGTGCTGGGGGCTGCTGTATACCCCTGTGCTGGGGGCTGCTGTATACCCCTGTGCTGGGGGCTGCTGTATACCCCTGTGCTGGGGGCTGCTGTATACCACAATTCTGGGGCTGTATACCACACTGCTGGGGGTTGTATACCTGTGCTGGGGTCCACCCTCGGCTTATACGCGAGTCAATAGGTTTTCCCAGGTTTTGGGGGCTAAAGTAGGGGGGTCGGCTTATACACGGGTCGGCTTATACACGAGTATATACGGTACCTATCTTTAAAGGGAACCTGTCGGGTCGCCCTACCCCTCTCTCCTATCACTACCTATCCCTGCATCTTGGTAGCTGTTCCCTAACCATCCCTGTCTGACCTGAAGGGGCCCTATAATGATTATGAAAAATGACTGTGAACTTACATATGGTCTCCATCTAAGAGACTGGATAGGCAGGCTCCAGGCTCCATTCTCCCCTCCTCGCTGTGTCCTAGCACGCCCCACTGGGCGTCCTCGCTCCTGATGCTTTGCCGCCTCCTTTTTGTATTTCCTGTCCTCTCTGCTGCAGTAATGACTCACCGTAGCCGGGGTGTACACGTCTCGGACTGTCGCTGCTCCCTTTCACGGTTCCGCGCCCGAGGCTGTGTAGGCCCGGTGGTCCAGATCAATAAGGTTGGCTGAACAGATAAGGGGTTAATTCTTGTCGTGATGCCACATGCGGGAGTTACGGTGATTTCACCGGCGCTGCTTGGGCCTCCGGGGGATGGAACGCAGCAAGATGGGACGCTCCCCACAGGACGAGTGGGAGTCCCCGGAGCCAGAAGCTGCACAAGATGTTGTGAGGCAGCTTAGTTACTTTTAGTATGCGAAGTTAAGTAGTTCTGAAGAAACACGGACACCAATAATCTCTGTAACGGGTCTTTTACTGTAACCAGCAGGTGATACATGGCATACAGGTAACGGACTGGGTGGACTTAGCAATGACCAGTGTTGTCTCAGAGCTCCGCGGTGTTCCTCCATTCTAAGCTTGTTCTAGGTGAGTTGCCGATGTCGTCTTCGTGTGCCAAGTTCTGGTACAAGGGGCTACTTCAATTTCCCTGCCGGTGTATATGTTCCGGTGTGAGGGGAGCCTGGGTCCTTTTAGTGGGTACTCCTCTGGAAGACGGCTCCCTGTGCGGCGGCGGTGGGGTACTCCTGTAGAGCGGTCCCTCCACTCCTGGTTTGTTAATCAGTGCTGAACAACTTGCTTGCTTCGGAACCAGTGATCCGGTTGTAGATGGGCACGGGTGGCTTTTGACCCGTTAGATGTTCGCCCAGGGTCCGGTTGTTGAGGCACCGGGTAATGGCGCCAACCGGTAGGTGGTCTAGGGCGGCTGCACGGGACTGTGCAGAGCCCCCTCTCCTACGTTCCTCCCGACCACTTCCTTCTCCTTCCTCCTTCTCCTACATTCTCCTTCAACACACTACTCCTACACTCCGCCCCCCAGGACCTTATTGGCCCTCTATACTGATGTGCATGTAGGGTATGAGGCTCTGAGTTTTAACCATGTCATTGCTTAGTCAGAGAATATTGCATCTGCAGTCTGGGATGCAGTATCCTCCTGTGATGCACTCATTGCGGGGCGCCACAGTAATGCCCGGCCGAAACATCATATCTGGCCCAATGCATTGTGGGCCTAATCACGTGATCGGCCCGATGCATTGTGGGCCTAATCACGTGATTGGCCCGGCTCCGGTACATGTGCAATGCGCATATCAAAGCTCGGTTGATCACGTGATTAGGCCCACAATGCATCAGGCTGATCATGTGATTAGGCCCACAATCTACCGGGTCGGATAGGTTGTTTCGGCCGGGCATTACAGCAGCAGAGAGGGTGGGAAATATAAAAAGGAGGCGGCAAACACCAGGAGTGAGGATGCCCAGCGAGGCATGCTAGGACACAGCGAGGAGGGGAGAATGGAGCCTGGAGCCCTGCCTATCCAGTCTCCTAGATGGAGACCATATGTACTGCAAGTTCAAAGTCATCTTTCATAATCGTTATATGGCCCCTTTAGGTCAGACAGGCATGGTTAGGAAACAGCTAACAAGGTGCAAGGACAGGTAGTGATAGAAGAGAGGAGTAAAGCGACCTGACTGGTTCCCTTTAAGCCCTAACCAATTTTGTAATAAGCTTTAGTATAAAGTTTCCTCTACTTTTCCCTATTCTGTAATTCTCTATATGCATTTTTTTCTCTACTTCTTATGATGTTAAGTTTGAGTGGAATCTCAAATGGGATGTCTCAGGAAGATGGCCATGCAGTCACTTTCCATCATCCCTCCTGAAACACGACATCATGAGCAGGTGTCACTGCGGTCACTTACCAGATCTTCTATCAATGCAGTTCACTGATGATGTCCTGTTTCAGGGTAGGTGATAGAGAAGTGAGTGAACCTTTAGTAGCCGCACACGTATTCTGTCCTAACCAGCCACATCTTTGATCTTCAATGCCACACTCCCTGTTTCTGACACCACTGCCTCTTTACTTAAAATGAGACATCATCAGAGTGCGGTGATAGTGTAATGGATGCCCTCCACACCTTTCGGGTGGGCTGTCCTCTTAAGTGTCTGCCGCCAAATTGGATGCTTTGCCTGAGTGTGTGCATGCCACCGTAAGAACCACTCTGACACACAAGTCAATGTAGAGCTTAATGACAAATACCTTTATTTTAGGAACGGTTAGCGGTTTTATTACTTATCATTAAAGGGGCATTCCTTAGGGGTGTTTCTAGGTAATTGCTTCATATTATGCTGAATCTACATTTTATTCTGAAAAACATTCAATTATATTCTGTGTGTTAGTTAGTTTAATCTAGCCTTGGATTTGTACAGTACATTCAGAACATGCTGATAAGAACTTCTATACTGCTACCTCTAAGTCAAAACATTATATAAAATCTGAGCCAGAGGAATCCCGAAGGTGGGAGGGAAGAAGGAGAGAGGGCTAAGTAGAGACGAGAGCAAGGCCTTTTTCCTACACACAGGCCTCTAGCCTGTACACTGAAAGATTTCTGAATGACTTCTATAAACTAATATAAATTATTAACTATTTATTGCCATAGCATTCCCCCTTTGGAGACATTCAAAATCTTACCCTAAATCTTTGCCCTAGGCGGCGGAGGGGGAAAAGGTAGAGGAGAGGGAGGAGTCTTCACCAACATTGAGACAAACCGTGACGTCGAGATGCCTTTGTAGTTGGTCTTGCCGCACCCTAAACTGTCCCTACTCTACTATCTAAGATGGGTCTCAAGTTCTCATATCTCTCCAAGGGATCTTTCGGCAATGGTAATGGCATCATTCTCAGGCGTATATTTCTCCTTCATCATCGTGGCCTCTGAGATCTGCATAATTGTGGTCACTGTCTCCTACATAGCGTGAGACATCATCTTCTTGATGCAAGGTATTAAACAGCATGAAATTAGAGCCACAACGAATAGAACACATAGAATTATTATACCTAGTTTGATAAGTGCTCTCTGCCATCCATCCCACCACCCAAACCAAATGTCCCATGGATCCTTAACACCAGAATTATGGGCTAATTCTTCTGACAGGTCTGTGAGTCCTTTTAGGGCTTTGGCTATGCTCCCATCTACCCTTGGTCAGGATCATGTGGTCTGGCAGGCTTCTACCCCATTTATCTTTGTATTCTTCTACCTGGACTGGTCTATATCCCCCATATTACCCATACTGTTGCAGATTCGTGTCGTGTGCATCTGTTTACTATGGTGCCGAAGTTCATAATAATAATAATTTTATTTATATAGCGCAACATATCCGCAGCGCTTCACATCACAATACAAAGTTCACATTTAACAATCATAAGAAACATTAGAAAATACAATACAATGCCAAAACATACAATACAAAGCATAACATAATACAATAATGAAGCAAAAATGGCAACCCTGCTCAAAGAGCTTAAATCTAACAATGAGGTGGGGTGACAAGGTACAGTGCTCATTTGCAATGATAGTATAGTCAACTTGAGAGATGGAACTATAGGAGCAAATAAGTGGCCATAACCCGTTATATGTGATCCACTTGAGGCGAGCGTAGGAGTTGAACTGATATAACTATATGTGACCCTTGTACTGTGGTACTAACATGACCTCCCTATGATCTCCATATCTCTCCTACATGACCTTCCACCATCTTGTGACCTGCTCCCCTCTGCTTTATACTGAGTATGTATATCAGGATTAAGGAGCAAAACAACCATTTTTGGCTTCTGGATTTGGTGCCTTCTTGCAGTGGGATGTGGATCCATGTAGGCCTTCCTTCAACCTTCACAGCCGTAGAGGTGACCAGCAGGACTTGAAAGGGCCATCAATCTGGGCTCAAGAGCACGTCTACTGAATCTTTTGATGAGAACCCAATCTCCTGGCTGAATCTGATGGGTTCCTTCCAGGTTTTGAGGATCTGGGAGAGAGAGAAAAGACCGAGAATGTATTTTAGTCAATTGCTTTGTTAATTCGGTAGTTCCTGGCTGCTCTGATGTTCTTGGATTTGGCTCCCATTGGCTTCACTGTCCTATCAGAATCTGAGTCTTGTCACATCACTTGGGAAACACTTTGTAAGTACAGTACTGTATGAGAGCTGAAGGGGAGCTCATCTTACGAGCTTTATAATCAAACATAAGCTATCTCGGGAATCTAATTACTTGACAATTTTCACCATATCTCATAAATTGTGTAGCACTTCATAACAGTATCACATGACTAGTAATGCATGCTAAAAAGAAAATCAAAAAAATTTATACATTTTATAACTGTAAATAAGAAAAGCCTATCCTGGAATCTATTCCTACAACATTCAGCCATACTCATAAAAAGTTTGTGTATCATTTTTATAACTTCAATGACATAGGTAATGCTTGCAACACAAAAAAATCAAATCACAAATTTACTTATAACCTTAAGAAAAATAAGTCACCCCCCTTGAGCATCTTATCATCTAATATTACGTATACACACCATCTTTTAAGAAAAAAAAAATATAAAAAGGATATGGTATCAATTCTTGTATTACCTATAAATGAAAACCAATCATCCCTAAGAGAAGAGATATACAATATATATATAGAAAGCATTACATTCTTTGGGTTCTTGAAAACCAAATCACCAATTCTAAATCATACACTTATGGTTCATGTCAAATAACTTCTATATAAGGATCTATATACAATCAAAAATCATTTTCTATTGATTAAAATATCAAAATAAATTGCCACCCAAGATAGCTCATAGAAACAAAGACATAAGATTTACACAATTATAAATGATATACCCACTCCTAATAGTACCCTAGTAATGTCCTTAAAGCTGGAAACCTACCTAACCAGCGGAGGTCGGCACCCTCTTGAAACGCCTGTGGTGCCCCCGCTCCACGTCGACTCGCCCTATTTGTCCCTAACCTATCCCTGATCTTATATACATTTTCAGTTTGTAAAGTGTTGTTTAGTCCATTACCTTCCCTAAACATATACAGCAATTGCTCAGTCAACATATATATAAGGGTCACTAGATACACTGTCAATAGTCCGTAATAGAGGCAGATTATGGCTAGTCTGTCTCAGCACAAATAAAAACAATATATATATATATATTAACAAGGTAGAATCAAACAGACATAATATTAAACAATATAATTACTGTATACTTATCATCAGTGGTCTCCTGCTTTCCTGAAAAACAGGTCAAAAAGGTAACTGGATATCTGGGAAAACTTCCAATTATTTATTATACAACTACCATATTATTATTTCTATATATAGATATACTCATTTATCTACTTACTCTGCTTCAGAACATTTTAACCAATATATTAGCCATCTTATGGTATTTTATATAGGAGAGAGAGATCCACACCTACTAGGACATGTTTATATCTTTTCTTCTTCCTTGTCCGCACCCTATTTGCAATTCTTAAAGCTTGTGGAGCGGCTGCTGCTTTAAACTCTTACCTTTCTGAGTTGTGTTGTGCGTAAGAATAATGCAGGATTGTTCACAACGACTTACCTGTAACCAGGAGCGAACCAGGAAGTATTCATCTGACTACACTCGTGACCTGTTGTTGTGTATGTGGGGCCAAGCAAAGACTATTCTAACTTTTGTTGAAGAAGAGAGAGACGTCATGGCCTGCCCTTTTCCCATCTCACAGCACGACTCCCATTTTGTTCCCTTTAGTATTTATTTAGTTCTTCCGGGCAGTCTGATACCGAGGCGGTGCTTAGGCAGCCAGACGTAACAAGGCTGGGATGGATAACCTCCCGCCACTACCTAGACTAACTTTATTTTGACTTCAAATTGTACCTTGCCCTCTACCTCTAGGGGTCACCTGTAGTGATTGTCAGCGTGATTATACCATCCTAGACTGATAACATGGTGTCTACCTCACTGTGATCTACCAATTCTGCATTCAATATGCTTACGTTTTTGTAAGAATTGTACTTAGAAGATGCTCCACCTGATCACAAAAGTGCAAAAACTCAGAATCAATTGCTCTGATTACCTCATGCGAGGATCCTACCGGTGTCCAGTGTAAGATCATCTCTCCTATACTTACATCTGAAATAAAACACTCAAGAATTTGTATTAGTTTCAAAAATCGGAAAAATACTTATTCAACAAAATTCTTCTCTACTAATTATATTGATAATTCAGCACTGCAGAATATATTGGCGCTATATTTATAAACTATAACTGTTTGATGTTTAACCAAAAACCCATTTAAATTCTGTTATAAATGTCTCCATCCCCCCTTCGCATGAGGGAATCAGAAGATATCAGAGTAAATGTATATATAATATTACCCTTGTATAATCAAAACTGGATATATACACTGGTAGTTGAACTAATTGTGATGTAGTCTCATTATTAACAGGCCTTTTGGGTGGTGTAAGATGGCCGCCACAGGAAGTTCTGATGGGCAAAACTTCCTCTGAGTCTGACATTCCTAAGATGGGAGGGGGGGGACACTCTGGGCGGAGGTTTCTGTCCGAACTTAAAACAAGTCCATCCCCCACCCAGAGCCAGCACCATAACAGAAAACAACTTTAGAAAACAATGGGATTAGAATCTGAAGATTTAACACACATATACTAAGTATTATTATCTGTTCTCTATGCCTCTTCTAAAAACAATTGTTCATCGTACTAACACCATTTATTTATTTAAGTCAGTAAGAGTCTACCTCTGTAAAACCTCAGACAGAAATATACAAAAACTATCCCAAATAGTTATCATAGTGTCTAAAGAATATTAACACAACACAAACAAGAAGACAGTGTGTCAGTATGACTCAATAAAATAGAATAATCCCTGTATGAAAGTCATTAAAAATCTAATTCTGTAGAACCTCGAGCAGGAATGTACAAAAACTGTCCAAAAGAACTATTATTATTGTGTCCAATTAATAAGCAAATACCACAAGAAATGGGGGCCATGGTACAGACTCTTCCCTTCTATACACGCCCCATCCTTGAAATCTTAGGCACAAAAGCTCTTGAGAACACACTTCCTGACGGAGCAGACTCTACACCCTACCAAACCCTGTTACCCCCCCCTCCCCCCCTCCTACCCCTGTTTTATCCCTGCCTTACCTTTATCCTTTGAACCATGTTCTAGAATTGCACTATCTGTTTTATATTGCACAGTCCTGAAATTACTTCATGATCATTAACTGTCAGTTCTAAGCCTATATTGTTGTGGACGTAGTTTACCGTATATACTCGCGTATAAGCCGAGTTTTTCAGCCCAAAAATTGGGCTGAAAAGTTCCCCCCTCGGCTTATACGCGAGTCACTACACGGGCGCCCCCCCCCAGAGGTACACAGGCCCCCCATCAGTATCCAGGGCCCCCCCATGCTCCGGTAACCTGTAAAGGAAGATGATTATACTTATCACTGTCCCGCTGCCGTCCCCGCTCTGCATCGCGCTCCTCCATCTTCATTCAGCGTCTTCCGGCTTCCTGTGTTCGGCGCCGACAATGACGTCATTGTCGGCGCAGAACACAGGAAGCCAGAAGACGGAGAATGAAGATGGAGGAGCGCGATGCAGAGGGGGGACGGCAGCGGGACAGTGATAAGTATAATCATCTTCCTTTACAGGTTACCGGAGCATGGGGGGGCCCTGGATACTGATGGGGGGCCTGTATACCTTGGGCAGCTGCTGTATAACTGTGGGGCTGCTGCTGTATAACCCTGGGGCTGCTGCTGTATATAACCCTGGGGCTGCTGCTGTATAACATTGGGGCTGGTGGTGTATAATAGTGGGGCTGCTGCTGTATAACCCTGGGGCTGCTGCTGTATAACATTGGGGCTGGTGGTGTATAACAGTGGGGCTGCTGCTGTATAACCCTGGGGCTGCTGCTGTATAACATTGGGGCTGGTGGTGTATAACCCTGGGGCTGGTGGTGTATAACCCTGGGGCTGCTGCTGTATATACCCCTGGGGCTGCTGCTGTATATACCCCTGGGGCTGCTGCTGTATATACCCCTGGGGCTGCTGCTCCTGTATATAATCCTGGGGCTGCTGCTGTATATACCCCTGGGGCTGCTGCTTCTGTATATAACCCTGGGGCTGCTGCTGTATATACCGCTGGGAAGGCTGCTGTAACACTGCTGGGGCCTGTATATACTACTGGGGAGGCTGCTGTATACCACACTGCTGGGGGCTGTATACTACCACTGGGGAGGGCTTTATACCATCGGGGGGCCTGTATACCACACTGCTGGAGGCTGTATACCTGTGCTGGGGTCCACCCTCGGCTTATACACGAGTCAATAGGTTTTCCCAGATTTTGGGGGCAAAAGTAGGGGGTCGGCTTATACACGGGTCGGCTTATACACGAGTATATACGGTAAGTCCCGTTGGTTTGAACTATAATCCTCCACCTAATCTCTACTGATTAGTACTCATCTCAGACTATGTTCATTTTAGTGCATGTTTATCTTGTTTATTTTGTCATGTAAAATCAATAAAAACTTTTGAACAAGAACTATTATTGTGTCCAATAATAGGCAATATTACTAGCTTCCAACTAAATACACAGTAAACAATTATGATTCTTAATATGCACAGCCAAAAATGAAAAGAAATTCCTACCTTCCACTCAGGATCTTATGGAAAGTTGGGTGATTCTTAATCTAGCATGTAAAATGTGCCTACAGACCTCACTCCTACCCCTCCCAACACAAACAGAAGGGGGGGAAGAGAAAATATCTGCGCACAATTCTCACACATCCTGACCTTGGACGGAATGAATATTGGCAGAAACAGACACTATGAATATGCCAAGGGGAACATACACATTATAACGTAGCGTTATCCTAGGGAATCGCTTGGCAGCATGCATAACACACAAACCATACCCTAAACACCTGCTCACATCACGTATGATACAAAACATACAGTCAATACAGATAATCAACCCTGACATTACATCTCACATCTCAGCATTTTAGAGCTTACAGAAACCTCTTTAATATGACTTGTATACACAGGGGCCCCGATTACAGCTTCATTTAACACTATGTGCACCATAACCATATAGCATTACAGCACCCTCCTTCCCCTTTAACCTCTTCATAGCCTTCTAATTGTGCTTGTTTGCATTTTTAACATACTTTTCCCCTTCTCTTTCACAGACCATATTAATAGCCGTTTTTTGCTGCCGGAGGGAGACTGTGCTTTTTCTTGAAAAGACGCAACATCTTTAATCACTATTCACCGGTGTCTCTATCGGTGCAGCTGCTCACCAATCCTTCTCCCAGCAAATACGTATGCCACGGTACACCGGTCTTCCCTCCTTCTTGGAGAGGATATCCAATGCCTGTCCTTACCCACCTATACTGACAGCCTGCGTTCGGTACGCCTACCCTTATATCTTCATCCACTTATACTGGCAGCCAAAGTAATACGTACACCTGCTCTTAATTCTCCCCTTTTTCTGGTAGCCTGCGTACCTGTATTAAAGCTAATGCGTCCTAACAAATAATTGTAAAATAACACACAGTCTTCCCTCCCCTTCTTGCTACATACTTCTTCACTTTCCTCTCTTTACATACTTCTTCTCTTTCCTCTATGCCACAAGGTCTCTTGGGGGTAACTTGCTGAGGATTTGACTCGTTAACACCCATGTTATAGCTTAAACACAAGTCTCTGTACTTCTATCTTGGCTATGGCTGCCCACCCCTCAAGGTCACCACTGTCAGCAGGGTTGTATAAAGGGGAGTCAACTGGGATACCTTCAGGGAGCCGGGCATTAAAGTTTATTCTGAACACCCTAAACCTTGGGAGGGGAAAGAGAGGTGAAATTGGTCTGTAACCAAGTCAGCAGAAATGGCAAGCTTCACACCTTGCTTACACTGTGTGCATGTTATGGAAACCAGTCAGTGGTGTTAGGAAAGCAGTTAGTCAGAGTCCTGGAACTGGTTGCGTCACTGGAATCAGTCAGTCAGAGTCAGTCTGAGGACTGGGACTGGAATTGTTGTCACCAAACAGATAAAACAGATAAAACATTAAACTGTGTCGGCCCCCTCTACACCTCAGTGGGGCAACAACTGGGTCATATAACTGTCTTGCATATACTTCTTGCAACAAGACCCCTTGCAGATTGACTATCAGCTGGGCACGTATATTTTGTCTGAACACCTTGAGTACTGGAGAAGTGCCAGGGATTGCTATATAACCAGTTTCTTCCTGTGCATATGGCACATCAGTAACACGATTTATTATCCAGCCAGCGGGCGTAATTGCTAGCTCTATACCTTGTCTACACAAGGGGCAAGTCATCTGGAGTTATCTGGAGAGACAGAACAATCTCATCAATACCATCATTTACGTAAATTACGTACCCGTCCACCACCACAGCCAGGACTACACTCCGTCCTTAGCTTGCGCGCGCAGGGTGGGAAAACCATCAGCCATATCAGAGGCTGGAACACCAGTAGTGGAATAACCCATTGGCCCCCCTTTCAGGGGCCGGAAAACCATCAACCCTATTAGGGGTCGACAAACCATCAGCCCTATCCCCTGGAAATAGAGCTGGACAACCAGGGAAACAGAATCTCCCCACTCAGCCCCGTCTCTCCGTTCTCCGTGCCTTTCTCTCTTTCTATGTACTGAAACTGCAGCAATGATACCACTGACATAAACACAGATAAACTCAGAATCAGGTTGCAAGAATACAAATAAGGCAGACAATTAAGGAATTCTCAGGACTGGGTTGCAAGGGCTAGGACTTCTCAGATCCGGTCATCTATGTCCGAGTCTGACAGCCAGCTACCTCCATCCCTGCACGGAGACACAGGAGGGTCTTGGGTAAGATAAATCATTTTCTTACCTCTTTGTAGCCTGCAGGTCTACCCTCGTGTATGGTCCGTCCTGGGAATGAAGGATCAGGTGTGGCTGTCGTCCCCTGGACGTATCGTCCTAGCCCCACGCTGGTGCGCCAACTGTAATGGATGCCCTCCACACCTTTCGGGTGGGCTGTCATCTTAATTGTCTGCCGCCAAATTGGATGCTTTGTCTACGTGTGTGCACGCCACCGTAAGAACCATGCTGACACACAAGTCAATGTAGAGCTTAATGACAAAGACCTTTATTTTAGGAGCGGTTAGCAGTTTTATTACTTATCATTAAAGGGGCATTCCTTAGGGGTGTTTCTAGGTAATTGCATCATATTATGCTGAATCTACATTTTATTCTGAAAAACATTCAATTATATTCTGTGTGTTAGTTAGTTTAATCTAGCCTTGGATTCGTAAAGTACATTCAGAACATGCTGATAAGAACTTCTATACTACTACCTCTAAGTCAAAACATTATATAAAATCTGATTCAGAGGAATCCCGAAGGTGGGAGGGAAGAAGGAGAGAGGGCTAACTAGAGAAAAGAGAAGGCCTTTTTCCTACAAACAGGCCTATAGCCTGTGCACTGAAAGATTTCTGAATGACTTCTATAAACTAATATAAATTATTAACTATTTATTGCCATAACAATAGAAGCACAGTGAGTGACACCACCAGCCGGGCTGCTCTCATTCACTCTCTTTCCATTGCTGCCCTCTGATAACGTTTCATTTCAGTGAAAGAGATGGTGATGGGGGAAACAGGGGTTGCAGCCACTTATGATCCCATTGACAAGCACAGAAAAAGTGTATCAATGGCTACCGAAGCTGCAGTCACTTCTCCATCAACCCCCTGACAATGACAGAAGCTTATATAAGTGACTGCAGTATTTCGGTCTGGGTGGGGGTGGTAGAAGCTGTAGGGAAGTGACTGCAGGACCATTCCCCTGTTACCTTCTGTTCAAGACTGTCCTCAAATGAAATGTCACAGGAAGAAAAAAAAATATATATACAAAAAAACATATAGGGTATAGCAGGATAGGAAGAATAGTAGAGAATGTTATAATAAAGTAAATTACAAAAGTGGTTAGGGCTTAATAACAGATATTATCAGTATCAACCACCTTAGCTCTCTCCAAAAAAAAAAAAAAGCTCAGAATAGTTTAAGTTCTAAATTTCATGAAGATCAAGGTGCATCTTTTGCTGGTTATTGTTCCTGTTACTATTTGACTATCTTGTCCTTTGGTTGTAGCTGGTTCTTGTAATTTCATTTTTCACAGCAGTAGCTGTTACATTCCTGACTTTGCTACTAGTTCTACGTACTATTCTATGCAACGTGCACATGTCACCAATCAGTGACTTATTTATGGACAGTGACCAGAAAATGGATTGATAAAGTCAGTACCTCCTTGCAAGGGTTAAAGGGAGCATGACTGCATTATCCCAGTCAAGGATGTGAGGTGTTAGAGGGCCCTTGTAGCTGTTTGCGAGGTAGGGCCCGGGTCGCAGAGCAGCTCTGGTCGTTTCTCCAGTAAAATAATTTCAATTCAACTTTATTTTTATCAAGGGCCAAATCAGACAAAGAGACAATTATGTTTGTTATCAAACTTTTACTAAAAGAGGCTCGCGAAATAAGGGCACATATCTTGAACGTTGCATAGTTAAGACTATTCACAGCTGCATTAATTGTCGCAGACTGCTCCCCTCATCCCGGTATCTACTTAAGATGCTTGACATCACCGTGACTTGCCATGAATTCATAGTATGGCGCCCTTGCGGGTTCAGTCGCCACAGAGTACTGCATCCCTGTTAGGGTGTAGTATCCCACTCGCTGGTAAGGGAGGTACAGACCGGTGCCATGACACCCAGACCACACTAGGAACGATTGTAGTGGGTTGGGTGGTGAAGGGAGTTAGTTAGAGGGAGCACTTTGGGAGGAATGAGGTCAAAAAAACACGGAAGTAGATGACATGGGACACATGACAGAGGGTATAAAAAGAGCGAGAAACATCTAGAACGTAGGAGACGACAGTGAGAAGAAGCACAGCTAACAGAGAGAGTGACAGCTTAGGAGAGGTGGTAAAATAGCTGAGGAGAGACCGCTGAACACCAAGATCGAGTTGGAGGGCAGCTAGAGAATATACGCCTGAGAAGTGTCCAGAGGACTGGAGCAAGTGAGAGCTCGTCCTCAGGCCGAACCCTAGTGCAGAACATCACCCAAGTGGCTTCGGGAGAAAGGGGGGTTCCAGAGGCATGGGAACTGAGCAATCCACCCGTGGGACTTGCATCCATTGTCAAGCGCAAGCAAGTGGATGGACTAGGCCGCACGGGACACCGGGAATCCAAAAGGCTAGTGCAGAAGACCAGGCTCAGCTAGCAACCCGAGGCTGTGCCACTTTCAAGGTGACACAGTCGACAACCGCACACATCTGCAGAAAAGGTAGAAACCATAGAGCTAAGGAGAGACACTGCAGAGGAACCCCTAGGAAAGCCCACAGTTACTGGCTCAGAGCTCTGTGTAGCAAGGCGCGAGACAGGAAGGGTGAAGCAAGCGCTGTGTGAGACCACCTGGGGAGGACAGAGAAGGGGTGCCGGTTATGTACCATCCTATTACCAGTGAGTAGCTGGATCCCTGCCTCCAAGAATCCAGTGCTGAGCGGGCTGCTGTTCGAAGACTGTGAGTAAAAGAACTGAAGATTGCAGCCCACTGTGTTTGTGAATTTTCTTACGTGTCAAAAACACTAGAAAACTACTACCAACTCACTCGCGTCACCGGCAACATCCTGCCATGTGACAGCTGGCCTGCGATGTCGGAAGCGAGCATGCACCCGCGCATCGCTTCCAACATCGCAGGCCAGATTGACACGTGTGATGGGGCCTTTAGGCTTAAATCTTATATATAAAGCCCGAAGCCACTTCTTGCCAAACCCGAAGCCACTTCCGTAGTGTTGTGGTCGGATATTCGGCCAGCTCCACCCGCACAGGGTGGACCAAGATGGCCGCCCTATGCGGGAGGATCGCGGCGAGCCAGCCGGGAGACGAGCGGCGTTAGCCGGTCGTCTCACGGCTGGTGACTCGCTGCCTGGAGCTCAGTCAGTCAGTCAGTCAGTCAGTGAGCTCAGTCAGTCAGTCAGTCAGTGAGCTCAGTCAGTCAGTCAGTGAGCTCAGTCAGTCAGTCAGTCAGTGAGCTCAGTCAGTCAGTCAGTGAGCTCAGTCAGTCAGTCAGTCAGTCAGTCAGTGAGCTCAGTCAGTCAGTCAGTGAGCTCAGTCAGTCAGTCAGTCAGTGAGCTCAGTCAGTCAGTCAGTCAGTGAGCTCAGTCAGTCAGTCAGTCAGTCAGTGAGCTCAATCAGTCAGTCAGTGAGCTCAGTTAGTCAGTCAGTCAGTGAGCTCAGTCAGTCAGTCAGTCAGTGAGCTCAGTCAGTCAGCCAGTCAGTCAGTCAGTGAGCTCAGTGAGCTCAGTCAGTGAGCTCAGTCAGTCAGTCAGTCAGTCAGTGAGCCGGAGGCGGAGATCAGCGCCGGAGATCTCCTCCTCCCCGCCGCCGGTAAGCTCCGGGACATGTCAGCGGGGAGAAACAGCTGATGTGACAGCTGTTTGAATCTCCCGCGCCGACACCGAGAGGATTACCGGCGGCGGGGAGGAGGAGATCATCAGAGGCTGAGCTGATCTCCCGGTGGCCGTCGGTGATCTCCTGTGACATCACCGGCGGCCACCGGGAGAGATTTCAATGGGTCCGCTGCGTTCTCCTGCGCTGTCATGCGCAGAACACTGCGGACTCATTGACGCCAATGCATTTTTTGTGCGCTTGGGGACGCTTGCTGATTTTCCAAGGTCCCCGAGTGCACAAAAAATGCAACATGCTGCGTCCCGGGACACAGGACCCTGGAGGGAACAAATATCGTCCGCATCCGCACCCGAACGCAGCAAACGCAGGCACTATGCGTTCCTATGTTAAACATAGGAACGCAGTGCGCATGCGTTTGACTGCGTATGGGAACGCAGCATACGCTGCCTTCCCATACGCAAATGAGAAGGCAGCCTTAGTAAGGGTTTCAAGGATTCTCATAAGGTGCTCAGTAATAGCATGAACGTTACATTGACGGAGTTTACCTTACAGCTAGGGATGGGCGAATCTACTCGCTAGGACTCGTTACTCGGCGAGTAGTAAGGGACTCGCAGGACTCGGTACTCTGCGAGTTTCCCAGCGTTTACTCGCACGAGTCCAATGTAGGGATGGGCGAATCTACTCGCTAGGACTCGTTACTCAGCGAGTAGTAAGGGACTCGCAGGACTCGGTACTCTGCGAGTTTCCCAGCGTTTACTCGCACGAGTCCAATGCAAATCAATGGCAAACGCTGACAAAACTAGGATTGCCATTGTTTGCATTAGACTCGGCTACTGTGCTAGTGATAGCAGGGAAACTCGCAAAGTATCTGCTGTTTCTTTGCGAACTGAGTCCAGCTGTCTTCTCTGTGCAGCTCCAGGGTCCTAGAGCCCACCTTCTCACAGAGATGATGTAGCAGAGCTGAGATTGTTCTCAGCCTGCTCATTCCCTGTGCATAGACATCTATATCTATGCACAGGGGATGTAGCAGAGAGGACATCGCGTTTTGGACTACGTCGGACGGAAGAGGATTTTTTTAATTAAAGATGGAGTCCCTAATGGCTTTTTTTTTTTATTTCAAATAAAAATTTTTCTCTGTGTTGTGTTTTTTTTAACCCTTTATTGGAGATTCTTAGTGGCTGGGTCAAACGTGGCCTGACATTAAGAATCTCGGGCTTAATACCAGCTTGTATAACAAAGCTGGTATTAACCCCTTTATTACCCAGCGTGCCACCGCCACCAGGGCCGCTGGAAGAGCGGGGTTCAGCGCCAGAGGATGGCGCTTCAATGAACGCGCCATCTTCTGGGGCGGCTGCGGGCTGCAATTTGCAGCGGGGGGTGCCCAGAAAGCTTGGGCATCCCTGCGCTGCGGATTCCAGCCCCCAGCTGCTTAGCTGTACCTGGCTAGACATAGAAATTGCGCGGAGCCCCACGCATTTTTTTTTTATTATTTCATGAATTTCAGAGTCAGAGTCTCAGAGTCAGAGTCTCAGAGTCAGAGTCTCAGAGTCAGAGTCTCAGAGTTTCAGAGTCTCAGAGTTTCAGAGTCAGAGTCTCAGAGTCAGAGTCAGAGTCTCAAAGTCAGAGTCAGAGTCTCAGAGTCAGAGTCAGAATCTCAGAGTCTCAGAGTCAGAGTCTCAGAGTCAGAGTCTCAGAGTCAGAGTCTCAGAGTCTCAGAGTCAGAGTCTCAGAGTCAGAGTCAGAGTCAGAGTCTCAGAGTCAGAGTCAGAGTCTCAGAGTCAGAGTCTCAGATTCAGAGTCTCACCCTCAGAGCCAGAGTCAGAGTCTCAGAGTCAGAGTCTCACCCTCAGAGCCAGAGTCAGAGTCTCAGAGTCAGAGTCTCAGAGTCAGAGTCTCAGAGTCAGAGTCAGAGTCTCAGATTCAGAGTCTCACCCTCAGAGTCTCAGATTCAGAGTCTCACCCTCAGAGCCATAGTCAGAGTCTCAGAGTCTCAGAGTCAGAGTCTCAGAGTCTCAGAGTCAGAGTCAGAGTCTCAGAGTCAGAGTCTCAGAGTCTCAGAGTCAGAGTCAGAGTCTCAGAGTCAGAGTCAGAGTCTCAGAGTCAGAGTCTCAGAGTCAGAGTCAGAGTCTCAGAGTCAGAGTCTCAGAGTCAGAGTCTCAGAGTCAGAGTCTCAGATTCAGAGTCTCACCCTCAGAGCCAGAGTCAGAGTCTCAGAGTCAGAGTCTCAGAGTCTCAGAGTCTCAGAGTCTCCGAGTCAGAGTCTCAGAGTCAGAGTCAGAGTCTCAGAGTCAGAGTCTCAGAGTCTCAGAGTCAGAGTCAGAGTCTCAGAGTCTCAGAGTCTCAGAGTCTCAGAGTCTCAGAGTCAGAGTCAGAGTCTCAGAGTCAGAGTCTCAGATTCAGAGTCTCACCCTCAGAGTCTCAGATTCAGAGTCTCACCCTCAGAGCCATAGTCAGAGTCTCAGAGTCAGAGTCTCAGAGTCAGAGTCTCAGAGTGTCAGAGTCAGAGTCTCAGAGTCTCAGAGTCAGAGTCTCAGAGTCAGAGTCTCAGATTCAGAGTCTCACCCTCAGAGTCTCAGATTCAGAGTCTCACCCTCAGAGCCATAGTCAGAGTCTCAGAGTCAGAGTCTCAGAGTCAGAGTCTCAGAGTCTCAGAGTCAGAGTCAGAGTCTCAGAGTCAGAGTCTCAGAGTCTCAGAGTCAGAATCAGAGTCTCAGAGTCAGAGTCTCAGAGTCTCAGAGTCAGAGTCAGAGTCTCAGATTCAGAGTCTCACCCTCAGAGCCAGAGTCAGAGTCTCAGAGTCAGAGTCTCAGAGTCAGAGTCTCAGAGTCAGAGTCTCAGAGTCAGAGTCATAGTCTCAGAGTCAGAGTCTCAGAGTCAGAGTCTCAGAGTCTCAGAGTCAGAGTCTCAGAGTCAGAGTCAGAGTCTCAGAGTCAGAGTCTCAGAGTCTCAGAGTCAGAGTCTCAGAGTCAGAGTCTCAGATTCAGAGTCTCACCCTCAGAGTCTCAGATTCAGAGTCTCACCCTCAGAGTCAGAGTCTCAGAGTCAGAGTCTCAGAGTCAGAGTCTCAGAGTCAGAGTCAGAGTCTCAGAGTCAGAGTCTCAGAGTCAGAGTCTCAGAGTGTCAGAGTCAGAGTCTCAGAGTCTCAGAGTCAGAGTCTCAGAGTCAGAGTCAGAGTCTCAGAGTCAGAGTCTCAGAGTCAGAGTCTCAGAGTCAGAGTCAGAGTCTCACCCTCAGAGTCTCAGATTCAGAGTCTCACCTCAGAGTCTCAGATTCAGAGTCTCACCCTCAGAGCCATAGTCAGAGTCTCAGAGTCAGAGTCTCAGAGTCAGAGTCTCAGAGTCAGAGTCTCAGAGTCAGAGTCTCAGAGTCAGAGTCTCAGAGTGTCAGAGTCAGAGTGTCAGAGTCTCAGAGTCAGAGTCTCAGAGTCAGAGTCTCAGAGTCAGAGTCAGAGTCTCAGAGTCAGAGTCTCAGAGTCTCAGAGTCAGAGTCTCAGAGTCAGAGTCTCAGAGTCAGAGTCTCAGAGTCTCAGAGTCAGAGTCTCAGAGTCAGAGTCTCAGAGTCAGAGTCTCAGAGTCAGAGTCTCAGATTCAGAGTCTCACCCTCAGAGCCAGAGTCAGAGTCTCAGAGTCAGAGTCTCAGATTCAGAGTCTCACCCTCAGAGTCTCAGATTCAGAGTCTCACCCTCAGAGTCTCAGAGTCAGAGTCTCAGAGTCAGAGTCTCAGAGTCAGAGTCTCAGAGTCAGAGTCAGAGTCTCAGTCAGAGTCTCAGTCAGAGTTAGAGTCTCAGAGTCAGAGTCTCAGAGTCAGAGTCTCAGAGTCAGAGTCAGAGTCTCAGAGTCAGAGTCTCAGATTCAGAGTCTCACCCTCAGAGCCAGCGTCAGAGTCTCAGAGTCTCAGAGTCAGAGTCTCAGAGTCAGAGTCTCAGAGTCTCAGAGTCAGAGTCTCAGAGTCAGAGTCTCAGAGTCTCAGAGTCAGAGTCTCAGCGTCAGAGTCTCAGAGTCAGAGTCTCAGATTCAGAGTCTCACCCTCAGAGCCAGATTCAGAGTCTCACCCTCAGAGCCATAGTCAGAGTCTCCGAGTCAGAGTCTCCGAGTCAGAGTCTCAGAGTCAGAGTCTCAGAGTCAGAGTCTCAGAGTCAGAGTCTCACCCTCAGAGCCAGAGTCAGAGTCTCAGAGTCAGAGTCTCAGAGTCAGAGTCTCAGAGTCAGAGTCAGAGTCTCAGAGTCTCAGATTCAGAGTCTCACCCTCAGAGCCAGAGTCTCAGAGTCAGAGTCTCAGAGTCAGAGTCTCAGAGTCAGAGTCAGAGTCTCAGAGTCTCAGATTCAGAGTCTCACCCTCAGAGCCAGAGTCAGAGTCTCAGAGTCAGAGTCTCAGAGTCAGAGTCTCAGAGTCAGAGTCTCAGAGTCAGAGTCTCAGAGTCAGAGTCTCAGAGTCTCAGAGTCAGAGTCTCAGAGTCTCAGAGTCAGAGTCTCAGATTCAGAGTCTCACCCTCAGAGCCAGAGTCAGAGTCTCAGAGTCAGAATCTCAGAATTTCATGAAATAATTTAAAAAAAATGCGTGGGGCTCCGTGCAATTTTTATGTCTAGCCAGGTACAGCTAAGCAGCTGGGGGCTGGAATCCGGAGCGCAGGGATGCCCAAACTTTCTGGGCACCCCCCGCTGCAAATTGCAGCCCGCAGCCGCCCCAGAAGATGGCGCGTTCATTGAAGCGCCATCCTCTGGCGCTGAACCCCGCTCTTCCAGCGGCCCTGGTGGCGGTGGCACGCTGGGTAATAAAGAGGTTAGGGCCAGCTTTGTATTATCAGCTGGCCCTAAGCCCGAAATTTATGGCGGTCACGCCAATATTAGACATGACCGCCATGAATTTCTATTAAATTGTTTTAAAAAAAACACAACACAGAGAAAATTTTTTATTAGAAATAAAAAAAAAAAAAGCCATTAGGGACTCCATCTTTAATTAAAAAAATCCTCTTCCGTCCGACGCAGTCCAAAACGCGATGTCCTCTCTGCTCATCCCTGTGCATAGATATAGATGTCTATGCACAGGGAATGAGCAGACTGAGAACAATCTCAGCTCTGCTACATCAGGCAGCAGGCGGGCTCTAGGACCCTGGAGCTGGCAGCCAGCACACTGAGCAGACAGGACTCTTATCTGTGCGAGTTTCCCAGCGATTACTTGCAAAGTAAACGAGTCCAATGCAAATAAATGGCAAAACTAGGATTGCTTCAGGCTGAAGCTTCCGAGACACATCTGCGATTTGTAAATCTCACACTACTGGCTATTACTCGCTTCCCCATTCATTAACATTGGACTCGCTAGACTCGCAACGAGTAGCGAGTCCTGTGCTCGGACTCGCTAGAGTCAAGCGATTCCGAATAATTTAGGATTTGCCCATCACTACTTACAGCAACGTATGACAATATTACATATATGGTAACCTGTGGTTGTTTTACAATTAGCAGCCAGATACCGGAATTCATACAATGATATACATTTGAGGGAGGTATACATTTGCAGTTTCACAGTATTTATTATTAAATTAGGTATACAGCCTACATATAACAGTGGTGGACAATTCACAGTTTACAGATAATACAAATTATACAGTGCCACCTTTGTTTAGCTGGTATGTTACTCAATTCATCAAAGTGCTAGTGCATCAAACAATCCCCTGCATGTAACACCTATGTATACACCTCTTATGCAGTCTGCTTCAGTATCTCCTAGTGCCTGCCTAGCCTGCACATAGCTCGGTTGTCAGTATATATTAGTCATATCCTCTGCTGCTGTAGGCTCCCTCTGTGCACGCCCAGCCCCTACATCGTTTCGCCAAATAGCTTCATCAGGGGGCGTGGCTACAGGAGTTTTCCAGCACCAGAGGTTATGACTAATATACACTGACAACCGAGCTACAGTGCAGGCTAGGCTGGTGTCGAGCCCCAGGCTTTGGGGTACTCGGGTATCAGGCTCCAAGGGGTTAACTGTGCCACGGGGAGTGGTGGCCGCGCCAGGTAGCTAACGGGTGGCTGCAGGTGGATCCCAGGTGGTATGGTGGGACCCTTAGTGTACCTTCCTTTGCTAACCCCGTCTGTTCCTTCCTGCTTTCCAGTTTGTGGTGTGAAGCCTGGTGACTTAGAATCAGCCTGACCTCCGTCCCTCTGTCACCTTTGCTGCCGTCGGGTGACCCTCTACTGGCTGGCCGCTCGTTCCTTTGGTGGTGCCTGGTACCCTCTTTTTGGTCTGCTCTGGTGCCCGGGAGAATTGAAGACTCCACGGGATTCCGGATTCTCTGTGGTCCTAAAGTATCCCACAGGTGTGGGCTCCGGTGCCCGGTAAGCTGTGTGGAAGAACCTGAGCACTGCCCCTTTTCCCAGACCGGCTGCCCTCCTGGAAAGCTCCTTTCTCTTTAGACCCTCTCCTCTTCCTCCATTCTTGGTGCCTCAGCCGAGAGACCTAGCCTGTTTCAGACACTCCTTATCTGATCCAGACTCTCTGTCTGCCTCCCACTAAAAAACCTCCTTGTTCCCCCTACAGGTGGTTTTATTCCCTCCCGGGTAACCTCCCACCGTGTATGCTAGTGTGGGAGTGCTGGTGAATGGGTCCCACCCACTGTCCTAGGGCCCACCTGCAGCTGGAGCATCTGCACCTCTTTTACGGGTGCAGTACCCCTCTGCGACGCCTGCTTGGCGGGGCGCTACACAGGCACTAGGAGATACTGAGGCAGACTGCATAAGAGGTGTATAGGTGTTACATGCAAGGGATTGTTTGATGCACTAGCACTTTGATGAAATGGGTAACATATCAGCTAAACAATGGGGGCACTGTATATTTTGTATTTTCTGTAAACTGTGAATTGTCCACCACTGTTATATGTAGGCTGTATACCTAATTTAATATTAAATATGAAACTGCAAATGTATACCTCCCACAGATGTATTAATTCCGGTATCTGCCTGCTAATTATAAAACAACCACAGGCTGCCATGTATGTATTATTGTCATACATTGCTGTAAGGTGAACTCTGTCCATGTAACGCTCATGCTATCACTAAGCACCTTATGAGAATCCTTGAAACCCTTACTTAATTTGTATTAACTCTTTCTTGTGTGGATTGTTTAAATAAATGTAACCCCTTTGCAAAGCAACTGTTTTCCTCTTGATTTAAAAAAGGATCTGTGCCTGATTGCAAAAAATTAAAAAGATGGGGAACAAAAGCACAAATAGTGTCTTAGGCTAGGGTCAGACTTGCATCATGCATTTGCTAAATGCATGCGCTATTTTCATGTGCAAACCTAGAAAAACGCATGCGTTATAGACTCCAATGCAAAAAATGCAATGGAAAATTGCAAAGCATATGATGCTATGCGTTTTTGCAAGTGCACCAAAAAACGAGGTATGCAGCGTTTTTTTGGTGCTTTTGCAAAATTGCATGCTTTCTTTTAACATGGGAGTCTATGGGAAACGCATGCGTTAACGCATGCACTAAAAATGAAATAACATGCCATAAAAATAGCAAGGGGAAAAACAGGATCCTTTAATGCATCCTTCCAACGGATGCAAGTTCCCAAATGTGACCCTAGCCCTATCCTTTTAGTATTTTAGTATAGTGAGCAAGGAAAACTAATATAGCTGCTCACCTTGTAAGGTTATGAAATCCACAATCGGTGTATGCACGTGTTGCATTTGCTGCTGGACCCACACTCAATGCAATCGCTGCGGCTGCAGTAATGATCACAAATGGATAGTGCTTCTTGTCCAGCACACACTGCCGACAACAAACCAAGCCAGAACTCCACGAGGTAAAAGTAATGGTGCCTTTAATCCCTTTGCGTTTTGGAGCGCTTCCATGCTCCTTCATCAACGTATTGATTTATGAACGTGTTGATTTTCCTGATGAAGGAGCATGGAAGTGCTACGAAACGTGTAGAGATTAAAGGCACCAATATTTTTACCTCGTGGAGTTCTAGCTTGGCTTGTTTTCGGCAGTGTGTGCTGAACAAGATGCACTGTCCATTTGGGATCATGATGGCAAAGAATGATAGTGTGAATCTGGCCTAAGGTTACATTCACACTGTGCATTTATGGTCTATTTTTGCTCATCAGTTTTTGTAGCCAAAACCAGAAGTGGGTAATAAATACAGAAGTGGTGACGTGTTTCTATTAGGCCTAGTTCACATTTTAGGGCTATTAGGGCTGCATTTTGTTGCATTTGCATTTCTATGCGTTTTTACCGCATCGTTTTTGGCCCCATTGATTTCAAAATGGATCCAAAAAGGATTCCATTCAATTTAATGGTGTCTCGTAGCAACCGAAAGCAACAGGATGCTACAGTATATTACCGCTGTTCACTGACAGGAGCCGCAGAAGTTTAGAAATGACACTGCAAAGCCTACAATTACTGGCTTTGCAGATTTATAGGCATAAAACACAAATTTGGCCATTTATGATCTCAGCATGTGTCCAGGGCACTTGGACAGGCTCAGGACACATGCTGACATGAATATTAAAACACATTATAATAATCATCTTGCACCGCTGCTGTCACAGCGGGGCAGGATGATTATTACTGTACACGCATGTTGGGACATTCAAACTCGCCGGCTTTTGACAGCTGGCAAGTTTGAAGCGATTTGCGCAGCACACTAGTGCAAATGTCGCATCCTGTGCTGTATGGGGGGAAGATTTTCTCACCCCCATAGACCTGCGTTGCGCTCACGCAAATCAGAATCGCATGCAGTCGCAGCATGCTGCGACTGCACTTGCTTCTCACTCGCAATGTGAATTCAGTGCGTGGGACTCGCACCAGTGTGCCCTGCCTGATAGGGCAACACTGGTCCGAGTGCAATGCGAGTTTCCCTCGTATTTCACTCGCGTGAGTCCATCGCCCAGTGTGCCTTCAGCCTGACTGTTCCATTCCTGGTTTTGGCTATGAAAACTGATGAGCAAAAATATAGCAAAAATAGAGCAAAAAGGCACAGTGTGGATGTAGAGTGAATGAAGAGCGTTGTGGAAAATGTTGTTGCCACTTGTGTGATATACCATAATTCCCTATGTTAGAAATATCTGAAATGCAGAAAGTTGACATAGTGTTTATCATTAATGATTGACACATTTACTGGAGACAGTTGTCGGATCTGTGACAAAATGGCTATTACCAAGTTGCCAACCAGCAATAGAATCATCATCAATTCCCATTGTCTCAAAGGATAAGAAAATGGCCCGCAGCAGCGGAGAAGCGTTTGATTAATTTAACAGTGACAACTCATTCTGTGTGATTGATCTGTTATTTTAGAAGCTTACACTGGATCCATTTACTGCAGAGTGTAGAAAAATGGATAATATCTATAATGCATCTCCATGTATTGCTTTCTGATGCTCGTAGTCATTGAGCCTGTGACTTTATATCATCAAAATCTTTGTAGCATCTTCAAGTCGCTTCTACAGCAGTGCTCAGAAAATGTCACCGGGTGATTAATTATTCATAGGCTCTAAATACTATTTGCAGAGTGGGTGTTTATGACAGAAGATGTATTTGTAGATGACGAGCCTGATGAATTGTTTCTGAAAATTTCTGATATATGCAAAAATTAAATCACTTCATAATGCATAGTATTTTCTCAATAGAAAAACATAGTTCAAAGCCAGCACTTGTATTAAATTAATGTATAGTATTAAATTAATGTACAGATGAACGTACGTTGTGGCCATTACATAGACATATAGTGAAATATGTATTGAACATGTGACCAATTTTCTAAGTAAATATGTTTCTAAAAGTTCTATTGACATAAATTTCTCACCAGATGTCAGTAACAACCAGTCTAATCCACACGGGCAAATAAATCAAACCATACATGTCTGTAAATTAAGTTATGTGTATTAATGAGAAATGATACAAGGAAAAATAATTGAACATATAAAGAAAGAGGTGAAAAAAAGCCATGGAAATTGATGACACCAGCTGAAATATATCAGTAATTAGAAAGCAATCCTGCCACTTTGTGAAAAATAATATCAGCTGGTTCAACTGATCGCCTATAAAAAGGTGTTTCATTACCAAGGTGCCACACAAGAAACATCTCATGATGGGTATGACTCACCGTAGCCGGGTTCTCACGTCTCAGGCGTTGCAGCCCTCGTCATGGTTCCGCGCCTGAGGCTGTGGGGCCCGGTGATCAGATCAAAAGGGGAATTGAACGGATGGGGGTTGATTCTTACTTGTCGTGACGCCACCTGCGGGAGTCCGGTGACTGCACCGGCGCTGATTGGGCCTCCGGGGGATGTACGGCAGCTAGATGGAACGCTCCCCACAGGATGAGTGGGAGTCCCCGGGGCCAGGAGCTGTCCTTGATGGAATACGGCAGCCTCGTAGCTTTTAGTATGCAGAGTTAAAACAGTTCTGAAGGAAAACACCGACACCAGCATCCTCTGTAACGGGTCTTTACTGTAACCGGTAAGATGGTACAAGGTATACAGTATTGGGTAATGGACCGGGTGGTCCCAGCGATGACGGGTGTTAATTCAGAACTCTGAGGTGTTCCTCCTCTTCCTAACTTCTCTAGATGGGTGCCGGTGTTGCCTTAGGATACCAGGTCAGGGTACTTGGGAGACTTCTGGTCAGTACCTAGGTGACTGGGCTTAGGGGCCTGTGTCCCAGGGGTGAGTCCCTGCTGGCAAGACAACTCTGTTGGCGGCAGTGGTGAGATGCTCTTTGAAGCGGTTCTTCACCCTGGTTTGCTGAGCGGCGGTGAACGTCCACTAGCCTCGGAAACAGTGATCCGGTAGTTAATGGGCACGGGTGTATTTGGATCCGCGTGGTAGCTGCTCGTGTTCCGGGCTAGGTCACAATTTAATGGTACCAGCCGGTTGGTGGTTTTAGGTCTGCACGGAACTGTGCAGAGCCTTGCTTCTCCTACGTTGCTCTCCTCCTGACGACTCCTACTCCTCTTCTCCCTTTTCTCCTACACACTACTCCTGCACTCCTCCCACCAGGACCTGATTGGCCCTCTATTTTAGTGGTGCATGTAGAGTATGGAGCTCTGAGTGTTAACCACGTCATCACCGAGACGGAAGATATTACATCTTCTGGCAGGGATGCAATACCTTCCTGTGACGCACTCGTTGCGGGGCGCCACAGGTAACACTAGTGAGCTATCTTAAGATCTTCACAAATGTATTGTTGCAAAAACATCCTGATGGTATTGATTAAAGAAGAATTTCTAAACTACTGAAAGGTCCAGTGAACACTGTTGGGGCCATAATCCAGAAGTGGAAAGAACTTAATTTCACCATAAATCGGCTTCCACCAGTTTGTTCCTGACAGATTTCTCACCACACAGAAAAGTGAAAAGAATGATTAGAACAGTTGTCTATAGCGCTCTATTTGCTGCTTCTGTTGCCGCTCATTAAGCACATGATTATTCACCCAGCGACCCAGGAGTAGCAGGAAGCAGCAGACAGAGCGGGGAGACAGAGCAGGGACATTGGTAAAGATTTTCCAACATCTATATTTCTATCTCTATCTCTTTCTATCCTATACATCTATCTATCTATCTATCTATCTGTCTATCCTATCTCAGTAGCGCATATGTTTGTGAAGAATCAAAATTGTATGCTCTAGAAAATGACACAAACTGTCATTTTTGCTGTCGATTACAACAGAATCGTTAATGTTTCCATTGTAACAGACAGCACAAGTGCAATGTGAACCTAGCCTAAAGCTACGTTCGCATGTGGCATAATTCCCGTGTATTTGTGAAGTGGCGCTTTTTTGCGCATGTCGTGCTTTTTCCAGTGCGCTTTTCCTGAGCCCATTTTATAATGTGGCCTATGACAAAAGTGTGCCGAAAAAGGCGCAAAGAATTGACATGGTCATTCTTTTTGCGGATGTGCTTTGCAGTGAAAACGAGTCCGTAAAAAGACGCCGGAATGTGAGGCGTGTGAACGCATTTCAGCAAAAGCCATAGCTTTTGCAGGAATGTGTTTCCAGTGTTACGTTTCACAGCATTTACGCAAGCACAAAAAAGCGCAGCGTAAATGCATGAATACGCAGGATTTACGCCATATGTGAACATAGCCTTAGCCTTCCAGCAGTGCCAAGGAAGACAAGAGGAGTTGTTTTCTTATGTTTTTATGCACTGTGCATTGACGATGTTCCTGAAACCCTTGGCTAACTTCCCACAATGATTTTTTTCACAGCATCTTAGGGTATGTGCACATCAGTCGTTTTTTTGGCTTCTTTTAGACGTTTTCCGTCGGCGTTTTCCTCTCCGTTTTATGTTAATTTATGCTAATCCTATCCACCGGTTGGCTTAACATGCTTTTCAATGGAGTTTAGCAAACGCTGTGTACATTAGAACGGTTTTTTGCTCGTCGTTTTCTGTGAAATCGCCGTTTTTTCCACCGGTTTTTAAAAATAGAGCTTGTGACTTCTTTTGCGCGTCTTTCCAGCGTTTTCCGCCGTTTTTGGAATCATTGTTGCTAATGGAGCTGTGCAAGGCCGCCGAGAAAACGTCGGGAAATCGAAAACCGGCGTTTTTAGGACGGAAAACGCCGACCCGAAACAGGAACCAGGAAGCTGGAACAGGACCAAAAACAACAAGGCAAGACGATGGCGTGGTATCGGAGGATGCAGATCAATGTCCCCCGTCTGCTGACTTTGGTAAGTATGGTCCACAACAACAGCCAAAGCATGTGCCAGCCCTAGGGGGACTTGTGCCAGCCCTGGGGGGATGGGGATGCCAACAGGGGACATGTGCCATGCAAGGGGGATGGGGATGCCAACAGGGGACATGTGCCATGCAAGGGGGGATGGGGATGCCCACAGGGGACATGTGCCATGCAAGGGGGGATGGGGATGCCCACAGGGGACATGTGCCATGCAAGGGGGGATGGGGATGCCCACAGGGGACGTGTGCCATGCAAGGGGGGATGGGGATGCCCACAGGGGACGTGTGCCATGCAAGGGGGGATGGGGATGCCCACAGGGGACGTGTGCCATGCAAGGGGGGATGGGGATGCCAACAGGGGACATGTGCCATGCAAGGGGGGATGGGGATGCCCACAGGGGACATGTGCCATGCAAGGGGGGATGGGGATGCCCACAGGGGACATGTGCCATGCAAGGGGGGATGGGGATGCCCACAGGGGACATGTGCCATGCAAGGGGGGATGGGGATGCCCACAGGGGACATGTGCCATGCAAGGGGGGATGGGGATGCCCACAGGGGACGTGTGCCATGCAAGGGGGGATGGGGATGCCCACAGGGGACGTGTGCCATGCAAGGGGGGATGGGGATGCCCACAGGGGACGTGTGCCATGCAAGGGGGGATGGGGATGCCCACAGGGGACGTGTGCCATGCAAGGGGGGATGGGGATGCCAACAGGGGACATGTGCCATGCAAGGGGGGATGGGGATGCCCACAGGGGACATGTGCCATGCAAGGGGGGATGGGGATGCCCACAGGGGACATGTGCCATGCAAGGGGGGATGGGGATGCCCACAGGGGACATGTGCCATGCAAGGGGGGATGGGGATGCCCACAGGGGACATGTGCCATGCAAGGGGGGATGGGGATGCCCACAGGGGACGTGTGCCATGCAAGGGGGGATGGGGATGCCCACAGGGGACGTGTGCCATGCAAGGGGGGATGGGGATGCCCACAGGGGACGTGTGCCATGCAAGGGGGGATGGGGATGCCCACAGGGGACATGTGCCATGCAAGGGGGGATGGGGATGCCCACAGGGGACGTGTGCCATGCAAGGGGGGATGGGGATGCCCACAGGGGACGTGTGCCATGCAAGGGGGGATGGGGATGCCCACAGGGGACATGTGCCATGCAAGGGGGGATGGGGATGCCCACAGGGGACATGTGCCATGCAAGGGGGGATGGGGATGCCCACAGGGGACGTGTGCCATGCAAGGGGGGATGGGGATGCCCACAGGGGACATGTGCCATGCAAGGGGGGATGGGGATGCCCACAGGGGACATGTGCCATGCAAGGGGGGATGGGGATGCCCACAGGGGACATGTGCCATGCAAGGGGGGATGGGGATGCCCACAGGGGACGTGTGCCATGCAAGGGGGGATGGGGATGCCCACAGGGGACATGTGCCATGCAAGGGGGGATGGGGATGCCCACAGGGGACATGTGCCATGCAAGGGGGGATGGGGATGCCCACAGGGGACGTGTGCCATGCAAGGGGGGATGGGGATGCCCACAGGGGACGTGTGCCATGCAAGGGGGGATGGGGATGCCCATCATTCTAATTGATCACTCTTGTTGTCTTGTAGATCGAAGCACACCCTGAAATCTGGGATGCCGCGTGTGCCTCTTATAGTGATCGTCAAAAAAAAGCCCAAACCTGGACATCAATATGTAAACAATTATATCCAGAATTTGAGGAGGCTGAGCGAGACCTTAAAAATATCATAGGTATGTTATTGTTAAGGCTGGCATAAAAATAAAAATTAGATACTCGTGTAGATGTGAATTGCAGGATCCCCATATTTGGCCGCCAAAGTCTCTAACTCAGATTACACCAGGGGCAATAATCTGGTTGGGTGCTTTGTCCATGGCGTTGGAGGATGGATGAGGCGTTGAGAGGTAGCCGAATTTTAGTGTCCACATCACGTGGGTAGGCTAATACAGATGCACTGTTTCACCCTCTATTATCAGCAACAGGGTGAAACAGTGCTTAACTCCATAGTTCACCCCAAAATGATGTCAACTGCCACCCCTGCATTGAAGCACCCATCCCCCCCCCCCAATGCTACCAATCTTATCCTTGGGGTTCATCGCATGTCCATCATCCTCCCTGCTCCCGTCCTCCTTGCATCGGGGCTCATGTGGCCGGCATGTTGCATGACGTCATCGCATTCCAAATGGTGGGGAAGAAGCATGACGCCGTGATCTTGGAGGCCGTGATCACCGAGGCAACGGCGCACACAAGGAGGAAGACAGAGGATGCTGATGTAAGCATGCGTGGGGGCTTACAAGCAGGTGTTGAATTGACAGCATTTTGGGGATGCATGTATACACCTTTGTGGTTACATGAACATACGACCACTGTGGCGGATGTTTGCGGAAACTGGTGAGGCTGCTGTTTACACCACTGGGGAGGCTGCAGTATAGTACGATTTTGTAGTTCTCAATACCTGTGCTGGGCTCATGCCTCGGATTTTACACTAGTCAATTTTTTGGACAATGTTTTTTGGACCCAAGTTTGGAGACGGTAACTTCCTTTTTTGTAAGCAATGTTTTGGAGCTAACCAAATAACACTGTCTGTTCTTTCATTTTTAGAAGAAGATGTTAAAAAAAGGTGGAAATCGGTGCGGGACGCCTTCACAAAATTCCTGGCCAAGACAGAAAAAAGTGGGTCATCACCCCCCAAGAAAAAATGCCCTTTTTATAATGAACTGCAATTCACCCTCACCAGTCGCACTCTGCGCCCGTAAGTAATTACCTTTAAAAATTTTGCTTAATAACCAAAAGAAAATAGCATATGGAGAGGAGTAATAGCACAGCAGCAAAGAGCAGCAAGGGTGGAGGACAGAACAGTGCAGGAGGAGTGTGAGATTGGGGAACAACGTGCGTATTATTTTGCCCTTACCCGTGGGTGGCTGTGTCGGCTGTGACTCCCAATGTGACAGAGGGTCACTACATCTTCCACGGCAATTTATTATTAGGAATGGAAATTAACCGATTCAATTTTGGAGTGCCAGTACTAAATGAGCTTATCTAAGTCCAAATGTAGAACACTTCAAAATTACACCGACCTCCACAATGAATGTATGATCATGATAGCTAGTTTATGAATAAAAATCTACCTTTCAATTTTTAAGCAGACAGTAATCCCAAAATTTATATTTTGCAGAACGGAGGGCAATATAACTAGGCCGAGCAGTATTCCAGAAGTGTCAGTGACGCCAACAGATGACCAAACGGTCTTGAATTTGAGTGCCTCGACAACAAATTCATCCACAAGTCTTTCCATTGAACCAGAGGGGGCGAGTTCAAGCTCATGTACAGTTTCAGGAGCTGCGGCTGCTACATCTACTGGGGAGGCTGCGACTAACATCCAATCCACAACCCCAAACCAGCCAGCATACAGACGTAAGGCACAAAGACAACCACCTAAACAGCCACAGTCCCAGTTTGCTCAGGAGGCCATGAGCATATTGAAAAAAGCTGAGCTAGAACACCATTATGATACAGCAGGGTCACATATTGCTTCGTGTCTAAGGGAAATTGGCCCAGATCGGGAGGCATCCATTCTGTCTGTCATGTATGTTTCTATAGACTATTACCGTACAAAGCAGACAATTCCCAGTGCTGTCACTATAATTAATGCCATCTCCAATGTTTTTGAGCCTCCAAGGGATGGTAGTAGCGGTAACAATAACAATCCAGGCCCCTCCAATGTAGGTCGCCCACAAAGGTCCTTGATGACTATAGATCCACAGGCTTTGTGGCCACGCCAGCAGGTTCCTGCCGAAACCTACACTTCTTATAGGGCCCAATTGGACGACAGCTCTGCTAGTCTGGAAATGTCTGGCCAATCCATGTTTGGAGGAGATGAGAGTAATCGTCATTTAACTCGTTTGAATTAAGTGTAATTATGTTTGGGCCATTTGTTATGTGAGATAGTTGTACTGTTTAAAACATTCAGTTCTTTGCCACACCTCAGGTTTTACAGAGGTTTCAAAATGCTGACCGATGTGTATTGTCCGGTGTAAGGCATGTTCTTGTCCTATATGTATATGTTTTACATTTTTTTGAGATTTTCTAAAACTTTGTAATTCACAATTTTATTTATATTGTGCACACAATAAACAAAGTTTGGTAACGTTTGAAAGGAGTATTTATTCAAGGGCTTTGTGATCACGTGTTTAGCGGAAAAAGGCCATTTTACTAGGTGAATAAAAAGTTCAAATTACCAATCTGAAAAGGGTACAGCAGGGTTAACAACAACAGAACAGGATCTTCACCAGAATAGACAGGGTATTCCTCCTTCAAGGTGATGAATCTCTTGAATTAACAGTATTGGCATTGATTTTGTTTTGGAAGTCACTGTAAATAACGTATCCATGCTAACATAGGGATAACATCCAAAACCGTTTGCCGATTCAAAGTCACGTCCTTTGACATTGTTCTGGTGATCACCTCAAAAACCAATTCCACATCTTCAATTTAGGGTAGGAGTTGGCACATGGCTAGCACTGTACTGCCAGGACACGGCACCTTCAGGTGTCATGAAATAGTCGGCAAAGGTGTCTCGTACAGCCAGCGCAAAATTTGGCGGACGTCCCAAACCCCAATTGATAGCTGTCTGTAATAAAGGCAGCTGCAATCCTTCAATGTTCTCTGTTCCATATCGCCGTGCAAAATTATGAAGGACGCAGCATGCCTTTATTACAGAATCAATTGTGTTGGGGGAAACCTGAATGGCTGAATGCAAGACCCTCCACTGACTAGTCATGATACCGAAGGTGCATTCCACGGTTCGTCGTGCCCGGCTTAGCCACATAGGAGCCAGTGGAGTATGCCGAGAAGCAACACCTGTTGGTATGGCCTCCGCAGGCGCAAACGACGTGTTCGCGGCATGTTGGATAGCAATGTGATGCCTGTATGTACCAAAATGCCTGACACAACTTGGTCACAATTTTTTTTTTTTGGTTTAGGATAGTGGAACAGGAAGTGATGGTTTCTTTTTTTTTTTTTTTTTTTTTTTTTATTTTTGGCTTTTGAAGGCAACTTTAATAATCATCAATTGGCCAAAAAACCCAGTTTTCAAAAACGCCCAGAAAAACGCAGAGAAAACGCCGAGAAAAACGCTGTAAAACCGGGCGGAAAACGAGCAAAAAACGAGCAAAAAACGAGGGACACTGCTGAGCACAGAAAACTCAGTTTCTGCCAGTGTCCACCGGTTTTAGGACGGTCTGCAAAGATGCAGAAACGTCAGATGTGCACATACCCTTACAGTTCCAAAATAGTGAATGTGAATAGAAATCTCATGCCCACTGTTTTATTTTTTGCACAGCTTACACTGGCCTGAATCAGAAACATCACTTCATCTTGCAGTAGATATGCATTTGATTCGTTATTAATGCTTTTTATCAATAGACTTGAATGAAAGGTAGATAAAAAACACATATAAGATGTTTGTGCGTTTCTTCACATGACTTTCTTAATAAAGTTTTGCCAATGATAAATAAGAATAAGTATCTGAAACAAAGTAGTTAGATTTAAAACATGACAGCAAAAAGGGACAAAACTGAAGCATCAAAAATGCAACAAAAATGTAAAAAAAAAAACATAAAATAGTGCAAACAACCCAATTTAGTTTTGTAGAAAATCTGCAACATCAAAAAGACGCCAAAAACTCACTATGGGAACCTAGGCCTCCTTCAAATTTTTTCTGGTATATGTGGCATCCATTATTTTCACAGATACCATATGTACCCATTAGGGATGGGCGAATCTACTTGCTAGGACTCGTTAGTCTGCGAGTAATTGTGGAATCGCAGGACTCGGTACTCTGCGAGTCGCTGCCTGCTGGATCCGGCTGGTTACAGAAATACGGCGAAGCCCACGTCATTTTTTTTTCTGAAAAATCAATAAAACAATCCTAAAAAAGGGACTGCATCTTTATTAACCCCACGACCATGGTCCAGGGGTTAATAAAGATGCAGTCCCTTTTTTTTATATTGTTTTATGGATTTTTCAGAAAATAATTTGACGTGGGCTTTGCCGTATTTCTGTAACCAGCCGGATCCAGCAGGCAGTGACGGGCTGCCCCCAACCCCCAGGTGCCTATTTGTACCTGGCCGGACAGAAGAATATAGGTGAGCCCCCTTTTTTTATTATTTCATGAATTTCATGAAATAATAAACAAAAAATGCGTGGGGATGCGGGCAATTTCTATGTCCAGCCA
This sequence comes from Allobates femoralis, assembly GCA_033576535.1. Taxonomy (NCBI): domain Eukaryota; kingdom Metazoa; phylum Chordata; class Amphibia; order Anura; family Aromobatidae; genus Allobates; species Allobates femoralis. The sequence continues at coordinate 87,028,295 of JARQOC010000005.1, forward strand.
GGTACAGCTAAGCAGCTGGGGCTGGAATCCGCAGCGCAGGGAGGCCCAAGCTTTCTGGGCATTCCCCGCTGCAAATTGCAGCCCGCAGCCGCCCCAGAAGATGGCGCGTTCATTGAAGCACCATCTTCTGGCGCTGAACCCCGCTCTTCCAGTGGCCCTGGTGCCAGGTGGCTCACTGGGTAATAAAGGGGTTAGGGCCAGCTTTGTATTATCAGCTGGCCCTAAGCCCGAAATTTATGGCGGTCACGCCAATATTAGACATGACCGCCATGAATTTCTGGTAATCAATAGAAAAAAAAAACGCAACACCGAGAAGATAATTTTATTAGAAATAAAACAGAACACAATTAGGGACTCCATCTTTATTTTAAAAATCCTCTTCCGTCCGACGTAGTCCAAAATGCAATCTCAGCTCTGCTACATCCCTGTGCATGTACACACACAGGGATGTAGCAGAGCTGAGAACTGACTAAACAGTCAGGGTTCAGCTCAAGTCATTATGACCTGAGCTGAACCCTGCTGTCAGCCCGACTCTCTCTGCCTCCGGAGATTCCCGAGCGGTGACGGAAGTTAATTTATTCACTGCTCTGTCACCGCTCGGGAATCTCCGGCGACAGAAGCAGAGACACTCGGGGAGCAAGTCTGCGGCGGCGGAGGCAGCGGTAAGTAGCCGGCCGGTCCGGTGCCACCCCCCACCTCTCCCCCTCTTCCCCCCCACCTCTACCCCTCTCCCCCCCCCCCCCCCCGGTTCAATCCTTTTTTTTTTTTACTATTCTTTAAAATCCAGCGTGTAAACCCACCATTACCCTTCCCTCTTGTCTCCTATATTGCAGTGGTTGAGGACTACTGCTCCCGCCGGCCTTTCCCTATTGAGGGCTAATGTCGAGCCCCAGGCTTTAGGGTACTCAGGTATCAGGCTCCAGGGGTAGCGCTGCTGTGTCACGGGGAGTGGTGGCTGCGCCTGATCCCGTGTCCTGGGGACTTTTTTGAAAAGGGGAAAATTTACAGGGGATTATATTTACAGGATATCCCTGAGGAAGGCGCCGGGTGTGGCGCTGAAACGCGTAGGAGAAAGGAGGAATAAAAAGGATGGAAATCTAACTGGCTCTTTGGTGAGTTTATTTAACCCTGGAGCAGCGCAGACTGTGGTACACCAGCACTCCCATCATTTCTTTAGGTCACTAACGATGTCTGAATGATCACGGCCATTTGATCGTTCCAAGGATATCGTTCACGATATCCTAGCGTGTAAACCCACCATTACCCTTCCCTCTTGTCTCCTATATTGCAGTGGTTGAGGACTACTGCTCCCGCCGGCCTTTCCCTATTGAGGGCTAATGTCGAGCCCCAGGCTTTAGGGTACTCAGGTATCAGGCTCCAGGGGTAGCGCTGCTGTGTCACGGGGAGTGGTGGCCGCGCCTGATCCCGTGTCCTGGGGACTTTTTTGAAAAGGGGAAAATTTACAGGGGATTATATTTACAGGATATCCCTGAGGAAGGCGCCAGGTGTGGCGTTGAAACGCGTAGGAGAAAGGAGGAGTAAAAAGGATGGAAATCTAACTGGCTCTTTGGTGAGTTTATTTAACCCTGGAGCAGCGCGGACCGTGGTACACCAGCACTCCCATCATTTCTTTGATTCATACCACTATCCAGTGGTCGGTGGAGGTCCTGCAGCAGCTGGAACATTGTTTCCCAAACGCCTTCAAACCAGTTGTGGGGATCACAACTGGATCAGGTGAGCGGCTTCACAGCACCACCATTTTATACCAGTGTCACTAGTGATAGGGCACTATTGCGCCTCTTGTCCCCCTCCCTACTTTATTTTCACAGTATCGTTAGTGACCTGTCACACACAAGGATATCGTTAACAATATCCTATGCGGCAGCGCAACTGTTAAATAGGAGAGGAACGAGTGAGTGATGTAATAAAGCGGCAGGAATAGGAGCTTTTGAATGATATCGTTCAAAAAGCTGTCACACTGAACAATGCTGCTTCCTGAAGCAGCATTAATTGGACTACGAACGATAGATTTGAGGTCAGGATCTCAAATCTAGGATGAACCATCCAACGATCTTTTCATCCTATATCGTTCGTTTACATGCAACGAAGCCCGAATGATATCTTTTCAACGATCACAAATCTGTGATGTTTCAAGGATATCGTTCAGTATATCCTAGCGTGCAAACCCATCATAAGACAGACAAGGAACAACAAGGCAGCAACTTCACGCCTGCTGTCATTTCTCCCAGACAGCCGATGGCTTAAGGTACCGTTACGCACAGAAATATCTGTGCAGGCATTGCTTGCAACTCACTGGTTGCAGTGAAATCATGGACACATTGTTCCATTTTGTACACGGCAACAAAATTGAACAATGTGTCCATGATTTCACTGCAACCAGTGAGTTGCAAGCAATGTCTACACAGATATATGTGTGTGTAACGGTACCTTTAGCAACAGTAGTTTCTCCAGAAGTCTCAGAAAGCTTTAGCCAGAATGAGTTAAATCACCAACAGAGCATGCTGGGACCATGTGATATATAAAGGGGAAATAGTAATCACGGAATGGCCACACCTGGACAAGACCTAGCTAGTTTGCTGGCAGCAGAGACTGACATTAACTCCTCAACTGCCAAAGGAAAAAAGCATGTTTAAGGCCTGTTTTACACATCCATGCCTCCGGCATATATGCGGTCCATGCCGACACATGCCAGTGGCACGGACATATGGGGACACATGTTCCCCTATGGCCCCCTTCAGATGTCGATTATTAAGCACGGACCATGCTGCTATGTGGGGCAGACGCGTGTCTGTGTGTTTCACACGGCGACATGTCAATTTTTCAGCAGAATCATGGACCCTTTCATGGGTTCGTGCAAAAACGTGACACCACGGAAGCACCACCCCAAAACGGCCTGTCTCACATGTCCATGTTTTCCACGGATGTGTGAAACAGGCCTAATATGAAGTCTCAGTATAGACATGAGACAGAGATACAAAGCCAGTCACAAGTTTCCCAGGTAAGGCTGGCTTCACACCACGGTGTGATCCGATCCGAGGCTGTCCGGGATGACCCTGACAGCCCCGGACCGGATCAGCACACAGAATCGGAGGGCCAAATGTGCCCTCCGGTCCTGTGTGCAGCCGGATGCTGCTAATTGCAGCTGCAGCTGCTGATTTTTCAAGATCACGGCTAGCATGGAGTTAGCCGCGGTCCTGAAATAACAGCGGCGTGCAGCCGCCAACGTCTGGTTGCCGGATCCTCCCGATCCGGGGCAATCTGGCCCCATAGGCCCCCATGTTAGGGAGTGCCGGATTGCCCCGGCTCCGGGAGAATCCGGTAGAATCCAGGAACCGGCAAATTGGGGAGATTTTTCTCCCCGGACAAAAAAATGATGCAAGCATCATTTTTGTGTCCAGAGAGAATAATCTGTATTCCCCCGGATTGTCCTGAAGTGATGAAACCAGATGGCAGAGAGCTACCATCCGGCTCCATAGGCTGTTTTGGGGCCAAAAACCGGTCCGGGGCTGTCTGGTTTCCACCGGACAGCCCCGGATCAAAAAATCTGTGGTGTGAAGTCAGCCTTAGGCTGGGGTCACACACACAGATATCTGGGCAGATATTGTTCACAGATCTCTAGTTGCAGTGAAATCATGGACAGATTGCTCCATTTGTACACAGCCACAAAATGCAACCATGTCTCCATGATTTCACTGCAACCAGAGATCTGTGAACAATATCTGCACAGATATCTGTGTGTGTGACCCCAGCCTAAGAGAGACCATCGTGACATATCCATACCAGAAAAACACTGATGATTGATGGTACAAATGGACACACAGATGACACACTGATCCAAAAAACTACAGGCAACAGTCCAATTTTCTCACGTAAGTGTTTTATACTGAAGTGTGAAGCAGGCCTTGGGGTGTGTGCACATGGTGTCATTTAGATGCAAGCATACCTACGTCATTATTAAAGCAGAACAAACTTCAAGAAAATGCTGGTTGTGTTTTTCCTTTACTGCCCCTTTGAGGTCTTTGCATCATTTTTGCAGTGGCTTTGTTGTTGGCTTATATTAAATTGGCGGCTTCAAAGAGGAAACTACCTGAAAAATGGTTAGGATACTTATTTTAGGCAGCGAGCGGTATAGCTCATAGGTGTTTGTTCATTTATGTGTTACTATATATAGTTAAGGCCCATAATAGTTAAATCATTTATTATGTTTAAGGTTTGTTTTTGCATTTCTGTCTATAAGTCTCTTGGAATTTTGAGTATGTGTATATCACGGTTTTTATATCACATGTATTCCTGGTGTATGCTGCTCCGGTATTTGGGCTATTTTTATTATATTTTGGGTGCTAGTGTATTATTTGGGTGCTTTCGGCGGCATGTAGAAGGCATTTTTTACTGTTTTCAGAAAAAGATTATTTGTTGATATACATTAATTTATTATGTGTCTTCATTCATTAGGTGGTTTTGTTTCCCAGGGCGGTCGCCGTGCTTTTGGTCTTGTTATGACATTTGCACGGTGATCGCTTCTCCATTGTGGGTTAGCGGGAACTATGATCTGCTAAATCGGCGCTCCTTTGCTCTGGTCTGAGATGTTGGAGAGCTGTGGTGATTGGCTTAGAGACTTTCTTCTCGTCGTCGCCACGCCTCCATCCAGCCGAGATGAGTAGAGCGCCGAGGCCGCCGCTCAGACACTTAGCTTCAAGTTTAAATCTTTACAGCCGCAAGCGGGGCAGTAACCATGGGAGTGCTCGTGATTGGTCCCTATGTGGACGTTGCTGCAGGTATTTGTGAACCTCCTTTTAATGTAGGTTTGTGTATTTGTATCGAATTGTCCTGTTTATGTACATATGTGTCATTAAAGTTTTCTGCTTCAAACATGGAGCTGGCTGGCGGGAGTGGGGCGGGTCATCACATGTATTTAACATGGAGACCCACTCACTTCCATATACTCGGACCCGTAGAAGCGACAACTGTTGTGAAACGGCGTCGTAGTCCGTTGGCCCTCCGTGGCCCCCTCCCTGCACCCTGTCTGTCCCTGAATCCTTGGAATAAAGGACCGTCTTGTCTACTTCGGTGAGTGCCGCCTCTTCTTCTAATATATTTCTCTGGTGCTTTGGCTGAGCACCACCGAAGGGGAATTTTGCCACAACGGGAAGACTACCCGGACTTGCTATTTGGTATCGCTAAGTGCCCTGTTTCCCTGCACTTAAATTGATACTTATTTTAGCCGCTTCACAGCTTTCAAAACAACAGTCAAAAGAAATGTAAAAAAACGAACATCTGCACAGCAAGTCTTTTAGACATAGTATTGCTTACATTCACTGTTTCTAGAATTCTTTAGTGCTTTTTAATCCCCAATTTTCCGTTTTCATTTTTCCCTCCACTTCTTCCATCATTTTTTTATTTTTCCGTCAATATAGACATATGAGGGCTTGTGTTTAGCAGGTTGAGTTGAACCTTTGAATGACATAATTTATTTTACCATGAAGTGTACAGGAAAATGGGAAAAAGTGCAATTACACATTTGTTTTTTGGGGAATTCTTTCTTCATAGTCACTATATGATAAAACTGACATGATGGTATGATGCCTCGGGTCGGTACGAGTTCATAGACACCAAACATGTATAGTTTTACAGTTACCTGAGTGATGAAAAAAAATTCTGAAGTTTTTAAAGAAAAAGAATGGCGCTTTTGCGCCATTTTTCATGACCCGTAGTCTTCTCATGTTCTTGAGGATCTGGGACTGTGTGATGGCTTATTTTAATAATAAGGACTATTTTATTAGTTTAATCTTTGTTGCTCATATATGTAAGTTTAGTAATGTTTTGTAAGTTAAGAAATATATACGTCCCCCGAATGATATTCTAAATATCTAAATGGCCCTTTGTAGAGAAAAGGTTCTCCACCCCTGATGTAAAGTATTTTACTGGGATTTCTCTTACTTTTCTTGGTTCTTGCCTTATATTTTCTATTTTAGCTGATTCGATTACGGTACTTTTTTTTGTATATATTCTATTGAGCTTTTAAGGGCCCTTTCACATCAGCGTTTTTTTAAATTTGCGGCAGATGCGGTGAAAAAACCGCATCTGCCGCAACTGCCGCATAACGGTTCCACTTGCGGCACGGTTGCGGTTTTTTCCATAGGAAGTATAGGGGGACTTGCGGCAGATGCGGCAAGTGCGGTATTGCACTTGCGGCAGGTGCGGCAGAGAAAAAAACCGCGGCTTACTGCGGTTTTTTTCTCTGCCGCACCTGCCGCAAGTGCAATACCGCACTTGCCGCATCTGCCGCAAGTCCCCCTATACTTCCTATGGAAAAAACCGCAACCGTGCCGCAAGTGGAACCGTTATGCGGCAGTTGCGGCAGATGCGGTTTTTTCACCGCATCTGCCGCAAATTTAAAAAAACGCTGATGTGAAAGGGCCCTAATATAGATTTTTTAATGCTACAACTGAGCAATCAGATTAATATATTTTAAAAGCCTATTATGACAATAATAGCCTTTATAACATTATTTTTTATAATAGTAGTTGTAGGTCATTTGAGGGTTATTTTCTATGGTTCTATGATTCTTACCTATAGGAATACATTTTGCAGTCTATTTGACCAATACAAAGGACCCTTGGATTTATATATTTGAAATGCCTTTTATGACAATAATAGCTTTTATAATAGTAGTTGTAGGTCATGTGAGGGTTACTTTCTATCGTCTATACTTCTTAACTATAGGAATACTTTTTACCTATAGGAATACATTTTGTAGTTTGATTGTTCAATATAGAGGTAAAATGCTCCCTTTTCACTATTTCTGACAGTACCTGATCTTGTCAATGTCCTGAAGTGCAGCCTTAAACTTGTGAAATTTGGCCTTTTTTAAAATTAAGTGCCTTTGTCCTCCCCGCCTGAGTATGTTTTTACAGTTAGGTATAATGATGCTATACTGCGGTCTCTGATAGTAAGGTTTTGAAATTTCCAACCAGCTCTGCATTGTTAGATGTGACTGAATCCATCAGAGCATTGCCTTCTGTAGGGTCTTTGACACACTGGCCCATACAATTATCTTGTAACCAGCTGAGGAATTTTCCCACTTTTGCAGTTGAGGCAGAAACATGAGCCCGGTCAATACCTGGGTAGTTAGGCCACATACAAAAAAGTGGGCAGATTGCGGCAACTTAGTTCCATTGGAAGTTGCATTTCATAATGATGGTTACCTCTCAAATCAATAAACTGAATACTTCTATGGAAGAAATTGGTCTACAATGAAACAGAAAATTAACCAGCACCTCTTAAGGTACCTTTACACGCCGCTACGGATTGTAACTTGTACCTTCAAAACACCGCGAGGTAGCGGCGTGTAATTCAGGTTGTCACCTGTCTTTCAGCCGTGCTCAAAAACAAGTAGCTACAAACCCTATGGTAGCGGCGTGTAACCAAGGAACAGGAAGGTATTTTCGCCACCTAGTGAACTCCCTGGGGCGTGACACAGCCTCCAGGATACCGCGCCCCATCAGCGATCATTGGTGGAAGATCCTGCGTTACGATTGGTTGTCCCTACTTAGGGCGGCATATTTAAGGAGCTGACCAGTCACACTACACAATTGCAAAAGCATCATGTATTAGCCAGCCTTCCTGTGCTAGGTGGCCAATCATGATGTTATTGCTTTGTCCAATCACCGTACGAGCGTCTCGTAATCCACAACTCTGGCACGCCTATGTGTTGTCCCTGCTTCCCCAGGTCCTCCCATATTGCCTTGTGGTAGCGGCGTGTAAATGAGGGAAAGTGCTCTACAGAAGGCAACCTTGCGCACAGACAATGACGTTATTGCCTGCGCCCACCAGAGGAGGAAGCCGGAAGAAGCCGGATGAAGCCGGAGGAGCGCGATGGCAGCGGCGGGGACGGCGGCAACAGGACAGTGATAAGTATAATGATCTTACTTTACTGGTTTGCGGAGCAAGGGGGGGCCCTGGATACTGATGGGGTGCGCCTGTATACTGATGGGGGTGGCGGGCGGGCTGCTGTATATACCTCTGGGGATGCTGTATACTACCACTGGGCTGCTGTATATACCTCTGGGCTGCTGTATACTACCACTGGGGCTGCTGTATATACCTCTGGGCTGCTGTATATACCTCTGGGGCTGCTGTATACTACCACTGGGGCTGCTGTATATACCTCTGGGGCTGCTGTATACTACCACTGGGGCTGCTGTATATACCTCTGGGCTGCTGTATATACCTCTGGGGCTGCTGTATACTACCACTAGGGCTGCTGTATATACCTCTGGGGCTGCTGTATACTACCACTGGGGCTGCTGCTGTATATACCACTGGCGAGGCTGCTGTAACACTGCTGGGGCCTGTATATACCACTGGGAAGGCTGCTGTATACCACACTGCTGGGGGCTGTATACTACCACTAGGGAGGCCTGTATACCACTGGGGGTGCCTGTATACCACACTGCTGGGGGCTGTATACCTGTGCTGGGGTCCACCCTCGGCTTATACACGAGTCAATAGGTTTTCCCAGATTTTGGGGGCAAAAGTAGGGGGGTCGGCTTATACACGGGTCGGCTTATACACGAGTATATACGGTATACTTTTTCTCTGCAAGTTTTACCCCTGGTTTTGGCACACAAAACCTGAAGAACCCTGATCAGGGAAAAACTGCAGTTGTGAAGCTAGCTTAAGCTTCTACTGTACAATGCAGCATTTTGGACGCTGCATCCAAAAAGCTGCATTTACTCTTAACAGAATGAAGCAAATGTGAACAGATGCATACTGCCATGACTGCATTAGGCTATGTTCACACTGGATGTTTCTGATCTTTTTGGTGCTGCGTTTTTTTGAAAACTACACTCAAAATGGATCAGTCAAAATGTTTGCCACCAAAGTGAATGTGATTTTCAATTTGCTGTGCAGACATCAGTGTTTTTGACTATGGCGTCAGTGGAGCAGAAAGCGCATTCAGAAAATAATGAGCGTCAATTATTACACCGTTTTTCTGGTGCACTTTCTGCAAAATTAACATCTAATTATTGACCCTTCCCTGGTGATAGAACGGAGATCTCATGTAATATCTTCCTTCTGTGCATCGCAGACCTGCGGGTAGTCGGGTACAGTACTTCCAGGACCTAGGTCATGTGACTCAGGGTGAGTCATGTGGCACCCCTGCAGGGGATTGCCACAGGATCCACCGGTGCAAGGAGGGATTTACACCTTGGTACACAGAGCACACATCTTCCACCCCAGACCTGAAGGGGGAGCTCTACTGGCTGCCTTAAGCCAGATCCCCTATATAAGATCCAGGCCTGAGGGGAAGAGTCAGTTGGTCCAGTGAGAAGCTGTTAGTTCCAGTCAGAGGAGAGCAGGAGTGAGGAGCAGGTCGCTCGGAACGATCCAGGACCAGGGAACACTGACCCAGCTGTGCTGCACCCTTGGGAGAGGGAGAGGGTCGGAGGCCAGTGGAGAATAGGAGAATTAAAGGAGGCAACAAATCTGGTTTCCCTGTAGCTCACCCAGACACCGGAGTCCGTCACTGCAAAGCATCTAGTGCAGCAGTAAAAACCCGGAAGAACCAGGAGGACCAAATTCCCCTGAGGAAAGTAAAGTAAGAGACACTCGACACTGACCAAGCACAGGACCAGGGGCCAAGGGAAGAATAGGGACCCCGCAGAAAGACCTCTTTGTCAGTTATAGAGCAAAGTCCTGAGAGGGAGAAGGAGCGGTGAGTTCAGTTACAGGACTTACCCCAAACCACCGTACACAGTGACAGAGGAGGCCTCACAACTCTCCAAGGTGAGAGTCCCAAATTGCACCAGGAACCTGGTTACTTCTCTGGACTGTACCTGTTACCTGTCATCAGTAAAAGGTACCGAAACAAAGACTACCGTGTGTGTGTCTGTCTGCTTACCCGCCGCTACCCACAGCTTTGACCGCAGAGACGCTACTACGACTCCCCTCATCCATCCCCGCTGCCCTGAGGTAAAGCTCCACCTGTGGGGAGCTGAACTACACTGAGCTGCACCTCCATCACCTCAGCGGCCGGCCGCAGCGCTGGTATACACGTTACCAGGTACCATAGGTGGCGTCACGTAACCTATCCCCTTTACCACCATCATCCCCCACCATCCCCGCCATTGAGGGTCCAGGGCACAGAACTGGGAATTGACCAGCGTGATTCCACAGCCAAGTCATCAGCCTCGGTATCCGAGTACCCCTACCCTGTCGACCGCCTCAAGTCACATGGTGCTAGCTCCTGTCAGAACTCATATCAATCACAGGTCCTGCCGGTGCCTGGAAGAAAGACCTCATCAGAGCTCACCGTGGGTTCACCGGGAGGGTAAGAAAGTGTGTGTCTCTGACTGTGTGTCTTGTGTGTATGTCTGTCTATGTTCCCCGAAAATGAAGCAAAAAAGCAGCAAAAATGGTTGATGCATTTGTGATTTTTTTTGCAAAAAGAGGATCCGTTTTGGTGCAGAAACTGCACCGAAAATGGATCAACAGAAACAGAGCACAAACACTTTGTCTGAATGCAGCATTATACACTATGTGTAGAATTATTAGGCAAATGAGTATTTTGATCACATGATACTTTTTATACATTGTCCTACTCCAAGCTGTATAGGCTTGAGAACCAACTACCAATTAAGTAAATCAGGTGATGTGCATCTCTGTAATGAGGAGGGGTGTGATTTAATGACATCAACACCCTATATAAGGTGTGCTTAATTTTTAAAGCAAGTGCCTTTCCTTAGGCAAAATGGGTCAGAAGAGAGATTTGACAGGCTCTGAAAAGTCCAAAATTGTGAGATGTCTTGCAGAGGGATGCAGCAGTCTTGAAATTGCCAAACTTTTGAAGCATGATCACCGAACAATCAAGCACTTCATGGCAAATAGCTAACAGGGTCACAAGAAGCCTGTTGGGCAAAAAAGGCGCAAAATAACTGCCCATGAATTGAGGAAAATCAAGCGTGAAGCTGCCAAGATGCCATTTGCCACCAGTTTTGCCATATTTCAGAGCTGCAACGTTACTGGAGTATCAAAAAGCACAAGGTGTGCTATACTCAGGGACATAGCCAAGGTAGGGAAGGCTGAAAAACGACCACCGTCTGAACAAGAAACAAAAGATAAAACGTCAAGACAGGGCCAAGAAATATCTCAAGACTGATTTTTCACAGGTTTTACAGACTGATGAAATGAGAGTGACTCTTGATGGGCCAGATGAATGGGCCAGAGGCTGGATCAGTAAAGGGCAGAGAGCTCCACTCCGACTCAGACGCCAGCAAGGTGGAGGTGGGGTACTGGTATGGGCTGGTATCATCAAAGATGAACTTGTGGGACCTTTTTGGGTTGAGGATGGAGTGAAGCTCAACTCCCAGACCTACTGCCATTCTGAAGCAATTCTTCAAGCAGTGGTACAGGAGGAAGTCGGTATTGTTCAAGAAAAACATGATTTTCATGCAGGACAATGCTCCATCACATGCATCAATCTACTCTACAGCGTGGTTGGCCATGAAGGTCTAAAAGAAGAAAAAATAATGACATGGCCCCCTTGTTCACCTGATCTGAACCCCATAGTGAACCTGTGGTCCCTCCTAAAATGTGAGTTCTACAGGGAGGGAAAAAAACAGTAACATCCTCTCGGAACAGTGTCTGGGGGCTGTGGTGGCTGCTGCACGTAATGTTGATCATAAACAGATCAAGCAACTGTACAGAATCTATGGGATGGAAGACTGTTGAGTGTCATCATAAAGAAAGGTGGCTATTTTGGGCACTAATTTTTGGGCGTTTTGTTTTTGCATGGCAGAAATGTTTTTTTTCTAAATTTTGTGCAGTTATATTAGTTTAACTGGTGAAAATAAACAAGTGAGATGGGAATATATTAGGTTTTTATTAAGTTGCCTAATAATTCTGCACAGTAATAGTTACCTGCACAAACAGATATCCTCCTAAGATAGCCAAATCTAAAAAAAAAAACACTCCAACTTCCAAAAATATTAAGCTTTGATATTTATGAGTCTTTTGGGTTGATTGAGAACATAGTTGTTGATCAATAATAAAAATAATCCTGTACAATACAACTTGCCTAATAATTCTGCACACAGCATATAGGAACCAAAGAGTTCAATGTTTGTATATATCTAGTGCCTATAGTGTTCTGCTGCACTTTTTGGGTCTGATGTATGGGGGGTGTTCATTAAAGAATTTTGCTGACCCACTTCTATTTATCGCAGGTTGCTGAAACTGCACATGTATTCATTTAATCCTCTGTAGGTTACGTGCCAATTTGCAACTCTTTCAAAATAGAACCACACCTGTCCATTTGCTGTTCTATTTTCTGTTACAGCTCTGTCCCATTCACTTAAAAAAACCTAGGCTAAAACAACAGATACAATCCAAGAACAGATACTCTTTTTGGAAGAAGGCAGCCGTGTTTTTGAATCCTGTACAACCTCCTACAAATGCTGACGATGCTGAAAGTCAATCATGTCCACGATCTATAAAAGAAGTCAATGGGAAGGCTTAAAAGCCGCCAAAAAGATGCTTAGGTGACTATTTGAGTGTTTTGACAGCATATTGGGCTGAAAAAAATGCTACTGGTATCTTTATAATTGATTGGAGTTAAAAAAAATTCTTGGAAAATGGCAATACAAAAATACCTTAAAAATACTAAAAAACCACACGTTTAAATACCAAAACATTGGCGGTTCGAAACATCACAAAAAGCGGTCCAGAGATGCAAAACAAAAAGATAAAAAAGATGCAGGGTGTAGTGGGGCTTCCTGAATTTAGGTGATAAACTGGTGAGCCTGTCTTATGAAATACACTTAAGGCCGCAACTACGATAAAAAGTCAAGTGGTTCAGGCGTTGCAGTCGATATCGTTTGTGCATTGTGTCGTGTAAATGGGCAACGTGACTCAAAAACGATGCAACTATGATATCGTCTTGGGATTGTGCATGCTCTCCAACAGTGCAATATTGGCTTGGCGATCTGGCGGGATCGTGCTGTGTGACAACGCAACTACGATTTGAAGCGCAACTTCCCCTATTCAATCCAATGTTAATTGGTCGTTCCCTGAGTTGCTCAGACACAGTGTGAAAAAGGGGCGTACAACATTGTAGTTGCGTTGCCTGCCGATATCTCCCTGTGTAACATCTACTATGCGATCTTGGACAACTGCCAAAAACGTGCGCGCTCTCGTGAAATTGTATGCAATATCGGAACGATATTGCGACGTGTAAAGCGTCCTTTATATAGTGTTAACTAGCCCACTCTACCTGGAGTCACTAATAGGTTCTTATTCAGACACGGTATGAATACTCATGCAGTGTTAACTAGCCCGCCCCACCTGGTGCTACTAATAGGCTCTTGTTCAGACACTGTATCTCACTGTGAGTGGTTGTGCTATCTGCATTATGCACCAGGGCTGCCCCCATCTCTGTTTTAGGAGGTTCTCTGCTCCCGGCTTGTGCAATCAGTATTAGTTTGGCTATGGTGAGTTATTGGCTTAGATCTTAAAAAGATGTTTCAGAAGTACAGATATATCAGAGAGCTGACACGTCCTCTTTAATGCTATACACACAGAATACCAATGCTAGTAACTGAAAATTATCTGATCCCCATTGTGTAGTGCTTTGTTTCACGTACGGCTTGTATTATAAAAACATTGCATTTTTCTGGACTGAACAATATCAAAAATTGCTTTCTTCTTCTCCAATGAAACCTCATTACACCGATCTGTGGTTTTTTATATTAAATTAAAAGTGCAATTTGATTGCATAGTTCTGTCATTTTAATTGAGCTGTCGGCTTTCATTTTTCTAGAATATTAATAGTCACTTTCCGTCGTTGATAGCGCTGGCTTTTAATTTCCCCAGGTGAATGTAAATATAGATACAGCGAGCTTTGATGCCATTCAGCCTGCTCATTCACCATGAACAGAGAGAATGCAAATGACAAAACACATAAGCAATAAATGAGAATAAAGATTTTACATTCATCAAAATGAATATCTGGAGAACAATGAGAATAATTTGCTTGGCAGTTCCACTTTTCCAACATTGTGCTGTGTAGCCTGGTGGAAAACTGCATTTCACAATAAAATATAAGCTTGTTATGTTCTATACCAGAGATGCCTGCTGCCATATAATGTAAGACAGAAGCAAAGATTATCTATCTATCTATCTATCTATCTATCTATCTATCTATCTATCTATCTATCTATCTATCTTATTCATAGAAGCTTTATTGGCAGGATTAAATACACATCAGTTTTGCCAAAGCAATTGTACAAAAGAGACTGTAGGGATGTTGGGTAGGACTGCAGGAAAGTTGGGTGGGGGCTATAGAAGCAATGGATGGGGCAGATCCAGGGGGGCTATGGAAGTCCATATTATATCATAGTTCATTACCTCGAAGTCTATGGCATGTGCTCACATACCACACTGCTATCTCCACTGCTCTATCTATCATATATCTACTATCCATCCACCATCTATCTATCTATCTATCTATTTACAGGTGCATCTCAATGAATTAGAATGTCATCACACAGTTATTTTCTTTCAGTAATTTATTACGCATACAGTACAGACCAAACGTTTGGACACACCTTCTCATTCAAAGCTTTTCTGTATTTTCATGACTATAATAATAGTAGATTCACACTGAAGGCATCAAAACTATGAATTAACACATGTGGAATAATATACTTAATAAAAAAGTGTGAATCAACTGAAAATATGTCTTATATTCTAGGTTCTTCAAAGTAGCCACCTTTTGCTTTGATTACTGCTTTGCACACTCTTGGCATTCTCTTGATGAGATTCAAGAGGTAGTCACCCAAGGAGGGCTAGTGACCCTGTGGCGCCCCGCAACGAGTGCGTCACAAGGGAGTATTGCAACCGCAATATTCTCTGACTCAGCAATGAAATAGTTAACTTGGAGATCCAACGCAACATGCAACACCTAGAACAGGGGACCAATCATAGGTCCTGGTGGGTGGAGTGTTAGGGTAGTGTAGTAGAACACAACAATCTAGACAGTGAGAACAGAGTTCGTAGAAGAATCTAGAACCTGACAAGAGCAGACTAGAACTTGGAGAGGAGCGGGGGCTCCGCACCCCGTGCGGGCCCCTGGGCCGTCACCGGTCGGGTGTCAGCACCTGAGGCCTTAACCACCGGGATTGGGCATATCTACACGGGTTCCCAAAAGACTCCCGTGCCCACAACTCACAGCCGGTTCACTGGTACCGAAGCTGGCAGCAGTTCACCTCTGCCACGCGAACCAGAAGAGTGGAGGATCAGCTTTACAGGAGCACCCCACCACCAGCCAGTTTCCAGTCGTCTAACCAGCGGTGTACCCACTGAGGGATCCAAGGCTCCCCAAAGCATCCAGAACGTACATCATGGATAGGGTATTGAAGCAGCCTCCCCGTACCCGACCTGGTATTCCTGGGCGACGCTGGCAACCAATCAAGTTAGGTAGAATGGAGGAACACTGCGGATCTCTGAGGAACACTATCACTGCTGAGTCCACCCGGTCTACTACTCAACCACTGTATACCATGTATTGCCTGCTGGTTACAGTAAAGACCCGTTATAGAGACTTTCTGTGTCTGTGCTTCCTTATGAACTGTCCGTCATTACAAAAAGGTAACCGCAGCTGCCGCACAACATCTTGAGCAGCTCCAGCCTCCGGGGATCACCGCTCAGCCTGTGGGGAGCGTAACATCTTGCTGCTGCCCATCCCCCGGGGGTTCCGCAGCGTCGGTAGCCCTTACCGAATCTACTCATAGGTGGCGTCACGAATAAAACAAATTAAACCCCTTTTAATCTGTTCCCGCAAGACGTCCTCACTTTTGATCTGCACTACACCGGGCCCCACTACCGGCAGGCGCGGTCCACCCGTGACAAGGAAGGAAGAAGAATCGCCTGTATCAACCGGAGTCAGCCGGCCGCGGTGAGTCAACCCAAAGAGTGGGACAAATCAGTACAGAGCCCATGATGGCCGGACCGTACTCATGCGCGGAGAGGAGAACGAAAGGACCTGAGAGGTACACTATGGGGGAGAGTGACGCAGATGAACTGCCTGCAGTGAGAACCTAAGCCCGTATAGAACTGTACAGGGCTGCTGTGTGAGTTCAAGTCTGTTGTAACTTCTGTGAAAGAACTGTAAAGTAACTGTGAACTGTTAAGTTTGAAGTAAGAGTAAAAGCCCTGTAAAGCCCAGTACGGTGCGGACTCAGTCGTTTATTCACAGGAAAGAAGAGAAGCCACAACCGCGCAGAGACTGTGTGTGCTGCCTGAAGGTACAGAAAACTTTACATTCTTATACTACACTACACCTTCGGATTCCCTGGGGATCAGCCCTACCCGTAGAGGGCTCACCATCTGGCTGCACCCATCATCACCCCAGCAATCCTGTTTGCAGCGGTGGCCTCATGTAGCCACACACTACGGGTAGCGTCACGGAATACTTTTATAAACTTTATTATTTTTCCCCTTTTTCTTCATTCCCTATTTATTTGCCGCACTTGGGCATACGGCGCGGGGTCACGTCGCTGTGACCTTACCCAGCAGACTGAATAAAGGGTTCGGTTCAGAGTACCCCTTCCCTGGGGTGTGACATACATATATATATATATATATATATATATACTGTATATATATCTACAGATATTTATATAAATATATATTATATATATATATATATACAAAACAGAAAAAAACTGCACAGCACTCACAGACATAATGTGAACTGGTGCCAGCAGGGACACTGGGTCAAACAACTAGAAATAAATTCTCTGCAGTTACTACCAGTGTGCAAACATGCTAACAAGCGATATATATATATATATATATATATATATATATATATATATGAGGAAAAAATTTAAAAACTTACTTTTTTTTCAAAAAACTCAAAAATCTTATTTGTTTATTTTCTTGGGGTTCTTGGTACACACTTTGGCCAATGTCTGTTTGCTCATCAGCCGCGACAAGGCGACCCTAGGTCTGATGAGTCCTAACGCTGACATCCCTGTCCTCCTTTTCCTCCCTATCCCACTCTTAAGTGGGTGGACACCATCTCAACCTAAGACCACCTGTGGGTGATGAGGGTGCAAGTTGCAGTCATGGAGCCAGATTCTCCATTCGTTATACACAAAACAGAAAAAAACTGCACAGCACTCACAGACATAATGTGAACTGGTGCCAGCAGGGACACTCGGTCAAACAACTACAGTCATGGCCAAAAGTTTTGAGAATGACACCAAAATTCTATTTTCACATGATCTGCTGCCCTCTGGTTTTTATTTGTGTTTGTCTGATGTTTATATCACATACAGAAATATAAGTGCAATCATATTATGAGTACCAAAAGGTTATATTGACAGTTAGAATGAGTTAATGCAGCAAGTCAATATTTGCAGTGTTGACCCTTCTTCTTCAGGACCTCTTCAATTCTCCCTGGCTGCTCTCAATCAACTTCTGGACCAAATCCTGACTGATAGCCGTCCACTCTTGCATAATCAATGCTTGCATTTTGCCAGAATTTGTTGGTTTTTTTTGTCCACCCGTCTCTTGATGATTGACCACAAGTTCTCAATGGGATTAAGATCTGGGGAGTTTCCAGGCCATGGACCCAAAATCTCTATGTTTTGTTCCCAGAGCCATTTGGTTATCACCTTTGCTTTATGGCAAGGTGCTCCATCATGCTGGAAAAGGCATTGTTGGGCGCCAAACTGCTCTTGGACGGTTGGGAGAAGTTGCTCTTGGAGGACATTCTGGTACCATTCTTTATTCATGGCTGTGTTTTTAGGCAAGACTGTGAGTGAGCCAATTCCCTTGGCTGAGAAGCAACCCCACACATGAATGGTTTCAGGATGCTTTACAGTTGGCATGAGACAAGACTGGTGGTAGCGCTCACCTCTTCTTCTCCGAATAAGCTGTTTTCCAGATGTCCCAAACAATCGAAAAGGGGATTCATCAGAGAAAATGACTTTACCCCAGTCCTCAGCAGTCCACTCCCTTTTGCAAAATATAAGTCGGTCCCTGATGTTTTTTCTGGAGAGAAGTGGCTTCTTTGCTGCCCTCCTTGAAACCAGGCCTTGCCCAAAGAGTCTCCGCCTCACAGTGCGTGCAGAAGCACTCACACCAGCCTGCTGCCATTCCTGAGCAAGCTCGGCACTGCTGGTAGTCCGATCCCGCAGCTGAAACAGTTTTAAGATACGGTCCTGCCGCTTGCTGGTCTTTCTTGGGCGCCCTGGAGCCTTTTTGACAACAATGTAAGCTCTCTCCTTGAAGTTCTTGATGATGCGATAGATTGTTGACTGAGGTGCAATCTTTCTAGCTGCGGTACTCTTCCCTGTTAGGCCATTTTTGTGCAGTGCAATGATGGCTGCATGTGTTTCTTTAGAGATAACCATGGTTAACTGAAGAGAAACAATGATACCAAGCACTAGCCTCCTTTTAAAGTGTCCAGTGGTGTCATTCTTACTTAATCATGACTGATTGATCGCCAGCCCTGTCCTCATCAACACCCACACCTGTGTTAATGGAACAATCACTAAAACGATGTTAGCTGCTCCTTTTAAGGCAGGACTGCAATGATGTTGAAATGTGTTTGGGGGTTAAAGTTCATTTTCTGTGCAAATATTGACTTTGCAATAATTGCTGTTAAGCTGATCACTCTTTATGACATTCTGGATTATATGCAAATTGCCATTCGAAAAACTGAAGCAGTAGACTTTGTTAAAATTAATATTTGTATCATTCTCAAAACTTTTGGCCATGACTGTAGAAAAAAATTCTCTGCAGCACTCAGCTACTAACAAGCTGTATATATATATATATATATATATATATGAGGAAAAAATTTAAAAAATTATGTTTTTTCAAAAAACTCAAAAATCTTATTCTTTTATTTTGCTGCAGAGAATTTTTTTCTAGCTATATTATATATATATATATATATATATATATATATATATATAATATAGCTAGAAAAAAATTCTCTATCTATATCTGCTCACCTGTCATAAATGGTGAGCTAGCTTTTAGATTCTAACAGACTCAGCAGTTGTATGCCTTTTTCCTCCTGACGTCCTTACGATCCATGCGGTGTGCTGCTCACTGTAGATGTCTTTGTGTTGATCCGGCCTGGATTCACATAGCTATGAATTGGATAAATTAAATACTGATCCAACCTTTGTAACGCTTCACCTCAGAGGGATCCTGAATTTTTATGGAAATGTTCCTCCTACGTATGATTTTTCGATAATTATTGAGTGACAAAAAAAGAAACAACGCATTTCGGTTACAAAATTACAATGTAGCCTTCTTCCTTCTTCAGGTTAGTAACACTTCTTTTAACTTGTTTACCCGAAGAAGGCTACATTGTAATTTGTAGCTGAAACGTGTTGTTTGTTTCTTTTTTGTCACTCAATTAATATCGAAAAATCAGACGGAGGAGGATTATTTGCTTTAAAATTCAGGATCCCTCTGATGGTGGGTTTACACGCCGCGATATCGGCGTCCAACTCCGACCCAACTCCGACAAAAAGTCACGTGGTTCGCGAGTTGGAGCCGATATCGTGTGCGCGTTGTACTGTTTTAGCATCCAACGCGATGCTGGAACGATGCCAAAACGATATCGGAGTTGAATAGCAAAGCTATTCAACTCCCCGATATCGCAAGGCCGTTGTACCAGCATCGCTGCATGTGACAGCCCAACTCCGATGCGTACTCGCACCTCACCCATTAACTCCCATGTTAAATGGTCGTTACTGGGTTGGTGGGCGTACACATCGGAGGGACGTTGTTTACCGATATCGCAGCGTGTAAACCGCCGATGCGATATCGGGAAAGGGGCTGAAAAAATGCGCGCTCCTGCGGCGTTGCCTCCGATATCGCAGCGATATCGTGACGTGTAACCCCACCATGAGGTGAAGCGCCACAAAGGGTGGATCAGTATTTCATTTACCCATAAATAAACACTTGAAATGGATCACTCTGTTTGTGATGACTCTATATACTATATGCGTTTCACTTTTTGTATTGAATTACTGAAATAAATTAACTTTTTGATAATATTCTAATTCATTGAGATGCACCTGTATCTATCTAAAATACTGGACAATATATTAGTAAAGATTCACATTGGCACACTGCAAATGACAACACATATGCTTCTACCAGCTAGATTTTAACATTTTCAAAAAACCTTTTCTTCATCATAACATAAGTAAAAAAAAAACTTTTCCCAACGAAATTTTTTTAAATAAATGTAAAATCTTTTTTTTTACAAAATGTTATAAAAGCAAAATGGAACAATTTTTTTTCTGGCCTCTGAAAGTGAGTCAATATTGGTGGATTACCAGGACAAGCTGTGTTCCCTGTTCAGTGGAGCTTTTGCCATGCAGATGCCTGCCATCCACATGTCTGCTCCGAAGAGCTAACACTCCATCACCTGTGTCAGCACTAGGGATACAAGTGACCGAGGCAGCAGCTATTACAGTATAGATGTCTTAATGGATAAGATGTTTTTTTGCTGTTTCACTAACATGATATGTCAGGCCCTGGGGTACTTGGGTATCACGCTCCGTGGTTGTTCTGACGGGGGATGTCACGGGTGGCAGCACCTGAGCCCGTGGCCTGGGTGACACTTCAATAAGGGGTGTATGCACAGGGGATTAGAGTTTGTCATGTGACACCATCTGTAGTACCTGGTGATGGGTCACCAGCGCCGCCACAGTCCTCCGGAGGTCGTTGGTAATGCTGCTGAGATGGCAAAGCTCCCTACAGGGGGAGCTGATCCTCCGGGGCAGCGTTCCTGTAAGCAAACAGGTTGATGGAGATAACCACACAAAAGCAAAGTCACTTTCTCCCGGGTACTTTACTGTAAACTTTCAGCAGCAAAATACAGAGGCCAGCATGATGGTATTCAAACGGGTAACCTTACGGGTGGCTGCAAGTGGATGCCAGCTGGTATGGTGGAACCCGTGGTAAACCTTAGTTGACGAACCTGTGTCCTTTCTTCCCCGCCTAGGATGAGTCTATACCCAATAGCTCCGTGTAGGTAGACTTGAGGCTCTCCTCCCTCGTGGTGAGGAAGCAGGCAGACCGCTCTGTCCGTCAGGGTGCCGCAGCTGATAAACAAATCACAGCAGCCAGTTGACGACTGCAGAGGTAGACTCTGGCCCTTTTCTTGGGCCCGGCATTCCCATGGTAGACTGGGGAAGTCCTTGGAGTATGGTCGCTCCACGCTAGGGTTCTCCCTTTCTCTCTAGGGCCCAGACTCCGCACGTCGGGCGCCCTCTCTCAGGATCCCCTCAGGATCCTCTCTCCTTTCCTCCGGATCAGCGTAGAGCTGTCCGGGTAAACCTTCTGCCTCGCTCCACACTCCAACTTCAACTGTCCCGACTCTCTCTCTCTCACTGACTAGAGAGACTACTCTTTCTCCTTGTTTATTTTCCCTAGAGATGAATATATATCCCACCCGGGTAACCTCCCACCACTATATTAGGCCTCTTGCACACTATTTGTGGTGCTGCGAAGTTAATTACGGCTGTCAGTGCGGAGTCTATTGCGGACGCTATTGCAGTCTATTGCGGACGCTATTGCAGACTGCATTGCGGATCCCATTGCAGATACTCTCTGATGGTCATGTGGTTTCCCCCCTCCCCTCTTTTGGTCATGTGGCTGCCTCTGCTGAGGTCACTTCCTTCTTTTCCTGGTTTCCACGGAGATCAGAGCTTACAGAGGTTTTCTGCACCTTCCAAGGATCTCCTGAGGGACGACACTAGCCCATTGTGTGTGAACAACCATGACAAGTCTCTAGCTTTTAACACAAATTCATCAGTGACACACAGAAACTCAAGTGTATATAACAAAGTGTTAACTTTATTTTTAAAATTGGGGCATAGTATTAACTTTTTTGGAAAAACGGTTTAAAGTGCACAAACCAGAGTAGTACATTAACAAATATTAACGGCAATATTATTTAGGGATAGTGGACATATCCGGCGCTCCAGGAATAATACTGCCAAAATCTGACACCATTACATTAGGCGCAATTGAAGTTGGCATGGCCGGACTTTGCTGGATTGTTTCAGGATTCTGGTATTGGCCAGTTTCCATATAAGCCTGCCTTTGCAGTGCTGGTCTTACAAAGGTTGAGGAATGTGTTTTAAGGTAACGTATCATGGGCACATCAAACCTCTGCGCCATGCTACCCATGTAGCCCATATACGTAGATGCAGGGGGTGGGGTGGTGGAGGGGTACCGTATCAAATTTCATCATATGCAGCTGTGCATTGGCAACTGCTTGAAACATGTGGCAGCGCTTGTCAACCACTACACGTAACTGCGCTCTGACAGCATCCGGGGTCTAGCCAGGACCCCGGGCTGTCACGTGAGCGCAGGAGATCCTGCGATACTATCACGGGATCTCCAGAGCAGGCGGGGAACAGCGCGTTCCCCGCCGCGGCCGCCTTGGATCCCGCTGTCAGCGATTGACGGCGTGATCCAAGGGGTTAACGGCGCCGATCGGATACTCCGATCGGCGCTGCTACCCCGACATCTCAGCTGATGAGATCAGCTGAGATGTCGGAGCTTTGATGTGAGCGCCGCACCGGAGCTCACATCAAAGCCCCCTTACCGGCCAAGGACGTTGTACAACGTCCTGTGTCGGCGAGGAGTTAAAGATTTGCATTAATTGGGGGCCCATTGGAGCTTTTGCATCGGATCACAAAAGCTTCAATTTACGCCACTGCCAGTCAGGTCCAGTTATACCTGGACTATTTCCTTTCTCCAGCAGATATCATGAGCTGTAACCCCATAGATTTCAGGGTTACCAGCCTGGGCCAGTGGCAAGACGTGGCCCAGTTTTGGGCGTATTGTGTAAAGATCATTTGATGTATATCCAGGTCTTTAGCAAAGCTTTTGAAGCATATTCTAGCATGTGGATAACACATCTTTTGAGGTCTCCTGAAGGTTGATTGATTGATGTATGTTTCATGTTAAACAATATTTTTGGGGAGAACAGATTTGTCAGTATCCAGGACTTTGACTTTATTCAATAGGCAAGACACCAGTAAATGTAGACGTCCAATCTAATGATGAGTGATCGGCATAATATTCACCCACGCTGTAGTCATAACAAGTTGTTTTTAATACTCGCATACTTGTTCGAATAGCAAGTCCAATGTTAGTCAATTAGTGATAAGCTCCGCCCACACATATCCGGCCATAAAATGAGTCTTTCCGCGGCAGGGCGAGAGGGTGGGCGGTCTTTTTTGTGTTTCTACTCCATAAAACAGCTTGCTGTGCCCCCCAGAGAGATCCTAACATCTAATCTCCTCTCACTGGGGTGTCAGATCCCTTTTTGCACTGAAGAGAGCTGTCAATATATGTGTCATATCGATAACGATGGACACATCACTCCTGAGCACCAGTGATACTCACCGAGTAATGAGTATCCTGAATACTGTACTATTCATGCGAATAGCGAATAGTAACAATTACACTCGCTCATCAGTAGCAGAGATGAGCGGTGTTCGATTTAAATTGTCGCCAATCTCAAATTCGAGCTGTTTTGGGCAGTGTTCGAGTCATTCGACGAATGCGAACAATTAGCTTTAAATTCGGCAGTTCGAGATTATGTTCGATAATGCTTTGACTGCAGCATTTTCCGCCTAATGAATGAGCTGTGCGGGGCAATTTCACTTCCGCAATGTATATACATACATTTTGAAAGTGAAATCTAGTAAAAGAAATGGTTAAAAATAAAAAAATCTCTATGCTCACCTGTTTGGCGATCCACCGATGCCTCCAGCACCTCCGACCTGATGCCTGTAGGACCTTCCGTGATGTCACAAGCTGGCAGCGTCATCGGGTCACATGACCGGTTACTGCGGTAACTGCGGTCATGTGACCCAATGACGCTGCCGGCTTGTGACATCACGGCAGGTCCTACAGGCATCAGGACGGAGGTGATGGAAGCATCGGTGGATCGCCGGACAGGTGGGCATAGAGATTATTTTATTTTTAACCCTTTCTTTTACTTAATTTCACTTCCGCAATGTATGTATATACATTGCGGAAGTGAAAGTGCCCCGCACAGCTCATTCATTAGTGTTCAACGGTGTTCGACGAACATTCAACGTACACACCCGTCAATTCGACTAATCGAATTGAACACTAGGGTGGTGGCTCATCTCTAATCACTATCTCAATCTCAATTGCTTAATTTAATAGGGAAGGCGCCTTTAAATGTAGACCTCCAATCTCAATTGCTTACACTTTTCGCCAGCGGAAGGTCGGTCACATACTGTATCTTCCTACACTTTGGATGGTTACTCAATGTGTGAGGTAGGCACTGGGCATTTCCACAAACAATGTTTTATAACCAAGCATTCCTAGTTCCAAAATGGTTGACTTAGGCTGGCTTCACACCATGGTAAGGTCCGGTCCGGGGCTGTCCGGTGTAAACCAGACAGCCCCAGACCGGTTTTTGGCCCCATAGTAGTCTATGGAGCCGGATGCCATCCGGTTTCATCTCTGTGGTTGAATCCGTCAGAATTCGGATTATTCTCACCGGACACAAAAATGTTGCTTGCAACGTTTTTGTGTCCGGGTAGAAAAATCACCCCAAAAAGCCGGATCCCGGATTTGCCTGGATTGTCCCGGATCCGAGCCAATCCGGTTCTCCCTAACATGGGAGCCTATGGGGCCGGATTGTCCCGGTCCGGGCGAATCCGGGAACTGGATACTGGTGGCTGCACGCCGCTGTTGCTCTTGGACCGCGGCTAGCTCCATCTTGAAAAATCAGCAGCTGCGGCTGCAATTACAGCCATCCGGCTGCACACAGGAGCGGAGAGCACATTTGGCCTTCCGGTACTGTGTGCTGATACAGTCCGGGGCTGTCAGGTTCATGCCTGACAGCCCCGGATTGGACCTTACCATGCTATGAAGCCAGCCTTATAAGTATTTTCACTAGAAATCACAATTTATATAGTCATTTCACATTTTAAAGAACTTGGCTGTGCAGTGCCTGTTTGAACGAACATTATATATTTTTAATACTTTGCCAGAAAATATTCGGTGCCACGTCCAAGTGACATGAATGGTCAAAATTAGAATTTTCAAATGACTCTTGAGTGTCAGGCTGATGTATGAGAAATAAATGTCTGGAGTAGCTCATGCAATTCACTGCACTTATGTCAGCAATGTAAGTGTTTATCTGAGAGTGAAACCCAGCGGTGTGTACAGCATTTACCTCCAACATAAGAAGCTCTGCTGCCTTTGATCCACAAAATTGCTTCATCTATATACAAAACTGCAGGCTAAAATCATTTAAGTCACAGAGTGACTTGTATATTATTACTGTGAATTGAGTGCCTTGGTTTGCTGTTGAGATTGATTGATGATGGATGTTTTGGTCTTACATTGATCCGTACTCTCCGAGGTGCAAAAAACAGAAACACCGCTTAATGAAAAATCACTACCGCTGTACTATTGAAAAAACCTCTGTATGAGGAATATATCTGATGTGGTCAAAATTGCTTTTGTCATGTCATTTACTTTAGACTCATGAAGCATCAAAACAAAAAAGCGGCACAGATAGCCCTCCATGCCCATAATATGGACCTCTACGAAGGTGTAAAATGCTGGTAGGTCTAGTAACCCAAATTAAAAGCTGCAACATGGTCACAAAATGGTGATTATGGAGACAGCATAGCTTTTAACAAGTTGATGGACATATCAATTATCTTTTTAGTGTTGTACTGTAAAATTTTAGTTTGATAAAATTGTATTCCATGTTATTTAATTGTCATTGTCATTTTAAATAACATTGAATAAATCAATAGTACTGGTGAATATAGGAAACTTTGTAGTATAACTTATCAGAGAAATCTGTTTCTCCACTTACACTGTCGATCAAAATTAGAGCAACAATGTATGATTAGCGCTTGATTTTTTCAGACAGAATGTAAACTACTGCGCATTGATATACATTTGAAGGTTTTTGTGTAAGGGTTACACCATGCCACTAGGACAGTGTTTTCCAAAATATCAAAATATTTATCAACGTAAAACCTTTATTTTGCACAAAACGTGATGATCATAATTAGAGAACAGCAATAACTGTAGTGTGGCGCCCCTGCGGTCCAGTCGCCCATATGATATCGCTTCCCTAATAGGTGGTGGTATCATATCCAGAGGTAATTGGAGCTCCCTATACTAGGTAAACCATGCATTCATTCACTGATCCGTGACCAGAAGGGGGGGCCCAAACACCTAGTTTAGTAAATTGGCTCACTCTCCTGTCTGGGGGAGGGGTTAGAGTAGTGAAATGGAAGGAGAACATGTCTGGAGCTGGAGCTAGGTAAGCTCACTATAGGACTTTGCTGGTAGCAGGACACCAGAGTCCTGGGCTATCAGTGATTGCAAATCCTGCAAGCAAAATCTGGAGACCAAGGGACTGCACATCCTCTGGTTACCCATGCAGCATCAACAGTACCGCATTATAAAGAGCTCAGACTGAGACTTAGAGAACAGCTTACAAGGGGCTCGCAATGCAGGCTGGTTGGAGCAGCTGCAGCAGAAGAGACACAGGGAGACAGATCAGCTCATAGGCTGCTGGAGTCCCACACAGATGGGCATAGAAAGGAAGGCTTAATTTACCCACTTAGTGGAGCAGACTTCATCTACTTCTGGACAGACTGGACCCTGGACCTGGTGGTCCAGTACCCCTGGATTCAACTTGCCTCATACTTCAGTAAAGGTAAAGACTGCATTCAACTGCCTCCTTGTATGTGTCTGCTCAGTCTCACACTAAAACCCCCATCATCACCCCAGGAACTTGCTTCTGCTGAGGGAAGTGATCTAACTTGCTGCTTCAGCATCTATCCCCTGGGGCTACTTCTAGCAGTGCTGATCACCCCTTACCAGATACCTTGCTGGCATCACGGATCATCTATAAACTATAATCCCCTATAAATATACCCCCTTTCACTTGTCTGGTCAGGGCTATTGGGCTGGGCAATTGCCACCGTGATACCACAACAGATTGCCTTCCCGGCAACACAGTACCCTGGCCCATGTGACCGCGACAGTAGCACAGAGAAAGATTAAAATTAAATGTTGTGAAGGTTACAACAGTCACCAATCAGTAGGAAGTGTATAGGCCTTTGCTTTGAATGACTTCAGCACATCTGCGGCCACAGGACATCACTTGTCCTCACACTGCTCTGGGGGATTTTGGTCCACTCTTCTTGCAGCCTTTTCCATAGTTCTGTGACTGTTGTGGGTTTATTGGCATTAACTTTGTCACCAAGGATTTTCCAGAGGTTTTCTGTTGGGTTTAGGTCAGGACTCTGGGCAGCCTGTTCATTGTTTCAATGTTTTCTGTTTCAAGGAACTGCTTTACCCATTGTGTTGTGTGACAGGGGGCATTGTGCTGGATGAAAATTGATGGCTAATTGACTGCTGAATCCAAGTACGCAAACATGTGTTGTTGAAGAAGGTTCTGATACACACTTGCACTCACTCTGCCATGTAGCTGTATGAGAGTTCCAACCCCAGCAGCAGAAAACATTCCCCAAACTATGACACTTCCTCCACCACCTTTCACTGATTCTTTACACATTTTGGGTTCAGTCTTCCCCCCGTTTGTTGATGAACATAATGTTTCCCATCAGACTTGAGTAAATTAATCTTGTTTTCATTACTAAAATGAACTGTGGACCACTTCTCCTCTGTCCACACAACATGCTCATGACCAAAGGTGAGTCTAGCCTTTTGATTCTTTCTACTGAGAGGTTTGGCCTCTGCAGAGTGGGCTTTCAGTCCAAATGCTCTTAAATGTCATGACACTGTATGACGAGACAGATTCTTACCCTGTTCAGTGCTGAACTGGTGAGTTATTCCAGCTGCATTGTTGAAACGATAACCCATGGAGATTCTCCACTTTATCCTGTCCTCTCTTGCATTTGTCTTTCAAGAGCGACCAGCCTTCTTGGGGGACTTGAAAGAGTTTGTGATTTTGTAAAGATACAATATTCTAGAAATTACAGAATTGGAACGACCGACTTTTGTTTCTATGACTGATAGGGTGACCCCTTGAGCCGTCACCTGGACAACCTGTTGCCAGAGGGTTTCAGTTACTTTGGAACGGCACAAAATTTTTGCAAAGTGAGTGCAAACTTGAAAGTTAAGCTGTCAATTAAATAGGGGTTGTCAGATAATTAAGGAAATTAGCACCAGGTATCTGATTAACACCTATAACTTGCAGGTATCTGAAAGTGTTCTTTATTTTTGATCTGTATCTTTTTCATTTATCTCATTTGCATTTTTATTCTATACTTTACAATATATTCAGCTTATGAAATAAGCTTAAAATACTGATATTTTACTCATGTCAGGATATTTTCACATAGGACAACACAATGACCTTAACGCAAAGGAAATAGTGTTATTCTCTAATTTTGATCACCAGTGTGAATATATAAAAAAATTGCCACTCTACGGGGTGATTTTTTAATGTCCATCCTATTCTCGGGTCTCTTACCAGAGACCTAGGAGTTTTAGGGTTCTACGCAGGATCTTAGTTGTTCCCAGCATTACATTTTTATGGACAGAGAGTTCAGATGACGATCTTAGAATCTTTTGTAGACATTATTCCAACATACAATCCTTGGGTGTTAGACTTGGGCTGGAGACCTTCATGCATTGTAAGGAGCTTCTGGGTCTTCACATCTTCAGCTTCCCTCTCTTCCAGTAGAGTTGCTTGGGCAAGACTCCTAAGGTTGGCGTCACACTACGTTTTTTTATCATCCTGTTCTGTTCATTTTTGAAACAAACAGAACAGGATCATTTTTGCTCCCCATACATCCCTATGGAGCCGGATTGGCCCTATTTAGCCATCCGTTTTTTGAATCCAGTGCAGGATTTGTTTCTGTCCTGTTTTTCACATGTCTGCATCATTTTTGGGCTCCGGTGACAAAACAGGACACAAACGAATCCTGTCTGGTCCGGCACACTTAGCATGGGTGCCTATGGAGCCGGATCTGGGAAACAACAGAACAGTTTCCAGATACGGTCCAGGTACAGAGCATGCGCAGAACAGGAGCACTGCTCTGTAACCATAGTAAATCTGTGTAATATCACTTTAGCAGTGTATCTATATACACTGCTAAAGTGATATTAAATAAAGGGATGGTTAAAAATAAAAAAATCATAAATTCTCACCTTTCCGCCGACCCCGAGTGTCCCATGCTGAACACATCTCCTGGCAGCTTGAGGACCTTGCATGAGGTCACCGGGAGGGGCGGGGGAATCCAATCACACGACCGTATCAGCATGCGGGGTTTAAATCTTTAATTGCACTGATGCGGTCATGTGACCGAGTTGCCCCGCCCCTACCAGTGACCTCATGAAAGGACCTCAAGCTGCTGGGAGATGTATTCAGCGTGGGAAACTCGGGGTCGGCGGAAAGGTGAGAATTTATGATTTTTATATTTTTAACCATCCCTTTATTTAATATCATTTTAGCAATGTATAAGAATTCACTGATTCACTGATATTACACAGCACTGACAGCACTTGTCACAGGCTCGGCTCCCTGCTACTCTTTCTGTGTCCGTATCCGATGCTGTCCAAAAAACAGGATCCAACGAACAGGAACAAAAACGTAGTGTAAAGCCAGCCTTAAGCTCCCGTCACACACAATGACGCACCAGCGATCCCAACAACAATAACGATCCTGTAGGGATCGTTGGTGCGTCGTTACCTGGTCGCTGGGGAGCCTTCAAACAGGCAGATCTCCCCAGCGACCAGGGACCAGGGAGCCACCGACACATTGCTGGGTAACTATGATAAACAGCTGTTTATCATAGTTACCAGCATCCTCCCTGCTTACAGGCTGCGCTAAGCAGGGAGGACGCTGGTAACTATGATAAACACCGGGTATCTTGGCAGCTCGCGCTGCCTAGATACCCGCTGTTTATCATAGTTACCAGCGTTCTCCCTCCTTAGCGCTGGTAACCATGATAAACATCGGGTATCTACTAAGCGCGCGCTGCCTAGATACCCAGTGTTTACCATGGTTACCTGTGAGATCGCTGATCGTTGGTCCAAACGACCAACGACCCTAAAAAATGACCCAGAGCACTTTGTAACAATCAGCGATCTCAGAGCAGGGGCCTGATTGCTGCTAAGTGTCACACATAACGAGATCTTTAGCAAGATCACTGTTACATCACAAAACCTGTGACATGACAACGATCTCGCTAACGATCTCGTTATGTGTGACGGGGGCTTAACACTATATTGCTTATCTCAATACACAAGAAACTGTGACAAACTAAGGCTACCTTCACATTTGCGGACCTCCCAACCTTCTGCGGAGGCGAAACCGCAATGTGACCGCAGCACCGCAAGCCCCTATCTTTATGATGGGAACACACGGTGCTGCGCTTGACAGCGCATGACCGTGCACACCCATTCACTGCCATATGTGATATCATATCTGACGTACACCTTGTTAATCAGAGCACTATCTGAGCCAGCATGACTCTCTTTGGCTGCCTTCACATTTGCGGACCCCTCCGCAGCGTTCTGCGGAGGGGATCCGCAATGTGACCGCAGCACCACAAGCCCCTATATTTATAATGGGAGTGCACGGTGCTGCGCTTGACAGCGTGTGACCGTGCGCACCCATACACTGCCACATGTGATCTGTGCCCAGGCGTATGCCTGC
Source organism: Allobates femoralis (assembly GCA_033576535.1). Classification (NCBI taxonomy): domain Eukaryota; kingdom Metazoa; phylum Chordata; class Amphibia; order Anura; family Aromobatidae; genus Allobates; species Allobates femoralis. The sequence continues at coordinate 87,059,073 of JARQOC010000005.1, forward strand.
GCACAAATCACCCAGTCTCGTCCGCACCAGAAATGCAACATGTCGCGTTTGTGGTGTGGATGAGACTGGGTGATTTGTGCGCAGGCTACGCCTGCGCACAGATCACATGTGGCAGTGTATGGGTGCGCACAGTCACGCGCTGTCAAGCGCAGCACCGTGCACTCCCATTATAAATATAGGGGCTTGCGGTGCTGCAGTCACATTGCGGATCCCCTCCGCAGAACGCTGCGGAGGGGTCGCAAATGTGAAGGCAGCCAAAGAGAGTCATGCTGGCTCGGATAGTGCTCTGATTAACAAGGTCTACATCAGATGTGAAGGAACTGGGATGATAAATGGACAAGCAATACATGGACAAGGCAAGAAAATCTGAATATATGTATACAGTATATATGCTGTATATGTCACATTGTTCCTTAATCTAAGGAAGTCAAGGCTTCAGTTTAAGAGTAATTATACAATGATTGTGTTTTTTTCATATCCTTTTTTAAATTAAAATAAGTTTTGTAAAGGTGAAAAACATTAGAACGGTATAATATTAAACCAGTAGTAATATTGCAGGTGTATGATATTCACCACTATCAAGGATAAAGAAGTACAAAGTACAAAGGCTCTCTTAGTTCATTTGTCACTCACTTGGCTCAATGGCAAAATAAACATACCGTTATATAAAGGTGAACACATCTGAGGCATGTATTGTGAGCTACGATGGATAGTAGTGAGGAGCCTTCAGCAGAAGACAGAGTTGTTCTTAAAAGGACTATTGGATATTTCAGTGGCGTCAGCTTCATTATTACGGTCATCTTGGGCACGGGCATTTTCATCTCTCCTGGCGCTGTTCTATTGTATTCACAACTGAACGTTGGAGTGGCTCTTGTGATATGGGCCGCATGTGGCATAATATCAATGGCTGGGGCCCTGTGTTATGCAGAACTGGGAACTACTTTTCCATCATCTGGAGGGGAATATTTCTACATAAAAAGAGGACTAGGCCCCATCCCTGCTTTTATTTTCTTATGGACTTTCATAGTGTTCCTCAGACCTGCGACGACCACTGTCCAGGCATTAATGTTTGCAGAATACATTATCCAGCCATTTTTTCCAGGATGCCCAACACCAGAGACGATAAAGAAGGCCACTGCTATTGCTGTAATTCTGGCGGTAGGGATTATCAATTGTTTAAGTGCAAAATGGATTATTTTAGTGCAGAACGTTTTTATGGTCCTTAAAATGGCTTCACTCAGTGCTATTGTTATAAGTGGTATTGTCCACCTAGCTATGGGGAACACATCCAATTTTCATGAAGCATTCGAAGGCAATGTACCTAATGTGTCCCAGGCTGCTGAAGCTTTATACCAGGGCATGTTTGCGTTTGGTGGATGGAATGTTCTTAATTACGTCATCGGTACGTACAGAGTTTGCTTTATAATGTAAATGTTTTCAGACACGGGGGGGGGGGGACAGTCGTGACAAAGTCCTGTCCGGTCATTTCAGATTAAACATCAGTTGTGGATAAAGTGTATGGTACAAGTAGAATTACAAAATTTCTTCTACAGAATATATAATATCTTTGCACCGTGTAGCCAGTAGATAGAAAAATATTAGAATCTGAGCGTCTTCAGTGGTTGATACCTTTTTAATGGCTAACTGAAAAGATGGTAATAGATAGCAAGTTTTCGAGACTACTCTGGTCTCTTCATCAGGTTCATAGGCTTTATGAGCCCGAAAAGAGACCGTGATCTCGAAAGCTTGCTATCTATTACCATCTTTTCAGTTAGCCATTCAAAAGTGTCAACGACTGAGGACTCTCAGATTTTAAAAATATTTCTTCTAGCTTCTATTGAGATGTTGATTTATTGACTTTTATTAATATAGGCATGGTTGCACATAGTATACATGCAGCAGAAAATCTGCAACTTTCTATGAAATGTAACATTTTTTAAGTCCTTAATATATATGATGCATAAGTTGTGAAATATATCCACTGCGTAAATTAATGGTTCTGCAAATTTGAAATAATAATTTTTAATCTCTGCAGATTCGATCATCTTACAAGATCTCATCTACTTTTTAGTTTGATGTGGTGCTGCGTTCCTCCAAATCTCATTGATTTTAATGAATGTTCTTAAATCTTTTATGTCTTTTTTAGCACTCGTATCCATTTTGATGCATTAAATAAACATAGTATTTTTATAGTTATTGTCTGGTTGATTGCTTTGCTCATGGACTGTTATAGATGTTGCTTGTGTGATTTAGGTGCCTGATCTTTTTCTATCTTTAACTTCTAACTTTTCTATGGTAGTGAGAGAACAGTAGCTGCTATATGTCTCCCATACACTAAATCAGAGGTCCCCAACCTGTGGTTTGCTGTCCCGTGATGTGTGGTTCACAGTTATCTTTCAGCTTGGTGCATTAGCACCAGGTTTAGCAAACAGAGTAAAGAGCGGTCTCCATCCAAATGGTGACATGAGTGAGTAGCCACACACAGAGAGCAGATCGGAGAGTATAAGTTAGGAACCCTTGGATCTTGGTAGACTGCTTTAGGCCCCTTTCACATAGGCTTTTTTCCCCGGATCTGGCGGATCTGGACAAAAAACGCATCTGCCGCAAATGCCGCCTAACGGCCGCGCTTGCAGCACACTTGCGGCAACCTCCATCCATTGTCTATGGGGCTTGCGGTAAGGTGTGGCAAGTGCGGTTGCGGCAGTTGCCGAATTTGTGGCTGCGGAAAAAACTGCGGTCAGCGTTTTTTTTCCCCACCGCAACTGCCGCATCCGCTGCAACTGCACTTTCCCACCTTACCGCAAGCCCCATAGACAATGCATTGGGCTTGCCACAAGTGTGCTGTAAATCTGCCGCATCTGCTGCATTTTGGCGAAAACGCAGTGTGCAAGCAACCTTACTGTGATTTCTGTGGAAAAGCTTTGGTTGTCATTACACCAGTAATAGGGGCTCTGGGTGTCACTGCTGTCAGGAGGATAGGAATTGGGTGTGGCTCGCGATCTTCTCTGAGCTAAATGTGGATCTCAAGCTCAAAAAGATTGGGGACCTCCGCACTAACTACACAGAAAGAAGAATTCCTTCTCTTTTTTCCATTTGTCACAAACAGACAGAAGCAGCAGAGGCTTTGAGAAAATTATACAGCAGTACTGAGCTGTGTGGCTGTGATTCCAGCACTGGGACAAGTTAGTTAAAACCTGCTGGATCAGTTTTTCACCCTCTCACTCGACTCTTCTTTGCTCTCTATAGAGTTTATTATGCCATATAACCTGGCACGTCAGTGTGCCCGATAGTCTTTTCTACTGCAAGATGGTTGTGTTGTTTCTCGAAGTGAATGTTGAGCTTAGAACGTGGGAGAGTGTTGGGAAAAAAAGTAGCTTTTAAATGAAGATTGAAGCAGATTTTTATCTGATAACATACAATATATTTATATTTGGTATATGTATAACTGTAATGACTTGTGCAAGAGGATTTAAAGATAATCTTTCACTGCAGAAAATGCTATTTACTGCAGATATAGGGTTAATCTACAGGTAAATAGTGTAATAATTCTGATGGCCACCTTACCTAAAGTGATATGAGAAAATTAACCCATTTACTCCCGGGAGCTACTAGCTTTCAGTCAAGGAGGTAAGCACGTTACCGTTTACAACATCACTCACTATATTGTCCTAGCAATTTGATTTGTAACTCAGTCTGCAGGGCATCTGTTTAGGGCAAGCTCCCAATCAAGGTGCCGGGGTGTGGTTACAGCCGCCACTCAAGAATAGAGAGCTGTGAGCCCTGAATGTAAGTAATGACTGTAGCTGCGCTGTTCACTCCCACCATGAAAACGGAGGCTCCAAGGAGGAAATAAACTCGTTTTCTCCCACTAGCCGCACTTTCAGTGAAGCAGGTAGGCAGCATGTATGTAATTTGTCGATTATCCCTATATCTGCGGTAGTGTTTACCGAGGTGTCATCTTGCCTTTAACATATTTTCTGGAGTACGTCTTGAGCAGCATAATACAATTTTTCTTTACATTCCAGCCCAAAAAGTTATGATAAAAGTTTATTGTCAAATTAATGTATAGATTTCAATGCTTTCTAAAACATCTAAAACGTAATCAACCGAGACTGTGTCTACATGTGACTTTGTAAGATTAGAAGAGTATTATGGGACTTCATATTACACCATACAATTCAATCTTCAATAAAAAACAAACTGTAACTTTTTATGATTGATGGTTTATATAGAAGAGTAGATGTCTTGTAGATGCTCACGATGAAGAAATAATCATGCAAACTGAAATAACTATCTGTCAAAATGATTTTCCACTCTGTTGGTATTGCAGTGGTGCGTAAAGTCTTTTCACTCATGAAATACTGCTTTTATTGTCAGTGCTCAGTGAATTTTACTTCAGTCTTATAATAAAATAGCACCAGAGGTTGTCCAAATCCACTTTCCCATTTTAGTATTGCAGCGCCATTCTAATCTAATCTAATCTAATCCAGATAAAATTTGTAATGGGTAATCTGCAATGTTCAGACTAGGTTTTTTCCATAGTGCCCCTGATGGTAAAACAAGCTCTTACAATATATGGAATTCTTGGATGTCCAATGTTTATAGGGTTTGACCCTATAGATCTCCTGTGTTTCGCACTTGGCTTTACCCAACAGAGAGAGAAAGAGTTAGTGAATCCCAATAGTTTAGAACTGATTTTTAAAGTGAACCTGTCACTTGAAAAATTGCTATTAACCTGCAAATATGAGGTTAATCTACAGGTTAACAGCATTTGGGACCTGCCCAGCGCCTGCACTTAGAACCCCACTCAAACAGGAAATGAACTTTATTTCAGGTGACAATGTTGAGGTTTCAGTCATAGAAGTAGTGCCGACCCAGGCTCATTTACTGTTAACCGCGCCTCCGCACTAACTGACAGCTGCTCAGCATTAAACTTGGCTGTCAGTCAGGGGCAGAGGCGTGGTAACAGCCATCCCTTTCGATACACAAAGTGGTAGATGAACTCCTGCCAGTGCCGCCAACCTGAATGAAGCCCAAAAACTCTCGGGAAGAATAAAGTTCATTTCCTCCCATGAGCGGGGTTCAAATTGTAGGCAACAAGCAGGTTCTAAACATTTTTAACCTACAGATTAACCCCATACCCAAATATTTTATGTGACCGCTCACCTTTAACAACTTCAAGGGTGGTTCTAAAGTTTGGTCTTCAGGAATGAGACGTTTGAGGCCATGACAGATTCCTTTTACATAATATTGATGTTGAGAAAGCCCCTTGAAAAAAAGAAACACTCCAAAGGAAACTTTTTTGCCCTAAACCTGTGTAAATGTATATGTAATCTAATGATAGGCCGGAATCACACTGGCGTATGACTTGCAAGAGTGCAATGCAAGAAAATGTTGCCTAATCGAGCTGGAGAAAAAAGTCGCAGCTTGCTGTAATTGTTAGTGAGTCTCGGCTCACTTGCACCCATACAAGTCTATTGGTGAGAGTGAAACATTGCACTCCTCTCAGATGTCATCCCAGTCCAGTGCGATATACTCCGAGACAGGCAATGGAGGAGATGGGAGAATAATCTCTTCCTCCTCTCCACACCTGTCATCTGATCACAGGATCGGATCCCAGTTGCAGGACACTCAGTCTAGTCTCATTAGCATATCGCATCTGATGTCATATGCTAATGTCACATCCAGCCTAAACATGTTAATGTACTCACTGATCGCCATCTTCTCTGGTCTCCAGCATTGTTTCAGCCCTGCTGTTACTCACGTGACTGCAAATCTGATTCACTGGATCACACTGAGCTAGAAGTTGCATTTACAATTTAAGTCTATGGTGCCTTGTTCGGCCTTGTTGTGACACTTCATAGGATTACATTGCAAAAGTGACTTCTGGCTCACACATACATGCGAGCATGATGCTGAGAGAGTCTTGCCAGCTTGTCATTTCGCTATAGATCCAGCAAAGTGGCCCATTGTCATTGCACAATGAATGTAACACAGCCGTGAGCAGGGACAGCATCCTGAGCATGCCTCAATATTGACAACTGGCACGTGCTCATTACCTCAGTATATCAGATAATAGCCCACCCCTGAAAGGGTTATCCTTGGCGAGAATCTGTTTCAAGGTTGGGATGGAAGATGCGGCAGCGACCGCAATTCCAGCCAACTGATGACTTCTCTTTTGCTCGGAGACTCAAATAGAACATCATCGAAAGTAAGAAAACAAGATACAGATAGAAAGTTAGAGTAGAGAGGCAACGATAGAGATTTTTAAAATTTAATTACATTAGAAAAGTGCTTAATTTTTGTTACATTAAATAGATTGCCGGTCACTGCACTGGCTGCCCGTACAATATAGAATCCAATTACGGTAAAATTGCTTGTTCTCACCCACAAAGCTCTTCACAGTGCAGCACCTCTCTACCTCCCACCCTCATCTCTGTCTATCACCCCACCCTTTCTCTACGCTCTGGAAGCGACTTGGAGTAACGTGTGCATTAATCTGAACCTTCCATTGTTGACTCCAAGACTTCTCCCGAGCTGCACCAATTCTCTGGAATGCTCTACCCTAAGAAATTAGATCTACCCACAACTTACATAGTTTCAGGCGCTCCCTAAAAACACATCTTTTTAGGGTGGCCCATAATGTCCCCTAGTCAAAGTCACTCAGACATAGCCCATTCAATCCACCAGCCACAAAATGCTTCCAAAGAATGGCTGGTGGCCACTCATGCAGCTCTTATCTATTCCCCATTTCCTTAAATTGGCTACACCATCATTGTAAATAAGCCCCTGTACTATGTCACTCTGTGTCCTATGTCACTCATTGTACAGTAGATTGTAAGCTCTTATGAGCAGGGCTGTCATTATTGTGCTTTAATTATTGTATTCCTTGACAACTGTTATTTATGACTGTTTGTATATGAACCTCTGAATTGTGAAGCGCTGTGGAATGTGTTGGCGCTATATAAATAAAGATCATTATTATCATTATAGATAGAGGTCACATTAAAATTCACTTAGTATGTCCGTAAAGCCAAGTCAACAAGACCATATTTTCAGTCTGAGTGCTGTCCCTCAAAAACTAGATAGCACACGGACCAATGTTATTCAACGAGGCAGTGCAGAAATTGCAGAATGTATGTTTGATGACTTTTTATACGGCCGTGTGGTCTGGAAGTTAAGGTGGACAACCACCGGGTGACAATGGTCCCAGGAGAAATCTGACGCAGTGTATATTCCTTGTATTTTAAATAACTGTCACTACAATTGATGTATATTTCCTATAATAATGAAGCTAGGCGGTATGTTATAGCCATTTAATCAGCAGCACAGCCTAAAGGCATTATTGTTATTGTGCTGTAATAGGCGCACACTATTCATTATTCTTTGATGGGTAATTGTAATTGAGATTATGTTGATATACATCCAGATGAAGCTAGTCGAGTGTTTGCTTCTTGCTTTTAATTGCCTATAATCACATTAATTAGCACTTAATGTTCTATTATTTGCCAATATTTTATAAAGCTCAGCACACTCATCATTCTGAGTGTCACAATGAGTATGATTTTAAGCCAGACATTGAAAGTTGATGGCACTAGAAAAGTAATTCAGTCAGGACAAGGCTTCGAAACGGGGAGCAAGAAGAAGAAATTGGCTGCAGCTGACATCATTTAACTACTAAACATAATGCTGTTCAGATAAAAACTGCTTATCAACAATGTATCCTAAAATTCTGCTATAAAACTTACATTCCTGACAATAAAATCTTACCGAAAAAGAAATGTTGCTTACTTACTTCATTGTTGGGGTAGTTTGGGACATGTCACTAGGATATGCTTTCACTTTTGTAGGGGAAGGCCAGTGACCCTCAAAGATCATAATTTGAGATTGGCAAATTTATTCGAATGGAATCTAATTCTACTCAAATTTTACAAAAATTCACATTTTGGAGAATACAGTTTTTTTGTAACTTGTTCGTGAGCAGCAGCCTCCAGCTTGATGAACAGTTGAGGACCCGCAAAAGGGTCTAAAGTAAAAAAAACATACTTACCTCACTGCTCACTTTTTCTGGCCACCTCTATTTTTCCCTGTTCGATCCTACCAGTGGCGTAACTACCGCGGTCGCAGCGGTCGCAACTGCGACCGGGCCCGCCCCCAGGGGGGGCCCGCACCCCCCGGGGGCTCGCACCCCCCCGGGGGGCCCCGTGGCCCGTGCTGACAGCTGGCCACCGCGACCGCGATAGTGCCGGCCGGAGAGGAGGGAGGACGGGAAGTGAGAGCTCACTTCCTGCTGCTGTGCCCGCCCCTCCTCTCCTCCTAAGTGCTGCTTGTTCCGGGAGCCCGAGCATGGCCATGTCCGCCCCTCCTCCTGCAATGCTGAGCCCGCGGAATCTCTGCTGCTGGGCGCATACAGCCCGGCTCCCGGGGGCAGCAGTGAATGCCGGATGGTGGAGATGCACAGGGTGCGGGTCGCGTCCTTTGTGCTGGATCTGGGCAGGAGCTCATCTGTCTGCAGATGCTGCGGGGGCTGGGGGCCATCCAGCTCGGGATCAACCACAGCAAGCTGATCCCCAGGAGAGACTTCAAGACTCTGTACCAGGACTGCACCAACGCCAGGTCAGAGACTGTATTGTGTGCCCCATATACTGTGTGCCCTCTCCATATACTGTGTGCCCCCATACTGTGCCCTCCCCATATACTTTGCGCCCACCTCATGTACTGTACGTGCCCACCCCATATACTGTACCCCCCTATATTGTGTGCCCCATATACTGTGTGCCCCCTTCCCATACTGTGCCTCCCCATCTACTAATACCCTCCCATATACTGTGCCCCCTTCTTATACTGTGTGCCCCATATACTGTGCCCACCTACCCATACTGTGTGCATGCCCACCCCTTATACTGTGCCCCCTACCCATACTGTGCATGTGTGTGCCCACCCCCTTATACTGTGTGCCCCCCATACTGTGCCCTCTCCAATACTGTGCGTGCCCCCCACCCTTATACTGATTCTCCCCCATACTGTGCCGCCCACCTCTATACTGTGTGCCCCATAACAAGACTTCACCAACGCCAGGTCAGACTCAAATGTTCTGCGTGTGCCCCCCTCCCCACTGTGTGCCCCCATACTATGTCCTATACTGTGCCTCATACTGTCTCCATAATAGGACTTCACCAACACCAGGTTATCCTCAAAATGTTATGCATTAGTTGGCTGTATGGCTGGCGCTGTGCTGTGTGGCTGAGGCTGCGTGGCTGGCTGTGTGTGGCTGTGGCTGGCTGTGTGTGGCTGACTATGTGTCTGTGTGTGGCTGGGGCTGTGTGTCTGGCTGTGTGTGGCTGGTGCCACGTGGCTGGCTGGGGTTGGCTGTGGCTGGAGCTGCATGGCTGTGGATGGCTGTGTGTGTCTGGCTGTGTGTGGCTGATGTTGAATGGCTGTGTGGCTGGGGCTGTGTGGCTGACTGTGTCCTGTGTGTGGCTGGAGCTGTTTGGCTGTGTGTGGCTGACTGTGTCTGTGTGTGACTGGGACTGCTTGGCTGTGTGTGGCTGGTGCCACATGGCTGGCTTGGGTTGGCTGTGGCTGGAACAGCATGGCTGTGGATGGCTGTGTGTGTCTGCTGTGTGTGACTGGGGCTGCTTGGCTGTGTGTGGCTGGTGCCATGTGGCTGGCTTGGGTTGGCTGTGGCTGGAGCAGCATGGCTGTGGATGGCTGTGTGTGGCTGGCTGTGTGTGGCTGACTGTGTGTCTGTGTGTGGCTGGAGCTGTGTGTGGCTGGGCTGCTTGGCTGTGTGGCTGACTGTATGGCTGTGTGTGTGGCTGTGTGGCTGGCTGTGTGTGGCTGGTTGGATGTGTGGCTGGCTGTGGCTGTCTATGTGGCTGGCTGCACCTGTGTGTGGCTGTTTGTGTGTAGCTGGTGGCTGTCTGTGTGTGGCTGTCTGTGTGTGGCTGTCTGTGGCTGTATATGTGTGTGACTGTGTATGTGTTTGGCTGGCTGCATCTGTGTGTGGCTGGCTGATGGCTGTCTATGTGGCTGGCTGTTTGTGTGTGGCTGTATATGTGTGGCTGGCTGTGTCTGTGTGTGGCTGTCTGTGTGGCTGGTGGCTGTTTATGTAGCTAGCTGTGTGTGGCTGTCTGGCTGTGGTTGGCTGTGTGTGTATGTGTGTGTGGCTGGCTTTGTGTGTGTGGCTGGCTGACTGTGGCTCTGTGTGTGACTGGCTGTGGCTCTGTGTGTGGCTGGCTGTGTGTCTGTGTGTCTGACCACTGGGACCCCACAATCCTGAGAAATGGAGCTTTGAAGAGCACCATGTAAATGGAGCTGTGGTTGATTATTCCCTCTGCTGAACCATTCACATGTGGCTCTTCAAATAACTTCTTTAAGAAAGGGGTGAGGGCCACAACAGGGTAAAAGCAAAATTTACGTATTGGGGCTGATGGGGCTTCTTTTCCAGGGCTGCTTTTTGGTCCCAGTCCGGCCCTGGTGGGGGGGGGGGGGCCCAGGTCAAAATTTCGCACCGGGGCCCACCAGACTCTAGTTACGCCACTGGATCCTACATCCCTCTATTGCGACACATCTGAGCATCAGGCTGAGAATACATGGAGGAAAAGAAATAAATAATACCTGGTGAATAATACCTGGTGGCCTAGTGGATACTTCTTATAATGGTGGGGTGATTAGCCGCTTACCTACCGTTGTTGTGCACCCCAGCACAACGCTGGTGTAAAGCTCCGCTGTAAGGATGCCGCTCTGGGTCCGCTCCTTGTCTGCTTCCTGGTCTGGATCACGTGGGGGATCTCCTGTCTTGTGACCACCGCATCACCGTGACATCACCGCAGGTCCTTCAGCAAGCCGGTGCAATGTCTCTCACCTCTAACAGCTCCAACCACATACCCCGGCGAGGGGGCATACCAATGTGTAAAGAGAATAATTGTGGTAAAATGGGAGTGCTTGTAGGTATAAGACAAGGAGACTATGACATTATATATAATTATCTACCAATCCGACCAGGAACAACTGGTGATTAACCCTTCATTATACCTACAGTCTGCTGGACAAGGTGCTGTAGGGACATAATGAAAACAAGATAAAAACCATGAAACTTATAAATATATAAAAGATTATGTAAAAATGTGTAAAAAAGAGTACAATATCTAATTATATCTAAATACATAGTTGTCAGTTGGGCGCTGTACGCGAATCTCATTGTACCACAACACAAACATCCCGATGTTCTACAAGAAAAACTCCCCTTTTTGGTCTGTGTGGGTTCCTCCTCTTAATATTTAGGTTTTACTGATGTGTTGCTTGGCGCCACCAGACTATGCATATTACGTTTTTTTCTGTATACCACTAACGTTTTTTATGGGAGGATATTGGAGAGGATTGGGTCTCCCTTAAGCACAAGCCAGTAATGATCCAGTATATTGTATATACTATTCCGGGATTTATTTAAGGTAGTTACTAGACTCCAGTCTCTCCTACCCAATTATCCATTCCTGTTTTTTGGTAATGAGATCGTCTCGATGCAAAATTTCTGTGACAGATCATGGGTGTTCTTATATGCGTCATATGTATATTAGTTTCTAAGGAATGTTCTTTCAGAACATCTGATTCTCTCGCCTCTCGCAAAATCCCAATCCTCGGTACAATTTTTGCATATACACCAGTATTGACCATATGGAATGTTCTTGATCTATCTGGGCAGGTGTCCACTATCAAATCTCAAGTAACTGTTGACATCAACTGCCTTAAAGAATGTTGAAGTGGACACCCCTTCCAGACCATCAAATTTTACCAATAAATCAAGGAACCGTAAGGAGGTGTTTGATATAGACATTGTGAAAGAGAGGCGCCATGGATTCTTATTTAATTCTTCCACAAACCTCAAAGCTGTGTTATCAGAGTCCTCCCAAATGAAGAACAGATCATTGATGAATCTACGATAAAAAATATATATTTACTGGCAATGGGAGTCTGCGCGATGAAGAAGGATTCAACAGCCCCATGTAGAGATTCGTTTGTGTAGAAAAAAGCCCAGGTTTAGATTCCACAATGACCACAAAGCAGGAAGGGTATGTTTGATGTCTGTTTTTTGAGCCTACATGTTTAACATGCAGGACCTGCTGCTTCCTCAGGGCAAAATCTCCTTGTTTTACCATGTAGAGATTGGCATAACTTGGAGCAAATCTCGTCCCAATCGCGCAGTTGTCTATATACTGTACCCTCAAATGTGAATACGTTATTTAGGATAAAATTAATTGCAGAGAGAAGAAATTCTTGCTGTTCTTTTAACTTGGTCACATCACCACAACGAATGTGGTCTACCGCTGCTAAGCCCAAACTATGGGTTATGTTATTATATAGGGCAGTTACATCCATTGTTAGGAAATAGCAGTTTTTTAGGGGTGGTAGTTCTCTCAATAATTTTATCAAGACTGTAGAGTCTTTAAGGTAAAAATCTAAACCTAGTATGTATTTTTGTAGAGATAGATCCACGTAATGGGAGAGGTTGGCAGTAATTGAATCAATCCCTGATATGATCAGGCGACCGGGGAGGTTGGTGGCACTCTTGTGTAACTTCGGTAGGAATTAGAAGGGAACCCGATATCTTGGGATATCCAAGAATTTCTTCTCCTTTTTGTTTAGGATGCCCCTTGTGAAGGCATCTTTCACAAGATTGTTATATCTTAAATATATAGAGATAGAAGGGTCAGAGACTAACTTCTGGTAGTAATCTTTGTCATCTAATATTTTTTCGCCTTCTCTATGGTACCATTTTCTGTTCATTATTACCACACCACCACCCTTGTCAGCATTTTTTATTATTATGTTTTCATTATTTCTAAGGGATATTATGGCCTCACTCTCCTGTTTATTCAGGTTATCAACCTTTCTACAATGTTGTATTGTACCTAGCCTAGATCTTTTAGACCAATTGTTGGAATATTTCCAAATTTGTCCCTTTATGATGTAGGGGATACAAGTTTTTAGATCCTCCTTTGACCGGTACATGCAGAAACTTATCCTTATGATTAGTAGGGTTCAATTTTAGGTTGTCTTCTTGGTGGGTTTGAGCGATACTTGCATTTTTGCTTTTCTCCTCTATAATAAAATGTCTTTTAATTGTCATCTTTTTAAAAAAAACTCATTCAAATCTAAATAAAGGTTAAAACTATTGAGGGAGATTTAACCTTTATTCAGTGTATACTTGGAAAGGTTAAAAATTCCCTTACTATTATTGGTAGGTCCTTCATTATTAGGGGTCCCTATCAAATTGCTTTTGTTTTCAGAGTGGTATTCCCTTCTAAGAGACCTTTTTTGGGCAATGCTTCTCCCCCCTACATCCCCGTTTCCCCTTTTTCTTTTTGGGTGGCAACCTGGTGCCACCCAAATAAATTGAATGATTTCGGAGTCTTTCAGGTTTGAAGTACGTTTAACTTTGAACTCTATTGAGTACATTTGTGGGGTCAGAGTTACCGCCTTGGTAACCTCTTCAGGTATTACCATGGATAGATTGGATATGGAATCATTAATTGTCAGGGGTGAACCTCTAGATAAAATTTATCCCTGGGGTGTTTCACAAGTGGAACCTAACTCAGTGCATTTTCACTACTTTTTGTGAAGCCATAGTGTTTGAATCTAATAGTATGTTTTCCTCATCTGTATTGCCTGAACGTATGGTGTTTTGTTCAATTGTGGGTTGTTGTCCCACTGTGATATTGTATCCTTGACTTATTGGTGGTAATGTGGTTGGATTTAACACTGTGGAACTGGAATGCAAATTTTTGTGGTATCTTCCTGAAATTGTGTCTGTTCAGTTGTAGAGTAGTGTTCTACTGTGAGCATGGAAACTTGAATTGGTGTTGGTGTGTTTGTGTTAGACTCTATGAAGCTGGGGAACAAGGATTGTGAATGTGAATGTGAGAGTTCACCCTGGGATTGTGTTGTGGGATGTGATGATAAAAATGAGAAATCCTCCTGTGTGGATGTGACCATAGATACGTCCTTTAGACCGAAGTCCAATGGGGAATTTGAACTGATAAGTTTTTCTAAACTTGATCTTTTTTCAAGTGGTACACTGGATATAGATTATCCATCAATTTATCATTGGTTATCACCCCTGAGGAATTAGATGATGTAGAGTGGAGTATCACAGTGGACCCCTTGCTTATTTTTTATGGGATTCATTTTATTAATTTTTTCCCCTTTCTTTGATTGGCCCTGCAATAATTTTTAGTGTTTTTCATAATTATCCCTTTGTTCTTTCATTTTAAGTGCATTACTAGAGTCCTGCAGCCTTTCAGAAATAGACTCTTTTCTGATTTTACAATCTTCAGGGAGGGCTAGCTGATTCTGTACTGGCAATGTATCCATTAGCTCTGGTGGATTCGCTAATTCTTTCTTATCTCGCAGGAGTTTTGCTGCTTTCCTTTTTATAATTTCATATTTATGAAGTCTTAGCTTAATGCCCTGTCACACATAACGAGATCGTTGGCGAGATCATTGTAATGTCACAGGTTTTGTGACCCAACAGCGATCTCACTAACGAATCATCCAAGATGACTATCTCCTACGTAAAATGCTTCTGGAAAACTTCAGCAGAACAGGACAGTGTCTAAACAGCTCATGGTTAGAGAATTAACTCTTACTTTTTTTTTAATCAACTTTATTTTTATTTAAATTTTCATCCGAAACATATATTAACAAATGCATATTGTAATACATTAAAAGAGTGTTGCTAAACATCGTTTTTCATTTAATCTTGGCTTGAACTAAATAATTCAATGTCTGAAACTACATAAAGATTCAAAGTGGCTGTGTCTAAGATCCAGAAAATAGACATTTTCAAGAGGAGATAGTCCGGTGAACCAGATGACCCCAATGGGAGGAGTAAATAGTTGTAAGTAGCGTATTATGTTCATATAGTCTTATAGGTGTATATCCTCAATGTCCAATGTCCAAGGAGTCCATATTTTGGTTAAAGAGTCCATATTCTTGTGTAGTATAGCAGTCATCCCCTCCATAGTATATACATCATTACCGTATTCTAGCGTATAGGTCTGAAAGAGCGGGGATTGTAATCCTCCTCCAAAAGAAAGAGATCAAACATTTAGCAGTCAAAAAGTGCATCAGTAGTCGTACTCTCGGTTTATCTAATCTCATAGGGAACAAATTCAGAAGATAGACTAATGGATCCAGGGGTACACTTTTGCAAATGACCTTTCCCACCAAGAACCTCCACCTCTTTCCAGAAAGCCTGTATTTCGGTGCAAGTCCAAAAAATATGATAAAGAGAAGTCCCAGTAGCCCCACAGTGCCAGCATATGTCTGGGATATCAATATTAAATCTATGCAAATATTCGGGCATATAGTACCAGGCCATAAGAAGTTTTAATTGGTTCTCTTTATAAAGTGTACACACGAAAGATCTATAGGCTCTGGACCATATTATCTGCCATTTTTGATGTGAGAGTTCCCATCCCATCCAGCTCTCCCATTTTTGCATATAAAGATGTTTATGTAAAGTCTGGTCTACAGGTGTCTGGAGAAGATTATTATGTCAGAGATGAGACCTCTAGTTGAGGTGCCCTTAGAGCACATATATTCAAATTGAGAAGGAGAAGGGATTTTAGAGGAGCCCAAGACAGATCCAAAGTAATGTATTAATATTCGATGGTATGAGTAAGATAGTGTAGGCGGCAATTTGTGTTTGTCTGAGAGTTCCCTGAATGTTCTAGGTCTCCGTGTGAGGGGGTCCACCAGATTTCTGAATGTAAAGAGTCTCTGCCCACTGACGAATCACAGTGGCGTTCATTATCTCTTTCAGATGTGGGGTGTATAGGAAAGGTGTAAAGAAAGAGGCATGTGAGGCTAATTGGAATTGTATTCTACACTTAAACCAAAGTTTTCTAGTGAAAGCCATGGGGCCCATGAGTGTGTTAGGAGGTGTATCATACAGTTGTCCCCAAATTAGGGTCCTAGGGTGGTAAGGGGCCATCCAAAGCTTTTCTATTTCTGTCCACTTGTTATATGCCGGAAGTGTTGTCCATGATTGAATTCAGCGTAAATGGATTGCATAGTAATATATAGAAATGTCTGGGCATGCTAGGCCTCCCTGTGATCTGGGAGCACATATAACTGAGCTGGGTATACGATTTTGTCCCGAATGTCATATAAATTTTAAGATCTGCGATTGGATTTTTTTCAACATTTTCATCGGGACATTAGCTGGGATAGTCTATTAAAAAAATAGAGGAATTTAGGGAGAAATTACATCTTAATCGCCGCTATTCTACCCAACAACTATTCTACCCAACAAAATGACAAAGTTAGAGGTAGGTGGAAGGTCCTTAAAGATGATTTCAGGGAATTAGGCTGCAAGCTTAAGGCAAGGACCTCCAAGGTAGTATTCTCTGAAATACTGCCTGTACCACGTGCCACACCAGAGAGGCAACGGGAGATTAGGGAGATAAATAAGTGGCTCAGGAATTGGTGTAGGAAGGAGGGGTTTGGGTTCCTGGAGAACTGGGCCGACTTCTCTGTTGGCTACAGGGTCTATGCTAGGGACGGGCTGCACCTCAATGGGATGGTGTGCAGCTGTGCTGGGGGAAAAAATGGCCAGAAGGTTGGAAGAGTGTTTAAACTAGGGATTGGGGGAGGGTATTCATTGTACAGGAGGGGAAGATAGTGTAAATAGTAACCTGGGCACAAGTAATAAAATTGGGGGTGGCATGGGGGGTGGGGTTAGAGCAGTCAATATAGTAGGAAGGAATAGAGGTAAAAAGAGATGCATGAAGTGCATATACACTAATGCCAGAAGCCAACCAACAAAATGGAAGAATTAGAATTGATTTTGTTGAAATCTGGTATGGCTGGATGAGAGCCATGACTGGGCTGTTAATTTACAGGGCTATAGTCTGTTCAGAAATGACCATACAAATAAGCGAGGGGGAGGTGTCTGTTTATACGTAAAATCATCCTTAAAATCCATCCTGCATGATAATATAGGTGAATCTAATGGAAATGTAGAGTCCGGTGGGTGGAGATAAGGGGCGGGGGAAAAAATAATAAATTACTGATAGGGGTTTATTATAAGTCTCCAACAATAAAGGAAGTGGAGGAGAATATCCTCATAAAGCAAATAGATGAAGCAGCGACTCAGGGAGAAGTCATTATTATGGGGGACTTCAACTACCCTGAAATGCATTGGGGATCAGAAACCTGCAGTTCTAGCAAAGGTAATAGGTTTTTGACAACTATGAGAGACAATTATCTTTCACAACTGTTTCAGGACCCAACAAGAAGGGGGGCACTGCTGAACCTAATATTAACCAACAGGCCTGACCGCATATCACATTTACCAGTTGGAGATCACTTGGGTAATAGTGATCATAAAATAATAAGTTTTCAAGTATCCTTTAATAAGATGTGTAGTGGAGGGGCTACAAGGGGCTACAAGGACACTAAACTTCAGGAAGGAAAATTTCCAACAGTTGAGAGATGATCTTAGTGCAATAAACTGGGACGATGTCCTGAGATATAAAAGTACACAAAGCAAATGGGAGACGTTTATTAACATCCTGAATAGGACCTGTGCACAATATACACCCTATGGGAATAAGCATGCTAGAAATAGGAGGAAACCACTAAGGCTAAATAAAGCGGTAAGAGGCGCAATACATGACAAAAAGAAAGCATTTAGGGAATTAAAGCAAGTAGGTAGTGATGAAGTGTTAAATAAATACAGAACATTAAATAACATCTGTAAAAAGCAAATCAAGGCAGCAAAGATTGAGACAGAGAGACTCATTGCCAGAGAAAGTAAAAATAATCCCAAAATATTTTTTAACTACATAAATAGTAAGAAACTAAAAAATGATTGTGTTGGCACTTTTAAAATTAATCTGGGTGAAATGGTGGATGAGGATGAGGAAAAAGCCAATATGCTAAGTGAGTTTTTTTCAACAGTATTTACACAAGAAAATTCCATGACAGACAATATGATCAGTGATAACAAAAACTCTCAATTAAATGTCAACCAGCAGGAAGTACAGCATCGTCTAAAAATCACTAAAATTGACAAATCCCCAGAGTGCTGCAGGAATTAAGTACTGTCATAGATAGACCATTATTTTTAATATGTAAAGATTCCATAATAACAGGGTCTGTACCACAGAACTGGCGTATAGCAAATGTGGGGCCAATATTCAAAAAGGGGACAAAAATTGTCTTGGAAATTATAGGCCAGTAAGCTTAACCTCTACTGTGGGTAAAATCCTAGAGGGTTTTCTAAGAGATGCTATACTGGAGTATCTGAAGAAAAATAACCTCATGACCCAAAATCAACATGGGTTTTCGAGGGACCATTCCTGTCAAACGAATCTGATCAGCTTCTATGAAGAAGTAAGTTCTGGACTGGACCAAAGAAATGCAGTGGACGTTGTGTATATGGACTTTTCAAAAGCTTTTGATACGGTGCCACACAAAAGGTTGATACATAAAATGAGAGCAATGGGGATAGGGGAAAATATGTGTAAGTGGGTTAAGAACTGGCTTAGTGATAGGAAACAAAGAGTGGTTATTAATGGAACACACTCAGAATTGGTCACAGTTAACAGTGGGGTACCACAGGGGTCAGTGTTGGGCCCACTTCTTTTTAATATATTTATTAATGACCTTGTAGGTGGCATACAGAGTAGAATCTCAATATTTGCAGATGACACTAAACTCTGCAGGGTAATCAATACAGAGGAGGACAATTATATATTACAGGAGGATTTATGTAAACTAGAAGCTTGGGCTGCTAAATGGCAAATGAGCTTTTATGGGGATAAATGTAAGGTCATGCACTTGGGCAGAGGAAACAAAAGGTATAATTATGTGCTTAATTGTAAAACACTGGGCAAAACTATGACTGAAAAAGACCTGGGTGTATAGGTAGATGACAAACTCACATTTAGTGCCCAGTGTCAGGCAGCTGCTGCAAAGGCAAATAAAATAATATGATGCATTAAAAGAGACATAGATGCTCATGAGGAGAACATAATTTTACCTCTATACAAGTCACTAGTGCGACCACACTTAGAATAATGTGTACAATTCTGGTCTCCAGTGTATAAGAAAGATATAGCTGAACTAGAGCCGATCCAGAGAAGAGCGACCAAGGTTATTAGAGGACTGAGGGGTCTGCAATACCAAGACAGGTTATTAAACTTGGGGTTATTTAGCTTGGAAAAACGAAGGCTTACGGGTGATCTTATAATAATGTATAAATATGAGGGGACAGTACAGAGACCTTTATAATGATCTCTTTACTCTTAGGCCTGAGACTGGAACAAGGGGCATCCTCTACGTCTGGAGGAAAGAAGGTTTAATCATAATCACAGACGCAGATTCTTTACTGTAAGAGCAGTGAGACTGTGGAACTCTCTGTCACATGATGTTGTAATGAGTGACTCACAACTAACATTTAAGAGGGCCTGGATGCCTTTCTTGAAAACTATAATATTACCAGTTATATATACTACATTCTTTGATAGGGCGTTGATCCAGGAAATTAGTCTGATTGCCATATCTGGAGTCAGGAAGGAATTTTTTCCCCAATGTGGAGCTTATTGTTGTCATATGGTTTTTTTTTGCCTTCTTCTGGATCAACATGTTCGGCTATGGGTTGAACTAGATGGACTTAAAGTCTTTCTTCAACCTTAAGAACTATGTTACTGTGTTACTAACAAGTAAATTTGCATGGAGGACCATCTCTGGATTTTAGCTTCCAGTTCCTGGATCAGCGGGGGGAAATTTGCCTGATATAAAGTTTTATAACTTGGGTAATGTGTACTAAATATTTTATGGAGGACTTGTGATGCACCCCCAGGCTATGGGGTACTCGGGAAACGGGCCGGCGCTGTCTCTCTGGGGTATCACGGTAGTCGTGACTCAGTTCTGTGGTCTGGGATCAGTCCAAAAAGGGATATTTACAGGGGATTTGTCGTGACGCCACCCGGGGTATGTGGTCAGTAAAACCACCGCTGCCGTATTCCTGCTGGGGACGGTGACTTGGGGCAGCGTGGATGGTAAGCCCTCCTCGGGTAAGGCTGAGGGTCCCCAGGGCAGGAGTAGATGGGATGGATGGGTTTGGTGAGGGATTGTACACATTGCAGATCACTTATTTTGCTGCTGCAGCTCCTTCCGGCCAGTGTGCAGGGGAGGCCGGGATTCAGCTCCCCATGTGTAGGTCTCTTCTGTGGTGCTGGGTAGAAAGCAGTCTCTGGCTCTGCAGGTGGGATACAGTTGTTAGGCACAGATTAGTAGACGCAAATAAGGCACACAGACTCCTGATAGCCATTTTTCAGTCTGTTTACTGAAGTATAAGTAGTTGTTACAAGCTGTCCATGGAGTCTGGAGAGCAGTTCGGAGTAATTCTCACCCGGCCGGGTCATATTGGCTTCCTCACTGTGCTTGTGTAGTGGCCCTGCAGTTGCTTCAGCTAGGCTGTCGGCCCTGTCTCTGTCTGTGTTTACCAGTCTGACAGGCAACTCGAGTCCTTCACTTTCCTACCCCACCCGGAAGTCAGTGTTCCTGGATTATATGCGTTGCTGTGTCTCTGGCACTGTGTAGCTGGAGAATCTGGAGTCCCCCACTTTCCGGTATTGACTGCCGGTGTCCTGAACCTGCACAGTCTCGGACTCCGGTGTCCGTTCTTGCGTTGTTTTCCTCTGCGGGAGGTGAAGCACAGGTGATGCAGCCTCCCGGTAGGTTTCTGTCTCACTCCTCTTTCCTCAGACTCTAGCCTTAGGCCTGGAACAAGTTAGCAGTGGACCTTGGGATGAGCCTGGCAAAGCTAGTTTACACCCAGGCCTGGTTCTCAGTTTGCACAGAATCTGTCTTCCTCACAGTCCTCCTAGGAACTGAACTCAGCTACTCTTCACAGTCCTCACTGGAACTGCACTGACTTGTTGCTCCTCAGACCAGAATATATAGGGGAGCTCACCCTGAAGCCGGGCTTGGTCTCTCCCTTTTGGCTGGGAGGTGTTGAAGTTGTTCGTGTGTTGCCTGAGTGGAATACCCTTTATTGCTCTCTGGTGACACCTAATAATGGTGACACTGTGGCACTATTACTCTGGGGTGCTACACTTGCACCACATATAGTTATATGATTGTTTTAAGAAGTTGAATTTGGGGTGAGGGATATTAAGTGGAAGTGCTTTTGTCTTCCCAGTGTTGAGCTTGTATCCAGACAGGGTAGAGTATATATCAAGGGTGTGATGGAGGTTAGGAAGGGAGCCAATGGAGTTGGTTAGGGATAACATGACATCATCTGCAAATAACGTTATTTTGAGGGTTTTACTCCTAATTTGAATGCCAGTGATGTCAAGGATATTGCGTATTTGGGCCACTAGGGACTCAATGCTCAGGACATATAATAATGCTGAGAGTGGACAACCTTGTCAGGTGCCATTTCATATAGAAAGGCTCACTGAGTGAACATGTGACAGTCGTATCATCGCCATTGGTCGGGAGTAGAGACCTCTCAGGGCAAAGGGCCCCGACAGGCCAAAGTGACGTAGGGTGCGAAACATAAACGCCCAATCAATCCTGTCAGGGGCCTTCTCTGCGTCAAGCCCCAAGAATACCACCTCCATCCCCTTCTTATTAGTTACCTCAATTAAATCTATGATGCCTCTGGTGTAATCTCCCGTTTGTCTGAACCGCACGAACCCCACCTGATTCTTATTAATCAGTTGTGGAAGCCAGTTGCCCAGTCTCTCAGCCAGCAGTTTAGTATAGATCTTAAGGTCCGAATTTAGTAAGCTTATGGGACGATCCTTACCATCTTTATGAATTACAGTAATGCATGAATGAAGAGGGGTGGTGGGAATTTCCCCTCCCTCCATAAAAAAATTGAACATTAGAACCATGGACTGGGATAGTATGTCAGAATGAACTCTTTCAACGACACCAGGTGATGGGTCATCATGGGACTACATAAATGCTAGTCAGCCACATAACCTGATAGACTTAGCAACAGCTAACTAGTACTGGAGAGCCGCAGCCAGCTAATGCCATGGATAGCTAATACTACAGAGCTACAGACACTTATGTTAACCCTTAAGGTACAAACTCATATTATTATTATTCATTATTATAGCGCCATTTATTCCATGGCGCTTTACATGTGAAAAAGGGCATACATAGAAAAGTACAATAAACATGAGCAATACAAGGCACACACAAGTACAGAAGGAGAGGGGACCTTGCCTGCAAGGGCTCACAGTCTACAAGGGATGGGTGAGGATACACTAGGAGAGGGTTGAGCTCGTCGTTCGGTGGTTCAGTAGACTGAGGATCATTGCAGGTTGTAGTCTTATCGGAAGAGGTGGGTCTTCAGGTTTCCACGGTGGGCAAGAGTCTGATGTGTTGGGTCAGAGAGCTCCAGAGTATCCGCAGAGATTTCCAGATCAGTCTATATGTGACAAGCAGACTCGTAGCAATTTCAGATATGCAGTGGCATTGAGGTTTCCATTGATGAAGATTGACCCCACTATCTATATACCCCATATACCACACCATACCATCAATTTTTGTTTTCCAGCAGTCTTGGAGAGATCTATCCACTGTGGGTTAGTGTCAGACTAATAGCGCTGGTTTTGTTTGTTAACTTCACCATTCACAAAGAAGTTTGCCTCATCCCTCATCTGAAGGCAATTGTCTACGCTGTGAAGATACGAGATGTGCAGCATCTGAAACAACGGATACTGGAAGCCTGTGCTAGCATTTCTTCTGTGGTGTTGCTATCAGTGTGTCAGGAGTGGGAGAAGAGGGTGTATTGACAATCCAATAAAATGGGCAGCACTTTGAATACATGTTATAAGTGGTCATAAACTTGTAAATAACTCATGAAAGAATAAAGTTACGTTAAAACCAAGCACATCATTGTTATTTCTCATGAAATTCTCAATACTTTTGATATATCACGTGACCCTCCTCCTATATGTTAATGTGCCACAAACTGGAAGTTGATATCACCAACCATTCCCATTTAATTTAGGTGCATCCATATAAATGATCCACCCTGTATGCACTGTGTGCAGATTTTTATACATGTTGTCCTACTCCAAGCTGTATAGGCTTGAGAGCCAACTACCAATTAAGTAAATCAGGTGATGTGCATCTCTGTAATGAGGAGGGGTGTGGTGTAATGACATCAACACCCTATATAAGGTGTGCTTAATTATTAGGCAAATGCCTTTCCTTAGGCAAAATGGGTCAGAAGAGAGATTTGACGGGCTCTGAAAAGTCCACAATTTTGAGATGTCTTGCAGAGGGATGCAGCAGTCTTGAAATTGCCAAACATTTGAAGTGTGATTACCAAACAATCAAGTGTTTCATGGCAAATAGCCAACAGGGTCGCAAGAAGCGTGTTGGGCAAAAAAGGCGCAAAATAACTGCCCATGAATTGATGAAAATCAAGCGTGAAGTTGCCAAGATGCCATTTGCCACCAGTTTTGCCATATTTCAGAGCTGCAACATTACTGAAGTATCAAAAAGCACAAGGTGTCTATATTCAGGGACATGGCCAAGGTAAGAAAGGCTGAAAAATGACCACCTTTGAACAAGAAACATAAGATAAAATGTCAAGACTGGGACAAGAAATATTTCAAGACTGATTTTTCAAAGGTTTTATGGACTAATGAAATGAGAGTGACTCTTGCTGGGCCAGATGGATGGGCCAGAGGCTGGATCAGTAAAAGACAGAGAGCTCCACCCCGCCTCAGACAGCAGCAAGGTGGAGGTGGGGTGCTGGTATGGGCTGGTATCATCAAAGATGAACTTGTGGGACCTTTTCGGGTTGAGGATGGAGTGAAGCTCAACTTGCGGACCTACTGCCAGTTTCTGGAAGACAACTTCTTCAAGCAGGGGTACAGGAAGAAGTCGGTATCGTTCAAGTAAAACATGATTTTCATGCAGGACAATGCTCCACATGCATCCAACTACTCCACAGCGTGGCTGGCCAGTAAAGGTCTAAAAGAAGAAAAAATAATGACATGGCCCCCTTGTTCACCTGATCTGAATCCCATAAAGAACCTGTGGTCCCTCCTAAAATGGAGGGAAAAACAGTGTGTGGCGCCCCTATGGCAAGGCGCCACATGGAGGTGCTGCACCCCAAACAGAAGATGTGGTGTCTCCGTAGTAGTAGATGAGGAGGAAACCCAGAGTCTGCACCTAAAACATGCTCAACAGGACACCTTAGCACAGGGGACTGGAATTCAGTAGGTCCCAGGGGGGTGGAGACTAGATGAGCGGGAGACATGGAGTGACAGCTGAGACACAAGTCAGTCAAACAGTGACAGAAGGAGAGAGCAGACGGATGCAGAGGGCTCTGCGGTCGTGACAGGAGGGCATCTTTAAGAAGAGAGGTGACCCAGACCCAGGGGGACCTCCAGGACTGGTTGGAGCCGGCTAGAGTGCCCCAGGTCAAAATCGGTAAACCGGAACCTAGGCAGTTTGTTAATGGTTCATCCCAAACCGCAGACCGGCGGGCTAAGGGCCCCAAAGTAGGAGCCAAAGCACCATCAGACTAAATCCCACCTCTGTCCTTAAGTGGGTCCAAGATGCTAACTAGGGAAGGACTAAAAACTGGTGTCAGGAGGAATATTCCTGAACGCTCCCGTCCGGACCAGGGAAAAGTCAGAAATACCTTTTAGTAGCAGACCTGGGGATCTTCGAATGGGTTCTTTGGTATGGTTGGGCAGAGAGCCAAAGAAGAGCAGAGACCAAGAAAGTTATTTAAAAGACATCCCTGACAGACTCTGGAAAAGCCTCCAAAATCCATGGCTACAGCCCCGTTAAACCAGACTGTACCGTGTACCCTTATCATCTGTTACCAGTAAAGAACTACTTGAGCTGATCTGGTGTCTGGCATCCATTCTTTACCACCTTTAGAGTCTCCACAGCATCATGGGAGCCAAGGACTACGACTCCCCTTAACCCCATTACCAGAAACCACAGATGGCGTCACATTACTATTCCCCATCATCATCACCCCCATCAGCTTTTGAGTGCCGAGGGCACGGAACCGGAAACCGCCAGCAGCCGCCATCCCAGTTCTGAGTAACCCCTTCCCTACCGGCCCGTCTCAAGTACACCTCTCGGAGCAGTGTCTGGGAGGCTATGGTGGCTACTGCACGCAATGTTGATCGTAAACAGATCAAGCAATTGACAGAATCTATGGATGGAAGGCTGTTGAGTGTCATCATAAAGAAAGGTGGCTATATTGGTCACTAATTTTTTTGTGTTTTGTTTTTGCATGTCAGAAATGTGTCTTTCTAAATTTTGTGCGGTTATATTAGTTTACCTGGTGAAAATTAACAAGTGAGATGGGAATATATTTGTTTTTTATTAAGTTGCCTAATAATTCTGCACAGTAATAGTTACCTGCACAAACAGATATCCTCCTAAGGGCCCTTTCACATCAGCGTTTTTTGAAATTCGCGGCAGATGCGGTGAAAAAAACGCATCTGCCGCGATTACCGCATACCGGCTGCACTTGCGGCACGGTTGTGGCACGGTTGCGGTAAACGCCATACAAGGTATAGGCGGACTTGCGGCAAGTGCGGTTTTGGCACCTGCGGCAGGTGCGGACGCGGAAAAAAATGCTGTCAGCCGCGGTTTTTTTCGCGGCTGCACGGCCGCAAGTGCCAAAACCGCACTTGCCGCACCTGCCGCGAAGGTTGTTTCACTGCATCTGCCGCGAATTTCAAAAAACGCTGATGTGAAAGGGCCCTAAGATAGCCAAATCTAAAAAAAAAAGACCCCAACTTCCAAAAATATTAAGCTTTGATATTTATGAGTCTTTTGGGTTGATTGAGAACATAGTTGTTGATCAATAATAAAAATAATCTCTACAATACATCATGCACACAGTGTATATTCTGCATACAGTGTATGTAAAAGTTAACATGATTACTGGAGAAAAAAATAAGGTTGCACATATGTCTCATTTACTGCAGTATAATTTTCTAATCTCTATAAACTTCACTGGTGCAAGTCATTGTCAGCCATAGATTTCCTATATACTCCACACATGGGGATGAAATTTATATCAGTGTATAGATGTGCTTTGTTATTTTAGCCTTTGTTGGTAAAACCATTTGTCAAATTAAGACTTGCAAGTCAATGATTTATGGTTCTGTGACCAATGAGCATTGCATCTTTAGACATGCTGTGACTATGAACAACCTGGTTGCACAATTGTTCACAACATGATAAGAGACCTCAATATATACATTTCTAATGTATCATTATTTTTATAGACGTATAGCCCTGAGTGAGAATACAATACTTGGCTGCATATTGAGTTTCCTGTAGATTAAAGGGAATCTGTTGGCACTCTCAAACTGTCACTATCCCAACTGTTTATATTATCCAATTCTATACCCCTACTTATGCAATCTGTGCCTCCCTACTTTAAAATTGTTGTTTGCACTTATCAAAGCTGTACTCAAGCCTCTGCCTCCCTGACTCTATTCCCCACCCAGCCCTACATTCCACTGCTCGACTGATAGCTCATTGGCTTAACTACATAGAATGATATGGGGTAGTTAGTAGACGCAGGTGAGGGATTGACTCTGGATTCCCCCGCTAGAAGAAAACCGTGGTCCTGACTGGGTTCATGTGCTTGTGCAGTGCAGGTCATACCTTTAGCTTGCCGCATATTGCCATTTCCTTTGGAAGGCAAAGACTACACCGCAGTGGAAACTGACACAGAGACCAACAGTTCTGAATAAACAACAATCTCTTATGGTACCTTTACACGCCGCGACGGCAGGCTGGATACATCCCGCTACAGGCTACAAATGTAGCTTGTAGCGCCAATGTAGCCCGTCGTAGCGGCGTCTGAAGACGTGACGCTACAGCCGGCAACAGATACATCTGTTTCCTAGGTCTGCTCGAAAACTGATGGCTACAACGCCGATTGTAGCGAGCTGTATCGGCGTGTAAAGAGGCAACGGAAGGGAACTCGGGACAGCCTGCGATGTAGCTGCAATGTAGCTAAGGCGTGACCCTGGCTCCGTGTTACCACGCCCCATGTGCGATCATTGGTGGAAGCTGCTGCATGACGATTGGTAGTCGCTGCATAGGGAGGCATATTTAAAGGAGCTGACGAGTCACACTACACAATTGCTCGAGCGTGCTGTATTACTCAGCCTCCTGCGTTGCCTGCCCAATCAGGATGTTATTGCTTCGTCCTATCAGCGTACGGACGGCTCGTAATCCACAATTGTAGCACGCCTATGTGCTGGCCCTGCTGCACCAGGTACGCCCATAGTAGCTGGTTATAGCGGTGTGTAAATGAGCTACAGCTGGCTACTTGAGACACCCGGCGATGTAGCTAGCTATAGATGTAGCGTGGCGTAGCGCATCTTGTGGCGGCGTGTAAAGGTGATGCGTTGACCGTTTGTAACCGTTTGAGCGTGCTCGTGCACGTGAAGTAGCGGGATGTATCCAGCCTGCCGTCGCGGCGTGTAAAGGTACCTTAACTGAACCATCCACAGTTCCTTAGGCACAACTTAATACATGAAATACCAGGAACAATTTTCATTTCACATCACAGCATAATACTCAGTTCAAGTCCGCACTGGTTTGTTTTCAATCCTTCTATCCTTCTAGATCTGTGAGATTCAGCACAACCTAGATCAACACATCAGTAAAGTCTATGATAATCATCTTCCTAATGAGTGGGCCCGCATCTTTATTCCTCTCATGGCAGGGGCCCCAGGGGTCAGGACTCTAGGGCAGGATTGGAGCACAAGGCTCCCATTTGGAGGTCTCTTCTCTTCGTAGGAGAGAGAATTATGGGATATCCCATAGTGTCGGCAAAGACCCTTAGACTCAAAGTCACCAGAAGGGGACCCATCACATGCCAATAATAATAACCCCATACCTTTTATTGCAAAGGGACCTAACCAATTGTTCCGTATAGAGTTGCTCATTCGAGGGTAGATCTCTGTCCATCCAGTTGTTCTTGTCTGATGCTGAGGTCAACACACAAGAATCATGGTATCTCAATCTGGCCTCAATATTGTGGTTTCCACGATTTACCCACTACATACGGCCCTGACGACCGGTCAGGCTTGTATGTCTACATTAGTTACTAGTGGATCTACTTGTGGGACAGTCCCAACACTTAACTATTACTTGTCCTTCAGTCAGTTGTTGGGCAGAACCTCCTTATCAAACATTGTATAAAATATTACTATTCAGAACTTTATATCTTACAATCTTATACCATGCATATTATACTTCACATTACTTTATATTATTACTATCACTATACAGCCTTCATCATACACCACTATGCATCACCCCTTTGTGAGGGTAGCCTGGGGCAGTTGTCACTGGCGAGGGTCTCCCTCCTTCCAATGCGGCGGAGGTCTTGGGTGCCGCAGCCACCTCCACAGAGCAGGGGGGAGATGTTGGATTGTGGTGATCCTTGCTGGGTTTCCAAGCTATACCTGTGTTTAAGCTCTCTTGCAGGCCAGGATTCTTCCACTGGAGAGTTACACACAAGAATAGGAAATTATTTTTTGATAGTGTAACGGAGTGGGTAGCCCTGACTGTATTATTATTGAAATGGACACTGAAGTGGACATTACACAGACCAATACTGCCCCCTTGTGGACAAGTGCTGAAATTGCTGAGGAGATGATTACACCAACTGCTGATCCCCTCCCACATCAGCCATGTGCTGAGGAAGAAAAAGTGCGGGAAACAGAGAAGGGGACAGAGCTTGACCAGGACAGACCTGCCTTTGGGTTCTTCTTGAAAGAGGGCTTCCTTGCAACACCTCTCTGAAAAGATCACGCCACGGAAGCCGTTGCACAACCCCCAGGCTGCAGAACATTGTTACCATGAGCCTAACCTGACTGCAGAGCATCGCACTCTAGAGCATATTCAGAGGCTGTGACGGACACAAGGGAGCCATCTTCGAAACCTATACTCCTTTTTTTCTTCCTTCTTATTTTTCCTCGGACTGAGAGACTATAAACCGGTACCTGTGGAGAGGACTGAGGAGACCCCATCCTTCATCGCTTCCCCTGGAATTGCCACCGTTAGACCCCAGGCCTGCGACGTGGGAGCTCGCCTTCTGTTGTTATAGACTGGTAACGTACATTGAGGGAAAGCTAGGGAAAGAGATTGCCAGTACTGTTTTGTTTTCTTTGTTTTTTTTGCCGTGCTTCAGAGCTGAATATCAGGGGACTCAACCTTCCCTATGTGTGCAGCCAAACCAGTTGAATGTGTTATCACCATGTTTAATAGTAAAGAAATGTTTCCTCCCGTTAAATCTGAGTATGGGGATTTTGTTGAAGCAGATCAGAGACACACACCCGCGGCCTTACTGCCGGTCACTTCATCTGGCGTAGTCGGCAGGATCTGTGATCAACAAAATCCTCTCCCGGTAGTAGCTTATAACCAGACAGCTCCCCCAGCGTCTATTGTCAATCAAGTGAGAAAGTTTAACGGACGGAATTATCCCGTACCTGAATGGACAGAACAACTCAAGATAGTGGGGGAAATGTATAACATTGATCCTAAGACCTTAGCAGAAATGGCCATGCTAACATTAGAGGGGGAGGCGTGGACGACAGTCAGGCTGGAGACGGTTAGGGGCCGGCGTACATTGGATGACTTGGTGCGGGTGCTGGAGAACACCTATGGGCCGACCACATATGCGGGGACATTGCTTATTATGTTCTTCCGGCGTACTCAGCTCGAGTGGGAGGACATTCCCCAATATGCAAAGCCCTCCAAGTACTGCTTGAACAAGCCTGTAGAAAAGAAGAACAGATAGCTAGTACAGACTCCAGTGATCTGGTGCTGAGAGATCAATTTGTAACCGGGCTGAGAGACTCGTACCTTAACCGCGCATTGCAAGATCTATTCCGGATAAATCCGGCCCTTACGTTCGCTGAGGTTAAACAGGAAGCGATAGAACGTTCTAGGGGACCTGTCATGGAGACACAGACTTATACCGCGGCTTGCAGGTCCATATCTGGTACCAGAACTCCGAACAGTGACACGGAAGAACTGAAACTGATGGTGGCAGAGTTACAGAAATAGGTGCTACAGCTCACACTAGACCAACAGGCGGACAGGCAAGCGAGACAACAACCCAACCAGCCTATGGGAAGGTGCTGGACATGCGGCGACCCCCGCCATAGAGCAAACCGTTGCCCCCAGAACTTTCAAGTCCACCCACGGTCCGATTTACCAGAACCAGCGAGCCGTGCCCCTCAACAGCGGCCGCCGTTAAACTAGACGCCCATGCCAAAGCGGCTCACTCGGCAGGGGAGGCCAAGGAGAAGGGTGTAGGAAAACAGAGCCAGCAACGGAACAAACTTGCATCAAAAAGCCCCACCCTGGAAGTATTGCTGGAAGGGATTGCCGTGCAAGGACTAATGGACACTGGGTCTCAGGTATCCACCATCTCCGAGCAGTTTTATGAAGAATATCTGAAGCCGCGGGTTGCCTATGACCCTGATACTGCCATCAAGATCAAAGCAGCCAATAATCTACCCATCCGGGCGGGAATTGCCTGGATGAACACCGAAATCTGTGGGCAGGACCTCGGGAAGAGGGGGATAATCGTGGTCAAGGAAGGCTTTGGATCAGAAACGCCCATGATTATTGGGATGAACATCCTGAAAGACCTGGATCTGGTGCTGTTCACCAAGAGGGGACCCAAGTACTGGCAGGAGGTGACCACCGAGCCTTTCAACGAGTGGTCCGGACCTGCAGCCTCCAGCGAATGGCAGAGGAACAGCTGCCGCTGGCCACGATCACCGTACCCCGCCATACTAGG
Source organism: Allobates femoralis (assembly GCA_033576535.1). Lineage (NCBI taxonomy): Eukaryota > Metazoa > Chordata > Amphibia > Anura > Aromobatidae > Allobates > Allobates femoralis. The sequence goes on from JARQOC010000005.1 coordinate 87,089,935, forward strand.
ATAATCTTACGGCTGAGGAGGAGACAGTTATCTCGCTACCCCTTAGCACCACAAGACAGCTGGAAGGCGTAGAGGTGCTGATTGAGCCGCGGACCCCGAGGGAGGGGAAGCTGAATCCACTAGTTGCTCGAACGCTAGCTGTTGTGAGAAAGGGAAGGATTCCTGTTAGGCTGGGCAACATGGCTAACGTGGGCATCGACCTAGAGGCTGGGACACAGCTCACCCGAGTTTACGCCCTACCCGAAGAGGTGAATCCTATGAGCCCCCTCCAGTTTGCACCGTCTACAGAGGGAGATTGGACAGTGACTGTCTCTGCCATGGCCACTGCCACAGAGGACATCAAAGCGGGGCGAGAACTGCAAGAAAAGTGTCAGTTGGACACATCCCAATACCCCTAACAGGAGGTGTCCCAGATAGAGGAACTACTACAAGAACACCAGGCGTCCTTTGCCCGGCATGACACCAACTTTGGATGCACCACCAGTATCAAGCACGAGATCCCCACAGGTAACGCCGCACCCATCCGCGAGAGGTACCGCCAAATACCTCCCCAACAATACCAAGAAGTGAAAAACCTCCTGAATTCCATGTTACATGCCGGAGTGGTACGAGAGAGCCAGAGCCCCTGGGCTGCACCGGTGGTGATAGTTAAGAAGAAAGACGGGTCCCTGAGGTTCTGTGTGGACTACCGCCGCTTGAATGCTTACACCATCAGGGACTCGTACCCTTTGCCAAGGATCGAAGAATCCCTGACAGCCCTGAAGAAAGCCAAGTACTTTTCTTCCTTGGATCTGCCAGCAGTTATTGGCAGGTACCCATGCACGAGAAGGATCGAGAAAAGACTGCTTTCATCCTACCCATGGGCCTATACGAGTTCGACCGGATGCCCTTTGGCCTGAACAACGCGCGGGGACTTTCCAGAGGCTGATGGAGCGCTGCTTGGGGGACTTCAATTTCGACTTCACCCTCATCTACCTGGATGACATTGTAGTCTATTCGGCCACATTTGAAGAACACCTACAGCAGCTGGGCCGTGTGTTCCGTAGGTTGAGGGAACATGGCCTGAAGTTGAAGCCCAGCAAGTGCCGTCTTCTGCAGCCAGAGATCGATTACCTGGGTGACCGGATCTCGGCCGAAGGTGTTCAACCGTCTCCAGAGAAAATAGCCGCCGTACGGGACTGGCCACAACCTACAAATGTCAAGGAGGTCAGGGCTTTCCTGGGGCTGGCTGGCTACTACCGCTGGTTCGTCAAAAACTTTGCCCGGCTTGCTGCACCACTGCACGACCTGCTTCGAGGGACCACCAACAGCCCCAGTGGATGACCCATCAGCTGGGGACCCAGCCAGGAAGAGTCCTTTCAAGCCCTAAAGGGTGCTCTGACGTCCCCCCCCATCTTGGCATATGCGGACTACAATCTGCCCTTTCAACTACATACCGATGCCAGTCTACAGGGTCTAGGGGCAGTACTCTCCCAGGTACAAGAAGGCAAGGAACATATCATAGCCTATGCCAGTCGGTCCTACACGAAGGTGAGAAGAACCCCATCAATTACAGCTTGTTCCGGCTGGAGCTGTTGGCCCTAACGTGGGCTATGACCGAAAAATTTGCAGGATATCTCACGGGGACAGAGGTACTAGTTCTGACCGATAACAATCCGTTGGCCCACTTAGAGAATGCAAAACTCGGAGTCATGGAACAGCGTTGGATGGCCCAGCTCTCTAAGTTTAACTACAAGATCAGATATAGAGCTGGGGCTGAAAATCAAAATGCGGACAGCCTGTCTAGAGTGACATTCCCCTTACTCACTAGAGACCGGGATGAAGAATTAGAAGGAGACGAGACACCTGACTTCGCAGGGCTTGCCCGACAGATGATGGATTGTCGCCAGAATGTTGTAGGTGAAGCTGGAACTCAAGTGAGGGCCCCGCTGTCCCCCCAGGAGTGGTGCAGACTCCAGGACCAGAACCCTGAATGGGCCCTACTCAAGCAATGGGTGAAGCAACAGCAGAAGCCCTCCTCCGAAGCACGGTCGCGACTGTCCGCCGGGACCTTGACCTTGCTCAGCCAGTGGGATCGGCTAATTCTGAGAGAAGAGGTACTATATCGGAAGGTTCTCCTGTCCCACATGTTGGAGGAATGTATACAAGTTGTGGTGCCTGCCCAATTGGCCCGTGAGATGGTGGACGAAGCACACAAAAGGAACGGTCACTTTGGAATAGACAAGACCTTTCGGTGGATTCAACAGTCCATCTACTGTCCAGGGCTCCGCAAGCTGGTTGAAGACGTCTGCAGAACCTGTCGCACCTGTGAACTTCACAAGTCCACTGAGCAGCGTGCACCTGTCCAGACAATTAAAACATCCAGGCCCCTTGAGCTGTTGATGGTGGACTATCTGTTGATTGGGACGGCGAGTAGTGGCTATCAATACTGCTTAGTCATGGTGGACCACTTCACAAAATTCGCCGTCGCTGTTGCTACCAAAGACCAGACTGCCGAATCAGCTGCACGGGCCATCTGTCGACAGTTCATCCACGTCTATGGGTGTCCGGAGAGGTTGCACTCTGATCAGGGGGCTTGTTTCGAAGGCAGATTTATTGAAGAACTGCATCGGATATATGGGATCCAGAAGTCAAGGACCACCCCTTACCACCCACAAGGGAACGGTGCGTGTGAGCGCTTTAACCGGACTCTACTCCAGTTGAGCCGCACCTTAGCCGATGATAAGAAGGACCAATGGCCCCAATTCCTTCCAGATCTAGTATGGGCCAACAACAACCAGGTCCACTCTGTGACTGGATACACCCCACACACCCTTCTCTTTGGCCGCCCGGGAAAAGGGGTCCATGACCTGAACCTATTCCGCCCTGAAGAAGAGGTCTGCAATACCTACCCATCCTGGCTACATGCCCACCGACAGAAGATGGAAACTGTACACCGGCTAGTGAGCCAACAGATCCGGAACCAGATACATGCTGACCCACTTCCAGTACAATAGTCTTTTACTTAATGTTCTATACAGTACTGTGACCACACTGATACTGCGTGAACAACAAATGAACAAATCCTTTACAAACTGTTTAGCTTTAAGGCAAAATTTGCTTAGACTGGTTCATTTCTCCTGGTACTACAGCTATCATTCGTCCGACTCCCTTACTACTTGGAACCATGGTCCTGCACGTTGAAGTCATATAGTCTTCCTTGACCAGAGTCTCATCCTACCCATGGAAACCTTTTCTCTATAATGGTGCAGACCGTCGTCAGACTCGCATTATCTAATGTTTGCTTCTGTGCTGATCTGTTCGCCCAGGTTTATGCCAAGTCTACTCCTGAGGACTCGAACCACTGGAGTCAGTCCTCTGACAGGGAAATCAATCCAGAGTCCATGGCCTGGAGTGCGTTGGAGTGGGATGAAGCTTGTTCTCTATACATCCTGACTTGTACGTCCTTCCTAAGAGCTTAGTTCCCACTGTCCATGTCCACCGATGGTTGGTTGACAGGTGCCACAAACACCCACTTAATGTGAACTAAGTTATGTTTCTGACTTACACACCACTACTTCTGTACACTCTACTACTACTCACACTGACTAAATTAAGATGAGGTCTCCCCTCTAAGGCTGTTTTCACATCTGCGTTTAATTTAATTTGTGGCAGATCCGGCAGATTTCGCTGCATCTGGCAAAACCGCACTTGTTGCACTTGACCGCAAGCCCCAAGAGACTGAATGGGGCTTGCTGGATCGGTGCCGCAAGTCGGCCGCTACGCGGCAGATACGGCAGGTTCGGCGCCATCTGCCAGATTTGTTGCAAATAAACGCTGATGTGAAAGCATCCTAATTTATCCCAGTCAGCTACTCCCACTCCTTAACTACTGCTCGCTGTACAGTAAGTAGCTGATCAAGCTGTCAAGCTATCTGTATCTTCATGTCTTAATTCTATTTTAAGTGTAATGTCACATATTACCTTCTACTGTATATTACTAAATAAGATTGTCTTATACTCAATACCTTATACAAACTACTACATTAGAGACATCATATTTTATACATAAATGCAGGTCACAACTTATATTACTATTCAACTCAATGCAGCTGGTGTCTTCAGGTCAGAAGTGTGCGAATACCAACCATCCCCTTACACCTATAATAACCCATAATCAACACACTACATTATATTATAGTGCACACAATACATTTACAAAGACGCATGTCATATTCATATTACCATACATCAGTGCGGTTGGTGTCCTCACGGGAGAACGTGGCTTCCAGTCCACCTCCTTACAACTACACCGCTTTTGAGCTGTCAATCACAGAGAGGAAGTTGGGGATGAACAGGGAATAGCACCAGAGAGGCAAGAGCTTGGGAAGTGCTTTGATACACCCAGAGCCCTAGCCTCAGTCTTCATTTACATATCTAATAAAGTATACACTTCAAATACTCTAGTTGTGTCAAACCACTTCTGGCTACAGTATGTTTCATGAAGTGTAAATTTGGCTTATGGCAAGGGCAGACAAACTATTGGTGCAACCTGTGCATCTGACCTGGGGCCCATGAGCTAAGGGGCCCATTTCCACCTCCAAAACAGTTGGAATTGTGTATTATGAGGAACTATGGCAGCACGGTGGCTCAAGTGGTTAGCACTGCAGCCTTTGCAGCACTGAGGTCTTGATTAATTATCTACTTACATAATCGGGAGTTGGGCACTGTAGCCCAATCCCAGACTCCTTTGCGCGACTGCGAGTGATGACGCGCAGCGTCATCACGAGCCGCAGCCGCTCTACAGTTAAAAAAAAAAAAATCCTCACCTCTCCCCGAGCCCCCGGAGTCTCCCGCCGTCTTCCGCCGTGTTCCGCTAGGCTCCCGTGGCTCTGCAGGCTCCCGGTGCCTGCAGTGGTCTTCTATCTACTGCACTCAAGGACCTGTGGTGATGTCAGAGTCACGTGACACCAGCTTACTCCAGGCAAATCGCAGGTCACGTGACTCTGACATCACCACAGGTCCTTGAGTGCAGTAGATAGAAGACCACTGCACGCACCGGGAGCCTGCACAGCCACCGGGAGCCTAGCGGGAGACGGCGGGAGACTCCGGGGGCTCGGGAGAGGTGAGCATAATCTTTTTTTTATTTTTTTTAACCCCTGCCTTGCAGGAGCACCACCACAGACACCTGTATATTCTGCCACCACACAGATGCCTGTATACTATCCCACCACACAGACACCTGTATACTATGCCACCACACAGACGCCTGTATACTATGCCACCACACAGACGCCTGTATACTCTGCCAACACACACACGCCTGTATACTCTGCCGCCACCACAGACACCTGTATACTCTGCCGCCACCACCACACACGCCTGTATACTCTGCCGCCACCACACAGACGCCTGTATACTATGCCACCACACAGACGCCTGTATACTCTGCCAACACACACACGCCTGTATACTCTGCCGCCACCACAGACACCTGTATACTCTGCCGCCACCACCACACACGCCTGTATACTCTGCCGCCACCACCACACACGCCTGTATACTCTGCCGCCACCACACACGCCCGTACACTCTGCCACCACCACACACGCCTGTACACTCTGCCACCACCACACACGCCTGTACACTCTGCCGCCACCACCACACCTGCCTGTATACTCTGCCGCCACCAGCACAGACGCCTGTATACTCTGCCGCCACCAGCACAGACGCCTGTATACTCTGCCGCCACCACACATGCCTGTATACTCTGCCCCCACCACACCCGCCTGTATACTCTGCCGCCACCAGCACAGACGCCTGTATACTCTGCCACCACCACAGACGCCTGTATACTCTGCCGCCACCACCACACCCGCCTGTATACTCTGCCGCCACCAGCACAGACGCCTGTATACTCTGCCGCCACCAGCACAGACGCCTGTATACTCTGCCACCACCACACACGCCTGTACACTCTGCCACCACCACACACGCCTGTACACTCTGCCGCCACCACCACACCCGCCTGTATACTCTGCCGCCACCACCACACCCGCCTGTATACTCTGCCGCCACCAGCACAGACGCCTGTATACTATGCCACCACACAGACGCCTGTATACTCTGCCAACACACACACGCCTGTATACTCTGCCGCCACCACAGACACCTGTATACTCTGCCGCCACCACCACACACGCCTGTATACTCTGCCGCCACCACCACACACGCCTGTATACTCTGCCGCCACCACACACACGCCGTACACTCTGCCACCACCACACACGCCTGTACACTCTGCCACCACCACACACGCCTGTACACTCTGCCGCCACCAGCACAGACGCCTGTATACTCTGCCGCCACCAGCACAGACGCCTGTATACTCTGCCGCCACCAGCACAGACGCCTGTATACTCTGCCGCCACCACACATGCCTGTATACTCTGCCCCCACCACACCCGCCTGTATACTCTGCCGCCACCAGCACAGACGCCTGTATACTCTGCCACCACCACAGACGCCTGTATACTCTGCCGCCACCACCACACCCGCCTGTATACTCTGCCGCCACCAGCACAGACGCCTGTATACTCTGCCGCCACCAGCACAGACGCCTGTATACTCTGCCACCACCACACACGCCTGTACACTCTGCCACCACCACACACGCCTGTACACTCTGCCGCCACCACACACGCCTGTACACTCTGCCGCCACCACACACGCCTCTACACTCTGCCGCCACCACCACAGACGCCTGTATACTCTGCCGCCACCAGCACAGACGCCTGTATACTCTGCCGCCACCAGCACAGACGCCTGTATACTCTGCCACCACCACACATGCCTGTACACTCTGCCACCACCACACACGCCTGTACACTCTGCCACCACCACACACGCCTGTACACTCTGCCGCCACCACACACGCCTGTACACTCTGCCGCCACCACACACGCCTGTACACTCTGCCGCCACCACCACAGATGCCTCTATACTCTGCCGCCACCAGCACAGACGCCTGTATACTCTGCCGCCACCAGCACAGACGCCTGTATACTCTGCCGCCACCACACATGCCTCTACACTCTGCCGCCACCACACACGCCTGTACACTCTGCCACCACCACACACGCCTGTATACTCTGCCGCCACCAGCACAGACGCCTGTATACTCTGCCGCCACCACACATGCCTGTACACTCTGCCGCCACCACACACGCCTGTACACTCTGCCACCACCACACACGCCTGTATACTCTGCCACCACCACACACGCCTGTACACTCTCCCGCCACCACACACGCCTGTACACTCTGCCGCCACCACCACAGATGCCTCTATACTCTGCCGCCACCAGCACAGACGCCTGTATACTCTGCCGCCACCAGCACAGACGCCTGTATACTCTGCCGCCACCAGCACAGACGCCTGTATACTCTGCCGCCACCAGCACAGACGCCTGTATACTCTGCCGCCACCAGCACAGACGCCTGTATACTCTGCCGCCACCAGCACAGACGCCTGTATACTCTGCCGCCACCAGCACAGACGCCTGTATACTCTGCCGCCACCAGCACAGACGCCTGTATACTCTGCCGCCACCAGCACAGAAGCCTGTATACTCTGCCGCCACCAGCACAGACGCCTCTATACTCTGCCGCCACCACCACAGATGCCTGTATACTCTGCCCCCACCACCACACACGCCTGTATACTCTGCCCCCACCACCACACACGCCTGTATACTCTGCCGCCACCACCACAGACACCTGTATACTCTGCCACCACACAGATGCCTGTATACTATGCCACCACAGACACCTATATACTCTGCCAACACCACCACACACGCCTGTATACTCTGCTACCCACAGAGCCGCCTGTATACTCTGCTACCCACAGAGCCCCCTGTATACTCTGCTACCCACTGACCCGCCTGTATACACACAATTCATTTCACCCTGCTCCCGATGCAATTGCATCGGGCCTTTTTACTAGTAACTATTATACGGTGAAGTTCCTTGTGCAGTCCTTGCAGAGGTGCCCTATTGTCTCTGTGTCCGCTCCTGGTTTATGCATTGTAGCTATTAGAGCATGTTACATTTTTACAGACAGAAGTATATTTCTTTACACATTTACTGGTAATTAAATGACTTTTGTCACCAGTAAGAATGACCCGGTAACCTATGGACATTAACAAAAAATCTAGTGCATTCATTGCTATATGTTAAAGTTTAATGGTTGATGAGATTCTATAAACGGCGTTAGGTTAAGAAACAACATCACTTCAAGCGGATTTGATTGTCTATACTGTAATATTGCAATAAACAGACTGAAATGGAAAATTCCTCCCAGCAAAGGAAGAAAAAAGAAGATGATGGAAAAGTTTGCCCAAAGAGGCGTTTGGGCTTTTTCGACAGTGTGTGCTTCCTTATGGGATGCATCATAGGTGCTGGAATATTTGTTTCTCCTAAAGGGGTGTTGGAGTACGCCCAGCTAAATGTTGGGGTGGCATTATGTATATGGGCTGCATGTGGCGTGATAAGTGTAATGTGCTCCCTCTGTTACGCAGAGCTGGGCGCAGCCTTACCATATGCTGGAGGGGAATATTACCATGTGAAGAGAGGACTCGGATCATTGCCAGCCTTCATTACTATCTGGACAGTATCATTATTTATAAAGCCTGCAACCCATGCAGCACTAGCCCTGAGTTTTGCTGAATATATCAGTCGACCTTTCTACGTTGGTTGCCCACCACCCGACCTACTAAAAAAAATGCTAGCCATTGGAATTCTGTGGATTTTATGTGTCATAAATTCAAAAAGTATCAAGATGGCCACCTGGGTGCAGAATATATCCACAGTACTTAAAAGCATGTCCTTGACTCTTATTGTAGTCTATGGAATGAACGAACTTGGAAGTAACACTAAGGCTTCGGAAGCATTTACAGATTCATTCAATTCTGAAGTCCCAAATGCAGCTCAGACTGCAGAGGCTTTTTACCAAAGTCTGTTTGCATATGGAGGATGGAACTACCTCAACTGCTTGGCTGGTATGTATCTTTACCTACTGAGTTAAGAAATATTGCAGAAAAAAATGAATTGGTTTGTAGTAGTCATTTGTAAACTTTTAGCTATAGAGGAATCCCTAAAAAAATATTTTCATGGGAAAGCCTTAAAGCAACCCATCCATATGGAACCATGGGTGGAAAACAGATATATATGGGCAACAAGTAGAACTACTTAATGTGTACAATGACTATTAGCCTTTTTCGATTTAATTGTCATTCATTGACCACATATACACAGTATGTGAGGATACCAAACTTTTAATGTGTGCACATATATATGTACTGTATATGTGTGTGTGTATATGCACTACCATTCAAAAGTTTGGGGTCACCCAGACAAGTTTGTTTTTCCATGAAAATGCATACTTTTATTTATCAAATGAGTTGCATAATGAATGGAAAAAACAGTCCAGACATTGACGAGGTTAGAAATAATAGATTTTTATTTGAAATAATAATTCTCCTTAAAACTTTGCTTTCGTAAAAGAATGCTCCCTTTGCAGCAATTACAGTATTGCAGACCTTTGGTGGGTACTATTTAATGAAGCTGCCAGATGAGGAGCTGTGAGGCGTTGATTTCTCAAACTAGAGACTCTAATGTACTTGTGTTGTTGCTCAGTTGTGCAGCGTGGGCCTCCCACTTCTCTCTATGCTTCTCTGGTTAGAGCCTGTTTGTGCTCTCCTCTGAAGGGAGTAGTACAGTTTCTTACCAATTTCTCACATAGAATATCCTTCATTTTTAAGAACAAGAATAGACTGTCGAGTTTCACATGAAAGTTCTCTGGCCATTTTGAGAGTTTCATAGAACAAACAAATGTAATACTCCAGACTTTCAACCTCCCTCTCAAAGGAAGGTCAATTTTATAGCTTCTCTAATCAGCCAAACCGTTTTCAGCTGTACTATCATACTTGTGCAAGGGTCTTCTAGGGTTTTCTAAACATCCATTAGCCTTCTTACACAGTTAGCAAACAAAATGTACCATTAAAACACTGGAGTGGAGGTTGTTGGAAATGGGCCTCTATACAGTTATGTACTGTAGATATTGCATTAAAATCCAGACGGTTGCAGCTAGAATAGTCATTTACCACATTAACAATGTATAGAGTGTATTTCTGATTAATTTAATGTTAGCTCCATTGAAAAAAAAATGTGCTTCTCTTTCAAAAATGAGGAAATTTCTAAATGACCCCAAACATTTCAACGGCAGTGTGTGTGATATATATATATATATATAGTCCTTGTGAAAGTATTTGGCCCCCTTGAACTTTGCAACCTATCTCCACTTATTCAGGCTTCGAATCTAAAGATATAAATTCAATTTTTTTTGTGAAGAATCAACATCAAGTGGGACACAATCGTGAAGTGGAACAAATTTTTTTGGATGTTTTAAACTTTTTTAACAAATAAAAAACTGAAAAGTTGGGTGTGCAATATTGTTCGGCCCCCTTGAGTTAATACTTTGTAGCGCCACCTTTTGCTGCCATTACCGCTGCAAGTCGCTTGAGGTATGTCTCTATCAGTTTTGCACATCGAGAGACTGAAATTCTTGCCCATTCTTCCTTGCAGAACAGTTGGAGCTCAGTGAGGTTGGATGGAGAGCGTTTGTGAACAGCATTATTATTACTGTAATGGTACCGGCGCTGCTTGCAGACCTCCGGGTGATGATGAACCAACTAGTTGGTAACGCTCCCCATAGGTGGTGCGGGGTCCCCGGGGCAGTTGTGAAGAATAGGGATTTACACAGGGAGGCGGCTCTGCAGGTAGAGGTACCGGCAAACAGTATATGATGAGGGCAGGATCAGGGGCCACAATAACAGACACACACACTCTGGGAGTTTGTTTCCATACCTTTTACTACTGATGTTGCAAGGTAACGTCCAAGCTACAGTCCAGGTGGTCGGTAGCAGTTCAGGATTTCCACACCCAATGAGTTGTGAGGCCTCCTTGTTACTGTGTGTGTGCCGTAATCCTGGCCTGTCTGAAACCTGGCCCTGACCTCTCCTGTGTCCCTCACTTGTATAGAAGGCGATGAGAGCCTTTCTGCTGTGCACCGCTAACTCCTCTGCAGCAACTAGCTCTGTGGGTGGCTGTGCTACAAGTGCTGCGCCAGGAGACTGAAGTTCCCCTGGCCCTTCGGTCTTCTCTGTCAGGCTGATGGGACCCATGCGGAGTCGGACTCCGGTGTCCGGGTTGCCTCTTTCTCTCCTTTGGGGTGAACCTTACTGGGTCCCTCTTCCCCTCTCTGGTGTGCCTTGCATCCAACCCTCACTCATGGGTCCCTCACACTGGCTAGGCTTTCCTCTGGTATTGGCCTAGCGTGGCTCCGTTCACCAGGTGTCTTCACAGTCCTCTCTCTAGAGCTGCACTGCCTAACTCCGCCTCCAACCTGAATTTATAGGGGACCTTGCCTCAAGTCGGCAAGTAGATCTCCCCCTTCAGGTCTCGGGTGGAAGGTGTTGCATGTGAGTTTAACTGATGTGGAAATCCCTCCCTGCTCCAGGAGTTCCTGTTGTAACCGTCCTGTTGTAAGCTGTGACTGTGAACAACCTGGTTGCACATTTGTTCACAACATGATAAGAGGCCTCAATATATACATTCGTAATGTATCATTATTTTTATAGACGTATTGCCCTGAGTGAGAATACAATACAAGTTTGCTGCATATTGATTTTCCTGTAGATTAAAGGGAATCTGTTGGTACGCTCAAACTGTCACTATCCCAAATTGTTTACATGGTCAAATTCTACACCTTTACTCTTGCAATCTGTGCCTCCCTACTTTCAAATTGTTGTTTATATTATTTTTGAAATGATGCTTGAGTGCTCTGCGCTTATAAAAGCTGTACTCAAGCCTCTGTCTCTCTGACTCTTTGACTTGAGTATGTAGAGTGACATGTGACAGTAGTCGCTGGTGAGGGATTGATTGTGGGTGCCCTGGCATGTTACAAGAAAACATGGTCCTGACTGGGTTCATGTGCTTGTGTAGTGCAGGTCATACCTTATAGCTGGCCGCATGTTGCCATTTCCTTTGATAGGCCAGGACCAGAATGCAGTGGAAATGACACAGAGACCAACAGTTCTTAATAAACAACAATCTTTTACTGAACAGTCCACACTTCCTTTGGCACAACTTTATACATAAAATATCGGAAACAATTTCCATTCATTGCACAGTATAATACTCAGTTCAAGTTCGTGCTGGTTTGTGACTCACCCAGGGTATGGGTACTTGGGTGTCTGGGCCTACTGCTGCTGTTGGGTTGTCACTGGTGGCCTGCCCAGACCCGTGGCCCTGGTGGTCTATTTTAAAAAAGGGGTAGTTGAAATGTGAAAAATAGAGTTTATAAAGTTCACGTGATATCACCCGCAGCTTCTGGTGATTGAGCAGCAGCGCCGCTTCAGTCCTCCGAAGAACGGTGTGTGAGATAGTGTGGGGGATCATATGCGAGGGGCGCTATGTCTCCCCCAGAATGCGCACTGTCACATATTGAGCCTGATATAGGGTGTGAGAGAGAGGGACGGTCCGCTCCCTCCGCTCCAGGTCTTGCAAGGTCCCGGAAGGAGACACAGAGTTAAAAGCCTGGTTAGGAGACAGGGCGGGGTTCCCTGTGGACAGCTTTTTGCCTAAGCTGCAGCAGCAGCAGAGATAGACTGGAGAGGTCAAGAGTTCCAGAGGGCCGTGTGCTATACTAACACGGTCTAGCCCGGGAGGGCTGGGAGCTTGGGGCGAGAAACTCATAACCTGAAGGAACCGGGTTACTTTATGTGTGGACTGTATCCTGTGTACCCGGCTGCGACCCGGATTCCGGCAGCTTGTGCCACCGCTGTGTGTATCAGCAATAAAACCGGGTACTGTTTGAACTATTACCGGGCTCAACGTGTTTCCTGACTTGCAATCCCGGCGCTGTCCCACAGGTGGTATAGCGGCCAAGATGGTACAGCTCCCTGCAGGTGGAGCTGACCCTCCGAGGTGGTGATGGAGGTGCTGATGATGAAATCGAGCAAAGCACAGTGTAGCAGATAAACAGATACACGGAGACTTAGTCACTTTACCCGGGTACTTTACTGGAACAATGCAGATGGTAGTACAGTTCACAGTGGCAAAACAGTCTTTAAGTGAAGGAGCCGGCTGGGTAGTCACAGTAGGTTGCAAAGTCTCTGGAAGTCCTTGTTCCGCTGCTGAAGCCTGTCCTGGGGCAGCCCGCTTAATACCAGGCCCGTGAGGTGCTCTGAGGATCCTGGCTTCCTCTCTCTTCCCTCCTGCACTGGATTTCGACACAGGTGGGTTATCCTGGTGTGACTGGTCCCTCCAGACAGGGTGTCGGGGCCGGTAAACAGACCCAGAACCTCTGGTTTTATCGGTTCATGGGCTGAACTCCCTGACCGTCTTCGGAATTGGCACTCCAGTAAAGTGGACCAGGGTTCCCTCCCTGAGTATGGACACTCGGGGGGCCCCCTCCTTCAGTCTGTGCTGCCTGTTCTCTCTCTCCAGGCCCCCTCTCTTGAAGTCTCCTTTTCTCTCTTGGAGGCTCCCCGTTCTCCGTCTTAACTCAGTGCAAACTAAAACTCACTGTTTTTCCTACTTCCTCCCCTAACCTCCCCCCCCCATGGTACGGGCCCAAAACCATCTATTCTAGGTGGGTGTGTCAGAGTGCTGGGATGGGAGCCTCCCACAGACATCTGCCTTCCCATTGTGACAGGGGTTACCGCACACTCATCTATGGGTGCAGTACCCCAATTGTGACTCCTGACCAGGTGGGGCGCCACATTTGTTTTCAATCTTTCTGGATATGTAAGCTCAGCCCAATCTAGATCAACACAACATCACAGTCTATGATGATCATCTTCCTGCTCAATGGACCTACACCTTTATTCCACTCGTGGCAGGGGCCCCAGGGGCCAGGACACTAGGGCAGGATTGGAGCACCAGGCTCTCAGTTGGAGGTCTCTTCTCTTCGCAGGAGAGTGGATTATGGGATACCCCACAGTGCTGGCGAAGACCCTTATACTCGAAGTCGCCAGAAGGGGACCCATGACATGCCAATAATAACCCAATACCTTTTATGGCAAAGGGACCTGTCCAATTGTTCCTTCAGTACAGAGTCGCTCATTCGAGGGTATATCTCTATCCATCCAGTTGTTCTTGTCTGATGCTGTAGTCAACACGCAAGATTCATGCTACCTCACTCTGGGCTCAACACTGTGGTTGCCACGATTTACCCATTACATACGGCCTTGACAACCCGTGAGACTTGTATGTCTGCATTAGTCACTAGTGGATCAACTTGTCGACCAGTCCCAATACTTAACTATTACTTGTCCTATAGTAAGTTGTTGGGCAGAACCTCCTTATTAAACATCGTATAAAATATTACTATGCATAACTTTGATAACTTTGTATCTTACATTATATAGTATACTATGCATAATATACTTCACATTACTTTATATTATTCCTATCACTATACAGCCTACATTACACCTGTCAAGATACTGTACATTACATCTTATCACTATCTTACTACCTCACCTGTGTGAGAGTAGCCTGGGACAGTAGTTGCTGGCAAGGGGCTCCCTCCTTCTGAGGGGCGGAGATCTTGGGCCCCGCAGCCGCCCCCACAGAGCAGGGAGGATATGTTGCATTGTGGTGATCCTTACTGGGTGTGCAATCCATACCTCTGTTTAGGCTCTTTTGCAGGCCAGAATTCTTCAACTGGAGAGTTATAGACATGAATAGGGAATTATTTTTTGATAGTCTTTTACTTAATGTTCTACACAGTACTGTGACCAGACTGATACTATGTGCACAACAAATGAAAAAATCCTTTACAAACTGTTCAACTTTAAGGCAAAATGTTGCTTTAGATTGCTCCATTTCTCCTGGTACTCCAGCTGTCATTTGTCCATTCACCCTACTACTTGGCACCATGGTCCCGCAAGTTGAAGTCATATAGTCTGCCTTGACCAAGGTCTTATCCTACTCAAAGAAACTGTTCTCTATAATGGTGCAGACCTGCATAATCTAATGTTTGCTTCTGTGCTGATCTGTTCGCCCAGGTCTATGCTAAGTCTCCTCCTGAGGACTAGTACCACTGGAGTCAGTCCACTGACAGAGGGATCAATCTAGGGTCCAGGGCCTGGAATGTGTTGGAGTGGGATGAAGCTGGATGTGTATACATCCTCACTTGTAAGTCCTCACCAAGAGCTCAGTTCCCACTGCCCCCTGATGGTTGGGCATCAGGTGCCACAAACACCAACTTAATGTGACCTAAGTTATGTTTCTATATTCTATAATATAACCCGGCACACATATATCTCTGTAATTATGATAAGGAGACGTCAGTTCAGACTATCAAAGTTTTATTTATAAGATAATTGTAGCTCAATCCTTGCCGGTTCGACCACACTGGTCTTCGCAGAGGATACAGGAGCTGTGACAGTGTATATAGAAAAACAAAACAACAGTCAGTTCTTGACAAGTGATATAAAGAACAAAAAAACAGTAATCCTTACAATAATGGTGAAGGAAAACACAACTTATAAGATAAGAGAAATACAGCTGTAATGATGATTAGTGTCTAAACTAAAACAATGGGTATTAATACCCTTATAGTGACACCCGTTGCTATGATACATATAAACAGTGAATAGTGAAAATATATACGGTGGTATAGTTAATCTCAGAGTGAAGAATGATACAGTGTCATTCAAGAACATAAGATAACATGTGCCTAAGTGAGGTTGGAAAACCCCATAGGTCAGTCCACAGGAATACTGTGTAACATGTGGCTACATGGTATAGGGTTACTACCTGTGATCAATGGGATGAGAAGTTAAGTGCAAACCCCTATCTAATAGGAGTAAACAGCACCTGAGGGTATTAAAATGAGAGTTGGAATGTTATAATGACCATCAATAGAGCCTAAGGCACATGAAAAGGAGGTAAAAATAAAATTCTACCTATGTCTGTGATGTGGGAGAAGCATCCAAATGTGGCCACCCACTCCAGGCCAGTTTTGGCCAATGATTAATGCTGTCAGAAAGAGGGAGAACATATCTATACTGATGGTCTAAAAGGTAAATCGTCTACATGTGCAGGTGGTGTCCATAAATACCTCAGTAGCTGTGGGATATAGGAGAGAAGGTACTTCCTATAAGTATAAACAGCGAGATTACTGACAACATTAGGCACAAGTCCAGGGATTAATCATGTTAGAAGAAACATTACATTACCTCCGTGCAGTCAGGTGGCTGGTATGTGAGTGGCAGTGAGCCCTGTGCGCTCGCGTCCTTATGACGCGGATAGGCGGGACTTGAGCGCGCCTGCTTCCTGTGTTTGGAACGCAGGTGACGCGCAAGCCGCGCACGCGTCCAAGGGCAAGTGACGCGCGCGTGCGTGGTGCGATCTAGAGAGCGCGCATGCGTGTTGCAGCCGTCGCGCCGCGCATGCGTGATAGGAATGGTGATAAAACGCTGTTTAAACAGCCTAGCAGTGTCTCTTAGAAAAGGATACAGTGCCTTATTGTGCACAGAGCTCAGTGCATAGTGAGTACAGGTGCCTCCTGGTGATATCTATCCCAGCATGGGGCATTAAGTGATCTGTTAGGAGGAAGAAGAAGTACAATAAGAATTACAATAAGAATTAGTACATCTATACAAGGAACTGGAGATAATACACTGTATAAGAGAACAATATATTCATTCCTAAGGACATAGTAACAGATTATCATATTAGCCACAATAAGTTAACCTCTATGATGCAGGAGGAGTTGGGTGGGACCCCCAGTATGGGATGAAGGGTAATCTCTAATGGGAGAACATCTATGGTACCATTTCATATTCCCGGTTAAGTCCATTGGGTTCAAGAGTCCGTAACGTATGGATCCAATACATTTCTCTCTCTCTGAGAGTCCTCATCCTGTCGCCCCCCCGTCTATTAATTGGTACGTGGTCAATAACCTGAAACCTCAGTTGTGCTATACTGTGTTGCCTGGACATAAAGTGTGCTGGTACAGGAAGCAATGTGTGTCCACATCTTATGGTGGATTTATGTTTGCTTATGCGGTCTCGGATATGCTGGACGGTCTGCCCAACATATCCGAGACCGCACGGGCATTTCAGCAGATAAATCACAAACGTCGATTCACATGTGAAGAAACCCTTTATGTCAAACCTTTTGCCTGTCATGGGATGGCTGAAAAAACTACCTCTGGTCATATTTGAACATTGCCTACAGGTCTGAAGGTCCCTAGTAATTTTCAACCACCTAAAGTGTATCACCCTATTGAGACATACATTAACCTGGTCTCTAGAGATATCGACACACTACTTAGAGACATTGGTAGGGGCAATTTCCCAATCAAAATGAATTTGACCCCAATAGAAACACAGGCAATCAACTCACTTAAAAACAACAAACAACTGGTTATTAAACCAGCTGACAAAGGTCGGGCGGTTGTAGTAATGGACCGTGATAAATACATTAGAGAAATAGAATCACAATTGGGAGTAACAGGGACGTATACACCGATCCCGAATAACCCTACGTGTCGTATACGGGAACGGATTAAAGAAAGGATTGACCACCATTTGAGACAGGGTACGATTGATACCAAATTGGCTGATTATTTAATTCATCTAAATCCAGTTATGCCCGTTTTTTACACACTACCCAAGGTGCACAAAAACCTTTATGATCCCCCCGGACGCCCAATTGTAGCATCAACTGACTCGTTATTATCACCACTAGCAAAAACGGTCGAACGCATCCTGACCCCACTAATACCACTGATCACATCCTACGTGAAGGACACTGGTGACTTCCTCAATCACATCCGGAGCCTAAGTGACATACCTTTGGGTTGCCACTTGGTGACTCTGGATGTCGAGAGCCTGTATACCAGCATTGATCATGAACAAGGATTGGAAGCTGTAGGATGGTTCCTCGATAAGTATAGCACATTATCAGACCAGCAAAAGGGTTTCTGCATTGACCTGCTGACTATAATACTGAAAGAAAATTTCTTTCTTTTCGGCGATCAATTTTATGTTCAGCGCAGGGGGACTGCCATGGGCTTGAACGTGGCACCCCCCTATGCGAACATTTACATGGCATTATTCGAAGAAAAATTCGTCTATACACATACTCTAGCCAAGGAACACGTGTTATCTTGGCGACGGTACATAGACGACGTGTTTATGATCTGGGTGGGTGACGTAGGATCTCTAGTCCAATTCCACGCTGACCTTAATTCGTGCTCACCCAATATTGGATTCACTATGAGCCATGACACTAGTCGGATCAATTTCCTGGATACCTTAGTTATATTGGACTCTGGCCACATAAGCACTGATCTTTACGTGAAACCGACAGACCGTAACTCCCTCTTGCATTATTCCAGCTGCCATCCTGGGCACGTTAAGCAGTCATTACCCTTATCCCAACATACGAGAATCGACCGTATAGTATCTGACCCTACGCTGAAAGAGTTGAGACAGAATGAAATGAGCGCCAAATTCATGGAGAGGGGATACCCCGCTACTATAGCCACACGGTCCTCTAAGTCCACTAACCATCAACGCCAGAAATCTGACAGGGTGGCGTTCGTCAACACACATCATCCCTATCAGACACTTATACACAATGCAATAAGAGAACATTGGCCGTTACTTAGTAAGGCCTATCCAACAATCCCAGAGTTTCAAAATCCAGTACTAGTTTGCCACAAGAGACTAAGCAACCTTAAGAATAAACTCATTAGAGCGGACATTGGTAGCCTGAAAACATCTATGCAGCAAAGGACCCTAGCCACACCTCGCATGGGTAATTTTCCATGCCTAGCCTGTAGGCAATGTTCAAATATGACCAGAGGTAGTTTTTTCAGCCATCCCATGACAGGCAAAAGGTTTGACATAAAGGGTTTCTTCACATGTGAATCGACGTTTGTGATTTATCTGCTGAAATGCCCGTGCGGTCTCGGATATGTTGGGCAGACCGTCCAGCATATCCGAGACCGCATAAGCAAACATAAATCCACCATAAGATGTGGACACACATTGCTTCCTGTACCAGCACACTTTATGTCCAGGCAACACAGTATAGCACAACTGAGGTTTCAGGTTATTGACCACGTACCAATTAATAGACGGGGGGGCGACAGGATGAGGACTCTCAGAGAGAGAGAAATGTATTGGATCCATACGTTACGGACTCTTGAACCCAATGGACTTAACCGGGAATATGAAATGGTACCATAGATGTTCTCCCATTAGAGATTACCCTTCATCCCATACTGGGGGTCCCACCCAACTCCTCCTGCATCATAGAGGTTAACTTATTGTGGCTAATATGATAATCTGTTACTATGTCCTTAGGAATGAATATATTGTTCTCTTATACAGTGTATTATCTCCAGTTCCTTGTATAGATGTACTAATTCTTATTGTAATTCTTATTGTACTTCTTCTTCCTCCTAACAGATCACTTAATGCCCCATGCTGGGATAGATATCACCAGGAGGCACCTGTACTCACTATGCACTGAGCTCTGTGCACAATAAGGCACTGTATCCTTTTCTAAGAGACACTGCTAGGCTGTTTAAACAGCGTTTTATCACCATTCCTATCACGCATGCGCGGCGCGACGGCTGCAACACGCATGCGCGCTCTCTAGATCGCACCACGCACGCGCGCGTCACTTGCCCTTGGACGCGCGCGCGGCTTGCGCGTCACCTGCGTTCCAAACACAGGAAGCAGGCGCGCTCAAGTCCCGCCTATCCGCGTCATAAGGACGCGAGCGCACAGGGCTCACTGCCACTCACATACCAGCCACCTGACTGCACGGAGGTAATGTAATGTTTCTTCTAACATGATTAATCCCTGGACTTGTGCCTAATGTTGTCAGTAATCTCGCTGTTTATACTTATAGGAAGTACCTTCTCTCCTATATCCCACAGCTACTGAGGTATTTATGGACACCACCTGCACATGTAGACGATTTACCTTTTAGACCATCAGTATAGATATGTTCTCCCTCTTTCTGACAGCATTAATCATTGGCCAAAACTGGCCTGGAGTGGGTGGCCACATTTGGATGCTTCTCCCACATCACAGACATAGGTAGAATTTTATTTTTACCTCCTTTTCATGTGCCTTAGGCTCTATTGATGGTCATTATAACATTCCAACTCTCATTTTAATACCCTCAGGTGCTGTTTACTCCTATTAGATAGGGGTTTGCACTTAACTTCTCATCCCATTGATCACAGGTAGTAACCCTATACCATGTAGCCACATGTTACACAGTATTCCTGTGGACTGACCTATGGGGTTTTCCAACCCCACTTAGGCACATGTTATCTTATGTTCTTGAATGACACTGTATCATTCTTCACTCTGAGATTAACTATACCACCGTATATATTTTCACTATTCACTGTTTATATGTATCATAGCAACGGGTGTCACTATAAGGGTATTAATACCCATTGTTTTAGTTTAGACACTAATCATCATTACAGCTGTATTTCTCTTATCTTATAAGTTGTGTTTTCCTTCACCATTATTGTAAGGATTACTGTTTTTTTGTTCTTTATATCACTTGTCAAGAACTGACTGTTGTTTTGTTTTTCTATATACACTGTCACAGCTCCTGTATCCTCTGCGAAGACCAGTGTGGTCGAACCGGCAAGGATTGAGCTACAATTATCTTATAAATAAAACTTTGATAGTCTGAACTGACGTCTCCTTATCATAATTACAGAGATATATGTGTGCCGGGTTATATTATAGAATATTGAGATTGATTTTCCCTGAGCACCATACATGGGTTATTGAGCCAGACCTTTCTAAACAACTAAGTTATGTTTCTGGCTTACACACCACTACTGACAAGCCCACTCCAGGGCCGGGGTACTCAGGAACCAGGTATCAGTTTTTCTTCTCGTTTCTTTTCATGGGGATGGACGGGGTACGAGACCCAGTCCCATGACCCTGTTGGTGTCATTTAAAAAAGGGTGACTATTGACGTCGACGACAGGGAAAAGGGGTATTAGTGATGCCACCTACGGTGTGCGGTCATGAGCAGCCGCCGCTGCTTCCGACAGACGTTGGTTAGGTTATCGGCACCCCGGTGCTTCATGCGGCCTTTTCGGCCAGTGGTCGCAGCTAAGAAAAGTCTCACACACCACTGCTGGAGTTCAGTTACTTTTACTTAGTTGTTTCAGCATGACTGCTGGGTGCTTCCCTTTGCCAAGATCCGTTCAGCGTTGTCTCCAGAACGGGACAGTGCAGTCGTGCCTCTTTTGGTGTTCCTGTCTGCGTCTCAGGTTGTCTCTTTCTTTCTCTTTTCTGGGTGTTCCTTTCTCTGGTGATCCCTCAGCACTATAAGCTAGTCTCTCTGCTCCTATTAGCGCCTCCGCACACAGAGCTCAGGTAAAGACAGCCACAGGTGCTCAGTTGTACCAATCCCTGGTACTGCTCCCTAGTTCGGCCGCCTTCTCCAAGTTGTGCTGGGTGTTCGGCCGCAGCTCCCCTTTAGGAACTCAGGGCCTCCGATTTCAAAGATTTGGGCATACAGCATCCGAGCCGTGTTAAAGGCTTATTCCCTGTGTCGTCCACCAGCCCCTCTGTTCACTCGCCAGATATGGGTGTACGGGGATCTATGTCTTGTTCCGTACCCTGAGGTCTCTGTCCTTCCTCCACACCTATTTGTCATTCCCTCCTGGGGTGAGCATGATCGTGCTCAAGCCCATGGGAGCCAACATCTCCTCACTCCTTCAGTCTTCTCTACTCCACTCCTGTCTCTTCCACTCTTCTCTCTCTTTTCTCTATTTCCTCCTGCTCCTTTTTTCCTCCCGGCTATGCTTGGGTCCTCCCATTTTTCCACCTACCATCCCGGGGTCCTAAGTGTTGTGTGTGTGTGTGTGCGTGTGTGAAGCTCAACTGCGCCATCCCAGCACCTTGAGAGCAGAGGCACAACTCTCCCTGAAATGGAGGAGTGCATTACCCCTGGTGGTGGCCTGCCCGGCGGGGCGTCAGACTAATCCTGTACACTCTACTATTAAAACACTACTCACACTGACTAAATAAGATGGAGTATCCATATGCTTTCATATCTACATTTAATTGTAATTTGTGGCAGATCTGACAGATGTTGCCACACCTGCCACATCTGTCTTGTAACGGCTGATTTGTGGCACCCATAGCCCCATTCATTCTCCATAGGGCTTGCGGTCAGATGGGGCAAGTGTGGTTTTCCCAGATGCAGCACTAGTGGCACTGCAAAAAAACGATGCTAGCAGTGTTTTTTTGCGCAGCTGCAAGTACCGGATCTGACGGATCCCGCAAAACCGCACTTAAACCACCTAACCGCAAGCCCCTTAGAGACTGATTAGGGCTTGCTGGATCGGTGCCGCAAGTTGGCCGTTATGCTGCAGATGCGGCAGATGTGGCGACACCTGCCGGATCTGCTGCGAATTACAAATAAACGCTAATGTGAAAGCACCCTAAATCGAGAGGCTGCTTCATCCCAGTGGGCTAATCCCATTCCTTAACTACTGCTCGCTGTACAGTAAGTAGCTGAACAAGCTGTCAAGCTAACTGTATCTTCATGTCTTAATTTTATTTTAAGTGTAATGTCACATATTACCTTCTACTGTATATTACTAAATAAGATTGTCTTATACTTATACCTTATACATACTACTACATTAGAGACATCACATCTACTTATATAATCGGGAGTTGGGCACTGTAGCCCAATCCCAACATGCTTTGCGCGGGACTGCGAGTGATGACGCGCAGCGTCATCACGAGCCGCAGACCCGCACTACTCTAAAAAAAATAAAATCCTCACCTCTACCCGAGCCCGCGCTGTCTCCCGCCCTCTCCCGCCGTCTTCTGCCGTCTTCCGCTAGGCTCCCGGTGGCTGTGCAGGCTCCCGGTGCCTCCAGTGATCTTCTATCTACTGAGACTGAAGGACCTGTGGTGATGTCAGAGTCACGTGACACCAGCTTACTCCAGGCAAATCGCGGGTCACGTGACTCTGACATCACCACAGGTCCTTCAGTCTCAGTAGATAGAAGATCACTCCAGACACCGGGAGCCTGCACAGCCACCGGGAGCCTAGCGGAACACGGCAGAAGACGGCGGGGCTCGGGGTGAGGTGAGCATAATCTTTTTTTTTTTTTTTTAACCCCTGCCTTGCACGAGCGCACCACAGACACCTCTATACTCCACCACCACACACGCCTCTACACTCTGCCACCACCACACACGCCTGTATACTCCACCACCACACACGCCTGTATACTCTGCCACCACACACGCCTGTACACTCTGCCACCACACACGCCTGTACACTCTGCCGCCACCACCACACACGCCTGTACACTCTGCCGCCACCACCACACACGCCTGTACACTCTGCCGCCACCACACACGCCTGTACACTCTGCCGCCACCACACACGCCTGTACACTCCACCACACACGCCTGTACACTCTGCCGCCACCACCACACACGACTCTACACTCTGCCACCACCACACACGCCTGTACACTCTGCCACCACCACACACGCCTGTACACTCTGCCGCCACCACCACACACGCCTGTACACTCTGCCGCCACCACACACGCCTGTACACTCTGCCGCCACCACACACGCCTGTACACTCCAACACACACGCCTGTACACTCTGCCGCCACCACCACACACGCCTGTACACTCTGCCACCACCACACACGCCTGTACACTCTGCCGCCACCACACACGCCTCTACACTCTGCCGCCACCACACACGCCTCTACACTCTGCCGCCACCACACACGCCTGTACACTCTGCCGCCACCACACACGCCTGTACACTCTGCCACCACCACACACGCCTGTACACTCTGCCGCCACCACCACACACGCCTGTACACTCTGCCACCACCACACACGCCTGTACACTCTGCCGCCACCACACACGCCTCTACACTCTGCCGCCACCACACACGCCTCTACACTCTGCCGCCACCACACACGCCTGTACACTCTGCCGCCACCACACACGCCTGTACACTCTGCCGCCACCACACACGCCTGTACACTCTGCCACCACCACACACGCCTCTACACTCTGCCGCCACCACACACGCCTGTACACTCTGCCACCACCACACACGCCTGTACACTCTGCCGCCACCACACACCCCTGTACACTCTGCCGCCACCACACACGCCTGTACACTCTGCCGCCACCACACACGCCTGTACACTCTGCCGCCACCACACACGCCTGTACACTCTGCCACCACCACACACGCCTGTACACTCTGCCACCACCACACACACCTGTACACTCTGCCGCCACCACAGACGCCTGTATACTCTGCCGCCCACCACACCTGCCTGTATACTCTGCCACCACCACACACGCCTGTACACTCTGCCACCACCACACACGCCTCTACACTCTGCCCCCACCACACACGCCTGTATACTCTGCCGCCACCACCACAGACACCTCTATACTCTGCCACCACACAGATGCCTGTATACTATGCCACCACAGACACCTATATACTCTGCCACCACCACCACACACACCTGTATACTCTGCCACCACCACCACACACGCCTGTATACTCCACTACCCACAGACCCACCTGTATACTCTGCTACCCACAGAGTCACCTGTATAATCTCCTACCCTCAGAGCCGTCTGTATACTCTGCTACCCACAGAGCCCCCTGTATACTCTGCTACCCACTGGCCCGCCTGTATACACACAATTCATTTCACCCTGCTCCCGATGCAATTGCATCGGGCCTTTTTACTAGTTAAATACATAAATGCAGGTCATAACTTACATTACTATTCAACTCAATGCGGGTGGTGTCTTCAGGTTAGAAGTGTGCGGATACTGACCATCCTCTTACACCTATAATATACCCATTATAAAAGCACTACATTATATTATAGTGCACACAATACATTTACAAAGACGCATGTCATATTCATATTACCATACATCAGTGCGGTTGGTGTCCTCACGGGAGAACGTGGCTGCCAGTCCACCTCCTTACAACTACACCACTTTTGAGCTGTCAATCACAGAGAGGAAGTTGGGGATGAACAGGGAATAGCACCAGAGAGGCAGGAGCTTGGGAAGTGCTTTGATACACCCGGAGCCCTAGCCTCAGTCTTCATTTACATATCTAATAAAGCATACACTTCAAATGCTCTAGTTGTGTCAAACCACTTCTGGCTACAGTATGTTTCATGAAGTGTAAATTTGGCTTATGGCAAGGGCAGACATACTATTGGTGCAACCTGTGCATCTGACCTGGGGCCCATGAGCTAGGGGGCCCATTTCCACCTCCAAAACTGTTGTAATTGTGTATTATGAGGAACTATGGGCAGCACGGTGGCTCAAGTGGTTAGCACTGCAGCCTTTGCAGCACTGGGGTCTTGATTAATTATAACTATTATACGGTGAAGTTCCTTGTACAGTCCTTGCAGAGGTACCCTACTGTCTCTGTGTCCGCTCCTGGTTTATGCATTGTAGCTATTAGAGCATGTTACATTTTTACAGACAGAAGTATATTTCTTTACACATTTACTGGTAATTAAATGACTTTTGTCACCAGTAAGAATGACCCGGTAACCTATGGACATTAACAAAAAATCTAGTGCATTCATTGCTATATGTTAAACAGTTTAATGGTTGATGAGATTTTATAAACGGCGTTAGGTTAAGAAACAACATCACTTCAAGTGGATTTGATTGTCTATACTGTAATATTGCAATAAACAGACTGACATGGACAATTCCTCCCAGCAAAGGAAGAAAAAAGAAGATGATGGAAAAGTTTGCCCAAAAAGGCGTTTGGGCTTTTTCGATGGTGTGTGCTTCCTTATGGGATGCATCATAGGTGCTGGAATATTTGTTTCTCCTAAAGGGGTGTTGGAGTATGCCCAGCTGAATGTTGGGGTAGCATTATGTATATGGGCTGCCTGTGGAGTTTTAAGTGTAATGTGCTCCCTCTGTTACGCAGAGCTGGGCGCAGCCTTGCCATTTGCTGGAGGGGAATATTACCATGTGAGGAGAGGACTCGGATCACTGCCAGCCTTCATTACTATCTGGACATTATCATTATTTATAAATCCTGCATCCCTTGCAGCACGAGCCCTGACTTTGGCAGAATACATCAGTCGACCTTTCTACGCTGGCTGCCCACCACCTGACCTACTAAAAAAAATGCTAGCCATTGGAGTTCTGTGGATTTTATGTGTCATAAATTCAAAAAGTATCAAGATGGCCACCTGGGTGCAGAAGATATCCACAGTACTTAAAAGCATGTCCTTGACTCTTATTGTAGTCTATGGAATGAACGAACTTGGAAGTAACTCTAAGGCTTCGGAAGCATTTACAGATTCATTCAATTCTGAAGTTCCAAATGCAGCTCAGACTGCAGAGGCTTTTTACCAAGGTCTGTTTGCATATGGAGGATGGAACACCCTCAACTTCTTGGCTGGTATGTATCTTTATCTACTGAAATAGGAAATATTGAAGAATAAAATAAATTAGTTTGTAGTAGTAATTTGTAAACTTTTAGCTATAGCGGAATCCCTAAAAAAAATCTCTTCGTAGGAATGCCTTAAAGCATCAAAACTATGAATTAACACATGTGGAATTAAATACTTATCAAAAAAGTGTGAGACAACTGAAAATATGTCTTATATTCTAGGTTCTTCAAAGTAGCCACCTTTTGCTTTGATTACTGCTTTGCACACTCTTGGCATTCTCTTGATGAGCTTCAAGAGGAAGTCACCGGAAATGGTCTTCCAACAGTCTTGAAGGAGTTCCTAGAGATGCTTAGCACTTGTTGGCCCTTTTGCCTTCACTCTGCGGTCCAGCTCACCCCAAACCATCTCGATTGGGTTCAGGTCTGGTGACTGTGGAGGCCAGGTCATCTGGCGTAGCAGCCCATCACTCTCCTTCTTGGTCAAATAGCCCTTACAAAGCCTGGAGGTGTGTTTGGGGTCATTGTCCTGTTGAAAAATAAATGATGGTCCAACTAAACGCAATCCTGATGGAATAGCATGCCGCTGCAAGATGCTGTGGCAGCCATGCTGGTTCAGTATGCCTTCAATTTTGAATAAATCCCAAACAGTGTCACCAGCAAAGCACCCCCACACCATCACACCACCTCCTCCATGCTTCACAGTGGGAACCAGGCATGTAGAGTCCATCCGTTCACCTTTTCTGCGTTGCACAAAAACACGGTGGTTGGAACCAAAAATCTCAAATTTGGACTCATCAGACCAAAGCACAGATTTCCACTGGTCTAATGTCCATTCCTTGTGTTCTTTTGCCCAAACAAGTCTCTTCTGCTTGTTGCCTGTCCTTAGCAGTGGTTTCCTAGCAGCTATTTTACCATGAAGGCCTGCTGCACAAAGTCTCCTCTTAACAGTTGTTGTAGAGATGTGTCTGCTGCTAGAAGTCTGTGTGGCATTGACCTGGTCTCTAATCTGAGCTGCTGTAACTGGCGATTTCTGAGGCTGGTGACTCGGATAAACTTATCCTCCACAGCAGAGGTGACTCTGGGTCTTCCTTTCCTGGGCGGTCCTCATGTGAGCCAGTTTCTTTGTAGCGCTTGATTGTTTTTGCAACTGCACCTGGGGACACTTTAAAAGTTTTCCCAATTTTTCAGACTGACTGACCTTCATTTCTTAAATTAATGATGGCCACTCGTTTTTCTTTACTTAGCTGCTTTTTTCTTGCCATAATACAGATTCTAACAGTATATTTAGTAGGACTATCAGCTGTGTATCCACCAGACTTCTGCACAACACACCTGATGGTACCAACCCCATTTATAAGGCAAGAAATCCCACTTATTAAACCTGACAGGGCACACCTGTGAAGTGAAAACCATTTCCGGTGACTACCTCTTGAAGCTCATCATGAGAATGCCAAGAGTGTGCAAAGCAGTAATCAAAGCAAAAGGTGGCTACTTTGAAGAACCTAGAATATAAGACATATTTTCAGTTGTTTCACACTTTTTTGTCAAGTATTTAATTCCACATGTGTTAATTCACAGTTTTGATGCCTTCAGTGTGAATCTACAATTTTCATAATCATGAAAATAAAGAAAACTCTTTGAATCAGAAGGTGTGTCCAAACTTTCGGTCTGTACCGTATATATATATATATATACAGCAAAGTCACTTTTCCTCCTGGTACTTTACTGTTAGTTGTAGCAGTTGCAGTTGCAGTTCACAGTTCAGCACTTTAGATGTTACAAGAACAGGTAGCTAACGGGTGGCTGCAAGTGGATCCCAGGTGGTATGGTGGAACCCTTGATGTGCCTTCATTAATTAACCCGTGTCAGTTCTTCATTGCTTTCCAGTTTGGTGTGAAGCCTGGTTGATTTAGAATCCAGCCTAGCCTCCTGTCCTCTCTCACCTTCGCTGTCGTCGGGTAACCCTCTACTGGCTGGCAGCTCGTTCCCTTGGCGGTGCCTGGTGTCCTTCTTGTAGACTGCTCTGGTGCCCGGGAGACTTGAAGACTCCACGGGAATCCGGATTCTCTGCTGTGCATATAGCTCCAGCAGTCTGCGGGCTCCGGTGCCTGGTAAGCTGTCCGGGAGAACCTATTTCGCTGGCTCCTCTTTCCCAGACCGGCTGCTCTCCTGAAAAGCTCCCTTCACATTCTCCTTAAACCCTCTCTTCTTCCATCTCTCCTCCTGGTCTCTCAGCCGAGTGACCTAGCAGCAAAGACCTAGAGACAAAAGATCTTGAGGCAAAAGAGAGACCTCCTTGTTCCCCTTAGAGGTGAATTTATTCCCTCCCAGGTAACCTCCCACCCTGTAAGCTAATCTGGGAGTGCTGGAAATGGGTCCCACCCACTATCCTAGGGTCCACCTGCAGCTGGAGCATCTGCACCTCTTTTACAGGTGCAGTACCCCTCTGTGACACCTGCTTGGCGGGGCGCCACAAACGCACCTTGAGGTATCTGGAAATTGAATCCAAGGATAAACCAGATTTGTGCTAGTCCAGAATTCACTTCCTGATCTCCTTACTGATTTCTTTAGACTTTTCCATGATGCTATACAAAGAAGCAGTGTGTTTCAGGTGTGTATTTAAATACATCAACAGGTGTGTATCTAATAAACTCAGAAGCTTTCAAACACATGACACCATCATATGGGATGTCTCAAATTGTATAAAGACATAGTAATCTTAGGGCCGTTTCACATCTGTGCGCCCAGATGCAGCGCATTATGCTACGTCGCCATTACCTTGTATGGGCGAGCACACTGTACCACGTCCCAGAAGCACAAGTGTGACAGGGCCTGTGTCACAGTGCATGCGCTAGTCTGGATGCACCGGAAACGCGTAATGTGACATTTCCGGTGCATCCGGACTTAGCGCATGTGCTGTGACACAGACCCTTTCACACTTGCTCTTCCAGGACACGGTGAGGTGCGCTTGCCCATATCAGGTAATGGCGGTGTAAGTGCAATGAGCTGCATCTGTGCGCCGATGCGCTTGGCTGCGCTTGGCTGTGCTACCACCTGAGCTACCACCTGCGCTAGCGCAATGCTGGCAAACGCATCGGCGCACAGATGTGTACTAGACCTTAATGTATGGAAACTTATTTCTTTGCAAAAGTAATAAAAATGCCTTAAAACTTTCAATCTCATTATTCTGGCATTTAATGAATATGATTAATTATGGTTATTCAAAATTGACCTAAAGCGGGAAAGGTTTATTCTGATTTCATGTTAGATAGTGTATGAAAACCTCTGGTATTAACTGTAGATATATACATGCACACAGTAGACACTATCTGCAGATTGCTGTGTTCAGGTCCTGAAACGCCATCGATCACTCAAAATCAGTTAAATAGTGTGTGATTCGTGGAGCTGGAGCACACGGGGCAGAGTTTTAATGTTGTAGGCAGGATGTATATTCATGCTAAAAGTGAAGTTGTCAACAGTTTCTTTTTGGAAATAAGCTGGGCCCCTATCAGTAATGGTACCTTTACATGCCGCGACGGCAGGCTGGATACAGCCCGCTACAGGCTACAAATGTAGCTTGTAGCGTCAATGTAGCCCGTCGTAGCGGCGTCTGAAGACGCGACGCTACAGCCGGCGACAGATACATCTGTTTATGGGCTCTGCTCGAAAACTGATGGCTACATCGCCGATGGTAGCGAGCTGTATCGGCGTGTAAAGAAGCAACGGAAGGGAACTCCGGACACCCGGGGCTGTAGCTGCAATGTAGCTAAGGCGTGTCCCAGGCTCCGGGTTACCACGCCCCATCACCGATCATTGGAGGAAGCTCCTGCATGACGATTGGTAGTCGCTGCCTAGGGCGCATATTTAAGGAGCTGACCAGTCACACTACACAATCGCTCGAGCGTGCTGTATTTCTCAGCCTCCTGCGATGCCTGGCCAATCATGATGATATTGCGCTGTCCTATCAGCGTACGGACGCCTCGTAATCCACGATTGTGGCACGCCTATGTGCTGTCCCTGCTGTACCAGGTCCGCCCATAGTAGCTTATTGTAGTGCTGTGTAAACGTGGTACGCTAAGCTACAGCTGGCTACTTGACACACCCGGCGATGTAGCTAGCTACAGATGTAGCGTGGCGTAGCGCACCTTATGGCGGCGTGTAAAGAGGGTGCGTTGACCGTTTGTAGCCGTTTGAGCGTGCTCGTGCACGTGAAGTAGCGCGATGTATCCAGCCTGCCGTCGCGGCGTGTAAAGGTACCATAAGGCCTTATATACAGCATTCCGGAGAGTTGTATATAAGTCCCCAAGTCGATCCGTTTAATGCAAAAAAAAAACAGCTTTTACTATATGCAACTGGGGGTGGGGGGCACCTTGGTCTGATGGGTGTCACAGGTCTCTGTCCGGCGCCTCCATTCTTCCTCTTCTCTGCTTCACCGGGAGACGCTTCCTACATCAACAAAAGGTGAATGTACCATCTGTGTGGGTGGAAATCTAGATAGACCTTGTTCTACTTACCCCATCCCTGATAAACCTGAGTGCATTTATACTGAACTTCAAATTAAGATCCGGGTTACATATTAGTAGAAGCCATAATCTGGATCGGGATCTATGTATATTTATACTTTTTACTTCTCTATATCCATCAATGCCCAATGCAACTTAATTCAATGACTGAATATTGTGCATTTGGTATGTACCACCACAGCCAGACCACCACAGAGCCCCTTGGGATAAAAAACAACAAATGTATGCCAATGTAGCCTAAACCTATCTAGCAAAAGCACCAAACCTACAAAACCATAGACTACACATCAAATAATAGTTCTTAGATAAGTTCTTTATTTTTACATCAATAATACATTTATAATGAGCAATACATGCACAGAATTGGATAAAGAATATATAACAGCACCAAACTAATAGTATAAAAATAGCACTAACACTCCATACTAAGTACAATGCTATGTAGATAAATAAAAAGTGAATAAGCAGCAATCAATAAGTCTTAGAAATATATATATATATATATATATACCACTATTCAGTGTGAAAACCAGAATAATAACACAAAACAAAAAATAAAAATCTATATAGAAAATTTGTTTCCTATAACAATGGGTGCTTAGTGCAAAAAAAAACCGAGTTTAGCCAAACAAGTAATTATTGTGTATATATATACAGTATGCCAAAATTAATGTGCCAAAGTAAATAGAACTATTTACCATAAAAATCACACCAGTGGTACATAAAAAAGTGCTATCATATGAAAACAGTACTAACAATAGTCAGATGCATAATTAGCGCCCGCGATTACTCTTGAGTTTCAATGTAAATTAACGCAGGAGATGTTTAGCCTTCTCACTCTACATCTTCCAGCAAGGTCAAGATGCCCTGGTAGGTCCCAAATCCCATCGACAGTGATAATATTACCAGGCACACAAAAGATGTGAGATGTTTTCAATTTATTGTGAGAAGCAGCATAGACCAGTAAGGCTGGGGTCACATTTGGCCAGCCAATTGCGTTCACCGCATCCAGATCCGGATGCGGTGAACGCAATTGGCTTCAAACACATTTTTAAGCAAAAATGTGTGGTTTAAACCGCAATGCGGTAACCGGATTACTCCGGATGTGTAATCCTGAGCAATGCGGTTACCGTATACTTTGTTCATCCCTGCTACCTGTTTAATAATAAAACTTTAATTATCAATATTATTGTGTGCAACATGTCTCTAGGGGGGTGCCCACCCCCCCTAGAGACATTCTGCCCACTCCTGTGCTCATGTCAGGGGTTAATAACCCATTTACAGTAAGCCGGCTATTGTCGGCTTTCTACAATTTTATAAATGAAGCTGCGGCTCCTGACAGTTGTGCAGATACTGTACGCAATGTACGTATAGTATCTGCCACTGTCCAGGGTCCTGTAGGCATTTACATTATATCTATGGGCAGCGCACCGCCATAGATCTAATGTAAATGCCTACAGGAGTTAGCTTACAATTAGCTTACTGTGAATGGGTTATTAACCCCTGACATGGCCACAGGAGTGGACAGCATGTCTCTAGGGGGTGTCCACCCCCCCCCTAGATACATGCTGTCCACTCAGGACAGCATGTCAGGGGTTAACTTAGCTGTTAACCCCATCGCTGCTACTGTCGGCTTTCATTCATTCTTTATTATAAGCCGCCGGCTCCCAGCATCAGGACCACTATGCTACGCACTTTACGTTAGCATTTTAAAGTACAGAATCCTCAGGATCTGCATAGCCCTGCCACATGTGTGAACCTAGCCTAAGTGAAAATGTTGCAGTCTAAGGGTGAGTTCATATTGCGCGTTTGTGCTGTGTGTGGCACCCTGGTTGGGGCACCACAGAAACTCTTAGGACACGGATGGAAAATACACAGCAAGCAGACCCCACTAACTAACAACACCTTTCACGCCAGGCCTGTAGGGGGAGCTCCACTTAAGCCAGTTTCCCCTATAAATACGGGTCCTGGAGGGAGAAGCACCAGAGTGTGCAGTCACTAGAGAACTGTAAACAGTTAGGAAAGCTGACCTGGTACTGGAGCCACGCTAGGCGCATACCAGCCACACCTGGAGAGTGGTAGACCCTTGAAACAAGGGTCATAGGAACAGGAGACAAGTACTGAATAGGGGCAGCGGAGTTATCCAGACTCACCCTAATAGAGTTCCGGTCACTGGGTCCGAGCTACAAAGCCACAGTGCAGAGAGAAACCAGCACCACAACAAGGGGGTTTAGCTCCCCGGACGCCCGAAGCACCACCAAATGAGAGCCCGGAGTCGAGAATTCGGCAGTATTCCTTTAGAAGTGCCCTCAGTGCAACAAACCCGCGTGTAAAGAGTCACACAAGAAAGTGCAGTACCGATTTGGTCGGGTTTCATGCCTGCCAGACTTCAACAGAACGATGTTTAATAGGCAGCCTATAACCCTGCTTGCTGTGGGAAAATCCAGAAGTGTCTACCTCATCCCCGGTCAAGCATACCTGAAGACACCAGTAAAGGTACCAAAAGACTTTATGTGTACGTGTCCCTCATTCCAGTTGCACTACACTGACCGCGCTACCCTATTCCCTTCCACTCCACCAACTGACTCCGGGGACTCCCGCTCATCCTGTGGGGAGCGTCTTCCATCTAGCTGCCGCACATCCCCCAGAGATCCAAGCAGCGTCGGTGCAATCACCGGACACCCACAGGTGGCGTCACGAGACAAACTTTATTTACTACCCAAGCCTTTTTATTGACCACCGGGCCCTTTTAGCCTCTAGCACCGAACCGTGACAGTAGCTGGTGCCTGAGGCCTAAGCACCCGGCTACGGTGAGTCATGTGCGTTTAACACATCCGTTTGACAGCAGCGCAAATGCAATGTAATGGATGCATTAACACATGCATAAGCTTCCATTCAACAAACGCATACTAACGAATGCCAAAATAGGCACGTGTGTCAAAGTATGCGTTTGCACTGGCAAACGCTGACTGCAGCTTTTTTTCAGTCCGTTACAACACAAACGCAATATAACACAATGCTAGAGATTAGTGTAAATCTGCAGCATTGCATTATGTAATGTTTGCAATACATGAATAGGATAGAAAGAGATAGGATAGATAAAAATATAGATGCTGGAAAAGCATTACTACGGTAGTGTCCCTGCTCTGTCTCCCTCTCTCTCTGCTGCTTCCGGTGCCGCTCATTATGCTCTTGAATACCCAGCGGCCCGGGAGCAGCAGGAAGTAGCAGACAGAGAGGGGTGGATGGTAATGTTTTTCTCGCATCTATATTTTTATCTATCTATCTATCTATCTATCTATCTATCTATCTATCTCAAGTAGCGCATACGTTTTTGAAGTATCAAAAACGAAAGTGCTATAAAATGACTCAAAATGTCACTTTTGCTGTCCGTTACAGCAGAAACTGTTAACATTTTTGTTGTAATTGTCGGCAAAAACGATATGTGAACCTACTGTAACATAGACCTTCTTCAGTTCACATGCTGCAGGTTTGAGGTCTGCCTGGGAACAGGCAAGTAGTAAATAGGCGGTGTCCGCCGCTCTAAGGTGTCGGTCACTCTATATTCTGAATTATATACCCACATGACTGCTTATTCTGAACAGACACTCAAAATGACAGATATGCTTTAAAGACATGAAGAATAATGTAAGCAAGAGGAAACACATTTCTTATTGAGTACTAGGTAGGACATGACCAAGAGATTAGCAGCAGCTTCTTTTACTTCCAACCACTCTCTACCCTAAATCTGCATACTCACAAGATGGCTGTCGGGTCAACAATGCTTCAGCCACTTTTCGGTCAAGGACTATACATAAAGATCAAGTAAATGCTTCAAATTGCATAATCACATAGATTTTTATTACATTTTTACAATAAGAACACTGAACAGGAAGGTGGTGTAAAGTGCTACAAAGACTGACTGATTATCATTATATCTACAGGGCTTAGCCAATAAACACGTTACTGTTGCATATGGACTCACAATATCTCACATTGCACATCCAGTAGGAATGTCTGTCCCATTAACATATAATCCTAGGATCAATCTCCCTATACCCATAAATATAGGATACCATCCACTAGAGTGCAAAAGGTAGCTTAGCTGATAACCCTAAATTGCATAAAGTGACACTGTGCATATCAACCTTTAAGTAAATTAACCCTCAAAATAGATCAATACTGTTTACAAAGTTAATTCAAATATAAAGAATTCATATGGGGTTATAAATAACCATCTAAGGTGACTTAGTGTGTGGAGCCCACTGGGACGGGGTACTCGGTACCCGACCGTGGTACTCGTGGGGATATCACGGCGGTCTTGGCCCGGACCGTGTCCTGGGTTCCGCAATAAATGGGGGGATATTTACAGGGGAGTTTGTCGTGACGCCACCCACAGGTTGTGGTCAGTGAGGGGACAACAGCTGCTGCAGAACCTCCAGGGATGATGTTTGGCAGCTGGAGATGTAATGGCTCTCCGCAGGTAGAGCTTGATTCCCCGGGGCAGTGGTAGTAATAGTCTATAGATGCTATGGATGTTGTAGAATAGGGGTAGTAGTAGAGATGATGGTAGTTTGTGAGGGCACGCAGGAATTGAGCACAAGGATCACACACACTCATGGTTTTGAAGTTTTCCAAGGCTTTACTGCAGATTTTGGTAGCAGAGTACTGTCCACGGAGCCTGTACTGGGACCGTGTTGCTCCCACCCTGTCCGTGTCCTCAGCTTCCCACTGCTGCACCTTGTGTGTGGCCCTGCTGATGCTTTAGCTAGACTGCTGGCCCTGTCTCTAATCACAGGTACCCCTTTTGCTAGGCAACTTGAGTCTTTCCGTGTGCTTCTGACCCCGCCGTGTTGCTTCGCTGAGGTACAGTGTAGATCTATAACCTCCACTATCCCGGTGTTTTCTGTGCTGTGTGTTTCAGTCACAGATTTGGATCCGGAATCCAGTTTCTGCTCTCCTCTGGGGCGAGTTATGAGGTAAATAGTGTTTAAAATTTAAGATCTAGCGCTTACTAAAATGACAAATTTGTAGCCCGCTTAGAATTACTACCCAATCACTTTATGAAAAAACTCCAATTTATTTTTATCATCTAAAAACACAATAATTTCATTTTGTTAAAATACATGAGATGTGTTTTTAAATGAAATTATTGTGTTTTTAGATGATAAAAATAAATTGGAGTTTTTTCATAAAGTGATTGGGTAGTAATTCTAAGCAGGCTACAAATTTGTCATTTTAGTAAGCGCTAGATCTTAAATTTTAAACACTATTTTCCAATATTGAAGATTATACATACACGTATTATCTTCATAGATTTTTAGCTGCTGCTCAATTAGGGGTGATCACGCAGACACCAAAGCTGACTCCAGTGTACATACAACTAATCGAGTTATGAGGTAACTCAGTCTTCCAGATATGTTCCTCTGTTTCTTGTACTCCTCTCCTCAGACCCAGGCTTCAGGCCTGAAAGAGTCAGTGGTCCCTGTCAAGAGCTCAGCACTGCTCCCATTTACAGGTTCTCCTCCTAGTGCTCCCTGCACCAAACTGAACTGTCAACTGTCAACTCTCAACTAACTACTTCCTCCTCAGACCAGAATATATAAGGGAGCTGCTTTAGCTCCCCCTTCTGGCCTAGAGGCGCTAGTGCAGTGTCCAGTGTTGTGTGGGGAGTTAACCCTTGGATGTTACTGTGGCACATTAACCCCTGGGGTGCCACAAGTGCATTGCCACTATGCCCCATACAGCTACTCAGCTATTTCCAAAACCTTCAAGAGGAAACAGGTGCCCTGAGTATCAAGAGTTCCCCATGTGCAACGCCCAATTACAAATATGGTCCAAGCCTGAACACAATTAACATACCATCTTCAGCCATCAGTCTGAAAGCACACGGAGAGGGGGTGACGCCAGACAAGGAGCCCCAATGTGTTTTTGCGTCTACCTGGGTCACTTCATCAGGGGATATCAGTGGTCCCTCCACCGCTGATTTTAATGTGCCTCCCGCATGTACACGTCACCGGACGTGATATAATGCCATGCTGTCACATGACCGGAAGACACGTCACATCACGCAGCAGACGCACGAGTGGCAGCCAGGACGCGTAACCGTAGCAGCCGCTCGCGTGCCGCCCCACAAACGCTGACACTAGGGGACGGAGGACCAGGCAGGGCCGTGACTGTCAGGCCCCGGACATCGCAGCAGCATATTAACCCTCTAGGTGGTCCACAGCATATTGAGGTTTGTTGATATCCATATCCCCATACAGAAACACTAAAGAGTGTTCAGTCAGAGTATATACTCGATAGCAACTAGTCCACAGCAATAGGCAAAGAAGATATCACTCCAGTTATAGTGTCCAGATAGCATTACACATATGACACAATAGTCTGCATATTACAGGAATCACTTCTTCATAATGCTTCTTGCTTCCAAAGGATCTTTCGCATCCACAGTATCTATAGGAAACCAAATATGGAGACCGAACAAACAATTTGAAGCCTTTTCTCGATCTTTATGTATAGTCCTTGTCTTTCGTAGCTTTAGGGGGCGGGGACACAAGAATTCTTGGTGTCTTGTGTCTCCTTGGGTGGAATCTCTTGTATTAACACTTTTCGGTCATGAACCATCTTGGCCGGTGCTCCCATACACATTAGAGTGGCAGCCGGTGTAAATGCTGATGTTCGTTAATCTTTTTTTTTCTGTTATTACCTCTCTATTCCTGAAATATGTCCCCCTCTTCCTTGTATGTAAGCCTAGTCTTGTTATCCAAATGGGTGTGGCCCTCAACTGTTCTCTGTAGTTGTCTTCTGAGGAACACGCTCAACTAGCCCAAAAAAACTACATTTATATACAAGAGACGGGGGCCATGGAAAAAAGTACAACTCTTTATATAATTTCAGAAGTGCGTAAAAATCCTTACCCATCTAGTCTACATCCAGGATTATCTGACAATTTACTGAGAACATCTAAGAACATTCGTGAATGAAATTGGAATTTATTGTACTGTATAATGAAGGATACTGTTGTAGTTTTTTATGG
Source organism: Allobates femoralis (assembly GCA_033576535.1). Taxonomy (NCBI): domain Eukaryota; kingdom Metazoa; phylum Chordata; class Amphibia; order Anura; family Aromobatidae; genus Allobates; species Allobates femoralis. The sequence continues at coordinate 87,128,070 of JARQOC010000005.1, forward strand.
CTATTAGAGCACGTTACTTTTTGACAGAATGAAATCCATTTCTTTACACATTTACTGGTAATTAGTTGACTTTGGTCATCAGTGAGTGTGATCCCGGTAACATATGAACAACTAACAAAGATGTTCCTCAACTCACTCCTATATGTGGAATGCCATTTAGTGCACAATCATCATCACTTCAGAGGTGGATTTCACTGTCGATACTGGAAGTGCTAGAGTTAAGATACTGAAAATGGAGACTTCTTCCCAGCAAATGAAGGTAAAAGAAGACGATGGAAAAGTTTGTCTGAAGAGACGTTTGGGCTTTTTCGACAGTGTGTGCTTCCTTGTGGGAAGCATCATAGGTGCTGGAATATTTGTTTCTCCTAAAGGGGTGTTGGAGTACGCCCAGCTGAATGTTGGGGTAGCATTATGTATATGGGCTGCCTGTGGATTGGTAGGTGTAATGTGCTCTCTCTGTTATGCAGAGCTGGGCGCAGCCTTACCATATGCTGGAGGGGAATATTACCATGTGAGGAGAGGACTCGGATCTCTGCCGGCCTTTATTACTATCTGGACATTTATATTGTTTATCAGACCTGCATCCAATGCAGCGAGAGCCCTGACCTTTGCTGAATATATCAGCCGACCTTTCTATGTTGGCTGCCCAGCACCCGACCTACTCAAAAAAACACTAGCCATTGGGATTCTGTGGATTTTATGTATCATAAATTCAAAAAGTATCAAGATGGCCACCTGGGTGCAGAATATATTCACAGTACTTAAAATGATGTCTCTGACTCTTATCATTGTATATGGAATGATTGAGCTTGGAAATAACGATAAAGCTTCGGAAGCATTTACAGATGCATTTAATGGCAAAGTCCCAAATGCAGCTCAGACTGCAGAGTCTTTCTATCAAGGTCTGTATGCGTATGGAGGATGGAACTACCTCAACTACATGGCTGGTATGTATCTTTACTTATTGTGACCCAGAAATATTAGAAAATAGAAGTAGTTTGTATCAGTCATTTGTAAGCTTTCACCCACAGATGAAATACTGACAACTGACAATCGGTCCCTGTGAGCGTGATAACATGCTTTACACAGCCAGTACCATTGACCCCACTATACAACGTTGCGCATGCGTGTGGCTGTGTACCCTCCAGCATTGCATATTTCTGATGCTGGATATATGTGTCCACTGTCCAGGCTTCAGAGATGCTCACTAGGCATGATCAGAAATTGCCGCACTTCCGATCATGCGCACTATGCCTCTCTGAAGCCGGGACGCACACACCCGGCTTCAGAATAGTGTGCATGACTAGAAGTGTGGTAACTTCTGATCCTGCCAAGGGAACTTCTCTGAAGCCTGGACGCATACATCCAACATCAGTGATGCTAAATGCTGAAGGGTACAAAGCCACACGCATGCACAGCTTTGTATAGTGGTTCCAATGATGAAGTATACCATTTGGATTTTTAGGAAGACAAACTTCTGTCACATATAACCATGCAGACTGTAGCTCACTTCCAATGTTTCTTACTGAAGGTCTGAGTTTGAATCCTGGGTAAGATATGTTATAAGAAAATTAATGGCATATGTAAAAGCTGTGATATAGAAATAACGTCACTCCACTGTAATAGAGAAATGTGCTCAAGTAGGGATCCAGTTCATAAGATAATATAGAATAACCCCTACACAGGTTGGCAATAAATCAGAAAAGTTTATTGGCAATCAAAATAACAAAGTTTGATGTTTTGAACCCTAAATGTGGACCTTCATCAGAACATAAGCTGATTGCCAGGTGATCTTTGCAGTCAGAGATATCAGCGCAGTGTCAAGGCGACAGATGTCGCGTGGATGTAGCGCTGCTATCACTGACTCCATAGATCACTTGGCAATCAACTTATTATATTCTGATGATGGTCAACAATTAGAGACTGAAACGTTAAGCCCCTGTCACACATAACGAGATTGTTAGCGAGATCATTGTAACGTCACAGGTTTTGTGACGTAACAGCGATCTCGCTAACGATCTCGCTAAGTGTGACGCTTAGCAGCGATCAGGCCCCTGCTGTGAGATCGCTGATCATTACAAAGTGCTCTGGGTCATTTTTAGGTCGTTGGTCTCCTGCTGGGCAGCACGCATCGCTGTGTGTGAGAGCGAGAGACCAACGATCAGCGATCCCACAGGCTGGTAACTATGGTAAACACTGGGTATCTAGGCAGCGCGCACGGCCTAGATACCCGTTGTTTATTATGGTTACCAGCGCTAAGCAGGGAGGAAGCTGGTAACTATGATAAACAGCGGGTATCTAGACAGTGCACGCTGCCTAGATACCCAGCGTTTATCATAGTTACCAGCGTTCTCCCTGCTTACAGACTGCGCTAAGCAGGGAGGACGCTGGTAACTATGATAAACAATGGGTATCTAAGCAGCACGCACTGCCTAGATGCCCGCTGTTTATCATAGTTAACAATGATGTGGAGGTGGCTCCCTGGTCCCTGGGGAGATCTGCCTGTTTGACAGCTCCCCAGCGACCAGGTAATGGCGCTCCAACGATCCCTACAGGATCGTTATCGTTGTCGGGATCGCTGGTGTGTCGTTTTGTGTGATGGGAGCTTTACATTTTGCCATTTTGATTGACATTAAGCTTTTCTGATTAATCTGCAATGTTAAGAGCCGAGTTTACTCTATATTACATGTTTAAAAGCATTTTGTGAGCACATTCAGATGATATGAAGAACTCTTTGCTCTCTATCCAATATGCAGAAGTCTGCTGCAATGTTAATACGAATGTCTCGCTGGCACCTTTGGTGCCACAGTCTCGTTAACAGCATTGCAAGGGTTAAGTCTGCAACTTGCTGAAAATGTGGGTGTAGTTCATTCCATATGATGTGTTTGAGTCGGTCTACAGGGTAGGGGGTACCCGGATACCGGGATAGGTGGTTACTTTGGTGGGGGATCACAGCTGGTTGGTTCCCGGTTCCGTGCCCTGGACCCTCAGTGGCGGGGGATGGGAGTGATGATGATGTGGGAATGGCAACGTGATGCCACCTGTGGTACCTGGTAATAGGGTTACCAGTGCTGCGGCCGGTTGCTGAGGTGATGGGAATGCAGCTTTGGTAGTACAGCTCCCCACAGGTGGAGCTTTACCTCAGGGCAGCATGGTGGATGAAGGGGTAGTAGTCCTCACTTCTATGACGCTATAGAGATCTCTCCTGGTGAAGAATAACTGAGACAGAATCCAGATTAGCAGAAACAGTTCTTTACTGGTACCGGGCAGATGTTAAGGTACACAGTACAGTCTGGTTCAACGGGGTTGGTAGCCATGGATTCAGGAAGCTTTTTACAGAGTCTGTCAATGGTGTTCCTCTAATGGCTTCCTTGGTCTCTACTCCCAGTGGCTCTTGGCTCACTGCTCTCAACCGCACTAAAGAGTCCGTTCGCCGGTCCCCAGGTCTGTTACTAACAGGTACTTCTGACCCCTTTCCGGTACGGACGGGAGCAACAGAACAATAATCTTCCCGCCACCGTTATTTAGTCCTTCCCTAGTTAAGTGTCTTGGACCCAATTCGGGACAGAGGTGGGGATTTAGTCCTGTGGTGCGGCGGTTCCTACTTATTAGGCCCACAGCTTGCCGGTCTGCGGTCAGGGATAAACCATGACTAACCGCCTCGGCTCCAGTGTGCCGGTGATGACCTGGGTCTCCAGCTGGCTCCGACCAGTCCTGGAGTGGCCCCTCTCGTCATCTGGGTTACCTCTCAGTTTAGAGGTGCTCTCCTTTGACAGCCGCAGGGTCACCTGCGTCTGTCTCTGCTGCTCTCCTTACACAATCTGTTTGCCTTGTGTAAACTCTCACTGTCTTCCCGCTCTTCTCGGCTCCACCCCCCTGGGACCTACTGAATACCAGTCCCCTGTGCTAAGGTGTCCTATGAGCTTGTGTGTGTTAGGTGCAGACTCTGTATTTTCCTCCCTCATCCACGACTACAGAGATACTACATCTTCTGTTTGGGGTGCAGTACCTCCCTGTGGCGTCTCGCCAGAGAGGCGCCACACACCCCCTTGGTTAAATACACTCATCCGCGAGTGTTACAACCTAACCGGGTTTAAGCTAACTTTTTATATGCAAATCAAACAATAAACATTTTTAATAACAACAAGCATTATTCTTGATGTTCCCGTCCTTTCTCCTTGACTGTCTGACAGGAACTAACTGCTCCCTTCACTGCTCAATGCAGACTAACTGACTCCTCCCCTCAGGCCTGGATCCTTATAAGGGAACTTGCTTAAGGCAACAAGTAGAGCTCCCCCTCCAGGTCTGGGGTGGAAGGTGTTGTGTGCTGTGTGTACCAAGGTGTATGTCTCTCCTTGCACCGGTGTGTCCTGTGGCAATCCCCAGCAGGGTGCCACATGTTTCTTTGAGTACAAGCTGGAGACTGAGCAAGGCCTCCTTTACATCATGTTTTTTACCTCTTCGTGTGGATCCCTTCATTTGAAGGACCAGACGGACAGGAACGGATCTGTGCAAACGGATGGCATTTATTCTCCCGGATCCTTTTTTTTTGAAGGATCCGTTTTGTCCATAGAAAAGTGACGCGCCCACCAGGACCGTGGGGTACTTAAAACCTGGTCGGACAGTTCTTTCTGGGGAAGTCATGGGGTCTTGACATGATTCTGTGGCCCTGGCCGTGTCATAAAAATGGGGGATTGTTATATGAGGTTGAATCGTGACGCCATCTCTGGTTTTTCGGCAATTAGATAGATGGCACACGCTGCAGTGCAGGTCCACTGGGCCAGTTGGTGACACAGCTTAGATGATTCGGCTCCCCACAAGTGGAGCAGGGCCCCAGGGGAGTTAAGCAGTCCCTCTATGGTGATGTTAGGTCTAGTCCAGGGCAGGGGTTTTCGCAGGCCTGGGTGTCATTTGAAAAATGGGTTATATACAGGGGAGTTTGTCGTGACGCCACCCGTAGTATGTGGTCAGAATAACCACCGCTGCCGGGGACGGTAATGATGGGCAGCGTAGATGGTAAGCTCTCCACGGGTAGGGCTGGGTGTCCCCAGGGCAGGTGAAGTGGGGGCTGCGTACTCCGGCTGCTGCACTCCTCTCTCCCAGCAGCGTCTCCAGCCAGCAAGCAGGGACAGCAGGGATGCGGCTCCGCAGGTGAAGGGGACTCTGCAGCGGCGCAGTAAGGAACAGTCTCAGGCACTTTTGAGCTTACTGGGTAGTGTACAGGTCAAGTTCTTAGCAGACAGGTTACAGTTCACATTTCTCAGTCTTAGTTCTTACACCTATCCGGGGACCCAGGTTTAACTGCTGATCAGACGGTTCCTCTGCGTTGCTTCCCTCAAAGTACCTTTCAGGCCCTGCTTGTCTCTCACTGTCCTCGCTCACGGGCTCTTTCTGGCTGTCACGGGCTCTGTAGTGATGATTCCCTCTGCTTCAGAGTCACTAGCCCTAGTATGTTTGCTGTGTTCCTATTCCGTGGTGGTAGGTCACGGGTCATAGAGTCCCCGTACCCCGCCGGGTTGTCTCGTGATTAGGTTTGTGAAGTCTCCACAGTCACCTCCTACAGAGCTGGCTCTCTGGTCCTCCTGGCCTAGCCCTACAGTGACCCAGGTGTAATTCGGGATCACCAGGCTCCTGCTGCCTCACCGGTTGTCAGCTCTGTGTCCTGCGGCCAACTATATTAGTGATGGCTGCCGGGCCTGTTGTTCTACCACTATTCTTTAGTGTTTAGCTGTGTGCGGTGTGTCTGCTTGTGGTGCTTCTTCACGCACCTTGGTGTCTAGAGCGAGCTTTCTCCCTTGGGTATACTGCCTTCAAGGTTCTGCGTCTTCCAGGGAACCTCTCCTCCTTGGAATCCACTTCTCCAACTTAGTGTTACAGTGTTTTTAGTACTGTTCCTCCACCCCTTTGTCTGGGTTCTACCTCTCTCTCCACCCACACTTCTCTAAACTCCCACCACCCCTTGCCCTACCTACATAGAGTCAGTGGCTTAAGGACAGAGTGTGTTGGTGTGTGGATGTTTTAAGTCAACCGTCTTTACCTTGCCTGGCTGCAGTTCACCCTGTGGCCACCCTGGTCGCAGGGGTGCCACACAGTCTCCACATGTTTACTCACAGTACTTAAGGTCGCCAATCGGCCGCGTACTGTGTCCTCCGAGCAAGGGATCCAGCCACTCTCAGATAGATCGAGTGCACTCCACCGGTATCCCCTGTGTATGCCTGTCTGGGCTGTTTCCCTGTGCTGGCTCTCACCCTCCTGCCCTGCGCCTCGCACAGAGTGTTCCAAGCCAGCAGCCTCGGGTCCTGCCATGTGACTTCCTCTCTGGGTCCCCTCGTCACTATCCAGCTGCCTTTTCAGCGATTATGTGTGGTGATGGCCGTGGCACATGAAGATACCACTGCCTCAAGATCTCTAGCTGAGTTCTTCAATATCTTCTTTAGAATAGGGTCAGTCCCCTCTGCAACCCGCCATTCCTCCACACGACAGCGGTCAGCGTGCATTCGGGCGCCCCGGATGGATCACTAGTTTCCCAGGCCCCTGGGACCCTTTCTCAGTCTCTTGAGGTCTTCACTGGCTCCTCCGCTTCCCGGTCCTGGGATGAGCACCAACCGACTGTAGTCTCCAGGACATCTCCTCCTCACTCACTAACTGACATCACACTGACTGACCACTTCCTGGTGTTCTTCCCCTTTTGCTCCCTCTTTCCTACTTCCTCCACCCATCCCTCTAACTACTTCACTCCCCCCGGTCAGGGATGGGGGTCTGTGCTCTCCCTCAGGAGCAGTCTCACCATCATCTCCTGACCTTAGGTCGGGTGGTGTTGGATGGGGGTGTTTGGATACTGGGTAGTGCCTCCTCACTACCTGGGATGGGGGTACCACACATCTGGCTGAGGTGCAGAGAGAAAGAGAGAGAAAGATCCAGACCAGACATAGGGCTGAAAGGAGCTGTAACTTGCTTCTGAGCATGCTCAGTACAGCAAAAAGGATGATCTGTTCTTTTAAAAGATCCGTCTCCATAGACCCCCGTATTATTTGAAGCGCACACTGTTGGATCCATGTGTGTCCATTTTTTAAAGGCAACCCAAAATCGGAGCAGTCAAAGATTCTGGGTGCTGGAAAAAAGCTGACACAAACGGATCCCTGACAGAAAGTACACAAACAGATTTGCCATTAAGGACCAATCCGTGCCCAAATGGTACCTTTACACGCCGCCACTGCAGGATGGATACAACCCGCTACAGGCTACAAATGTAGCTTGTCGCGCCAATATCGCCCGTAGTAGCGGCGTCTGAAGACGGGATGACACAGCCGGCTACAGATACATCTGTATCCGTGCACTGCCCATAAACAGATGGCAACAAAGCCGATTGTAGCGAGCTGTATCTGCGTGTAAAGAAGGAACAGAAGGGTTGTTTCTACACCATGCTATATATCTGGGGCGTGACACAGGCTCCGGGTTTCCGCGCCCCCTTCAGCGATCATTGGAGGAAGCTCCTGCGTTGGGATTGGTTGTCGCCGCACAGGGCGGCATATTTAAGGAGCTGACGAGTCACACTACACAATTGCTCGAGCGTCAAGTATTAATCTGCCTCCTGCGATGCCTGTCCAATCATGATATTTTTGCTTTCTCCTATCAGCGTACGGACGTCTCGTAATCCACAATTGGAGCACGCCTATGTGCTGTCCCTGCTGCACCAGGTACGCCCATAGTAGCTGGTTGTAGCAGTGTGTAAATGAGCTACAGATGGCTACTTGAGACACCCGGCGATGTATCTAGCTGTAGATGTAGCGTAGCGTAGCGCACCTTGTGGCGGCGTGTAAAGAGGGTGCGTTTCCCGTTTGTAACCGTTTGGGCGTGCTCGTGCACGTGAAGTAGCCGTTGGTATCCATCCTGCAGTGGCGGCGTGTAAAGGTACCAATAGGGATACATGGGAGGCCGAAACAGATCCCAGGCTATCCGTTTCAAAATGGATACACACGTATCCACAAAAATGTGATTGATGTGAAGGGGGCCTGAGAAATAGACTGCAGAGCATGCAGAGTGTGAGGCAGTGCCAGGCCACCATAGTGTACGAAACAGTCTCTGTGAGTGTTGCTGCCTGAGCCTGTTGCTGGGAGCGGCAGAAGAAAGCTCAGTGTATGAACGCTGCCCAGGCCTCTGAGCAAACAACGGTCTGAACTCTGTCTATCTGCAGAAAGAATTGAGTGAAGCTGTGTGAAGCAGTGGAGGCCCAGAGACAGAGGAACTGCAACCAGTCTGAAGTGAAGACAAAGTCACTGAGCATGGAGTTGGGAACGGCAGACTGGAGATCAGTGTGCGAATGTAGCCCATGCCTACAGTGAGGAATGCAATTGTGGTGCCCCTCCGGGTAGGCCATCACCAGAGGTACTGCACTCCTGCGGTTAAGGAGAGTAGTGCCTCTCCTCTTCAGTTTCTGGGATGATGCAGTTGAGTCCAAAACACACACATAAACACACAACCACCTGTAGGCCCTGGGACAGTGGGTGGACCATGAGGGAGGACCCAGGTCAAAAAGGGGAACAGGGAAGAGTAGTGAGGAGGAGTAGTAGTAGCAGTAGGAGTAGTAAAGAGAGACCATTGGGAAAGGAGTGGAGTGGAAGTCGGGAGTGAAGAGGCGCTGTGGTGTCGACTCATGTGGGCTGGAGCATGACCACGCTTGCCCACGGAAGGGAAAGACTGACAGGCGGGAGAAGACGAAAGCCCTTGGAGTGCTGATGAGACATCGATCCCCATACGCCCAAATCTGGCGAAACCGAGAGGCTGGTGGACAGGGACCCGGCCCTGAACACAGTGCAGGAGCTGTATGCCCGAGCCGTTGAAACGGAGGCCCCAGGCTTCTAATGGGAGCTGTGGCCGAACACTCGACACAACTTGAGGAAGGTGGCTGAACTAGGGAGCAGTGCCTTGGAGGGGACAGAACAGCACCTGTGGCTGCTGGTACCTTACTTCTGAGCTGCTGAGGCGCTGAGAGCCAAAGTGGTGTTCCGCTCGCCCCAGAAGAGAAATACCCCTTATAGTGCTGGGAGAGAGAGAAAGACCACCAGAGACAGGAATGCCTAGAAAGGAAGGAAAGGGCACCAACCATGGCTCGACTGCACTAACCTGGTTCTGGAGACAACGCTGAACCGGAGATTGGCAAGGGACATACCCGGCGACCATGCTGCAACAACTGAGTAAAATTAACAGAACTGCAGTTGTGGTGTGTGAGACATTTATTAGCGGCGACCACTGGCCGCATAGGCAGCATGAGACATCGGGCTACTGATGATCCAGTAAACATCTGCCAAGGTACGAACTGATTTCTGCATTCCGCTGCCCTGCAGACTGCGCTCCACCTACGGGGAGCGAAACTATGCAAGCTGCCGGTCACCGTCCTCAGAGGTTCTGAAGCAGCAGCGGCCGCCCTGGCCGCATACCGCAGGTGGCGTCACAAATACCCCTATCCCCTTTGACTTTCCCTGTCCTCTACCCCTGTTTATTAAAATGACACCGCCAGGGTCACGGGACTGGGTCTCGGTCCCGTCTATCCCCGTGAAAAGAACCAAAAGGTGAAGAAGAACGAGTAACCACCTGGTTCCTGAGTCTTCCCCGGCCCTGGAGTGGGCATGTCAACATGATCTGGAAATTGTGTGTCCACTGACTGAAGACGGTGAATGGACTCTGTGAGTAATCGTAAATGTGTATGAATATATCCATTAAGACATGTGTGTGAACACTCCTTTGGGCCACTTAGGGAGAAGTGTACTTAAACTGTACTGGAAGACCCGTGAGAGAGATAAACGGACTGTGTACTGTATATGGACATTTGTGTTGTTGAAATAAAAGGAAGCCTCGTATTGATGCTATGAAGCAGGGTTTATAAAAGTGTGGATAATCCTGTTGAACTTTTAAATGGAACCTGCTCATGTGTGCCTTAATCCCACTGCTAAGGCTGCGTTCACACTACGATTTTTAGGGAGCCGATGCTGTCCGATATAAATCGGACAGCATCGGCTCCCTTCTGATGCCTGGAATCGGGTGCCAAATAGGCACCCGATTCCGGCATAAAATCGGCGCCGGAGGCTGAAAAAAAGAAAGAAAAAAAAAGTTTATTCTCACCTGCCCCCGAGCCCCCGCTGTCCCCCGCCGTCTTCCGCCATCTTCCTCTAGGTTCCCGGTGGCTTCCGCAGGCTGCCGGTGTCAGCAGAGGTGTACCTCTGCTGTACACAGGACCTGCGGTGATGTCACAGTCACGTGACCGCGGGTTCACCATGGTGAAGCCGCGGTCACGTGACTGTGACATCACCGCAGGTCCTGAACAGCAGAGGGAGCGCTCTGCTGACACCGGAGCCTGCGGGAGCCACCGGGAGCCTAGAAGAAGATGGCGGAAGACGGCGGGGGACAGCGGGGGCTCGGGGCAGGTGAGAATAAACTTTTTTTTTTTTTCTTTTTAACCCTTGTGCTCCCAGGAGCAGTTTTACTGTACTGAGCTTGCTCAGTACAGTAAAATGGGGTCCGAGGAGACATACATGTTTCCTCGGACCTTTCTCCATAGGGCCCCATGTTAGGGATCGGGTCAGATCGGATGTGCACTAAATGCCATCCGATTTGGTCCGATCCGACTCTGTCAGATTTTGTAATCGGATGAAAAAATCGTTGCAGGCAACGATTTTTTTCTCCTGAAAAAAATCGGCCAAAATCGGGCAGAATCGGATCGGACCAAATCGGATGGCATTTAGTGCACATCCGATTCGGTCCGATCCCCATAGGGATCCATAGGATCCGAAAATCGGTCCGATGCTGTCCGATTTTTTTCGGACAGCATCGGAAATGCAAAAATCATGGTGTGAAAGCACCCTAAGCAAGTGTCCCCCAGTGCTTAAAGTGAGCACATTGTCACAACAGTGATAATTATAACCAGAAACTCAAGACATGTGAAAAGTTTTACATTTATTTTCTGAAGTAGCGTAAACCTGTAAGTGAAGACGTTTCAGTCTAACATAGACCTTTTTCAGTTCACATGCTGCAGAGGTGAGATCTGCCTGAGACACTCAAAATGACAGATATGCTTTAAGGACATGAACAATAATGTAAGCAAGAGGAAACACTTTTCGTATTGAGTATTAGGTAGGGCATGACCAAGAGATTAGGAGCAGTTTATTTTACAACCAACCACTCTTTTCCTTAAAACCCAATACACACAATATGGCTGTTGGGTGAACGATATTTCAGACATTTTTCGGTCAACAACCATCTTGGTTGGTGCTCCCATACACATTATAGTGGTGGCCGGTGTAAATGCTGATGTTCAGGCCCATACTTTGGCAGGGTGACTTCTTTCTCCCCACAATTTAGATTGCGTACCGGTACCCTTCCTCTGTTTACCTCAACTACCCCTCTGGCTGTCAGGACAGTGGGCCTATTGTCTGAGTACACGGGTTCTACTAGGGTTTGGTAATCTCGCCCTCTAAGGCCTATTGCTGCCCTACACCAGACCAACATTTCAACATATCGCAATTGGTACCGGGTCACTTACTCTTGCTCTGCCAATTTCACCTCTGGACAACTCTACCTGCTGTCTCAGCACCAGTGCTTTTATTTCTATCTGCAGGACTCGCTGCTGTCCGCTGTTGGCAGGCTCGGCAATCTCCTGTAACACAACAATAATTTTAGCAAGACAATTTTCTATTACATTAGTGCCCAAAATAATCATTGGATTATGTTCATGCCGGTCAACATCAACAATAACCAACCTTTGGTCTTTTAACTCCACCCGCCCCACCTTAATAGTTACGGTACTTCTTTGAACCCAATCTGCAGCACAGGTTTACCGTTACTAGCCAATATATTAAAGTCATCATCTGGGACACAGGAAAATGTCTGAGTCTGCCCAGTATCTTTTATAAAGGATATACGATATTGTTGTCACCTGTAAACCAGTGTCCAACAACGCGTTCATAGGGATGCCTTCTAGCATGACAGGCAAGACCGGGAGTACTCCCACATACCTGTCACGCCAGTTTGGTGAGCCTGGTGGTCTTATTCCTGAGGGGCGGCCCACTTCCCCAGGGAATTCTCATTTAATGTACATTCCCCGTCAAAGTGACCTGGCTGTTCACCGCTGCGGCAGATGGACTGTCTGTCATGGTTACAGCAATCGCTGGGTCGTCCTCTGGTCACTGGGTATCTACTTGGTCGCATCCACAGGATATCATCTCTGCTGGAAGCCAACTTGATCCTCTTCACTGGCATGGATCCTTGCATCGCTTTTGCATAGCCTTCGCCATTTCAGCTACACTTCTAGTCAGGGCTTCGATCTTTGAATTTAGAGCATCATTGGTGATAGTCCCTTGAGTCTGTGCATTTGCCACTGCAGTAGCCTGCAAATCCTGCATCCCTGTCTGTTGGTGGGTAGAAGCCAGGGATTGTGCAGGTTCTGTAACATGAGGTGTTTCTTCCTGTAAAATGCGGCTAGCTCTGTCCTTAAACTGCACAAAGTCCAGATCAGGGTTTTGTATATCTAACATTCGCAATTGCTCTCTATGAGCAGGGATCAAGAGCCCTTCAATAAATTGATCAATAAGCAATTTGTTCTCTTCCTGCACCAGAGTAGGGACTGTCTGCTGTAGTGCCCTGAGCGCTTCCTGTAAGTTTAAAGCAAAGTCCTGTGCGCTCTCCTGTGGCATCTGCCTGCATCCAAAAAATCTCATTTTTACTTGTGCAGCAGTACTAATATCAAAAGTAACTTTCAGCCTGGCGAGTACGTGTTTAAAGGTGTCTTGATCAGTGTCTGGCCAGGACTTCACCTCCCGCTGTGCGGTACCAGTCAATAGTCCCATTAATATGCTGACTCGCTGGCCTTCCGTCAGGGGGTACACTCTGTAGTAACTGTCCAGTCTCTTCCTGAACTCAGTCAGGGTATTGGGTTCTCCTGAGTATTGCGGCATTAACGGTGACATGGATTGCGCTCCCACGGTGGCGGGTGCTCCGTCCGCTCCTGTGGCTGCGTTTAGTATTGCGGGACCGGCTGCGCCTACCCCATGCGTGGGCTCTCTTCTTCCCGGCTCTGACATTTTCCTCCCCCTTCGTGAATCTCAACCCTTCTGGTCTTTCATGTCCGTAGGGATGTACAACTTTAGTTCCGCCGGTGGAACAGGAGTTTTCGTCACCACTGGATGTCGTCAGAGCGCAGGTTGGGCCTCGCTTCGTTCTCTTGGGAGGATACCGCCCAGGATGACACACCCCCTCAGCTTCCCATGTGCCTCGTTCGTGAGTAATGGTGACAGTCAAAAATATGTATTTACACATTTCATGGCACACAGTACCCGGTGGTACCAGGCTACGGGATTCTGTTTGTGACGTTGGAAGCTGTCGCACCCCCAGGGCTATGGGGCACTCTGAACCGAGCTATACTGTCTCTGGGGTGTTAAAGGGGTCAAGACCCAACTTTCGTGACCCTAGTTGCAGCTGAAAGGGGAATTACTGGCTTGATAGAGGAAAGGGTGATGATTAAGGGAGTTATTCGTGATGCCACCCGTGGTATGTGGCTATAGGTGGCCATCACTGCTGCAGAATCTCCGGAGATGATGGACGGGCAGCTGGGATGGAGCAGCTCCCCACAGGTGGAGTGAATCCCCAGGGCACTGGAAGCAGTAAAGGTGTAGAGTGCAGGATGGCGGGCGCAAAGCAACAGACAGACTCATGGTTTTGTAGTTTCTCAGTCCTTTACTGGTGCATCTATAGTTCGGGTTGTTGTTAGCTGAGTCCTTGCCTGAGAGCAACTCGGGGTTCTCCTCACTCAGCCGATTCTGAGGCCTCCTTGCTGTACTACTGTAGGCTCCTACTGCTGCTTTAGCTATGCTGCTGGCCCTCTCTCTCCTGCGAGGTGCCGGTATGGCAGACAACTCGAGTCCTTTACTAGCCCATGTCTCAGTTTACGGCTCCTGAACTCTCTATGTTGTATTCTGAGGAACACACTCAGCTAGCCCAAAAAAGAAGATTTATATACAAGAAATGGGGGCCATGTATTAGGAATGGAAAGAAGCAGGACCAAAAAATGTGACAATTCAAGGTTCAGGTGAACAGCGACAACTACACCAGGTAAAAAAATGTTGCAATTTATGAGAAGTGTCTGGTCCTCTTTATATAATATCAGAAGTGCGTAAAAATCATCAACGTCTGAGAACATTTGTGAATGAAGATTCGATTATTATGTTAATATGTTTTCCCCTAGTCCAACCGCAGCACAATATGGAGGTTTCCATGCCCCTGTGCACCAGCGGGACAAAGCACAAATTTTAATACGTTTTGCAGCTCCCTTTCTCATGCCTTAGCCCAGCATAAAGAGTAGAGCCTCCCTGAGATCACCAGTTTAATAAATAGTCACCACTAATGATGGGCGAACCCGAACTGTAAAGTTCTGTACCCGTACCGAACACATAGTGTTTGTGCACAAGGTCCCCAACATGGGCTTCCCTGGGAAACCCGTATTACAGTTCGGGTACAGTCCGGGTCCAGTGGCTGTAAAACAAGCACACTGTTAATAAACATTATGATCATACTTACCGGTCCCGCGACGTGTCCTTCCGTCCAGCTGTCTCTCGGCTCTGCTATGAAATGGATTGAACGCTGACTGTCAAGGTCAGTCTCAGCCTGCGTTTCACTCTGTACAGACACTTGTCTATACAGAACGGTGTAGCAGAGCTGTCCCTGAGGACTATGTCGGATTGAGGATTTTTTTCTAATAAACATGGAGTCACTAAATGTGTTTTTTGTTTTATTTCTAATAAAAACATTTTTTTCTCTGTTGTGTTTTTTTTTACTGTTTATTAGAATTTCATGGTGGCCATGTCTACTTTGGCATGACACCATGAATTTCAGGCTTAGTACCAGCTGAGAATACAAAGCTGATATTAACCCCTTTAGTACCCAGCGTGTCATCATCATCAGGGCCGCTGGACAAGCTGGGTAAATCGCCTGGAAATGGTGCTATGATGAATGCACCATTTCTAGGGGCAGCTGCGGGCTGCGGTATTTAATGTGGGGAGCCCAGAATGCTTGGTCCTTGCCACGCTGAGAATCCTAGCCCCTGGCTGCCTTGTTTTACCCGTCTGGCCATCAAGATATGGCGGGAGCCCACACATTTTTTTTTTTCTAATTTTTTTTTAAATAATTAAAAAATTTGTGAGATTCCTGTATTTTGACTGCCAGCCAAGATAAAGCCAGGCAGATGGGGTGGCAGACCGTAGCCATCAGCTTTATCTGCGCTGAGAATCAAAAATTCAGTGGAGCGCTATGTAAATTTTTTTAATGATTTATTTATTTTTACACTACTATATGTGTGATAGACCCAACAACCAATGACAGATGCTGTCACAGAGTAGGCGTCTGTGATTGGCTGCTGGAGTAACCTGCAACCAGCCCATACATTCTAGCATCTAGTATGTATGGGCAGGGTCCAGGTTACTCCAAGAACGAATCACAGACACCTATTCTGCGTGACAGCATCTGTGATTGGCTGTTGAGTCCCTCACACATATAGTAGTGTAAAAGTAAACAAATATTTTTAAAAAATAATGTAGTGTTCCACGGTATTTTTTGATTCTCAACGCAGATTATGCAGACGGCTATGGGCTGCCACCCCCAGTTGCCTGGTTTTACTTTGCTTGGCAATCAAAATACAAGTAGGCCCATTAATTTCTTTTTTCCTTATTTAAAAAATAGATAACAAAAGGTAAAACCAGGCAGCTGGGAGCTGGGATTCTCAGCGTTCAAGCATTCTGGGCCCCCCCACACTAAAAATCGCAGCCTGCAGCCACCCCTGGAATTGCCACATTCATCATAGTGCCATTTCCAGGTGCATTACACGGCACATCCAGTGGCCCTGATGGCGGTGGCACACTGGGAAATAAAGGGGTTAATACTAGATTTGTATTCTCAGCTGATACTAAGCCCGAAATTCATGGTAACATAGTAACATAGTAACATAGTTTTTAAGGTTGAAGGAAGACTTTAAGTCCATCTAGTTCAACCCACAGCCTAACATGTTGATCCAGAGGAAGGCAAAAAAAACCCCATGTGGCAACACTAAGCTCCACATTGGGGGAAAAAATTCCTTCCTGACTCCACATACGGCAATCAGACTAATTCCCTGGATCAACGCCCTATCAAAGAATCTAGTATGTATAACTGGTAATATTATAGTTTTCAAGAAAGGCATCCAGGCCCTTCTTAAATGTTAGTAGTGACTCACTCATTACAACATCATGTGGCAGAGAGTTCCATAGTCTCACTGCTCTTACAGTAAAGAATCCGCGTCTGTGATTATGATTAAACCTTCTTTCCTCCAGACGTAGAGGATGCCCCCTTGTCCCAGTCTCAGGCCTAAGAGTAAAGAGATCATTAGAAAGTTCTCTGTACTGTCCCCTCATATATTTATACATTATTATAAGATCACCCCTAAGCCTTTGTTTTTCCAAGCTAAATAACCCCAAGTTTAATAACCTGTCTTGGTATTGCAGACCCCTTAGTCCTCTATTGACTTTTGTCGCTCTTCTCTGGACCCGCTCTAGTTCAGCTATGTCTTTCTTATACACCGGAGACCAGAATTGTACACAGTATTCTAAGTGTGGTCGCACTAGTGACTTATATAGAGGTAAAATGATGTTCTCCTCATGAGCATCTATGCCTCTTTTAATGCATCCCATTATTTTATTTGCCTTTGCAGCAGCTGCCTGACACTGGCCACTAAATGTGAGTTTGTCATCTACCCATACACCCAGGTCTTTTTCAGTGACAGTTTTGCCCAGTGTTTTACAATTAAGCACATAATACCTTTTGTTTCCTCTGCCCAAGTGCATGACTTTACATTTATCCCCATTAAAGCGCATTTGCCATTTATCAGCCCAAGCTTCTAGTTTACATAAATCCTCCTGTAATATAAAATTGTCCTCCTCTGTATTGATTACCCTGCAGAGTTTAGTGTCATCTGCAAATATTGAGATTCTACTCTGTATGCCCCCTACAAGGTCATTAATAAATATATTAAATAGAAGCGGGCCCAACACTGACCCCTGTGGTACCCCACTGATAACTGTGACCCATTCTGAGTGTGTTCCATTAATAACCACCCTTTGTTTCCTATCACTAAGCCAGTTCTTAACCCACTTACACATATTTTCCCCTATCCCCATTTCCCTCATTTTATGTATCAACCTTTTGTGTGGCACCGTATCAAAAGCTTTTGAAAAGTCCATATACACCACATCCACTGCATTTCTTTGGTCCAGTCCAGAACTTACTTCTTCATAGAAGCTTATTAGATTAGTTTGACAGGAACGGTCCCTCGTAAAACCATGTTGATAATGGGTCATGAGGTTATTTTTCTTCAGATACTCCAGTATAGCATCTCTTAGAAAACCCTCTAGGATTTTACCCACAGTAGAGGTTAAGCTTACTGGCCTATAATTTCCAAGTTCAGTTTTTGTCCCCTTTTTGAATATTGGCACCACATTTGCTATACGCCAGTCCTGTGGTACAGACCCTGTTATTATGGAATCTTTAAATATTAAAAATAACGGTCTATCTATGACAGTACTTAATTCCTGCAGCACTCTGGGGTGTATCCCATCCGGGCCCGGGGATTTGTCAATTTTAGTGATTTTTAGACGATGCCGTACTTCCTCTTGGGTTAAGCAGGTGACATTTAATTGAGACTTTTTGTTATCACTGATCATATTGTCTGTCATGGGATTTTCTTGTGTAAATACTGTTGAAAAAAAGTCATTTAGCATATTGGCTTTTTCCTCATCCTCATCCACCATTTCACCCAGACTATTTTTAAAGGGGCCAACACCATCATTTTTTAGTTTCTTACTATTTATGTAGTTAAAAAATATTTTGGGATTCTTTTTACTTTCTCTGGCAATGAGTCTCTCTGTCTCAATCTTTGCTGCCTTGATTTGCTTTTTACAAATGTTATTTAATTTTCTGTATTTATTTAATGCTTCATCACTACCTACTTGCTTTAATTCCCTAAATGCTTTCTTTTTGTCACATATTGCACTTCTTACCGCTTTATTTAGCCATAGTGGTTTCCTCCTATTTCTAGCATGCTTATTCCCATAGGGTATATATTGTGCACAGGTCCTATTCAGGATGCTAATAAACATCTCCCATTTGTGTTGTGTACTTTTATGTCTCAGGACATCGTCCCAGTTTATTGCACTAAGATCATCTCTCAACCGTTGGAAATTTGCCTTCCTGAAGTTTAGTGTCTTTGTAGCCCCTCTACTACACATCTTAGTAAAGGATACTTGAAAGC
This sequence comes from Allobates femoralis, assembly GCA_033576535.1. Lineage (NCBI taxonomy): Eukaryota > Metazoa > Chordata > Amphibia > Anura > Aromobatidae > Allobates > Allobates femoralis. Next base: position 87,146,392 of record JARQOC010000005.1, read on the forward strand.
TTATTAAGTTATGATCACTATTACCCAAGTGACCTCCAACCCGTATATTTGATATGCGGTCCGGCCTGTTAGTTAATATTAGGTCCAGCAGTGCCCCCCTTCTTGTTGGGTCCTGAACCAGTTGTGAAAGGTAATTGTCTCTCATAGTTTTCAAAAACTTATTACCTTTGCTGGAACTGCAGGTTTCTGATCCCCAATGTATTTCAGGGTAGTTGAAGTCCCCCACAATAATGACTTCTCCCTGAGTCGCTGCTTCATCTATTTGCTTTATGAGGATATTCTCCTCCACTTCCATCATTGTTGGGGACTTATAACAAACCCCTATCAGTAATTTATTATTTTTTCCCCCTCCCCTTATCTCCACCCACAGGGACTCTACATTTCCATTAGATTCACCTATATTATCACGCAGGATGGGTTTTAAGGATGATTTTACGTATAAACATACACCTCCTCCAAGCCTATTTGTGTGGTCATTTCTGAACAGACAATAGCCCTGTAAATTAACAGCCCAGTCATGGCTCTCGTCCAGCCAAGTCTCCGAAATCCCCACCATGTCATAATTATTTTCCAACAAAATCAATTCTAATTCCTCCATTTTGTTGGTGAGACTTCTGGCATTAGTGTACATGCACTTTATGCATCTCTCTTTACCTCTATTCCTTCCTACTAGATTGACTGTTCTAACCCCACCCCCCATGCCACCCCCAATTTTATTACTTGTGCCCAGGTTACTATTTACACTATCTTCCCCTCTTATACACTGAATACCCTCCCCCCCAATCCCTAGTTTAAACACTCCTCCAACCTTCTAGCCATTTTCTCCCCCAGCACAGCTGCACCCTCCCCATTGAGGTGCAGCCAGTCCCTAGCATAGAACCTGTAGCCAACAGAGAAGTCGGCCCAGTTCTCCAGGAACCCAAACCCCTCCTTCCTACACCAATTCCTGAGCCACTTATTTATCTCCCTAATCTCCCTTTGCCTCTCTGGTGTGGCACGTGGTACAGGCAGTATTTCAGAGAATACTACCTTGGAGGTCCTTGCCTTAAGCTTGCAGCCTAATTCCCTGAAATCATCTTTAAGGACCTTCCACCTACCTCTAACTTTGTCATTTGTGCCAATGTGCACCATGACCGCTGGGTCCTCACCAGCCCCTCCCAGTAATCTGTCAACCCGATCAGCGATGTGCCGGACTCGAGCGCCAGGTAGGCAGCACACTGTTCGACGATCTCTGTCTTTGTGACAGATTGCCCTATCTATTCCTCTAATAATTGAGTCCCCCTCTACCAGCACCTGTCTGGCCTGCCCTTCTCTCCTGTTTTCCCCCTTACTGGAGCAGCCACTCCTCTGGCTTTCAGAGGTCATGCCCTGCTGCAGCAGTGCTGTACCTGAACTCACACCCCCCTCATCTGCCAACATAGCAAATTTATTGGGGTGTGCCAGATCAGGGCTAGCCTCCCTGGCACCCTTCCCTCTACCCGCCTTCTAACTGTCACCCAGCTGTCTACCTCACGGTCCTGCAGCTCCATACTACTATCCTCCCCCACATCTATCCCATTGAGCAGCTGTTCAGTGAGCAGCAGACTCCTTTCCATATTGTCTATGGATCTCAGCGTTGTCAGTCGTTCATTTAGATCCAGTATCTGGGCTTCCAAATGCACAACGTACTCACATCTCACACAGCAGTATGCACCCTCGACCGGCTGGTCAAGGAATGCATACATGTGGCAAGATGTACACTGGATGGCATTGCCAATCATGGAGCTCATTTCCTAATGGGGATTGCACCAGACAGAAATGATAAGTAAAAAGAAATGCAAAGTATTAACAAAATACAACCAGCAATTCAGTAAGTTCTCCCTTCCAAACTCCTGAATCCAAAGTCACTGAATCACAAGTCACACACTTACTTCTGTCGCACTTGCGCTCTGTCACACGTAGCTCGTCACACTCACTACAAAATCAGATTTAAAGAGTTTTTTTTTTTTTTCTTTTTTCCCCTTAGCAGAAAATGAACCTACAGCCAAAGTAGACATGGCCACTATGAATTTCTAATAAACGTAGAAAAAAACCCACAATACATAGAAAAAATATTTTCATTAGGAATAAAACAAAAAAAATTTAGAGACTCCATCTTTGTTATAAAAAAATCCTTAGGGTATGTGCACACTGGTAGGCGGGTTGGTCGGCGGCAGCTGGGCGGACCCGCCAGGAAGCTCTGCAGCCGTCCACCGGCTTCCTGGCGGGTATGTGCGGCGGGTGACGGGCGGGTGACGGGCGGGTGCCGGGCGGGTGCACAGCGGGTTAGCCGCGGCGGTTATGCAGCGGCTGGAAGCAGCACATGATTCTGCTTGCAGCCGCTGCAGAACCGGCCGGTTTATAGAACATGCACATTCGTTGCTAACCCGCTGGGAACCCAGCGGGTTAGCAACAGATGAGCATGTGTAAACCGCCGGTGTGTGCACAGCGGGTGTCGGTTTACATAGGTTTTAATGTTAATCCAAACGCCGGTTTGGATTAACATAAATTTACATAAAACTAATGTAAACCGACCGGCGGTTTACACAGCTAAACCGACCCTAACCCGGCATATGTGCACATACTCTTAGTCCGACATAGTCCACAGGGACAGCTCTGTTACATCGCTCTGTATAGACAAGCATCTGTACAGAGTGAGTTGCAGGCTGAGACTGACAGTGACAGTCAAAGTTCAATCGAGTTCATGGCACAGCCATGAACTCGGGTGAACCCTGATGTCATCGCAAACACTGCCGACACAGTCCGAAAACAGCTGAGTGATGAGCAGTGCAGTGCATATTGCCTGAAGTTGATGAGCGGTCCCGGTAATAGATGCGGCCCGAGAGACAGTGGGATGGGAGAACGCGTTGCGGGACCTGTAAGTATAATGACAATGTTTATTATTAACTGTATTCTTTATTTTACAGCCCCCCATTCCATTCCATAACTGCAAAGTCCAAGCTCGGCGTTTGGACGCAAATTCGACTTATCTCCAACCCCGAACTCGGACTTTACAAAAAGCTTGGGCCAGTCCCCGATCCCGAGCATTGGGGGTTCGCCAATCACAAGTCACCACAATAATAACAAAACACAAAGCCTTTCAAAGTGGGAGTCTTGTGCTGCTGTTGTACTAACAGATTAACATAATAATCCAATTTTACCCTTTATCCATATTAGCACAATATGCGATCTAGCACGAATTTATTTGGGATGGTTTGCGACAGAGTCCAGAAAGATCTGGCTAAAGTAGTAGAAGAAGCAGATGATGCTTCGACTATAGTATTTAAAGAGGACCTGTCTCTTTCCTATCATCTTGACGAATTAATTGGGGGTGGTGGGTTAACCCCTCCATCTTAATGTGTAATTGGTCAGCATACTAAAGGATTTTCCCTTTGTTACTCATTATTGATTGCTTATTGACTTTGTTGTTCAATACTCCCAACAAATGTTGGTTTATTTACTGGCAAATTTGTCTGAAAAGTCTGTTACTTAATTCTGTGTTTAAATTCCAATAAAAATTATTGAAGTAAAGAGGACCTGTCACCCCCCTGTTGCTTGGCAAGCTGAAAGCAGCACTGAAGGCAGAGTCTCTGCTGCATTCAGGGAAGGGGCTCCCATGTCTCTAGCCCCCCCTGTAACCTTTAAAAAAGACTTTAGAAACTTTACAGTTGAGAAGTCCCATGGGTTGGATCAGATTAAAAGGTCCTCGCCACTGGCATAATCCTCTTGCCTCCTCCTTGTGTTCCGCCCCCTCTGTGTCTGCTGCCGCCTCCTTTTCTGCTGTGTCTGCCCTCCTCTTCTCCTGCTCTGTGTCAATAACGCTGGAGCACAGCGCTTGGTGTGAGCAGCTGGAAGGCGCATTGCATGATGTCAGGGGCAAAGCCCATCCTGTTTATGCTTTATTCATACAGTAGGGTGGGAATCTGGCTCTGACGTCACGCAATGCGCCTTACAGCTGGTCACACCAAGTGCTGTGCGCTAGCCTGATTGGCACAGAGCAGGAGAAGAAGATTGCAGACCCAGCAGAAGAGGAGGCGGCGGCAAACACATAGAGGGGGCAAAACACACAAAGAGGTGGCAGGAAGATTGTGCCAGCGGCGAGGACCTCTTAATCAGATCCAACCCAGGGGACCTCTTAACTGTAAAGTTGAACTACCTCGCATGAAGTACTAGTAGGTTTTCATGCCTCCTGAAGTTCCAAGTCCTCATGAGATTGACTCCTAGACATTTAAAAATGTCAAGGGTGGAGAGATTCTCTTCCTGAGATGATGCTGCTTCAGGGACATAAGCCTGGAGAGTGATCATCTAATCCCCATTTTCTGCTGATGAGTTTTTCGGTCTGAAGGGGAAAGAAGCCTTGGGTTAACCCTATCTGGCATAAATATGGTGTAGGGTTCTTTAGAGGTCAAAACCTGTTGCTTGTTTTTGATGAGGTAACAGTTAGCAAGACTACCGTCTTAAAGGTTAGGAACCTACACTCCAGAGTTAAGGGGTTCAAATGGCCTCCAGCTGGTTGAGTACTTAGCCGAGACCCACTGGGAAACAGTCTAGAAATTCAAGGTCTCTACCCAGAAATGGACTTCAGATAATTCTTGATTTCCTGCGACTCTGTAACTCTGATGCTATTAGTCTTACGTCCTCTCTCAAATCCATCTTTCAAGATCTGTGGGATGATGATAGGATGATGGTCTTCAGAGTTGATAGATCTCAAAATGCATCAAGAAAGAAAAATTCTCTTTGTATGTGCTTAGGACCTGTTGGTTGCTTCACTACTAGAGTGAGCTTGCATAACCAACACCCTTGGTTTTCAGTAAGGGTGGTCAGCTTCCAAACTTTTATAATAAAGCTCTCAAACTCTGACATGGATCCTCTTTATATGCCGACACGGATCTTCTTTATATGTTTGTATATGTTTATATATCTAGTCTAACACCTACGAGCCTCTGACATGAATCCTCTTTATATGCTGACATGGATCCTCTTTATATGTCTGTATATGTTTATGTATATCGAGCCTACCACCTCACTTCATCTATGTCGAAAATATTGGAATCTGAAACTCCTCAGTGGTTGATACTTTTTAATGGTTAACTGAAAAGATGGTAAACTTAGCAAGCTTTCGGGACACTAAGGCCCATTCGTCAGGCTGATAATGACACAAATTCTGAAGACACATACCTGGGACTACAAGATCAGGGATCAGGGACAGGGACAGCGGACAGCAACGCTATGAAGGCTAATAACCCTAGAAATCTCCTGAGAGTTCTTGGGATTCTATGATTCCATGTGAGAAAGCCAATCTCCTCCGCACCTTCAGGGAGAGATATATAGTTTCATCTCAGAGAGTTGATCATACACATCAGGAAGGATTTTGAGTTCCTGGAGCCCATATTTAGCAGCCATACATGGTCTGTAAGTGTTCTAGAAGGTGATGGCAAGATGAGGCTAGAGCAGCCAGTTGTCCAGATATGGAACAACGCGTATTCCCTGAAGACGAAGGCTGGACCCTATTGCCAATACCATCCTGGTTGATTATTAGTCGCACATGCCTGATGGTTTAGACCCAGACACAGCAGACATTATGACTAAGACCACAGTTATGGTTGAAACGTGTAAATGTACGTGATTTTAAACTCTTAAAAATAAAATTGAATCTTTTAAGAAGACAGTGGAGCTTGACAAATTTCTTTGGATTACTGTGGCTGCCTTGTGATGTCTGCAAGGAGTCCGTAGCTCCGTCACTGAATGCTGTACTCATAGAACAAATTGTCCAGTGAGCTGAATGGGATATTGGGAAAGATTCCAGATCGGACAGAAGAATTAGCTTTTGTATGACCCCTTCTAGAATATTATGCTTGGAAGGAGAGAAAGTCACTAATGCCTATGCCTTCCTTGGGGACAGAAGTTGAAGGGCAACAACAAATCACTGATTGTACACCTTCATGTCCCAATCCTGCAGACAGGAAGGGATGATCAAACAGCACAGCACAATTGTGTCAACTTCTCTCCTGCTAGATACATTTTGAAGCCTAAGCTCCAATGGAGGACTTCTTGAAGGCCGAAGGATAAAATCAAAGTCTATGGGCCAGGCACAGATTGTCACCTTGGTCTGAGGATTTGATTCATCTTGCTGCAAGGCAGATTTCCTTGCCTGCGGAGCTATGGTCCTTTTTGCCACATCTACCTCAGGAGGTGACACCCAGAACTAGACTGATACTCATTCAGGGGAGAGTGCGCTCATCGCCTTTCATAAGGTCAGTTAACTTGTCATCCACAGTAAAGGCCCTGAGTACTTTAGAAGTGGAGGTAGCTCAGCATTTAAGCACTTACAAATTCTTAATCTCTCCTTTTTAACCCTGAGCAAGGCCATCGCCTTATGATGGAACACAGCAATGGAATGAACTACACGTACATGCACTTGCACCATCAGAGAGATTTGGAAAAGGTAAACAAGGAATTGCTGGGATACCACTGCAATGTTGTAATGCAGCAGTGCTAACCACTGAGCCACCTAGGTGCCCATCATGGGATTTGATTTTATTTTTTCACTGTAATGCAATACTGCTAGACACTGAACCAGTGTGTAGGTCAGCCACAGTCCAGTACTCTCACTGTACGGTTTCAATAAGCTTAAGGGATATCTCCACGAAGTAGTGAACTCGGCCAGGCTGGTCCCAGAGTGTTGATCATAATCTTCTGCTCATCAGACAGACTCGTTTAGTGTGCCTAGTGAAGGGACTAGATAGGTGCTTAATGCCCGAGCCCTGACAGCAATTTGCCGTGCCCTAAACTGAGCATGAACAGAGATCTGCCCTGAAGAGCCACGCCCAGCAGAGATCGGATTTTATACCACGTGGAGACAGATCTAACAGAGATGCCAGAGAAAAAATGCTTTCAGACTCAAATATCTGGGCAGACATTAATGGCAGAGTTAATTCTCTAGTACAGTCTGCCTTGGCTGCAGCTACATGGAGAGTCCAAGGAAGCTCCAACAGATGAAGGGCTTCTCTGTCCCTACTCCACATAGAATAAGTTGCAAGCTAACCAGTGTTGATGGGAGCACACTTTTTTTTCCCAAGCAGTACTTTGTGAAAGCAGCATAGGGCTCCTAACTCCAGAGTCTACCAGGTAGCACATCTCAGGCTACGTTAGACAGCCTGTTTACAGGCACACAGCACCAACCTGGCTGCAGAGAGCACTCAGGAGTTCAATGCTCCATACGGAAGGTGAGTAGTATACCCTCCCCCTCTACCCAATCCAGGTCTTGGTGCTACACCTGACCTGGATACCAATCTGCAGTGGCTGATTCAGTTAAGAATGGCCATACTACTGCAGACCTGCGACACTCTCCTCCTTAACAGGCGAGAGGTGGGTTCTGAGGATACTGGCAGATGCCCAATACCATCAAAACTATGGCGGCGCACATGGCACTGCGTGTTGCAATGGAACTATTGTGCACTCAACACCAGCCTGAGCCCAAAGAAAGCTCATGGCGGGTCGCCAGTAAAGCTACAAAGCAGCCCGGAATCACAACCACAGCAGGTAAAGCAGGGGTGGGAGGAGGGGAAAAAAAGTCCCGCATTGAAAAGGACAGAGTAAAAACTGGTGATCTCAGGGAGGCGCCCCCTCTTTATGTTGAGGGGAAGCATGAGGGAGGAACCTGCAAAACTTATTAAAAGTTCTACTTTATCATGCTGTGGCATGGTAACCCCCAAATTGTGCTGCTGTGGATGAAGGGGAAATTAGTTCTTTTTGTGCTGTATAATGAAGGATACTGTTTCGTTTTTTATGGCTATTAGAGCACGTTATATTTTGACAGACTGAAGTCTATTTCTTTACACATTTACTGGTACTTAGTTGACTTTGGTCACCAATGAGAGCAAACCCGGTAACATATGATCACCTAACAAAGATGTTCCTCAACTCACTCCTATATGTTAAGCAGTTTAATAGGTGATACGATTTTATAAATGCAATTTAGAGTACAAGCATCATCATTTCAGAGGTGGATTTCATTGTCAATACTGGAAGTGCTAGAATCAGGATACTGAAAATGGAGACTTCTTCCCAGGAAATAAAGATAAAAGAAGACGATGGAAAAGTTTGTCTGAAGAAGCGTTTGGGCTTTTTCGACAGTGTGTGCTTCCTTGTGGGAAGCATCATAGGTGCTGGAATATTTGTTTCTCCTAAAGGGGTCTTGGAGTACGCCCAGCTGAATGTTGGGGTAGCATTATGTATATGGGTTGCCTGCGGAGTGGTAAGTGTGATGTGCTCCCTCTGTTACGCAGAGCTGGGCGCAGCCTTACCATATGCTGGAGGGGAATATTACCATGTGAGGAGAGGACTCGGATCACTGCCAGCCTTCATTACTATCTGGAACTTAATGTTGTTTATTGAACCTGCATCTAATGCAGCGAGAGCCTTGACCTTTGCTGAATATATCAGCCGACCTTTCTATGCTGGTTGCCCACCGCCAGACCTACTCAAAAAAACGCTAGCCATTGGGATTCTGTGGATTTTATGTGTCATAAATTCAAAAAGTATCAAGATGGCCACCTGGGTGCAGAATATATTCACAGTACTTAAAATGATGTCTTTGACTCTTATCATTGTATATGGAAAGATTGAGCTTGGAAATAACGATAAAGCTTCGGAAGCATTTACAGATGCATTCAATGGCAAAGTCCCAAATGCAGCTCAGACTGCAGAGTCTTTCTATCAAGGTCTGTATGCGTATGGAGGATGGAACTACCTCAACTACATGGCTGGTATGTATCTATACTTATTGGGTTCCAGATATATTGGAAAATAGATGTAGTTTGTATCAGACATTTGCATGCTTTCACCCACAGAGGAAATACTGACAGCATTTTATCTTAATGCAGAGCCCCTAAAATATTCCATCCATTTGGAACAAAATAATAGTTACCTATCATACTTACTGACTGATCCTATCATTTATATTTGAGAGTTTAATAAGATAAATATTCAAACCAGGAGTGGTCACTGACAGTAATAGTCCCTGTGCAGAAAATGTGTCAGGACTAGTGATGAGGGAACTTTGTTTGAACATGTTCACCAATTTCAAATTCGGCAACAAGATAGCTTTGATTTGGTGATTGGAAACCTGAACACTTTCCCCAAAAGTCAGTGAACGCAGCTAAGTTCAGGGAAAAGTTTGAAATTTTAAATGGTCCCAAAACTTTACCTGTTTATTTGGAGCCAAAACGCTCGCTGGAAGACCCACTGGCCAGAGACTACACCTAAGTTATGATTAGGAGTATCCCCAGCCATCGGGTCTACCAGCCTGTGTTAAACTGTAGAATTTTTAGGAATTTGTTTGAATTTTTTTAAGCTCCCTGGAGTTTGTAGGTGATTTGACATCTGCAGTGCCTGAATTTTGGAAACAATGCCAGAGGTGGCAGCAGCTAGGAAGTTTTAATATCCTTAAAACATCAATTTAAGAGAGCTTTATATTTTTAAGGGAATTTTTTGCGAAAATATTTTTTTTTATTGGAGAGCAAAACTTTATTATTGCAGAGGATCACAAGCAAGCGAGGCCATCTGTTCTACACTTGCATGATAGAATTCATATAAAAAAAGCATGTGGCCATTATATGCTTCACATCCATGATCTTACAGGTCTGTTCACACTGATGAAGCACCATAGTTTGGCTAATGCTTCTTAAAAATGTACAATCACTATTTAATGTCATAATAATACTACTACTAATAATAATAATATGTATTCATTTACATAGCACTATTAATTCCATAGTGTTTTACATACATTTGCAACACTGTCCCCATTGGGGCTCACATTTCATGTATAATTCATATTACAGTTGTCCTGGCATTGCAGTGCCTAGTAGCCTTATTCAGCATTCTGATGAATTAACCCATTATCTACCAATGTCCTTTTTTGGGACGCCTAATCTTTTGCTTCTAGCAACAAAGATTTTATAATTAGGTCCAATTATTTGTGTTGTGTTTGTAAAATGAATGTTTCAAAACAGGAAATCATGTCATTGTCATTTTTAATTGAATATTCTTCCACCCAGAGAGCTTTCATACTCCAATTTTCGAAAAGGAAAATTGCTAATTTGGCAAGTAATGGGTTAATGGTAAATGGTGACCTGAAGAAACTTATTTAAGTTTCCTACAAAGATATCACACTTCAATAATGACTGCAACTAAGTAACCACAACCCAGTTGTTTTACCTTGTGGCATTACATAGAGGGGTTATTTAGAAGCTTGACATTAGGCAACAATAATGTACAAACATTCAACTCCAGTACTGATTTCTCGGGTTTGAATCGTGTAACTCAATGGAAGATGCATGCCCCTTAGGGAGATAAAACACACCCAGACCCGCTGAATTGTGTCAGTGTCTTCTGCCATCTTGCCTGTTCATGCTCAATGGCATGCAGGTACACTGTATGCATTCTGCAGTACATTCTGCAAGGCATGGCTGACCTGGACTCAGAAGATGTCATCTTCCTAACCATCCCAGGGGCAGAAGGTGGGTCAGCAGAAGTAGACCCAGAGTGGCATCATGGAGAATAAATGGAGACATATGTCAGCTGGAACTCCACCGCACTTCCCAGCTTGGGCCTCTTCTGCAATGAGGTGTGGATCCAATCCTGGGCTCCGATACAAGCCGCGGACTTAGGGAGCAGGTCCCAGCAGTCTGGTGACACTTAGAATATGGCATCCGAGACCTGGAGCACCTCATATAAGACTGCAGATGATCTGGCAGCATGTATGGCTAGATTCCAGCTGCAGCCAGTGTCACAGGCACTACTGGATCCCATTATCCAAAACCACAAGGACCAGAACCTTTATGGGGAGGCCAAGGAAGAGGAGCACCTAGAAGGCACTGATTTCTAGCTGTGTAGATCACCCTCACCACCTTCAGAAGTATTCAACTGGGACAATGTCATGTGGGGACACCTACCCCATCCCAGCAACTATCCAAGAAGGCATCAACCACCCTATCCTCCTGTGTCCTTTGTCAAGGAAATTCGATGTAGATTCGGTGATGGCACCGACGCTGTTGGGACCCTCGGGGTGATGGGCGGCAGCAAGATGTCGTGGCACTGTACAGGTAGGGCTGCATGGTGATCCCCTAGTTCATCCATCATCCTATCCAGCTGTGGCCATGATGAAGTTTGCTGGGGGGGCAGGTGGTGGCGGTGAATGTGCCTAGAGGAGTAGCACCTGCGACCTTCCAAGACCATCCAGCAGCAGAGTACCATGATAAAGTGCGACAACTATCCAAGACATGGCCGAAAATGGCGAGAAACAACGTCACTGGACCTTACTAAAAGCATGTTGGTGGAATTGTGAGACAGTGACCTGTACCTTAGTTGGAATTTTGGCCAGAGAATGGCTTTTGGGACTTGTTTTTTTGTCCTGTTTTTCGTGGTCCTTGACCAAGGCATGTGTTTTTTGTTAAAGTTTTAGTTAAACCTTCAAACATTTTGTGCTGGTTGTGCTTCCCCCCATTGGGCATTTATGCAGCCTTCTGGGTCCAACTCAAAGACTTTAATGGACTCTACCCTTCATTGCCTCTCCAAAACTTTAGCGTCTGCATGCTGTAGGTCAAGTAAATGAAATGTCAGTACACAATATATATTTTTGAGGTGCACTCATTTCAAATGAGTTTTTATGTGCATGTAACAGTATAACTAAATTTAAGAAAAATGTACTCGTTATAAATTGCTAACAAAGATAATTATTATACGAGACTTACCATACCTTGCAGCCAGGCTCGGTCTGGGCCGCCGGGTAACCGGTTAAAAGATATGGTGGGCCCCCAGGCATTGTGGCCCCGCCCCCCTAGCCCCGCCCCCCAACGGGCCCGAACGGGCCCCCTGAAGCAGCGGTGGAGAATGTCTGGCAGGGGCGGACTGGGCAGGGAGGCAGATTTGCCCCCCCAGGCTGGTTCCCTGGCTGCTGCTCTGGGCCGCTGGAGGATCGGCAGTGATTTACACGCTGAGACGTCATCACACGCTGCTGGTGACTCAGACCCGGAGGAGGAGCCAAGGGCACAGCAGTGGCGGGAATGAGGAGCTGCAGTGATCCACAGAGGAGCTGGTGAGTGACTGAGTGTGTAAGAGTGTGAGTGTGTGAGAGTGTGTGTGTATGTGTATTCTGTGTTGTATGCAGCTTGTCTCCCACCACACTGCTTCTATTAATGAGCCGGCAGCATGTCAGTAGTAAGTGAAAGTGAAACTTGCCGGCTGATAACTAGAAGCTGCCTGCAGTCGGGTAGGAGGGAAGCTGCACACAAAGCTGAATTAATGGAGGGAGGTAAAAGACAGCAAAACAGCAGACTTGGGGGTTATGGGGTTGGGGTAAGAAAACAGCCCTTAGGGCCACCAGTGGGAGAAGAGACCTAGGTCACAGGTCCCCTGTGTCAGGTGGGGGAAGATGAGAGCTAAGTCACAGGGGCCCCTGTGTCAGGTGGGGGAAGATGAGAGCTAAGTCACAGGGGCCCCTGTGTCAGGTGGGGGAAGATGAGAGCTAAGTCACAGGGGCCCCTGTGTCAGGTGGGGGAAGATGAGAGCTAAGTCACAGGGGCCCCTGTGTCAGGTGGTGGAAGATAAGAGCTAAGTCACAGGGGCCCCTGTGTCAGGTGGGACGAGAGGAGACCTAGGTCACAGGGCCCCCTGTGTCAGGTGGGGGGAGAGAAGACCTAGGTCACAGGGACCCCTGTGTCAGGTGGGGCGAGAGGAGACCTAGGTCACAGGGCCCCCTGTGTCAGGTGGGGGAAGATGAGAGCTAAGTCACAGGGACCCCTGTGTCAGGTGGGACGAGAGGAGACCTAGGTCACAGGGCCCCCTGTGTCAGGTGGGGGGAGAGAAGACCTAGGTCACAGGGACCCCTGTGTCAGGTAGGGCGAGAGGAGACCTAGGTCACAGGGCCCCCTGTGTCAGGTGGGAGGAGAGGAGACCTAGGTCACAATGCCCCCTGTGTCAGGTGGGGCGAGAGGAGACCTAGGTCACAGGGCCCCCTGTGTCAGGTGGGGAAGATGAGAGCTAAGTCACAGGGGCCCCTGTGTCAGGTGGGACGAGAGGAGACCTAGGTCACAGGGCCCCCTGTGTCAGGTGTGGGGAGAGGAGACCTAGGTCACAGGGCCCCCTGTGTCAGGTGGGGGGAGAGAAGACCTAGGTCACAGGGCCCCCTGTGTCAGGTGGGGCGAGAGGAGACCTAGGTCACAGGCCCACTGTGTCAGGTGGGGGGAGAGAAGACCTAGGTCACAGGGCCCCCTGTGTCAGGTGGGGGGAGAGGAGACCTAGGTCACAGGGCCCCCTGTGTCAGGTGGGGGGAGAGAAGACCTAGGTCACAGGGCCCCCTGTGTCAGGTGGGACGAGAGGAGACCTAGGTCACAGGGCCCCCTGTGTCAGGTGGGGGGGAGAGAAGACCTAGGTCACAGGGCCCCCTGTGTCAGGTGGGACGAGAGGAGACCTAGGTCACAGGGGCCCCTGTGTCAGGTGGGACGAGAGGAGACCTAGGTCACAGGGCCCCCCGTGTCAGGTGGGGCGAGAGGAGACCTAGGTCACAATGCCCCCTGTGTCAGGTGGGGCTAGAGGAGACCTAGGTCACAGGGCCCCCTGTGTCAGGTGGGGGGAGAGAAGACCTATGTCACAATGCCCCCCCCTGTGTCAGGTGGGGCGAGAGAGGAGACCTAGGTCACAGGGCCCACTGTGTCAGGTGGGGGGAGAGGAGACCTAGGTCACAGGGCCCCCTGTGTCAGGTGGGGGGAGAGAAGACCTAGGTCACAGGGCCCACTGTGTCAGGTGGGGGGAGAGGAGACCTAGGTCACAGGGACCCCTTGTGAGGGGAAGAGGGGGGTGTAGACTGGTCAGGAAGGTGGGAAGAGGAGACACAGGGCCCCTGTTGGGGGGGAGAGAAGACGCAGCGGTAAGGGCCTCCGTTTGGGGGGGGGTGAAACACCGCACGGGGTGGGGGGGGTTCATTGCACAAGGAGAGGGGCACGGGGGGGAGGGGGGCTGAGGCACATACACAAGGGAGAGTGGCACAGGGCATACCTGTCAGGGGAGGGGGGAGACACAGCGCACAGGGGGAAGAGGCACAGTGCACAAGGGGGAGGCACAGGAGAGAGGCCCAGGGCCCGGCCCCCTGTCAGTGTGGGGGGGGAGATACAGCACACAAGGGGGATGCACCGGTTCCACCAGTCAGTGGAGGAGGGAGACACAGCACATGGGCGAAGAAGCACAGCACACACAGGGGGAAGAGTCACAGCGCACAAGGGGGAGGCATGAGGGGGGGGGGTCAGGCACAGGCTCCCTCTGTCAGGGGAGAGGGGAGATATAGCACACAGGGGAAGAGATACAGCCTGCAGCCTATATATCATGTATGTGTATATATATATATACTAGATGGCGGCCCGATTCTAAAGAATCGGGTAGTCTAGAATCCATATATAGTTTATTTACTAATAGTTACGGGAGTGCGGTGAAATGAATTGTGTGTATACAGGCGGCTCTGTGGGTAGCACAGTATACGGTGGCTCAGTGGTTAGCAGTGAGTGCGGTGGCTCAGTGGTTAGCAGTGAGTGCGGTGGCTCAGTGGTTAGCAGTGAGTGCGGTGGCTCAGTGGTTAGCAGTGAGTGCGGTGGCTCAGTGGTTAGCAGTGAGTGCGGTGGCTCAGTGGTTAGCAGTGAGTGCGGTGGCTCAGTGGTTAGCAGTGAGTGCGGTGGCTCAGTGGTTAGCAGTGAGTGCGGTGGCTCAGTGGTTAGCAGTGAGTGCGGTGAGATTGGTCAGCGCAGCGGCGTGGGCAGAGTGGTCAGCGCAGCGGCGTGGGCAGAGGACAGGGGGCAGAGGCGGCTGGGCAGAGGACAGGGGGCAGAGGACAGGGGGCAGAGGACAGGGGGCAGAGGACACAGAGGGGGCAGAGGACGCAGAGGACAGGGGCAGAGGACGCAGAGAGACGCAGAGGACAGGGGAAGAGGACACAGAGGGGGCAGAGGACACAGAGGGGGCAGAGGACGGGGCGGCAGAGGACAGGGGGCAGAGGACAGGGGGCAGAGGACAGGGGGCAGAGGACACAGAGGGGGCAGAGGACAGGGGGCAGAGGACACAGAGGGGCAGAGGACACAGAGGGGGCAGAGGACAGGGGGCAGAGGACAGGGGGCAGAGGACACAGAGGGGGCAGAGGACAGGGGGCAGAGGACACAGAGGGGGCAGAGGACAGGGGGCAGAGGACAGGGGGCAGAGGACACAGAGGGGGCAGAAGACGCAGAGGACATGGGGCAGAGGACAGGGGGCAGAGGACACGAGAGGGGCAGAGGACACAGAGGGGGCAGAGGACACAGAGGGGGCAGAGGACAGGGGGCAGAGGACACAGAGGGGGCAGAGGTCAGGGGGAAGAGGACACAGAGGGGCAGAGGACAGGGGGCAGAGGACACAGAGGGGGCAGAGGACAGGGGGCAGAGGACACAGAGGGGGCAGAGGACAGGGGGCAGAGGACACAGAGGGGGCAGAGGACAGGGGGCAGAGGACACAGAGGGGGCAGAGGACAGGGGGCAGAGGACACAGAGGGGGCAGAGGACAGGGGGCAGAGGACACAGAGGGGGCAGAGGACAGGGGCAGAGGACACAGAGGAGGGGCAGAGGACACAGAGGGGGCAGAGGACAGGGGGCAGAGGACACAGAGGGGGCAGAGGACACAGAGGGGCAGAGGACAGGGGTCAGAGGACAGGGGCAGAGGACAGGGGGCAGAGGACAGGGGCAGAGGACACAGAGGGGCAGAGGACAGGGGGCAGAGGACAGGGGGCAGAGGACACAGAGGGGGCAGAGGACACAGAGGGCAGAGGACACAGAAGGGGGCAGAGGACAGGGGGCAGAGGAGAGACAACAGAGGACGCAGAGGACAGGGGGCAGAGGACAGGGGGCAGAGGACACAGAGGGGGCAGAAGACGCAGAGGACATGGGGCAGAGGACAGGGGGCAGAGGACACAGAGGGGGTAGAGGACGCAGAGGACAGGGGGCAGAGGACCAGAGGGGGCAGAGGACACAGAGGGGCAGGGGCAGAGGACGCAGAGGACAGGGGGCAGAGGACACAGGGAAGGGCAGGCAGGGCAAGGACAGAGGGGGCGAGGACAGGGGAGAGGACACAGAGGGGGCAGAGGACAGGGGGCAAGAGGACAAAAGGGGGCAGAGGACAGGGGGCAGAGGACACAGAGGGGGCAGAGGACAGGGGGCAGAGGACAGCAGAGGAAGGGGGCAGAGGACCAGAGGAAGGGGCAGAGGAACAGGGGGCAGAGGACACAGAGGGGGCAGAGGACGCAGAGGCAGGGGCAGAGGACAGGGGGGGCAGGAGGACAAGAGGGGGCAGAGGACAGGCAGGGGCAGAGGACAGGGGGCAGAGGACACAGAGGGGGCAGAGGACAGAGGGGCAGAGGACACAGAGGGGGCAGAGGAAAAGGGGGCAGAGGACACAGAGGGGGCAGGGCAAGGATCAGAGGGGGGCAGAGGACAAGGGGGCAGAGGACAGCAGAGGACAGGGGGCAGAGGACACAGAGGGGGCAGAGGACACAGGGGGCAGAGGACACAGAGGGGCAGAGGACAGGGGGCAGAGGACACAGAGGGGGCAGAGGACAGGGGGCAGAGGACACAGGGGGCAGAGGACACGAGGGGGCAGAGGACACAGAGGGGGCAGAGGACACAGGGGGCAGAGGACACAGAGGGGGCAGGGGGGGACGCAGAGGACAGGGGGCAGAGGACAGGGGGCAGAGGACAGGGGGCAGAGGACAGGACAGGGGCAGAGGACACAGAGGGGCAGAGGACAGGGGGCAGAGGACACAGAGGGGGCAGAGGACGCAGAGGACAGGGGGCAGAGGACAGGGGGCAGAGGACCAGAGGGCAGGAGGAGCAGAGGACAGGGGGCACAGAGGACACAGAGGGGGCAGAGGACGCAGAGGACAGGGGCAGAGGACAGGGGGCAGAGGACAGCAGAGGGGGCAGAGGACGCAGAGGACAGGGGGCAGAGGACGCAGAGGACAGGGGGCAGAGGACAGCAGAGGGGGCAGAGGACAGGGGAGCAGAGGACAGAGGAGGGGCAGAGGACAGAGAGGGGGCAGAGGACCAGGCAGAGGGGCAGAGGACGCAGAGGAGGGGGCAGAGGACAGAGAGGGGGCAGAGGACACAGAGGGGGCAGAGGACACAGGGGCAGAGGACAGAGAGGGGGCAGAGGACAGAGAGGGGCAGAGGACACAGAGGGGGCAGAGGACACAGAGGGGGCAGGGGGCAGAGGACAGGGGGCAGAAGACAGGGGCAGAGGACAGGGGGCAGAGGACAGGGGGCAGAATACGCAGAGGACCTGTTAATCCCTTGCAGCCCGGCTCTCACCTCTGCGTCCCCTCCCGGTGCTGCTGCCCCTCATGTCCCCGGTGCTGAGCGCGGTGTCCCCCGGTGTCAGCAGTGCGGAGCTGTGGAGAAGGCGGGCGTGGAGACTGCGCTGTGCAGCATGATCCCGGGTGTCAGCCGCCTCCTGTCAGTGCAGCTACCCCCCCGGCTGCCATGTGCTGCCGCTGCCACCTCCTCACTGCCCGGGCACCCGGGGAATGTGTGTGCGGAGAGCGGGGAGGAGCCGGCCGCACACACTGGAGGCTCGGCTGTAACCCCTGCACTGCCGGGCGCCTCCTCCTGACAGTGTACTTATGTGTGGAGCAGGGGCTGAGGACATGATACATGAGGGGCGGCTTCTGGGCAGACAGCAATGGCAGAGGGTGGAGGGGAGAGGCTGCAGGGCACACGGAACTTCCGAGGTCGGAACGTTTCTGTGCCGCTGCCTGTAGCAGGGGGCAGCCAGGCTACAGTGCACTGGATGAGCCTGGGCGACGACCATCACGGAAGTAGGCGTGGCCTTTTCCGGATGTGGCCTTCGGGTTTTATATATAAGATATATATATATATCATGTGTATATATATATATATATATATATATATATATATATATATACATACACACACATAAAAAGCTTGTAGCCTCTATATTACATATATATTCAGCCCCCAGCCTCTATATTATATATGTACAGTCTCTATCTATCTATCTACATACATGCATACATACATACAGCCAGTACGGGGCCACTAAGATGCCTTCGCTCGGGGCACAAAAAAACCTGGAGCCGGCCCTGTGTGCGTGTCATACAGTGGTGCTGTGTGTGTCTGTGTGTTATACAGTAGGTCTGTGTGTAGGGGGATATCTATATTTCGGGGGCAGTGTAGTGATACTTTTATTTTTAAGGGCATCATGTCAGAAAGTGCTGCTGAAGATGGAGAATAGGGAAGAGTCTGGAGAGACGAGCTGTGGATATCATATCTCATCATGGCGCCTCTGCTACAATGGAAGAAAAGGAATCGGAACAAATCCAATTAGTGAAGAAGTCATCTACAGTATAAGGTACCAAGATGTAAATGTTTGTGATCCTACCTGCGTCTGATTTGTACTGTAGTTTCTATATCAGCAGTCTGATAATGACTGGTAAACACAACTCCCAGCATCTCCTTACCATTTTTTAAAGACATGCTGGGAGGTATAGGTTCATATGACATAAATGTATCATGGGGTTGATTTGACACTGAAATTGATTACTGTAATAAGCTTGTCGCTACATTCATCTACTGACTGGTTCTGGCACTGCATTCATGTATTAACGGTTCTAGCCCTGCATTCATCTACTGATAGTTCTGGGCCTGCATTCATCTGCTGATAGTGATTCTGGCACTGGATTCATCTACTGACAGTAGTTCTGTCACTGCAATCATCTGTTGATAGTGATTCTGGCTCTGCATTCATCTACTGATGGTAGTTCTGGTCCTGCATTCATCTGATGGTGGTTCTGGCCCTGCATTCATCTGATGGTGGTTCTGGCCCTGCATTCATCTGATGGTGGTTCTGGCCCTGCATTCATCTGATGGTGGTTCTGGCCCTGCATTCAGCTACTGAGGTGGTTCTGGTCCTGCATTCCTCTGCTGATCCTGATTCTGCCGCTGCATTCCTCTGCTGATGGTGGTTCTGATCCTGCATTCATCTACTGAGGTGGTTCTGGTCCTGCATTTCTTTGCTGATGGTTCTGACCCTGAAGTCATCTACTGTCGGTGATTCTGACCCTGCATTCATCTACTGAAAGTGGTTCCAATCTGGTAAACGACTTTGTTAAAACTGAAATCTGCTCCAAAAACTCACTGTAAGTTATGGTGTGTTTACACTGAGTTTTTTTAGGGATGGCACAGTGGTGGTATTACTATGTGGAGGGCACAGTGGTGGTATTACTATGTGGAGGGCACAGTGGTGACATTATTATGTGGGGCAGTAAGAGGAGCACTGTTTTTGTACCACGCAGCATGTGCAGTAATAGGGACAGCAGCAACGGCTCAGTATTGGGGGATCAGTAGGATGAGGAGTTTGTCCAGTTTGGGAATAGATCAGGCTGGAAATGTGAGATGTCAGATGTGTCTTTGTTGTAATATATGTAGATGGCTGGAGAAGTTGTCATGTCCGTCTGGGGACCTAGAATGGGGGAACATGGGGGCCCAAGACGTTATTACTATATGGGGGCCAGAATGAGGAACATACATTATTGATATACGGTGGGAAGTGCGGATATATTTACTGTAGGGGCCAATCAGGCGACATTATTACTGCGGTAATATAATTTACTTTTCCATGAGGGGAACCAAAGGGAGGCCTTGTTACTGTGCGAGGCGGCACGATGTCGCTTTTTTGGTCATTTGATGTAGTGCAGAAATCTTGGGAAAAGTGTGGAATGTACTATGGAAGTGATCAGTTTTATACAGTAGATAACTGTTATTTTCTGCAAAGATGAGTCCTGGCTAGAAGACGTGATATTTGTCTGCGACAGGGGAAGAAGAAACCTGAAGATGAATGACTTCACCAAGATACATCTCTGGTGAGTAGGTGTATTACCTATCCACGCACACTATACACTATATACAGAGCTCCTGTGTATAATGTCACTGGTGATCTCTGCATCACCTGTACACTGACACTATATAGAGAGCTCCTGTGCATAATGTCAAAGGTGATCTCTGCATCACCTGTACACTGACACTATATACAGAGTTCCTGTGTATAATGTCACTGGTGTTCTCTGCATCACCTGTACACTGACACTATATACAGAGTTTCTGTGTATAATGTCACTGATAATCACTGTATTTACACTGACCAAATATACAGAGCTTTTTTTAATCTTCATTATTCTAGTATTATTGGTCACTATTCCCACTGATGAAGAAACAGCTGGGCACCACAGAATACTGACATGTAGTAGTGGGTCTGGCACCAAACTTGTGGTTTATCAGGTAAGAGGAGAGGGGAAGGAGCAGACGACGGCAAACCATTTTGAGCAGGGTGGTGCTTCTATGGGTTGACCGGATTTTATTGTTCACTATGTAGTGGCATTATGTGCTCTGGTCATGGCGTTGTGTATTTGTCCCTTGAATGTGGAATTGTTCAATTACAATATGTCGGTTATATGTGGTCTTATGGTGTGGCAGTATTTATACCTTGCACGTGGTAGTATTTGATCACAGTTTAGTAGTAATATGTGCTCTGATCACAGTGTGGTGGTATGTCTCCTTTATATGTGGTATTACTGGTCTTGGTATAGTGAATTGTGGTTGATTATTTGTTTTTTTCTGATATCAATAAGGGGAAAATTCTTTATTTCCAGTAGATATTAAATACTTGGTTGCTTAACCCCTTCTTGTCCTGTGACACAGCAGCAGCAAAATGCACTTACAGAGGTTCTCCAGAGAAAGCAAGTAATTATCTCGTCTAAGGCCACGTTCACACAGTGAGTATTTGGTGAGATTTTCACTTCAGTATTTATAAGACAGAAGCAGGAGATGGTGAGAAATGCAGAACATATTACCTCTGATTGCTCCACTCCTGGTTTTGTCTTACAAATACCGAGGTAAAAAAACTCACCAAATACTGAGTGTGTGCACATGGCCTAAGGATGTGATAAGGTATTAGTTGGTGGGGGTGATACTGCTTTTATCCCCATTATGTGTCCAAAAAATGGAAAAATATCCAGCATAGAGTCTTGAGATCTAGATCCTTAAAAATTCATTATATTAGAAAAGTATTAAAAAGCACATTTACATCAATGTCCTTAAAGACAGTCCTTAGTCATAGGTTAGTTTTGTCCCCATTAGACTGGAGGTGATGTACGGCTCGCCCATGATCCCTTCACGCCCTCAGTGGCTGTGAGCGCTGTGTTTGCCTTTTTCTGGGAGCTCCAATGATAATGAATGGAGCCGCGGTCACATCATTAGCGGCCGCTGCAGTTAATAAAAGGGGTAAAAGTGCCACATTCTTCCCACAATGTGGTTTTGATTGGTCGGATTCCACCAATAACTAAGTGATCACCTGCCGAACCTGACGATTGTTGGTAACTTGTTTTCACCAAAGTATCCCTTTAATGTACACTACAGTAATGGTACATCGCAGTAATGGTGAGCGCAGAGTGATGTGCAGGAGTAACCGCTAGAATGGGTATAATCGCATATAGCGGGTGAGTGGGCCCCTGGAGTCAATTTCCCTGGTGGGCCCCAGACACCCCAGTCCGACCCTGCTTGCAGCTACAATACAATTTTTGTTAACCATTGCAGACTTCAGTGTACCGGTACTCTGTCTTTATAGACAAACACAAATCCAAATATCAGTCTTGAAGACACACTCTTTTACAACTATGAGATAGACGGGGAATATTAGAGGTGTCGCACAGGATGTTACTGTATGTGTTTACTTGTGCTTCAACCTAATGAACTCCACTGTTAAGTTTCACTCGAGGAGGAATTGATTTAGGCCGGCTTCACACTGCGGTCAGGTCCGGTCTGGGCCTGTCAGGGATGAACCTGACAGCCCCGGACTGGATCAGCACACAGAACTGGAGGGCTAATTTGCCCTCTGGTCTGGTGTGCAGCCGCACTTAGAGCGTTACCACAAGATGGCATTCCCAATTATTGGTATACTCGCAACCGACAAAAGTAGTGTGAATATATCAATCACAACAGAAAGATCCAACACAATTCATTATTTATATGCATTTAAACCTATTCTCATATTATTTGTAGTAGACTAGGCATCTGGATGATTACCTTTAAGAGGACCCGTCAAGGTAAAATATGACAAGGTAAAATATATGTTTGTAGAGTGTAAGCCAGTAGATAAAATAATCTGAAGGCGGCGTCACACGCGTCAATATCGCGAGCGACATCGTCGAAAAGTGACGCATCAACGATGTTGCTCGCGATATCGCAAGTGTGTCGTGCTGTGTAACAGCGCGACGCAACTGCGATCTATCGCTGGTCGCAGGTTGACAGGTTTACAAGCATGAACGTAAACCTGTCAATCTGCAACCAGTGATTAGGCTGGATCGCACCATCTGACACCGCAATAGCGATGTTGGCGGCGATCCAGCCTATACCGCAGTATTGTTGCGGATCGCTCGCTGGGCTGATCCCAGCCCAGCGAGTGATGGCTCCGTCCGCATCGCTGCGGCGTCACCGGCAACATCCTGCCATGTGACACCAAGGCTGAGATGTTGGAAGCGAGCGCACACTCACGCATCGCTTCCGACATCACAGCTTTGGTTGCTGCGTGTGATGCCGGCTTGAAAGTCCTTAGTGGTTGAAATCTTTTAATGGCTAACTGAAAAGATGGTAAATAAGAGCAAACTTTCCAGACTACTCAGGTCTCTTCTTCTGCTTAGTATCTGACCTGAGTTGTCTCAAAAATTGGCTATTTATTACCATCTTTTCAGTTAGCCATTAAAAGATTTCAACTAATGAGGACTCTCAGATTTCCATATATATGTCTTTAATCACCATTGTTCTCTTGCCTCTAGCATTATTTTTTTGTTTCAGCTCCACTCTGTTCTTGAGATATGGCCCCCTCTACCCTGTGTATCTATAATCTTTTTATCCAACTGGGCATGGTGCTCAAGATAGCCAAATAGAAGAGTTGGGAACCATGCCTGTTTGGCTAACAATACTAGATTTATATATAAAGGACATGGAGGCCATATCTCAGGAATAGAGAGGTGCCATTACACCAGGTGAATAAAGCTCATATTCCTGGAAAGTCACAGGTCCTCTTCAATGGGAATCTGTAGTGAGATCCACTCTCCCCCCAGGCTGCCGTAATTGTCATGTACATTATGTCTTTGAAGCATAAGTCAATCTGTACCTTTACCTAAGAGACGGCATTAATCAGAGCCTGGTTGAAAAATTGCTATGAATGGAACTATTTGTACAATAGTAGATTCATCCCGATCTTATATCATCTATTCCAATGGTTGTAAGATTGCAGACAGGTATTTTTTTTTCTCTGAAATGTTCTAGTGTTTCAGAGAAAATGTAGTTTGAAGATCTTCATCTTATTTTTAGGCTTCATATAAAGAGCACCTAGCAAGTAACTCTTTAAGTAAAGAGTTTGCATGATCAGACTGGTGAATTTTCAAAATTACACTTCTTTGCAAAATGTGGTCAGAGGAGTCATAAGTCACCCCAAAAAGGTCCTGCTTTATAGCAAAAGTGGGACCCAAACTTTCTGGTTGTTCTGGGATTGCACCTTGCAGTGTGGAATCTTAGAACCCTCCACTGTCCTTGTCGTTGTGAAAGTGTGTTATCATGAGATCTCACTCGTTGCATGAACCCAGCACCTTTGTTACGATGTTAATGAATGGTAAAGGATCTATTGATGTTACCATTTGATAAACGCTTCATAAAGGATGCAGCCATTCTAGGTTAGGGCAAAGATGGAGGCCTGTTTCACATCTAAGGGTGGTGTGCGTTTTGCTTAATTAGCGTTTCTAGGCATTTTTACCGCTAAAAACACATAAAAACGCTAGAGTTTTTGCCCCCATTGATTTTAATGGAAACGCATGTAAAAACGCATGCAAAGACTTTTTGTGCTGCGTTGGTAAAAACGCATGCATTTTGCATTTTTGAAAACGCACATGCGTTTTTGCATGTGTTTCTATTAAAATCAATGGAGGCAAAAACGCTAGCGTTTTTATGCGTTTTTAGCGGAAAAAACGCCTAGAAACGCTAATTAAGCAAAACGCACACCAACCTTAGATGTGAAAACACCCTAAGAAGGGAGATGAAATTCTACAATCCTGAAGTTTGGACCCAACTTTTGCTAGAAGCAGGTTGACTATGTGAAGGTTCAGATTGCTCGATGTGTCAAAGATTTACATGGCCATTTGGGGAGTTTCGGCATGGAGTGAGCTTTCAGATTCTCTTTAAGGATATATAATTTTTGGTGAGTAGGAATACTTTACCGATAGTCTTAATACTGGAAGACTTTTAACAATATACTGTATGTGTTACATTTTTAAGATATGGAAAGTAGTATAACTGTATGGTTATATGCGGTTTATAGATTGTTACTTAAATGTAAATTTTTAGTTTAGCCAATTTGATGTAATTTTATAAACATTATATCTGTGGTATATCATGCATAGTACATTACAGTTCACAGAATTAGTTACAGAACTCAGCTCCTAGGTTACATATTCTACTATGGAGTGAAGATAAATTGGTTAGCCAACTGAAGGGTAATTTACATGGACAAATATATGGAGATACAGGGGTGCTTGAAAGTTTGTGAACCCTTCTCAATTTTCCATATTTCTGCATGTATGTGATCTAAAGCTACATCAGAGTTTTAAAAGTAGATATAGAATCCAAACAAAATAAATGAGTCCAGAATTTTTAAAGTTTGTATTCTTTTTTTAAGGAAAATAATTCATGACGCTGGGAAGGTCGATTCTTGTGACCTAACCA
Source organism: Allobates femoralis (assembly GCA_033576535.1). Classification (NCBI taxonomy): domain Eukaryota; kingdom Metazoa; phylum Chordata; class Amphibia; order Anura; family Aromobatidae; genus Allobates; species Allobates femoralis. The sequence goes on from JARQOC010000005.1 coordinate 87,171,270, forward strand.
CTAACATTTTTCTTACCTCTCTACGGACGTTCCCCCAAACTTCCCCCAAGAATAAAAGGTCAGACAACAATCCAATTTTCTTGGATAAAAATGGCCAAAGCAGCCAATTTATTTATAAGAAAAACATATAAATACCACAATTGGTGAGGTCCTCGAAGCTACAAAAATCTGGTGATTTCCCATGACATTGCCCCTCCCCTCCCTTACCCCTAGCCGTGTTCACTGGCTCAGGAGCACCGTGAAACTGAGGGAAGAGGTTGTCCTCCAATACCGTTATGATGAACCCGACGTTCCATCGCCGGGTATCACCCAAAATTTTCACCAAGATGAACCCGACGTTCCATCGCCGGGTATCACCCAAATCTCACCAGACCATTCTCAAATATCCATCCAATAAGGGGGATCCCCGTATTTAATGAATCCCCAATCCCGACTTTATAACCAACTTCGAGGACTCACCAACGCTTCAAAAGCATTAAGAAAAACTGAATTTAGAAAAGAAACCTTCGACTCACAAAGAGTCATCCTACAGCGCACAGGAGAGGAAAAACCCCCTGTGGAGGAAACCTCTAGGGAACCATGGCTGACGGATTGCCCTTCCCTTGGGCTTAGAAGGTGAATTTCAACATTACATTTTCATAGCAATGGTATAAACCAACATGGTAGCGCCGCCGATGATCGCCACTGGCCACTGTGACACGGAATTTCTTCTCTTTAGGGGCGGCGGGTGGGACTTTTCTGTCCATTGATCCGAGGACAAAGAGGACCCTCAAGCTTGGTCATTCCTATTTATGCTTCCCCCCCCACCCCACCCCATGAATCCCCACCTATATCTATGTCATTTCCTCCCTACCTTCAGACCACTACCCTTTGGATCACCCTTCATCCCACTCCCTACTGTCCCCCCTATCTTCCCCCATGGTCACTCCTCCCTCCCATCGTCATGTCAGGCTCCCACCACCACTCTGTGGAGTGTACACCTGAGACTATATCACAATGTCTGTGAATGGCAAAAATATGTAAAACTATAGGCTTACAGAAAATTTGAAAGTGACATCAGCGTCTGGTATTTTCAATCAATTGGATGATAATCTGGTGTGAGCAGGTGACATGTTGACATTAAACAATGAGGATTTATCAAAATCTGATCTTTACAACAAATGTTTGTATGGCGGCCGTCACACTCATCAATATCGTGAGCGATATTGTTAGCGATCACGTGCACGCGTGATCGCTAACAATATCACCCACATCGCTGGTGAGCTTTCACACAGACAGACTCACCAGCGATGTGGACCAGCGAGATCGCTGGTAACTATGGTACACATCGGGTTACTAGGCACCGCGCGGCGCTTAGTAACCCGACGTTTACCATAGATACCATCTCCCAGCATAGGCTCTGCCGCTGGGAGATGGATCATCGTGGTGTCACACACCACGATGAAGCAGATTGAACAAGCGTTTATCGCTTGATATGAGCTCCGGCTCCCATATCTGCGATCTAACGATCAAGCGATTTTACATTGTAAAATCGCTTGATCGCACGTAGCGATGTACAAACGATATCGCTTAAGCGATCAAAACGCAGATCGCTTAAGCGATATCGTGCATTAAATTGAAGCGTGTGACGGCCGCCTTAAATGTATCATGACATGTAAAAGGAGATTTCTGATAACTTCAGAAGAAGAGTTCTTGATGCTAAAACTCTTTGGGAATGTTTTATAATCTTTTATATCCTGATAAACATCACTAAACCAGCCAAATTGTGTTCAGATATAGGAAATTCAGGACTATGGTATGTTCCCACAGGACTACGGATGGGCTAACTGTTATGGTACCTTTACACGCCGCGACGGCAGGCTGGATACATCCCGCTACTTCACGTGCACGAGCACGCTCAAACGGTTACAAACGGTCAACGCACCCTCTTTACACGCCGCCACAAGGTGCGCTACGCCACGCTACATCTATAGCTAGCTACATCGCCGGGTGTCTCAAGTAGCCAGCTGTAGCTCATTTACACACCGCTATAACCAGCTACTATGGGCGGACCTGGTGCAGCAGGGACAGCACATAGGCGTGCCACAATTGTGGATTACGAGCCGTCCGTACGCTGATAGGACGAAGCAATAACACAGGAGGCTGAGTAATACAGCATACTCGAGCGATTGTGTAGTGTGACTCGTCAGCTCCTTAAATATGCCTCCCTATGCAGCGACTACCAATCGTCATGCAGCAGCTTCCACCAATGATCGCACATGGGGCGCGGTAACACGGAGCCAGGGTCACGCCTTAGCTACATTGCAGCTACATCGCAGACTGTCCCGAGTTCCCTTCCGTTGCCTCTTTAAACGCCGATACAGCTCGCTACCATCGGCGTTGTAGCCATCAGTTTTCGAGCAGACCTAGGAAACAGATGTATCTGTTGCCGGCTGTAGCGTCACGTCTTCAGACGCCGCTACGACGGGCTACATTGGCGCTACAAGCTACATTTGTAGCCTGTAGCGGGATGTATCCAGCCTGCCGTCGCGGCGTGTAAAGGGCCCTTTAGGGATCATGAACGGGGTTGCTGGGGTAAAGTAAGACAATGGTTAATTCCGTATTTATACTTACCGGGACAGAGCTTTCTGTTCCTGGGGTGAAGCGTTGCTGCGTCACTTCCGGGTTGTCCCTTGTGTTTTTGGCATATGTGATTGGCTATTGGAGCCTGTCATGTGACCATTCACCATGGAAGCTCAGAAGTCACTCAGCGCCACGGCACAGCTGAAAATGATCATGCAGACCCGGGAAGTATAATTAGTAGGGGAATAAACCAGTCACTTACAACAACATAGCAACTCTGAGCACAAACCCAGAGAAACACATCAAGTTCGCCCATCCCTACACAAGACTTTTTTGCTGTAGTCAAGAACACAGCAAAAGCTGTACAGGTTTCTAGCATCTCTAGATTCCTCGGCAAGAGATGAGATTTGCTGCATTCTTGTCTGCATTTTTTGCATGTTTTTTCAGCGTTTTTGCCATAGACTGCAGCAAAAGCACAAAGAATTGACATGCTCATTCTTTTCCAACCGCAGCAAAAACTAGGTTATTTGACACTTTCTGCAGAGTTCAAAAATCAATGTATGGAGACAGCGCTTGTCTGAAACACACTGTTTTTTCTGGAAAGCCCAAACGCAGATACAGATTAGCATACATTTCCGTAATACCATACCAAAACTGCAGACAAAAAAACGCTGGAAAAACGCACTATGTGCACATACCCTTATTATCCTCCCTAGTAGTGGTCAACTAACGAAGATCATTTTTTAGGATCTGGGGCTGTATGATGGCTCATTTTTTGCGCCTTGAGCTGAAGTTTCTAATGATTCCATTTTTGAGTAGATGTGATGTTTTCATCACCTGTTATTGCATTTTATTACAATATTGCGGCGACCAAAAAAAAACGTAATTAGGTCGTTTATACTTTTTCTTCCGTTACGCGGTGTACAGATCTAATTGATTTTATATTTTGATAGATTGAGCATTTCTGAACGCAGCGATACCAAATATGTGTATTTTTTTAATAGTGTTATTTTTATTCTTATTCACAATTAAGATATAGTATAGTGTTATTTTTGTTATTTTTATTATTATCCACGATTAAGACACATTGTAGTGTTGTTTTTGTTATTTTTATTATAATCCATGATTAAGACTTGCTAGTTGAAATGCGTGGGATTTCCACCCTCCCCTCCCCTCACTGGGGTGCCCATTACTTGTATCATGCTGATCTTTTTTAACTGAAGAAAATAAAAAGTTGGTTTTTATAATACCAATTCTTCTGTCTTTGTTGGAGAACTTCTCTTTTTTCTAAATCCTGGATTTCACATCTGGACCAGGGCGACTCCGAGCGAGGGTGTGGATGCCGTTTTCTGCATACTACAAGGATGAGCTGAATGTTTTTTTTCTTCTTTTTTTTATCATTTTAGTGTTTATAGTGTTTATTTTTTCATGTATTTTAAAAACTTTTTTTTTTTACTTTTTCTTTATTTTTTGCACTGTCTGATCATATGTACTATGTAGAGAGATGCTTCAGTAACTCTCTACACAGCACAAATGATTACTTTCTGCCAGCAACATCATAGCCAGCAGGACTCATGAGAGTGTGGCGCCCCTGTGGATCCAGTCACAACAGAGGTACTGCACCCCACTGCACCCCACTTAGAGGTGTAGTACCCCACTCTCGGGTAAGGAAGGGAGCACAGACAGGTAGCCAAGCACCCAGACACCACACACCACTCTAGGTTGAGGTCAGACCAAGATTGCTCCTATGGGAGAGCACAGTCCCTGATCCTTTTTGGAGAAGAGGAACCAGGGTAGTGGGGTTTGGTGGAGAGTAGCATTTAAGGAAGCACCTGGGAAGGAGTGATATTAAGAAGGACACACGTAGATGACATGGGATATGTGACGGACCATATAAGAGGGACAACAGGAATATCTAGAACTAGTTGGTAGTTGGTAGAGAGTAGCTGGCAGGAGTCCGTGAGGGCCAGAGTGTCTATTAAGTAGAAGGGTAACATCTGGAAAGAGACGACCAGAGGGCTAGAGGCAGTAGGAGCTCGTACTAAGACTTGAGAGAGAACGAGGATGCTCCAGAAGACAGAAGGGTTCCCAGGGAAACGGGTAGTGAGCTATTCACTCGGGAACACCCGCATCCACGGCGACTGCAATCGTGTGGATGGACCAGGCTGCAAAGAAGGAGTACCAGGCCAACAACCAGGATCAGCTAGCAACTTGGAGGCTGCAGTGTCTCTAAGTGCCACAGCCGAAACCATGCACATCTGCTGAAAAGGTGACCACATAGGGTTTAGGGACAGATGACATAGTAACCCTAAGAAAGACCGGCGGTCACCAGCTCGGGGCACAGGGTGAGCGAGGCGCAGGGCAGGAGGGCGAAGCAAGCGCAGAAGAAGAGTAGACAGTGAAAGGACAGTAGCAAGGGGTACCAGTTTGTGCCACCACTTTACTCGGGAGTTAGTTGGACCCAATACTTTATCTCCAACGACTCCAGCACTCTGCGGGTTGTTACAACGATGATAACTGCTGTGACTGGGAATGACAAAGCAGCTATTAATTGTGGTGTCCCATTGATCGGTGCACCATGAAGAGGTACAGCACCCAGACCAGAGAGTGTGGTATCCCAGTGTCCCGTGGATGAGGGAGGTTCGCATGTGGCTTTCACCTATGCATTCACACACTTAGAGTCAGGGAACCAATTGGTTAAACCCTTTACCTGGGTGACTGGTCCCGTGGGATGTTATATAAGTGGGTAGTGAAGAGCGGGAAGAGTAGTGAGTGAGCGAGTGAGCGAGTAGTGAAGTCAACAAGGACCCTGCAAGGGACGCAAAGGGAGGGCACTCAGAGAGAGAGGTGACCCAGCCGAGATGGGGGATCCTTGGGTGTCCACTAACACCCGGCGCCAGACCGTCCTCCTAACCGGTCAGGGGGGACCTGGTCCATTAACAGAGAACTGGCTCCGAGTGCGATGCAGGAGAGTTCAGCCCTGAGCCGCCAACTCGAAGGGCCGTGGACAATCAGACAGCCACAACCCCGTTCAAAGCACACCTCCACCAGGGACTCTGTCCAGGGTCATGAGCACCTCAGCTAAGGGATTACTCTATTCAGACCTGTAGGACTGGTGCACGAAAGGGGAATTGTGCAGGTCCGCGCTGAGGAAGTAAGGAGTAGAGGAAAGTGAGAGGACAGCGGGAGAAACCAGAAAGAATACCGTTGAAAGCCACAGAAGAACACTTCATCCATTGGTAACTATCCAGGCCAGCTACCCGAGACTGTACACCTATTTATTGCCTGAAGGTTACCAGTAAACCAGTATTGAGACTCAGCAACGTGTGGTGTTTTATTCTTTCACGAGGGAGAAGTCACATAGCATTCTGCCTCAGAGCCACCTCACTGTGACCAAGGCAACTAGTACAGCAGCACTGCCCTGGGGATTCTTCTCCACCTATGGGGAACAACACCATCTAGCTGAGAGCAGCGCTGGTGCATTCACCAGATACCGTAGGTGGAGTCACGAACATTACATCTTTATTATTTTATTTTCCATATTTTTCAGCGACCACGAGGGCTATGGACCGGGGCACCGGCCACCTGTGACAGCATCTGTGGCGCCCCGCATGGTCAGACGTCACAGAGGGGTATTGCACCCATAAAAGAGGTGTAATTGCCCCAGCTGCAAGTGGACCTTAGGTTAGTGGGTGGGACCCATTCCAGCACTCCCACGTTAGCTGAGCAGTGGGAAGTTTCCCGGGAGGGGATATATTCATCCCCAGGGGAGATCAAGAGTGGTTAGATGGACGAGGAGGAGAGGAGTTGGGACAGCTGAAAAGAGTATGGAATGAGGCGAAAGGTCTACCCGGATGGTTTCAAGCCAATCCGGAGGGAAGAAGCAGGGATCTTTAGGAGATCCTGAAAGAGGGCGCCCGATGCGAGAAGTCCGGGCTCTAGAGAGAAAGGGAGATCCTCAGAGTTGAGCGAATATACTCCAGGAGAATCTCCAGTCCACCACGGGAACGCTGGGCCTGAGGATCTGGCCAGAGTTCATCTTTGCAGTCGGCAACGGCTGCTGTGGTCCGTATATCGCCACAGCAGCCTGCCAGATGGAGCGGTCAACCTACTTCCTCACCACGAGGGAGAGGACCCCTAATACTACCTACACAGAGACATTGGGCATTGGCCCATCCTAGGCGGGGATGAAAGGACACGCGTTAGTCAACTAAGGTACACCACGGGTTCCACCATACCACCTGGGATCCACTTGCAGCCACCCATAGAGCTACCTGTTTCTTAACATCTGATGCTGGACTGTGAACTTTGTATGATGCTGCTACATGCTACAAGTTGACAGTAAAGTACCTGGGAGAAAGTGACTTTGCCTGTGTTTGAGTTTCTACATCAACCTGTTCCCTTGCAGGAACGCTGCCCCGGAGGACTCGCTCCACCTGTAGGGAGCTTTGCCAACTTAGCCGCACTACCATCTACCTCCGGCTGACTGTGGCGGCACTGGTGACTCATCACCAGGTACTACAGATGGCGTCACATGACAAACTTTTATTCCCCTGTAAATACATCCTTTTAAGTGTCACCCAGGCCACGGGATCAGGCGCTGCCACCCGTGACATTCCCTGGAACAACCACCGAGCCTGGTACCCGAGTACCCCAGGGCCTGGGGCTCAACACATCCAGCATTAACGCCTGGGATCTGAGTAACTAAGGCCTTGGATGGGGCCTTAAACATATTGATAGTATGATAAATCTCGGCACTCAATTATTGTTAATGTAAAAAAAGGAATAGAGTCAAAAATGGTAGTGCTTCTATTTTTATTCTTTATTTGTCAGCGAGTTCAGGCATTTGTATAACAGTCGACGTTTAACATTTCGGCACTTCATTGGCCTTTTTCACAGATTGTATTATCTAACCACAGAGGAAAATATAACATAAGTCTTTGTACAGATACATTTGACCAAAGATATACTGCATACACAAAAAAAGGGGGACAAAATAGAATTAAAGTCACATATATACCATATTTTTCACTTTTTAAGATGCACTTTTGTTCCCCCCAAAGTGTGTGTGGGGGGGGGAGAACAGGGGTGCGCCTTAAAAAGTGCATGTAAAAAAAATGAAAATTAAATATTACTGGGTAAGGGGGCTGAGGGTGTAGCTGCTCAACGGGGGTGCCGGAGGCAGGTCACGGTGGGTGGGGGGCACAGCTGCAGGACCGGAGCAGCGGAGATGTACCGGCGGCAGCAAGCGGTGGGCGCCGCCATGTTTTTTGTGACAGCTGGCCAGTAGAGGTAAAGACTTCAAAATGGCCGCGGGTCTCGGTTATGGCTGTGGCCATTTTGTTGAAGCCTCTACCGCTGGCTGCAGTGTTAATGAATGCAGCCGGCTACAAAAACATGGCGGCGCCCACCGCTCACTGCCTCCAGTACATCTCCGCTGCTCTGGTCCTGCAGCTGTGCCCCCCACCCACCGGAAATCTACCTCCGGCACCCCTGCTGAGCGGCTGTACTCCTCCCCGGTAAGCCATGGGAGTCTGGAGGGAAGATGTGGGCCATATAGCATACTCAAAGGGTTGGGGATGGGGCCATATACACAGGATGATGACATATATACAGGTTGGGGGGCATATACACAGAATTGGGGGCATATATACAGAATGAGGGACATATATACAGAATGGGGGACATATATATACAGGATGGGGCATATATATAGGATGGGGGTATATATACAGGATGGAGGCCATATATACAGGATGGGCACATGTATACCAGGATGAGGGACATCCCGTATATGCTATGATGAAGGGCATATATATCAGGATGGGGGCATATATATAGGATGGGGACATATATACCAGGATGAGAGACATATATGCCAGGATGAGGGATATATATACCAGGATTGTGGGGGGTTTATGTACCAGGATGAGGAACATATATACTGATTGTAAGATGGAAACTGGCAAAATAAGACGGACCCCATTTATCATTAAAAATTATTTTTTTTATCTTTTCCTTCACCAAATTTGGGTTTGTGTCTTATAATTCGATGCGTCTTATAAAGTGAAAAATACGGTATATTCATGAAAACACGATAGGCCAGTACTCCTGGCTCTCAAAGGTAAAAAGAGATCGGAACATATTGTAGGAAGGATCATACCTAAAGGGTGTGCTTTTGTCAAAGAGATTGACTAGAATAATTATTCATCTACAGTAGGGTCCTAAAATAAAGAAAGGGGATTATACTACACAATAAAATTAAATGAGACGGTGTGATGCACAGGTCTAATCTATGTACAACATGAATCAGGGAATAATACAAAAACCATGAGAACAAAATTAAGTCAACAGTATAAAAAAGAAAATAGGGATATTCCTTACCAATCGTTCTCTTGGTAAGGTGAAAATTAGATGTAGGTGTACTCCGTTAACCGGTCAAGGATACACCTGTAAGCGTGTCCCGTGTGGGATAGTGAGTTAGGTGTAGTACTCCAACTGTGAGTGTCAAAAAAAATACACAGGTGTTCTATATCAGGACCTAAGATAACACAATTGGATCTATAGGAGATAACATCATCCCATGAGAAGTAAAACCATAGGCCCACAGCATGAGGGGGTGTAACACAGGGGATCAGCAATGCAAAAAGCAAGAGAATGTATATTTCTTTAGAGGATATATCAAATTATGCCCAGTGATCACATCATGTTGCTGCCAAGGTCGGCATGGAAGAGCACAATCCCCGATGCGGTGCTATGGAGCGCGATGTCAGTGATTGACAGCGTGATACAAAGGATTAACAGTGTTGATCAGCTCGCTGATCGCTACACATGTCGGCTGATCATCTGGAAGTTTCACCATACCACTAGGATTTGTGCTGACTAAGCTCCCTAAAGTAATAAGGCTACAGACCTGAGCATTAATAGATCATTAAAGGGATCATTGCATTCACCTTTTAAAATAGTTTTCAGGCAATTTTCCCACTGTAATATTTAGAAAATCTTTCTTGGTGCTGTAGTCCACCTGTATCCTCACGGTTTGTACCTACTAAAGACTCTCAAAACATTTGATAACTGATTATTAAAAAAATAATATTTTGAGCTGCAGTTTCACAAACTGCCCATGATCAAGTGTGGCACTGTTTCTGCATATCAAACTTTTTTTCCCATTTTGTGTAATCTCCTAAAAAATATTCCAGATTTTCAACACTGACCAGATTAACAGTGTAATTCTTATGACATATGAAGATTGGGCTTCCACTGGGAGCCAGTAATATTATTGAGTCATAAGGCTTAGCATATTTCTATCATATAATTACTTCCTAACAGATAATTAGATGATATTTTACAGGAGCAGTGGTTCACACTACATGAGATATAAAGTGCTGTATAAATATAAATGAGATGTTTGCTCTATGACTACAGCCATGTAAGACACAAGTGTAATGGAAATACAAGCCAGCCGTGGTCTCCGTCAATACTTCACATTAATCTTGGAGATATTATCATTGAAAAAATCATAGATGGCTTCCCGTGACCATTTATATCGAAGAAATATAAAAGCCGACAGCCCAATTAAAATGATCAATCTGTGGTATGGACCTGTGCTTTTAATTTAATGGAAAGCCACTGCTGAAGTTAATGTAGTTCCATCTGTTTGGGAGGAAGCAATTGCAGCTTGTGTCACACAGGTTTATAACTAATCTTTTTATGTTTGTAGCAGACTGACCTATGACTCCATCAGTGGGTCAAGTATTAAGGTCGAGCAGTGAAGTAACCATTTCTATCATGTAGATATATGTTTTCTGGGTGCAGCTTCAGTAGGAGGACATCTAGTTCTCTATTAATAAGGTCTTAGTTCTTGAAGTAGATTTCAGTTAATCATCTGTGGAAATATTGAATCTTTGTGCGAGAGAAGTGAACCTGTTCACCTTTACAGCTCCTCTAGAATAAATAGCTGTAAAAAAAATTAAAGACAGAGCGCATCCTTGTGTCACACAGTTTATTCAGCCGCCACTCCTCTGTCCCATCCTTCATACAGGATTGATATCTGGAGGAAATCGGAGCTGCAGTTTCTCTTTCACTTACTTTAGATGTCTGATTTTTCCGAAGTAGGGGATAGTGAAGAGGCCACAAGGATTGTGTGACATGATAATGTGGCGCCCCTGCGGGTATTAGCCACAGTATAAGATCATAATAGTTGCACTCACTTAGAAAGCCATGCCACTGCACTACCACCTTTGGACAGTAGGGGGAGCTCCAGAGACACCAGAGATTTCCCTAGAGATAAAACACTGGTCTGAGGTAAATTTTCAGACAGTTGGAGCCAGGAGCTCAGAGTGACAGGAGCTGCATTGAGTTCCTGAGGACTGACTGACAATTTCCAGGGCCAAGCCATCGGTCTGAGGAGGAGAAAACTGATAAGAGGAACACTTTCAGAATCGGGTAGCATCATTATCTACCCTAGATAAAAAGCGCAGATACGGATACCGGATCCGTGGCTGCATTAGTTATATACAATACAGCAACCGGAAAAACGTGAGGTAACAACAAGCTTCACAGGGCCAGACACAGCAACATACTAAGAGTTCAGCAGTACTCCCGGAGGGGGTAAGCAGAGAGAGACAAAGGACTCAAGTTGCCTGTTGAGTGGGACCCAGAGAGGACAGATTTGGGCCGGCAGCGAGTTCACACACGGCAGCAGGGCCACATAGACAGCGCAAGCAGGAGGTAAAGGACCCGGTGGGGCCTGAGCAACTGAACCCCTATTGCAGACTCCGGAGACGAGACTTGTTGTATTATAGTTTGGTTGAAAGTAAACCAGTTAAACCTCATCTGTGCCTCAGCCTCTGATTTAACAGCTACCATCTATCCAGGATTGGGACCATCACCGCTGAGAGAATTTGCTGTGAATCAAGTAAGTGTCTGTGCCCTTAACATCTCCTCACCATACTTCCATCTTCATCCATCATTAACTTTAACATCACCTGTCCAGGGGACCCTACAGCCCTACCCGGAAAAGGGCTATACCATCTCAGCTGCCTCTCACCATCATCCCCTGGCCAGTACAAGGCAGCGGTGGCCATATATAGCCACATTATTCCGGGTGGCGTCACGACAATAACATCTACAAACTTTATAAATTATATAAACTTCTAAATCCCCTGTAAATACCCCCTTTTAGGAGTGTGCCAGCCTGGGGCCACGGCCTGGGTCCAGCCACCAGTGACTCCCCCAAGGAAAGGGACCCTGCGCCGGGTATCCCGGTCCCCTAAGCTGGGCGGCACATCTCTCTTTGGCGTCACGAACAGGATTTACCGTGCCTGGTTAAATCGGGTACTGTGTGCCGTGATTAATGCCGAAAATTGTGAGAAAATCCGAGAAAAATTGACTTTTTTTTTTTATCAAAAAGTGATTTTCCCATTGGAAACCATTGAAATAGACTTTTCCCCATTGACTAACATTGAAACAAAATGGCCGCCAGCCTCTGAGGTAAAATTGCATCATCACTAATTACCTCATAACTGCCACAGCACGAGACTGCTATTTGAACTGTGTCATAGCCCTGAGCTCTGATCTGACTGAAAAATTTCAGATTCCGCCATTACTGAGCTCGCGGCGAGCAGAAGCAGTAGGGGGCGTGTCTTTGTGGGCGGCACCAAGCTGAGAGCTCTGACGTCGGCAAAAGGGGAAAACCAATCCTGCTGCACAGCGGAACGATTATACGCCATCCCGACGGAAGCAGAGGACCGGAAGGGTCCGGATTAACTAAGGGGGCGCAACATGTCGCAGCACGGAGACGCCGAAACACCCGGCGACACAAATGCAGCTGAAGCACAAAACAGAGCGCTCGGCAGCACAGCGGCGCAAGGTGCAGCGCCCATTATGCCGATGTTGATGCCATATACCCCAGGTGCTCCATGGCTTCCAGTGTATGAAGGTAAGCCTAATACTTTTGATGATTTTAAAGAAAAACTGCTGGCCTATTTAAACATGTTTCCAATGGCAGAAGCTCAGCGTGTCGGTTTGCTGATGGCACAGTTAAGTGGTAATGCCAAGCGAGAAGTCACAGCATGGTCCGCTGATCTAAAAGACACTGCTGAGCATATTCTAGCTGGATTAAAGGCAGTATTTGAAACTACTGCTGGTAGCAAAGCAAAGACCAAATTCTTCAATTGCAAACAAAAGGCCAATGAGAGTGTGAGAGACTTTGCCCTGAATTTACAGGAGGCCCTTAAAGCGCTTACACTGGCTGAACCAATGTTTAACACTGGCGCTGATAAATTGCTAAAAGATCAATTCATTGAGGGACTATTAACCCCATCTCATCGAGGGCATGCGAGTATGCTGACTTTCAAGGACCCTGAGGTGACATTTGCCCAGTTAAAGGAGAGCGCTATTCGTCTCCAGCAGGCAGAGGCACTTTGGGATCAGGATCCTGAGCAATCCATTACAGAAACCCTCAACAACAGAGAGTGCCAGTGACATCAGTTAAGCCCCTGGAGGCCAGTGTTAATGATGCTTTCCAGCAAAAGCTTGACTCTCTAACAGACATTGTCACCTCAATGGCTAAAACCATGCAGGAAATGAGAGAATCACAGACTACATCCAAGATGGAGTTGGCGAACCGCAGAGAGGATATTCCCTGGATGAGACCCCAGAGATACCCAGCGTGGAGAGGACGACCCAACGACCGTTACCAGCCGGATGGACAGCCTATTTGCCGCTGTTGCCGGAAGCCAGGCCACATCGCCCGCAATTGTGATTTAAACAAGGATCCCCTGGGAATGCGGGCCGCTTCGCAGGAGTGAACTTTCAAGGCCCAACATCCTGGCACGATAAGTACGTCGGAGGACGTCCCATTATCCCCATCGTGCTGGACGGTATTCCTCTCAATGCCTTGTTGGACACTGGTTCCCAGATTTCATCTATACCACATATCCTTTATAAGAGGTACTGGGCAGATTCAGACATTGATAAAAGACCATCTAATGTTGAGCTAAGTATATATGCTAGTAATGGAAAATTGGTACCGCAAGTAGGATTTAGAGAGATGACCATTAAGATTGGTAGAGCAGAATTAAAAAATCAGGGTATCATAATTGTTGATGTTAACCGACGGGAACCTTTTGTATTGATAGGTATGAATGTTTTAGAAAATTGTTTTTTCGAGGTTATTACTATTTTACAGCAATTTGCGGAAACTGCCCAATCCTGCCAGCAGAGAATTCTCCGGAGAGAGATAAAAGCATTGGTGCTGAAGCAACAAGTAGAGGTTGCAGGTGGAGAAATCGGCAGTGTGAGGGTAAGTGACCCAACTCCTATAGTAATACCTCCAAAAACTGAAATGCTGGTATGGTGTAGAGCAGCCATTGGTATTAAAGGACGAGATTACCAAGCCTTGGTAGAGCCTGTGTACACTGATAGTAGACCCACGATATTAACGGCTAGAGGAATAGTCGAGGTACACAGGGGAAGAGTGCCCATACGTCTTTTGAATTGTGGAGAGGAAGAGGTCACTTTACCAAGGTACGCTACAATGGCCAAGCTATACACTGTTGACAACAATGCCATCATAGCCATTGGGCCCTTGAATCCGTCATGTCAGGCGGACGACAATGGTTCAAGTGGAGAATTAGAAGATTGGTGTCAGCAGCTGCATATAGGTACAGATTCAACACCTACCCACCAAAAACAAGGGGTTGTACCGACTAGTAGAAGAATATGAACGGGTCTTCAGTAAACACCCATTAGACTTCGGACAGATTAAAGGGGTAGAACATACAATTCCTACCGGTAACCACCCACCAATAAAAGAGAGATATAGACCCATACCGCCCGCTCATTATCAATGTGCTAAAGACATGCTGAGGGAGATGAAACAGGCCGGGGTAATAAGAGACAGTTGTAGCCCCTGGGCAGCCCCTCTGGTAATAGTTAAAAAGAAAGACGGAACCATGAGAATGTGCGTAGACTACCGGCAGATTAATCACATTACCCATAAAGACGCCTACCCTTTACCTAGAATTGAAGAGTCATTAGCCGCTTTAAGATCTGCTAACTATTTTTCCACCTTAGACTTAACAAGTGGGTATTGGCAAGTCCCTGTGGCTGAGGAAGATAAAGAGAAGACAGCGTTTACCACACCGATGGGTCTCTGTGAATTTAATTGTATGCCGTTCGGACTCTGCAACGCCCCCGGTACCTTTCAGCGATTGATGGAATGCTGTCTCGGACACAAGAACTTTGAAACCGTCCTTCTGTACCTAGATGATGTAATAGTCTACTCAAAGACTTACGAACAACATCTACAAGACCTGGCAGAAGTGTTTGAAGCCTTATCCCGGTATGGTATGAAGATCAAGCCATCAAAATGTCACCTTCTAAAGCCAAAGGTACAATACCTGGGACACGTTGTGAGTTCAGAAGGAGTAACGCCGGATCCCGAGAAAGTAACCGCAATAAGGGATTGGCCAAGACCTACCAGCGTGAAACAGGTGAGGCAATTCCTGGGACTGGTGGGCTACTATCGTAGATTTATCCAAGGGTTCACCAAGCTAGCAGCACCTCTACAAGACATCCTGGTAGGGCAGTCGAAGAAGCCTTCAAATCGCAATCCTCCTTTCCAGTGGAGTGATGAGAGGGAAGATTCTTTTGAAAAGTTGAAGAAGGCATTGACCGGAGAAGAAGTTCTGGCATACCCCGATTACCATCAACCTTTCATCCTTTACACAGATGCCAGTAATGTGGGACTGGGAGCAGTACTATCTCAAAAGCAAGGAGGCAGGGAGAAAGTCATCGCCTTTGCAAGTAGAAAGCTCCGGCCTACTGAAAGAAATCCTGAAAATTACAGCTCCTTCAAGTTAGAACTACTGGCAGTAGTCTGGGCTGTGACTGAGCGTTTCAAACACTACTTGGCAGCTGCAGAATTCACCGTCTATACTGATAACAACCCATTGACCCACCTGGATACAGCCAAGCTAGGTGCGCTGGAACAGCGATGGATAGCCCGGCTGTCTAATTACAACTTCGTGATCAAGTATAGAGCAGGCCGAAAGAA
The DNA here is from genome assembly GCA_033576535.1 of Allobates femoralis. Taxonomy (NCBI): domain Eukaryota; kingdom Metazoa; phylum Chordata; class Amphibia; order Anura; family Aromobatidae; genus Allobates; species Allobates femoralis. Next base: position 87,186,892 of record JARQOC010000005.1, read on the forward strand.
TGGAAATGCAGACGCCTTATCCCGGATGCCGCACTTGAGAGACGTGGAAGAAGAACCGGTAGAACTTGAAGAAATTGAACTACCCGCCTTCCATCGTCCCAAGGTAGGACAGTATCAATCCAGTGCCTACCAGAAACATCAACAGGTGAATCTCAACCCATTAGCTCACCACAGATGGGCTGACACTCAAGACAGCAATCCAGCTGTGAAGTTGGTGAAAGAACTGCTGACTGAGCAAAGTGCGTATCCCAATGAAAATGCACCGAAAGAGACACATCAACTCTGGAAAGAGAGAGGCAAAATGTTTCTGTACCAAGGAAAGCTGTGCAGAAGATATACCAATCCAAAGACGCATGAGCTAGTATGGCAGATCATTGTGCCTAAACAAGATGTAAAAATGGTCCTAGAAGCTTATCACAATGGTGCTGGTCACTTCGGGTGGAAAAAGCTAGAAGTACTTTTAAGAGAAAGATTCTACTGGGTTGGAATGAGAAGATCAATTGAAGAATGGTGCAGAAACTGTGGTCCGTGTAACCTCAGAAGAAAAGATCTAAAAAACCAAAGAGCACCACTCCAGCCTATAGTTACCAAGCAACCACTTGAGCTCGTAGCAATAGACCACGTGAAATTGACACCAAGCCGGTCCAGCTACGTCTATGCTTTAACCATCGTGGACCATTACTCACGCTTCCTGGTAGTAGTGCCCGTGAAAGATCTCACTGCAAAGACAGCAGCTAAGGCGTTCCAGACATACTTTTGCAGACCCCATGGATATCCGGAACAAGTACTCGCAGACCAAGGCACAGCATTTGAATCAGAGATCTTCAGAGAATTTTGCAATATGTATGGCTGTAAGAAGATCCGTACAACAGCCTATCATCCGCAAACATATGGCTTATGCGAAAGAATGAACCATATTGTAATCGATCTCTTAAAGACTTTACCAGAGACAGAGAGAAACCTATGGCCAGAGAAATTGCCTGACTTGGTAGACCTCTATAACAATGTCCCGGTAAGCTCCACAAACTGTACCCCAGCTTACCTTATGCGTGCAAGACCTGGCAAGCTACCAATAGATCTAGAAATGGGCATCGTAAAACCTGACGCAGAAGTGCAGGATTCCAACTGGGACTCCCTACGCCAACAACAGTATCGCCAAGTGCAAGAATGCGTAGAAAGAAATCTCCAGAAAACTAGAGAAAGACAAGAGCAATACTTCAACCAGAATGCTCTAGCAACCCCATTAAAACCTGGTGATCAAGTGCTCAAGAGAAACCGTCGCACTAATAAACTGGACAATCAGTGGGAATCCGTCCCATATACAGTTTTACCAATGAGAGTGAACAATCCTAAAATGTGTCTTATAAGCAAAGATGGTGGATTAACATCAGTACTAGTGTCAAGAGACAATCTAAAACTATGTCCAGAGACATTGAAAGAAAAAGAAGTCATTCAACATGAACCAGAAGTTATTCAACCAGTACCGGTTCAACCTGTTAACGAAAAAGAAGAAGATGGAGTATATCACACCTATCTAGGAGACTTTCCTAAAACCTGGCCAACCTACAATGGTGCAGTAGTAGTTCCCATGATGGCCTTCTATCAAACACCAGACCCTGTACCACAAGAAGTCCCAAGACAGGAAGAACAAATTCCTAGTATTAATAGTCCTGGACACGGTGGAATTGCCAACCCCACAAATGTGGAATTATCCCTAGCAGAACCAGAAGTACTTACTAGGTATACGTCCACTCACACCATCACATTGAGTACACCCAGTACACAAGCGTTACGCAGATCACAGCGTAGTACTCAGGGTCAATTACCAGCAAGATATGCAGACTACCAAATGTAAATAGATATTTCAACCAGAAATATCTGAAAGGAACTTGTTTAGTTGTTAATTAGTAGTTATTAGATGTAACGTTAAAAAAGCTCAGTACCTGCAGAGACTATTCTGTATGAACTACTTGCATATTCTTGAACTCTTTTCTTCATTTATCAGCCCGGAGGCGGTAAATTAAAGCTCCGGAAAGACTGTTTTTTGAACATTCTTAAGTTTATTAATAAACTTTGTTGGAAAAATGGACGCTAAGTGCAGTGCCTTTCCTAACAAATAAATAGCCCTCAAGGACAGAGCTGTATTAATGGACGCTATTTGAAGTGACTTTTTACAAGACTCTATTTTTTAAACTTGAGTGGTTTTTGTAACTTTTTATTTTTTTTTTAAGACTCTGTAAATATTATCTGTTATATCTTATGCTAATTGTCCCACAGTCCCGGAGTACTGTTCTTAACTAAGGGGGAATGTGGCGCCCCTGCGGGTATTAGCCACAGTATAAGATCATAATAGTTGCACTCACTTAGAAAGCCATGCCACTGCACTACCACCTTTGGACAGTAGGGGGAGCTCCAGAGACACCAGAGATTTCCCTAGAGATAAAACACTGGTCTGAGGTAAATTTTCAGACAGTTGGAGCCAGGAGCTCAGAGTGACAGGAGCTGCATTGAGTTCCTGAGGACTGACTGACAATTTCCAGGGCCAAGCCATCGGTCTGAGGAGGAGAAAACTGATAAGAGGAACACTTTCAGAATCGGGTAGCATCATTATCTACCCTAGATAAAAAGCACAGATACGGATACCGGATCCGTGGCTGCATTAGTTATATACAATACAGCAACCGGAAAAAACGTGAGGTAACAACAAGCTTCACAGGGCCAGACACAGCAACATACTAAGAGTTCAGCAGTACTCCCGGAGGGGGTAAGCAGAGAGAGACAAAGGACTCAAGTTGCCTGTTGAGTGGGACCCAGAGAGGACAGATTTGGGCCGGCAGCGAGTTCACACACGGCAGCAGGGCCACATAGACAGCGCAAGCAGGAGGTAAAGGACCCGGTGGGGCCTGAGCAACTGAACCCCTATTGCAGACTCCGGAGACGAGACTTGTTGTATTATAGTTTGGTTGAAAGTAAACCAGTTAAACCTCATCTGTGCCTCAGCCTCTGATTTAACAGCTACCATCTATCCAGGATTGGGACCATCACCGCTGAGAGAATTTGCTGTGAATCAAGTAAGTGTCTGTGCCCTTAACATCTCCTCACCATACTTCCATCTTCATCCATCATTAACTTTAACATCACCTGTCCAGGGGACCCTACAGCCCTACCCGGAAAAGGGCTATACCATCTCAGCTGCCTCTCACCATCATCCCCTGGCCAGTACAAGGCAGCGGTGGCCATATATAGCCACATTATTCCGGGTGGCGTCACGACAATAACATCTACAAACTTTATAAATTATATAAACTTCTAAATCCCCTGTAAATTACCCCCTTTTAGGAGTGTGCCAGCCTGGGGCCACGGCCTGGGTCCAGCCACCAGTGACTCCCCCAAGGAAAGGGACCCTGCGCGGGTATCCCGGTCCCCTAAGCTGGGCGCACAATAATGTCAATGCGATCCCCAGAGGCATGCTGGTATAGTTGAAATGGTTTCCAGTGGCCAGAGGTGGCTACACAGTGGTGACATGTTTCTCCTGAAGTCTCTCACTGGAACCAGCCAAACAGGCACCATGGGAGCAAACCACTTTGGACACCTGACAGACACAGTAGACGGCTTTAACTTAGTTTTCAGATGATGGTCCGCCTCTTGGAACCATACCACAGCTCAAAGGGCAACCAATTAAAGGGAGAGGTTAGTTGTAGACTGCCAGGCCTCCTTTACTTGGGACTCTCCTCATGGATTTACTCTGCAAGTTTCTTTTATTAACTAAGCCCCCCTCTAGTGACTCACTAGCCAACCTAGTAGCACTTTCACTTCTGGGGGAATCCCATAGCTTCACCCTTAAGGGGTGTGCTGGCTCACTAACAAATTTAACACTAATTTATCGGAAGTATCAGGGAGCAGTATCACATACATTAAACACATAATGAAACATATAACTCTTAAGCATTAATATAGAAATAGTATATCCTACTGATCGAAGTAGCAGCTCCCTTGACCCCATTATACTAGTTCACATCATCATTAAGTAAGTAGGTGCTCTTTTCTTTTCTTTTCTAAATTCTTTTTATTAAATATAAAGCAGACAGAAAAGAAATACATAACAAATCCACTGTACAAGAATTATAAGCCATGCAAACGAATCAAGTCAGGTTAGATTAAGGCAAAAGATCTGAGCGATGAACCATTATCAATAGTCATGGACAATTATAGCTAAATCGAGATGATATAACAGGTCACAGAAAACGCAAAGGAACATATCGCACATCGGTAATAAGTCCCTAGAAGGATAACTTGATAGGACTATGAGAACGCTCAAATAATCCGATCTTGCCTGAGGATTATCAAAACACAAACCTGTATGGCAGTTACGAATATCATCAATTAAATTAAAATAGAGAAAAAGGAGTAGGGGGTAAGAGTGAGAAGTATAGACAAGAAGGAAGGGGGAGGGGCGGAGGGGGTAGAATGGCACATCGAGCACCAGCAATCTTGGAGAAAAACATGCAATTCAAAGCTTATTTAGTCAGAATGAAAGATCTAAAATTCATCCATGGGCGCCAAATATCTAAAAAGGCATCTTGAGTATGATTCACCAATGTGTCTGTTTGCACTACATGGTATAATAAATGCACTTTATCTTGCAACTGTGCTAATATAGATAAATTAGAAGACTTCCAGCAAATTCGTATTAGCAACTTGGCCGTGGTGATGATGTATTGAGCCAAGACCGATGCTCATCTGTGTTCCGGCCATATCAGAAAATTCAATAGGGCCGTCTCAGGTTGCAATTTTAGGTCTCTATGTAACACAGTTCGGATAAGGCTTTCAACTTGCTGGCAGAATTCTGTAATGACAGGGCATAGCCACCAAATGTGAAAGTAGCTGCCAAGCATCTCCCCACACCTCCAGCATGAAGAAGAGACATCCACTCCCCAACCTGAACTTTGGTATGGTGATAGATACCATCTCGCAATTATCTTAAAGGAATTCTTCTGCGCACGAACACACTGGGATGGGCCATGAGAATGCTTGTAGATGTAAAGTACCTGGGCAGGTGTGAATGTGTAACCCAAGTCTCGTTCCCAGTGCGAGATGTATGCCCTTTTATGACAGCTGTCAGCAGTTAATAAGGTCTGATAGATAATTGAGAATATTTTCTTAGGCCTAGATGTTTTCGCGCACAGAGTTTCGTATCTGGTTAATGGCCTAGTTAGGTTGGAGTGTTTAATATGTTCATGTAATAGCTTTTTAATTGAGCCAAATTGAACAAAATTTAGGGTTGATAAACCCAGAATCTGTTGTAGGTCATGTAACGAGGGGACTGCACCATCTTGGATCAATTGGTCAAGAGCGATGTTTGAATATCTTAAGTTCTTTCCAAATGGTTTTGGAGATGAATTTGAGGAGCAAGTATGTCTGCGAGATTGAGTAGAGGAGATAAAGACGGCGCTATAATGTTTACAGATTCCCGGCAAATTTTTAATGTCGCTTTTGTATGCGTCTTTAATAAACGTATGTTGGATATTTTATGTGCGTGCAGTAAAAAGATCGATCTGAGAGGGAAAGGTGCAAGGGCCTCCTCCACCTCAATCCACTGTTTATCCCTAGCTCCTCTAATTATGTCCACTGTCCTAGTCAAGATTGCAGCTTTATAATATCTACGTATATCTGGCGCACCCTTTAACCATTTGTTTTTGGAAGTGTCAATGAGCGGTAAGACACACGATGTGACTTATGTTTCCAAATGTAGGTGGAAAAAAGAGAGTTAACTTTCTCAAGGAAAGACAATGGTATCTTGATGGGTAGCATTTGGAATAAGTAGGTAAATTTAGGAAGAATCAGACTCTTCAGTATCTTCTTCCTCCCCATCCAGGACAGGTAGGTGTCCTTCCATTGCTTAATAAGTATAGCAACGGAATCATGTAGAGGAAGGATATTCATTTTAAACAAGTCTGCGTCTGATCTACCCAACTTCACACCAAGATAGGTGATGTAGGTTGTAGGCCAGGTAAAGGGGTATAGCATTTTCAGTTTCGATAACGTATGTGAGGATATACGCAAGTTAAGAGCTTCCGATTTGGCCATGTTTATTTTAAAAATTGAAAGGGTGCCATAATGCTCTATGAGGTCTATTAAAACTGGGAATCCCTTCAGGCGGTTAGTTAGCAGAATCAGGAGGTCGTCAGCATAAGCTGCAATTTTAAAACGTGACTTGTCTATTTTGACGCCCTCGATACCCTGGCTTTCTTGTATAGATATTAGTAAGGGTTCCATTGTCAAAACAAACAACAATGCAGATAGCGGGCAGCCCTTTCTGGTTCTGTTTTGAATAGTGAACGTGTCCGTCAGGGATTCGTTAATTCTAATGCGTGCTGTCGGATTATGGTACATAGCCATAATGGCTGCGACTAAAGTGGACGGTAAGCCGAAGCGCAGGAGCGTTTCCTCCAGGTAAACCCAGTCCACCCTGTCGAAGGCTTTTTCCGCATCAATGCCCAGTAACACCAACGGTATTTTATGGGCTTTGTTGTACTGGATAAGATGCAGTGTTTTATGTGTATTATCTCGTCCCTCTCTCCCGCTCACAAAGCCTGTTTGGTTCAACGAAATCAAATTTGGTAAACATTTATATATATGGTTAAAGGACTGTTTTGTGGACTCTTCCTTGTGTTATACTGCCACCAGCTGCCAAAAAGAAAGGATAGCAGAGATAAAACCCCCTGCTGCTGAGAGTGACATGGAACAGTCCAGGAGATGGATGTGTGGGGTCTCCAGAAGGAGAAGAGTGACGACTTCCACGTGTGTTGCAGAGAGAGACACAGACCTAAAGAGACTGGATGTGGAGTGAGGAGCCAGACTGCACGCGCAAGCAGAGATCCCAGACAAGGACTGCACTTGAGAGAAGCCTGTCAGCGAATTACAGGCCCCAACGGCAACGAGGTACCTTGCAGCAAAACTCGCAGTAAAGTGTGCACACTGTTTTAGTTAGGGACAGATAGGAAAAGACTGCAGTTCGATACACAAGTTATAGAAAGAAAACGAACACTCTGCGTCTCGCTTGATAAAGACTTTGAATTTCTTTATTTAAAGACATTCAGAGACCTTGCATTCTCGGCAAACTAGTCACAGTGGTTATATATATTGTATTTACTGTTGCACACCTTCCCGCTCCTTCCCCTTCTTTACCGCACTTTTCCCCCAGTTGTATTAAAAGTGCATTTGTTTAACACTCTGTGTTCCGTGCAGTCCTTGCGTATCCTATCACCTGTGGGCGATTACAAAAACTCTGAAAGGCGTCGAGCTATCATGCTAGCTAAAAGCTTTAGGTCAACATTCAACAGAGATATTGGCCTATAGCTACTACATAAAGCCGGGTCTTTTCCCTCCTTGTGCAATAGTGATATTTTGGCTTCCAGCATATGTTGAGGGAGAGGTTGACCCTTAAGTGTGTCATTACATACTTTGAGAAGGTGTGGGAGCAGAAGAGAGGAGAAGGATTTATAATACTGTGCCGGGAACCCATCTGGTCCAGGTGCTTAACCATTGGGGCACTTCAACAGGGCAGACTGGAGCTCACACAGTGGGAAAGGCTGACTTATTTTGTGTTGTTGTGGTTCTGATAAGGTGGGGAGGTTCAGCTTCTGTAGAGCCTGGATAATGTCTGTTTTTCTTTTAATCTTATGAGCCTCCGAGTCATCCGGCCTTAAATTATAGAGCTGCTTGTAATAGTCTAAGAAAGCCTTCTCATTATGAGCAAAATTTTGGGCAGTCACTCCCTTCGAGTTCATAATAGAAAATAGTTGAGTGAGAGCTTGTCGTTTACGAAGCTGCGATAGTAGAAATTTGGAAGCTTTGTCACCATGCGCGTACATTTTATTCTTCCAAGACGCGTACAATTTTGCGGAATTGGCATTCAGGATATCTTTGAGTTTTTGCCTCCTACTTGTGAGGGCGTCTAGGGTAGACGGGTCAATATTTTTTTTGTGAAGTGACTCCAGTTGAATAATTTCATCATATAATTTTTAGGTTTCTTCGTGACGCTTTTTGTTAAGATAAGAAGCTATAGATATCAATTCACCTCTTATCACTGACTTATGAGCTTCCCAAAGTATTTGGGGGGAGGATCCTCCAGCCTCATTCTGCTGAAAGTATTGAAGGAGCCTCCTGTTCAGTCGTGCCCTGACGTCAGCACAACCCAACAATGTTTCATTAAGTTGCCAGGACCCGCTATGTGGGTGCATTTTGGATAATGATATAGTCACAAGTACCATGGAGTGGTCTGAGTATACATTCGGTGATATGCTTGCCCGTAAAAGATTGGGCAGCAATGCTCTGGGCACCAGGATATAGTCTAAGCGATGATAAGATTTATGAGGGTTAGAGTAAAAGGTGTAATCCCGAACAGATGGGTTTAGATATCTCCATGAGTCAAGTAACTGTATGGATCTTAGACTTGCATGAAGTCTTGCTAAGTCCCTGGGAGAGATAGTAGGTGCTATTTTACAAGTGTTCTTAATATAAAATTGATCTTGAAGTCATGCCCTAGGAAGTGAAGTTTATCAACGATTGAAGACATACAGTTTGGAAATCACCGTGTTAGACCCTCAGGTAGACTTCGGTTGCATTTAATGAAGTACTAGCGCATGAAGTGAGTTTAATGAAAAGATGAGTTAACCTCAAACAGAGGTTGGGAACTTCAGGCCCCAGGGCCGAATGCAGCCCTCAATGACCTTTTCTGTGGCCCCAGGGCAGGTCCATAGTGCTTAGACTGGCAGCCACACTTTGCCAACTGCCTGCCCTATAAATCCAGCTCCACAGTGATCTCTATGCAACAGCCTCAGCCTCCCCAGTGATGTGTATGCCCCTGGCTTCTCCTGTGATATTTATGGCCCTAGCAAACCTAAAAGCAGTTGAGAAGCAATGATCAATATCACCGAACATCACAGACATGCCAAGGAGAAGCCTCTACAGCCACCACAATAGGAGTGAGTTGATTGTTTATCCTAATATAGTAGGGGAATTTTGAAGTTGAAAATTTTGTGCGGCCCTCGAAGGACGGTAGAAATTTTCAAACGGCCCCCAGCAGAAACAGGTTCCCCACCCCTGCCCTAAAACATAACATTTAATACATACAAAAAGTGTGTCCCAAAACAATTTATCAAAGGGACAATAAAGAAGGAAGCAATTTTAAACCTTTTAAAAAGCCGACTAGTCATAGTGGTGATTTAACATGGGTAGCAAATCAAATAGGAGCTACTTTACCAATATCACCACAGTACATAAGCCTTAAGAGAAGAAAAATTAACAATCTCACCCATTTGATGCAGGTTGGCATATGCCCCTGGGTGGCTCAGGTTCACTCCTTTAACAGTAACAATCTGGATGGAAAGTCATGAGGAGAAAAGGGTATCCTAAAAGACCCTAAATTGTGCTGGCCCTGGTACCCCCAAATTAGCTCACGCTAATGTAAAAGGCATTGATTTTTTTTACTAAAAGCTTTATAACACTATGCCTATTAGGACAGGCTCCGATCTGCACATCTGACTGCTCTCATTTCACCACACAACTATGTCATCCAAAATGCAGGATAGCAGAAGGCACCTCCTACAGATCACAATAATTTGAGACTGTGGCTACAGCACATCATTCTCATGACAATTGCTTGCCCCTCAATGATACCATTCTTCTACAACTCATTGCACTTGGTTTTCCTGTAAAGGTACCGTTACGTTACACGCTTTAATGTCGTTAAAGATATCACTAACGATCTCATGGGCGTGTGGTCGTAAGGACATCTTTTTGACATTGTTGGTGAGATGTCACACGTGTATATTTCGTGGACGATGCACCAACGATGTAGCGAGCAGGTATCGTTCGTACAACCCAGTGAACGATACTTGTTTACTGATGTGAATGGGCAAAGTCGTTAACGGCATCGTTATCGTCAGGGCTGGCTCCAGGTTTCTGTGGGCCCTAGGCGAAAAAGTCTCAGCGGGCCCCTTTTAGTACATATTGCTGCATGTAGGTGTATATATATATATGTTGCGGACTATAATATATATATCCCTCACAAATTTAATCTCTACCATACTGTCTCTCCCCCCAAATGCTGTCTTTCCCATCCTGTGCACTGTCTCTCCCCTCTCTGTACATATCTCTCCCCTTGTGCAGTCTCTCTCCCCTGTGCGCGGTCTCTGTCTCTCTTTTGAGCCTGTCTCTGACCTGTGCTTGTTCCCCTCCCTGTGCGCTGTGTCTCTCCCCTACACCTGTCTCCCCCTGTGCCTGTCCCATTCCTGTGCACTGTGTCGCCCCTGCGCACCTATCTTCCCCCTACGCACTGTGTCTCTCCATTGCACCTGTCTCCACCTGCATGCTATCTTCCCCATGCGCCTGTCCCCTCCCCTGTACACTGTGCTCCTCCCTGTGCCTGTTTCCCCCTCTGCACGCTGTCTCCCCCTGGTATAATTTGACCCTGACAGGGCCCCTTGAGTGCTACCCCCACACCCCACCCTTGGGGGCCCTGGCACTGCCCCCACACCAGTGGGCCCCTGAGCGCTTCCCCCAACACCAAGGGGCCCCTGAGTACTGCTCCCACACCAGCTGCTGATCTCTCAGGCTCTCAGCCTGTAATGTAGCGTGAGTTGCAGCTGCTCTATTTCCTGTGTGTGCAGAGATACAGGAAATAGAGCAGCTGCAGATCTCACTACATGACAGGCTGTCTGAGATCAGCGGCTGCCGCTGTGGGCAGAGGTGTTCCTAGGTTTTCTGGCACCTGGGGCAAGAGTTCAGTTCGGCGCCTTCCGCCCCCCCCCCGTGGTCTGAGTAGGCGTCATGTGACCAAGTGACCAATCATCCATATGCGATTTTTACACTTAGGGCCTTTTCACATAGGCGTTTTTTTTAAAATGCGTCAGTTGCGGTAAAAAACCCACATCTGCCGCATTGCCCCATGCGGTGAGTGCGGTTGCGGCAGCTGCCGCCGCAAAAAAACGCGGTCAGCAGTGTTTTTTTTTTGCGTCAGGAATCGCACTTGCCGCACACTTACCGCAAGCCCCATAGACAATGCATGAGGCCTGCCGCAAGTGTGACGCAAGTGCGGCCGCCAGGTGGAAAATGTGGCAGATGCAGGTTTTTTACCGCAACTGACGCATTTTTCAGAAAACGCCTATGTGAAGGCAGCCTTACAGGAACATTGACTGCTGAAACCAGCAAGGGCTGTTTCTGACAGTGAGTATATTACACGTTGTTAGGAGCAGGCTAAAATGCGTTTGCGTTCCCTTGCACTTTTTAAAAGTACCCTGCCAACGTAACATGTTGCATTTTTGTGCGTCTGAGGATGCATGGTATATATGCAAGTATCCTGAAGCGCACAAATAATGCAAGCAGCTCAATGGAGCCGCACTGCCATATGGGTGGCACCGCAGCCAAGCGGAGTGTCTGGCCGTCTGGATCTCTCTCTCTTCTCACCTCTCTTCTCGCTGCTCTGGTCTCCTCAACATTTGCTCTGCACATATCAGCACAGTGATGACAACATCGTGCCCCGACATGCTGAGCTGCAGAATGCAGACAGCGGCAGAAGAGACTCTGAGAATGCTCCTGGCAAAGGCGGCTGGGACTATAGAAGCGGGAGCGGAATCCGCAGGGGGCTACCACTGGTACACATTCCTCGTATGCACGCAGCTCGGCTCCATACACCTCGTATGCACGCGACTCCGCTCCGTACACCTCATACACATGCAGTTCCGCTCTGGACACCTTGTGAGCACTCGGTTCCACTTCATACACCTTGTACACACTCGGCTCTGCTCCATACACCTCGTACAGATACAGCTCCACTCCATACACCTTGTACACACGCGGCTCCGCTCCGTACACCTCGTACACTCTGAGCTTCGCTCCGTTATCCTTGTACACTCTCAGCTCCGCTCTGTACACCTCGTACACACGGCTTTGCTCCGTACACCTCGTACAGTCTGAGCTCCGCTCCGTTATCCTTATACACTCTCAGCTCCGCTCTGTACGCCTCGTACACACGGTTCCACTCCGAACACCTCGTACACTCTGAGCTCCGCTCCGTACACCTTGTACTCACTCGGCTCCGCTCCATGCGCCTAGTACACACTCGCCTCCGCTACATTCACACTGTAAATCCTTCCTGACCCCACACATCAACATCACCTAACCCAGCAACATGATGGCCAGCACAGCAGAGTCCTGTATACACTGAGGAGCTGATCATATAACCCCTGACTCCTCCCCTCCATTGACATCATCACAGGTCTTGTCAGCACGATCTGTCGGCTCCCACTGCGGGGGAGAGGGAGACCTCTGGCGCTGCAGGAGGCAGAGTGCACCCTGCCTGCAAATGACCCCCCAGCTGCCCCCTGGATACGGCCCTGGCTGTGGGGGTAAGTGCTCAGGGGCCCCTGAGGCTAGGGTCACACTTGTGTTGTGACCCTAGCCTGACGCAAGTATTTTCCGCTGCAGCGCATAGCGTTTAATGCTATGCGCTGGAGCCCATAGAAACCTGCTGTTTACCTTGGCAACCACTGGTTGGCAATGTAAACAGCGGGTTTCTATGGGCTCCATTGCTGGCAGCGCATAGCATTAAACGCTCTGTGCTGCAGCAACAATACTTGCATCAGGCTAGGGTCACAACACAAGTGTGACCCTAGCCCTCAGGGACCCGGTGGGTCCCCTCCAAGCAATCTGGCCCTGGCACTTGCCCGGGTACGCCAGGTGCTGACGCCAGGCCTGGTTATCCTGGTGTCATACACAACAATGCGGCAGGTTGGCTGATCGAAGATCGTTTGATTTCAGAACATGTTCTCAAATCTGCGATCAACGATCCAACGATTTATCATAGTCGTTTCACGGTGTTACACGCAATGGCGTCCTAATGATGTCCAAACCCATGATGTTTGAGTGATATTGTTCACGATATCATACCGTGTAACGTGGCCTTAAGTCTTTCTCTCAAACTTTTTTAATCAGTTCTTTCCCCAGTGTTTCATTTATGAGACAGTATGATCCACCATGAGGGTCGATGTGTTTAAGTAGTAAACTATTTAAGACATTTATTCACAGATCGGAAATTCCCTAATGATATTGTAAATGAGACTCCTTGCTTTCAGGGAGGTTTATAGTAAAGTAATACATGCTGTACTTTAATTGCACAACTGAAACACAGAGTGTTTACCCCCTAGGAGGAAAAAAGATTAGTTTTCCAACTGAGCAGTTTCTTACTAAACGTTCATATGGTTGTTGTTAATACCGTATACATGCCGATATACGACTGCTATTGTGCTAAGTCATATTAAAAGGCTTGCTAAAGAGTCGATTATGACTTTAAAGTGAACATGTCACCTCCATAAAGCCCCCAGGCTGTTACTACCTGTCCCTGCACCTTCCCATTACTACTCGAACTATCCCTTTCTGTGCTAAATGTGCCCTGCGACTGTGTAATAGAAGCTTTTTATCACTCACTCGTTACTATGTTAATGCTCCGGGGGCTTTCGTTGCTAACCCCCCTGGGCATCCTCATTGTGTCCCTTCGCCGCCTCCTGTATAGATTATCATGCCCTGATGGGCGTGATATTGACATCCAAATGTGCGCCCCCCAGCCTGGCTCGCTCCTCTTTGCAGAGTGCCGGGTATGACACCGAACGCATTATTAGCGGTACTCTGCAGCTCGAATTTCAGGCTGCGCAATACGCATGCCCTATGGAGCACATTACGTCAGCTCATCTGTGGTGAATCTCACACTCCGCTTTGTTTTTTGGAATCATCTGTGATGTGCTGACGTAATGTGCTCCGCAGAGCATTCACAATGCGCAGCTCTGTGGATGAGCTGCAGAGTACCGGAAATGACGCGTTCGGTGTCATACCCGCCACTCTGCGGAGTGGAGCGAGCCAGGCTGGGGGGGGAAGCGCACATTTGCATGTCAATATCACGCCCATCGGGGTGTGATAAACTATACCAGAGGCGGCGAAGGGACACAGAGAGGACACCCAGGTAGACCCTCGGATCATTAACATACTAATGAGTGATAACAACGTTTTATTACACAGTCTCAGGGCACATTTAGGACAGAAAGGGATAGTTAGAGTAGTAATAGGAAGATGCAGGGACAGGTAGTGATAGCCAGGGTGGATTTATGGAGGCGACAAGTTCACTTTAAGGATTGCTACCCTTATTGGGTGGCATTAGACTTTTTCACTTCCTCACTGAAGTGACAATTTGCTATTGTGCTGCGGCTTTTTGTAAAGCTATGATTAGATGCAATCACAATCACTATAATGTTCCTGTATTGCGATGTTTGTACAGCCAGGTACATAGTGGCAAAGCCATAATGGATTTTTACTCTTTGATGAGAGGTCTATATAAGTAGAATAGACCATTTGTTTTTGTTTAGTTGCGGATGACATGATGGTTTCATGGAGGACAAGTCCGGGTTAGCAATGTCTTGATTAAGATTTGTATTTTGCCAGTTTTTGCTATTAATAATTTTAGAAATACATAATAACTAAGCAAACAGTTTACTCACATGAAATATGTGAACTTTATGTTCTATGGACAGAACAAAAATATATTTTTGACCACAAATATACCACCAAATGTCAGTCAGGTCCCTATAAGGATTAAAATCAAGCATGTAATAACACAGAAGCAGAATGTTTGATTGCTATGGGCCCTACGACACAGAGGGCCAAGGTCTCACTGGTCACAGTCCCTTTGGTTCTTAGGGCAAACTTGTGAGACACCCATCTGCATGAGCATTTTTAGCTAACAAAGAGGCCAGGAGCTAAAGGGCTATGGAGAGGAAGAGTTATAGTAGCAAAACCAAGAACTGTAATGGGAGGCCGTCATTAGGACCTGAGCTTCCAAATCTTGCAATGGACCCCCCCCCACTGTTTTGTCATTGCTTGTGTGCATGGCATATTTTGTGGCATATTGTAAATCCATTGTGTATAGATCCTTAAAGGGGTTTTGAACAAAGTTCATTTTAGTCACTACATCTTGGGGAATAACATTAATTTTCACAATTAGATGTTTTAAAAAATCATTCCTTTACTGAGATAATCTTATATATGTGTCCCTGCTATGTACTGTGTAATGGATGTGTCTGACCATACAGAGTCATGGTCTGATCATACCACATCTCCTGTGCTGAGATAAACTTATATATGTGTCCCTGCTATATACTGTGTAATGGATGTGTCTGACCGTACAGGGTGTGGAGCCCACTGGAATGGGGTATTTGGTACCGGACCGGAGTATCACGGGAGTCATCACGGCGGTCTTGGTCCGGACCGTATCCCAAGCCCACAAGTAAAGGGGTTATTTACAGGGATTGCTGTGATGCCACCCACGGGTTGTGGTCAGTGAGGGACCACCGCTTCTGCTTACTTCTGCTAGGAGGATGGATGGTGCTGCAGCCGGATAGATGAGCCCACTGTGGGTCAGGCTGCTCCTGACAGGGTAAAGAACAGTTCAACATGCAGGGAATCACACACTGGAGACACTGGCAGGGTTCACCGGGTTTTACTCAGGTTCTTCACAGTATAGTTAATACAGAGTTTTTCCTTGCTGCTACCCCTCCTGCAGTCAAACCTTCCTTACAGTCTTATCCCCTCCTTCTGACTCCTTCCAGGCCCTTCTTCCTCTAATTCTTCCAGCGTGCCATATGACAGGTCGCTCGGGCCCTTATTTGGCTTCCCCCTATGTGTGGTAGGCAAGCTCTGAGCCCTATATGCCACTGTGTCTCATAGCACTTGTTAGGAGACATACCTGGAATCTGCACCTCCCCGCTGGGATGTTTGTGATCTGGGCTTGAAGCTCGACTCACCTCAGGGCCAGTGCTCTCGTATTGGCCTAGCCTCCAGTGTCCCTGCTGTACTAAGGATCCACCAGGCTCTGTCCTACCTGTGTGACTTCTGCACCAGGAAGGGATTCTCCTCAAATCATTCTCTGGCACCAGCTGTATTGGTCCGGTCCCGATCTTTCCCCTTCCCTTTGCTTTCAGGCAGTGGAGCAGGCTTTCTTTCCAGGGAATTGTGCCTCTCAGGATTCTGCGCCTCCAGGGAGCCCAAAACCTTCAGTGAAGTCTCTTTCTGTTCTTTACTGTTTAGCATCCATTGGCCTTTTCTGCTCGGCACCCTCTGACCTACTAACTACCACCTCCTGGATTTTCCTATTCATCCCAGTGCTGTCACCTTGACTACATTCCACCCACTTCCCTCTAAACCCTACCACCCCTTGCCCGCCTAGAGCCCCGCGCTCCGGATTGGGTGTTGTATTCTGTGGGTGTGTTTTGGGGTGCTTTTGGTATAAGCTGACTACCCTCTGCTTGACTGCAGTTCCCTCTTGTGGCCACCCTGTACGCAGGGGCACCACATTCCCCGGAGTTAAACTGGCGTGTCCTCACGCCGACCGGCATGGTTCCCCCTGAAAAACATTTTTATTTTCACAAACACATTAAGCAATACTTTTCTTCCAGTTACGGAGGCACGGTTCTTAAACGTTACTCAAACTTTAAACTAACTATATACATTCCTAACACAGGGTTTCACTTTTCTGGCTTTAAGTGCTGACACCTCCAGGCCCTCAGGTCACCAGCTTGTGGCCAAGGTGTTACTCTCCGTACCGGCATCTTATACCACACTTTCTTTAACCCTTTCGGAAACGGGTTACACAACTTTACAGTCTCAAGAGTTCTGTGGTATAAATATACCGGGTCTCTAAGCACACCTAGTCACGTGCTGAAACTTTAAAATGTTCAATATGAAAGTCACTTTACTTTCTTAAAAGTAATAACACTTCAAAAAGTGGGCAACCGTGTTTCAAAAAAGCTGTTAAAAAACACACTTAGCAGCCCCAGTTCAAAGTTCTGGTTCAAACAGTCTCAGCGTCCTGATTGGTTATAAAGCCAATAGTGAGCACACAAAGCACTCTAACTATATACATTGAAAGTTCGTATCACTCATTGTCTATGACACTAATGCCTTTTCAAACATAAAGGACAAACAGAGGAAAAGGCTATTCATTCATCCAGGGATGGGATGGAGTCACTAAGGAACACATCACATTCACAGTTACAGTTCCTTGAATCCGTGGTCTGTCCTGAAGCGAATCCGGGTTTCGTCACACCCTTTTCCACGGTAGAACCTCTGGTACACTCCGGGCTGCGATGTGCTGACAGGCACAAGCTATGGATAACTCCATCTTCATCTTTTCTTCTTTCTTCATCCTCTGGATCATCTGGGACGCCTTCCAGAAAGTATACGGCTCCTTAGGTGCAGATTGCAAGTCCAGTGCAGATCCAGGCTTCCTCATATTGCAGGCAAGCAGATAATAACAATCCTGTGGCTCTTTTTCTTCATGCTGGGAACACAATAACAACAGCATCTCCAGAGCCCCCACCGAATCCTGTCCTGGAAGGGTTAATCTTTCCTTCTCTTCTAGCGACAGTGTACATACAAAGATAAGATCTTTCCTTTCTTTAGCTCCATGATGCTCTGCAAACAAATCTCTCATGGCCCCTGCTGCTGCACACAGTGCCTTTTCTGATGGATTAGCAGAATCTCCCTCAGGCAGCAGGCTTTGCATGGGGCCGGAACAATTTTCTTCAGGTCCCCTTCCACACCAGCCTGTCTCCTTCCTGGTCAGCCTTCTGTGCTCCTCCATTACTGGGTCATTCTTTGCACCCCTCAGCCTGGCGTCCTGCTCTTCCGTCCAGATGTCTCACAATCGCACACCATCTTGTTGCTCGCTCCGCCTTCTTTGGGTGTTCTCTTCAGCTCCCGCCATATCATCATTGGCTATTGCAGTTTTTTGGCGGAGGTTCTTCTTTCAGATTGATGGCTGGCTCCCCCGGAGTTAAGGGGAGCCAGGGCGGGCCTTTCTTTTCCCGCTCTGGACCGGGTAGGCCCATGATGGGGGGTCTTGGCATGCCTCCTCTGCACATAGCCTCAGGCTCCTATGGCCACCATTAAGCACAAATTTTAACAAGACAGTCCAAATTTCGAGTTTTAGGCAAACGGAGTCCGGTTCTGTTGGACCGGGTCCATCCTGTTCAAGATGCCAAGTTGTGGAGCCCACTGGGACGGGGCACTCGGTACCAGACTGGGGTATCACGATTGTTATCACGGCGGCCTTGGTCCGGACCATGTCCCGAGCCCACAAGTAAAGTGGTTATTTACAGGGATTGTCATGATGCCACCCACGGGTTGTGGTCAGTGAGGGACCACCGCTGTTGCTTACTTCTGCCAGGAGGATGAATGGTGCTGCAGCCGGATGGATGAGTCCACCGTGGGTCGGGCTGCTCCAGACAGGGTAAAGAACAGTTCAACATGCAGGGAATCACACACTGGAGACACTGGCAGGGTTCACCGGGTTTTACTCAAGTTCTTCACAGTACAGTTCATACACAGTTACTCCTTGCCGGTACCCCTCCTGAAGTCAAACCTTCCTTACAGTCTTATCCCCTCCTTCTGACTCCTTCCAGGCCCTTCTTCCTCTAATTCTTCCGGCGTGATGTATGACAGGTCGCTCGGGTCCTTGGTTGGCTTCCCCCTATGTGTGGTAGGCAAGCTCTGAGCCCTATATGCCACTGTGTCTTATAGCACTTGTTAGGAGAGCAGACCTGGAATCTGCACCTCCCCGCTGGGATGTCTGTGATCTGGGCTTGAAGCTTGAAGGATCCACCAGGCTCTGTCCTACCCGTGTGACTTCTGCACCAGGAAGGGATTTTCCTTAAAATCGTTCTCTGGCACCGCTGCTGTGTTCCTCGGACCCAGCTGTACTGGTCCGGTCCTGATCTTTCCCCTTCCCTTTGCTTTCAGGCAGTGGAGCAGGCTTTCTTTCCAGGGAATTGTGCCTCTCAGGATTCTGTGTATCCAGGGAGCCCAAAACCTTCAGGGAAGTCTCATTCTGTTTTTTTCTGTTCAGCACTCATTGGCCTACTCAGTCTTTTCTGCTCAGCACCCTCTGGCCTACTGACTACCACTTCCTGATTTTTCCTTTTTATCCCAGTGCTGTTACCTTGACTACATCCCACCCACTTCCTTCTAAACCCTACCACCTCTTGGCCGCCTAGAGTCCCGGGCTCCGGGTTGGGTGTTGTATTCTGTCCATGCTACACTATAATGGTATTATGGATAACAGGTATTTGCATATAGCTGAAGAATGGGTGGCCCAGGTGGGTGGGCCCAGGTGGGTGGGCCCCTGGAGTAAATTTCCCTGACACCTCAGTCCAGCGCCGAGAACATATATAAGACCCTAGCATGGTGCATAGCTTATTTAGTCATAACTAACCCTACTCACCCTAAAGGTTTTACCATCAAAAATGTCTTATGAAATACTAATAATAATTCTCCTGTTTACATTGTATGATTACTGCAAAGCAGAAGTTTCTCTAGAAATGGCCTAGATAGAATAATAGGCTATACATGATTATATTCAAGTTGCTAATGTAATTCTAGCTGCTTTGTACAATTTCGTCAACAGCAATGATGAATAATAATCCATGTTTTATTTATCAAAAAAGTTGCTTCTTGAACAGTTTCCAAAGCATTTTGCTATATTTTTATTGATTACTTTTCTTCCTTACTCTTCAGAGGAGATAAAGAACCCAAGAAAAAACATCCCTCGCAGTATATTAACAGCCATGTGTGCAGTGATTGTCTTCTATCTGCTGGTGAACATCTCATACCTCACTGTTCTGACGCCCAAGGAGCTTGTATCTTCAGGTATGGTGATTTCTCTTTTGCTAATGTAGCCAGAAACTATAGAACATCAATAGTTGAGGTCATTTGTCACATATCAGGGAAGAAAATACTCTTTTTAAATCTGCTCTTTTTAAATCACCCCTGCAGTGCTTTTTTTATTGTACCCCTATAGTGGTGCTTTAAATGTAAGTCCCCTGCTTCTAGTGTTATACTCAATTTGTGCTGCCTTTATCCTTTTCCAGCGTCGCTCCAGTAGGTGTGCGGCAAAACGAGATCTACCAGTGTTTCACGGAGAGCACCGGAGGTCACTGTTCAATATATCTCTATAAGTGCGTCGTTTAGGCTCTCATAGAGATGAATTGGGAGCTTGTAATATAACGTCTAACTTCCGGCCAGACAGAAGCTATTGGTACAAGATGGCACCATGGACCGGAGAGGTGTCTGTACAAGGTGAAGCTGTCAGAAGGTGAATATAAGACAAGGGGCAGGGGGCTTACATTTCAAGAGCCACTTAACGGGACCTGTCAGGTCATTTTTCAGTATGATACTAATAGTATCCTTGAATAGTGCTCAGGCAGACCTTTTAAAACATGTACAAAGTATTATTCTTTGTAGTTTTCTTGCTATAAGCATCTTCACGCCCTGCAGGCAGCTATCTTCACCAGCAAAGGTAATTGACTGTATAAGTGAATAATCACAGTATGTTAATGTTATTTAAATAACCACACCTATCCAAGCTGATATTCTGTCCCTTCCCTCTGTGCTCTCTGCTGAAGACAGTCACTAAAACTCTCAGGCTCCTGCAGGCTCCTTCAGATGGGAGCGGGAAAGGTGTTTTGTGCTACAATGTGTGTGCTGTTTCTATGTGTTTGTATGAACTTTGCTTTTCCTACATACATGTAATGCGAGTATCTGCTGAACAAATAATCAAAGGTTCTTATAAACACATAGAAAAATCTCCAGCACACACTACACTCATTCCTCCGATACACACAATGAAGATGTCATATGTGCAGCTGCAAAGAGCACACCCCTCCTCACCCCTCCTTTCTCCTCTGCACTGTGCATGTGCATGGATAGCTGACCACCCAACAGGATACAGGCCCAGAGGAGGGCAGTGCAGTCCAGTGATGTCACCACATGAATATTGTTCGAATATGTTTAATGCAACAACATCACTCCTGTATATGATTGTTCTATTGGTAGTGTGGTGCAGCGGTTGACTGCCCCACAGGTGTTGGTGCTGGGACTTGCGGTTCCAGGGGTCTGGTACGGCATTAGATGTGTTGGGGCTGCATGTTGGAAGCCAGGGGAGTGGCTGTCTAACCTGGATCCTCCTGTGGGTGTGACGGAACACAGATAAGCAGACTTCCTCTTAGTCACATGGGCTGTGAGGTCATAAAAGGTCCTGAACCACGAGATGTAAAGGAGCCTTGTGACCAGAAGGACATTGTTCCAGAGCGCACAATAGGTGAGGAGATCTAAGGGAAGCTTGGATCAACCCGGACTCAGGGAGCTTGAAGCTGGTCTGAGCAGTGTGATACTGCAGAGGCAGCATCTCCTCATTATGGACTAAGTTAGTGATCACTCTTATGGACTAAGGTCAGTGATCTCTATTATGGACTAACCTGGACTTGATGTGTGTGTCATCCTGGCCATTGGGACAGTCTGAAGAGACACCATTATGTACTGTATGCAGTTTATGAGGCATGTGAATAAACTGCTGGACTTTGTTTTACCTTAAGACCCGGTTGTTTGCCCAGTTTCTGCGACCAAGCAGTTCTCGAGGAGGTTTCATGAGCCTAATGAGCGGCCAAGCAGTCCCCTAGGCTTGTGTCAATGCCAAATGTGGTGGAGAATGCGGGCAACTCGACCCGGTGGGGCATCAGAGCATGGTTGCTAACGGTACAGGTGCCCTCTTATGGACATTGCAAAAATATAAGAGGGTGGGGGACAAGAGGCGCAATAGTGCCCTATCACTGGTGACACTAAGAGATGTAGAGTGGTGCTAAGGAGCCACTCACCTGATTCAGTTGTGATTCCCACAACTGCTTTGAAGGCGTTTAAAGATATTCCAAGCTGCTGCTGGACCTCCACTGACCACCAACCAGTCGCTATTTCCAGAGAAATGATGGGAGTGTAGGTGTATCACAGTCCGCGCTGCTCCAATGCAAAGAAAACTCACCAAAGAGCCAGAAAATCATCAGTCAGATTTCTATCCTTTAATTTCTTTCTCCTACGCGTTTCAGCACCCCACCTGAGGAAGGCGCCAGGTGGGGCGCTGAAATGCATAGGAGAAAGAAATAAAAGGATGGAAATCTGACTGATGATTTTCTGGCTCTTTGGTGAGTTTTCTTTGCATTGGAGCAGCGCGGACCGTGATACACCTACACTCCCATCATTTCTCTTATGGACATTGGTTGCTACGGGCAACTGCACATCGCACCCAAGCACGTTATGCGGTGACTCGGTGGGGTCACGAAGTTGTCGCACCCAAGCATCTGTACGGTGACTCGGTGGATTCCCAAATACCACAAACGCCGCACTGAATTCCGGTTGTCTGTAGCTCGGAGATGTCGCGTTGTGTGGCGCCATTGCTCCGGGAGAGAGAAGGAGGCGCTGTGGACTGGGTTCTTTGAATGGTGTGGGGTATCCCCGGAGTATATCCCTTATAGAGTGGGTAATTGTCCGAAAGGAGGCGGTACACAGAAAGGGGCCAGAGTCCCAAAAGGGGTTGTTGCCCAAAAGGGGGTGAAGTCCCAAAAGGGGGCGGATTCCATGAAGGGGATAATGGCCCAACAGGGGTGGAGTCCCAGGAAATGGTAGTTGCCCAAAAAGGGGCAGAACATCCCAAAGCCCAAAAGGGGGTGGAGTATACCAGGGAAATAAGGGTGGTGCAGAGAGACTGTTCATTCGGACAAGGGTACTATAGGTGTCCGGTCAGTCAGCTGGACTATCTACCCGGGGAGGTCCCTCGCACGTGTTCCGTGGGAGTCAATGCGGTACCCGTGACAGGCCTGGTAGAATCTGGGAACCAGGTGACCCTAGTGAGGGCCACGCCTGAGGTTTACCTGATGCCTGGTAAAACAATGGGAGTCACCTGCCTTCATGGGTGCACTGTCAATTACCCGATGTCGAGAGTGGTTATTGAGACAACCAAGGTCATTGCCAGCCATGATGTGGGTGTAGTCCCAGGCTTAGTGTGTCTCATCTTAATAGGCCGGGACTCCAAATTGTTTTCTGGTTTGTGGGAACAAGGGTCCGGGTCTGGCTGTTACGGCCAGAGCCTGAACAGTCCTAAGGGGGCGCTGTCACAGCAGGATGCTAAAGAAGTTACCCGTGAATTATACGTATGTGATACCATGTCAGTACCTCATAAGATACAGTCCAGAGGTAGGGGCGACCAACGCACCCTGTGGGAAACCCCAATGTAGAGACATGACAGACCCAGAAAGACACGACCCGGTGACTGTTACAGTGGAAGTACCCCGGAAAAGAGAGCTGGCCCCAAGTTAGCTAGTGACGTGTTAATCTACGATACGAGGGAGAGTGCCTATGACTCCCAGGGTGACTGTAACTCAGGGATGACTCACAAAGAGTGCAGTAAGGAGGGGCCAAGCCAGGACCCAAGACCCTCCCATCGCCAGAAAGGAAAAGGGAAAAAAACAGCTGTGTCAGTTGCACCGTCTGAAAGCGTGATGATAGTAGAGGACACATCTCATGCATCTGTTACCAAACTGCATCCTCTCTCGGATTCGGAGAAATCCAGAAGGAAGCTGGGGTGATGTTGCCCATGGGAGTCTCAGGTGTAGTGACAGCCTGCCCAGAGAACAAGGAGAAGGAACCAGCCACAGCGATGGAAGGGGCATGGTTTCCAGACCTGAATGGGTAACCGGTGGTCGGTCAACAGGTCACCTCCCAGAAATGTACAGTGCTAGGTCCAAGAGAGTAGACTCCCCCCAAGGCCCTGGAAGGGAAGAGAGGGTAGGTCCAGAGACCTCGGAAGGTGATATTGTTGTTGCCCAGGAGAGGGCAAAAGATGGGGCTGCCAATGCCAATGAAGTGTATGACGTGGCAGAGGTCACAAATGAAGAACCGGAGCCCCCTGGACAGGCACAAGAAGATGTGGCCGTGGGTGCCAGGGGTGCTACCAGACTCCAAGAGGGGGTGATGAGTGTAGAAGTGGAAGAAGCCACTAGAAGAGGAAGAGTTGAAGTGAATATCTCCTCGGATGTGGTGAGCCTGCCTGGTCCGGTGGATATCAGAGACCAGATAGGGGAGCTCACTGAGATGCTCCAGACCCACTTAAAGGAGGAGAAGCTGTGGAGACAAGCTGTTGAGACTGAGTGGGTGCTCTGGAGACAGAGAGGAGTACGAGAAGTCTCGTAGAAGGGGAGCAGTTAATGCAGGAAGAGCTGCGAAGGCGAGCTGCTGAAAGGTGAGTAGCGGAGCTAGAGGACGAAGTCGCAGAGCTCAAAGGTCGTCTGGCAGTATACCAGACAAGGAATGTGGTCACCTTGGAGAAGGTAGAGCGTCCAGTGTTCCTTCCGGGTGAACGCACTGAAGAAGTCGTAAACCGGTCGGGCCTTAGTTTAAACCGGGTAAGCCTGTAAAAACTTGCTGTAAGACCGAATCGTCTCTCTACAAGTGTTTTGTGGAGGTACACAAAGACCTGAGAGAAGAATGCTCAAGGGAAGGCGTGCACCAAGACTTTAAGAAGGCTGTGGGAGCCTGTACGGTGTACGTGGTCCCAGAAGCTAAACAGCTGGTGGTCCTATCCACAACAGAGGGCACAGCAAAGAAGGTGGCACTTTTGAGCGACATACACTGGCAATTTATTCGCACAAAGTGGAGTGTGCGGGAGAAGACAGAAGAAACTGTTAGACAACTGCAGCTGGTGAGGAAAGCTCAAAGTCTACGGGAAGAGATCATCCGGGTGCCGTATGCTCTGATACAAAAGCTCATTGGGAGAAAAGGCAAGGTCATGCAAACCATGGTGAAGAATTCCGGGGTAATGAAAGTCAGTTGTCTACGTAATCACCAGGTCTGGATACCCGAAGCAGATGGCACAGTGTCGCTCTTTGCTAGAGTTACGGAAGACACTCTGGGATATCTACAGATGCTGATAGAGTACCATTTAGCTCAACTGCGAGAAGTGGAAAGGCTGAAGCTTGCAAAACGGAGAGCTGAGAGGCAGCGACATGTGAGCCCCAGAAAGTGGCAGCTATCTGGGAATGGTGGAACTCGGCCACGAAAGAGACCTCCGAACACCAGATTAGCCACGACAGAAGTTAGAGCCAGAAGCCTTACAGGGAGTAATGGGTCTCCAGTGGTGACGGATGACGTAGATAATCGCCAGTGGGGAGACCTCCATAGACATCCTAAGAGTAGTGGATGTAGTCGGGGTGGGGGTAGTCCATCCTCCAGTGTCTCTAGTCTGACAGGCCCACTCAAGCGACCTGATAGGGTATGTGGTAGGACAAATAAAACTCCATATGAGCTATGGAACTGTGAGAAGCCTAACCTGAAGCACCTCAGGGTATTTGGAAGCAAAACGTTTGTGTATATTAGAGTGACCGGATCTCATAGGGGTGGGGGGGAGAAATGTCGGAATCTTGTTAGTCTGGACCCCACAAAACGATTCCCCTTTCCAGATATTGAGATATCCAAAATTTGAGCTCGATCAAACGACGTTAACCCGTGCCGCTCGTTGCTCAAAGTTTGAAAAAAATCCAAATTTTTTACCAAAAAGCTGACATATGGAGCCATAACTCCAGAACGGTAAATAATAAAAACACGCTTAATATCTCAAAAGAAAGCTATATGTTGTTCTTCAAAATTTATATTTTATACATATAATTGTTATTTTAAGTCAAACTGAGTTACAACAGCTTTTAGCCCCAAGAACGTGACCTGGTACCACTAGGAGCATACTTCGTATATTTTGTTATTAACTGATAAATTTTGTGTTTTTTTGGTATATTTTTGAGTTTAAAGTAGAAATATAATAAAAAAACAAGTAATACTGATAAGTCTAATGACATTTTTTATTTTAAAATATAAAAATGAGGTATATAATACATACAAAACAGACACAGAAAAGATACAGTCGTAGTACCTACATGAGTTGATAATTTTACATAGTTATCTAACCTATTCTAGAGCTTTTGTTAAAGTAGTTTTTGAAACGTCAGAATATAATGCTCGGCATTTGCTTACAACTTGCAGGACATATTGCTTTTGTTCTTCATCTTTTGTCAGAAGGTCGTTAAAGTCAGTTATTAATTTAACACCACGCTCAGCTATATCATTAACTACTTTTAATGTTTTGACAATTTTCAATCCTTCTTGGAAGTCATCATTTTGAGGCCAGGTGTTTGGATTTTGTCTTAGGAAATCTGTTTTTATATTAAATCGGTCAAAGAATGTAAACGTTATTGGGTGGCATTAGTGTTTTTAACTTCCTCACTGAAGTGACAATTTGCATATTTCCCAGAGGAGCATTGCAGCTATAAGTCTCCTTATCAGCTTATCTGTCTCCTTATGTCAGCAGGCAGATTGCTCTCCATGAGGAGAATAGCTAATTCCCCAGACCTTGTCTCAGCCTCTCATACAGCCAGGTCAGAATTCCCACACACTGCATTGATGAGGGGCAGTCACCCCGAAACACAGTGTCTTGTCTGCAGGTTGTGGTTGTGATCTGGCACAGATCTTAAGTCATATTAAAAGGCTTTTTACAGAGTTGATTATGACTACAAGGATTGCTACCCTTATTGGGTGGCTTTAGAGTTTTTCACTTCCTCACTGAAGTGACAATTTGCACAATATCTTAAAGAAACTCAAAGGCTAAATCTTAAGGTATCTGCATCAGAAGCTCACACAGGAAATCATGTGATTGTATCCAGTTTCCTGTGTCTGTGTGAGGAAGAAGCAGCCTGCTGTAGAGATGCCACACAAAGACTGAGACATATTAGAATATGATTTATTCCTGATTCATTGAGCCTATCATATCTGTTCCTGTTTGTTGCTAATTAAAGATGCTCTGTTGTCACACGCTTGGACAGTATCCTGAATATCCGCTGCCAACAAATATTCATTCCTTAGGGAATGTGCAGCAGAGAACTAAGTGATCACTCACTGTGATTGACCTGTGGAATGAATATCTCTTTTTGCAGTTTACAGAGGATAGAAGTATAAACAAAAGAAATACGTGAATAGAAAGAGCTTCACCGGTTCAATTAGAAAATTATAGCAGTTACATATGAATTTTTGACCTGACAGATTCAAGCACTGAAAAAAACAAAGCAAAACACTGGTATGGTGCTTTAAGTTTCTCATTTTTAGGATTTCAGACTTACACTTAAATTAGGTGAGAATTGGTAAATACAATGAGGACCAGTATACCTAATTATGATGGTACTTGGCCAACCGCATACACCATGTTCCAAATTATTATGCAAATTGGTTTTAAGTATCATAGGGTTTTATTTTTGCAATGAAACCCATTGATGGTATTGTGTCTCAGGGTTCTTTGGATCACTGAAATCAATCTCAGATTCCTTTGAGCCCAATAAGAGGAAAACTGGGTGTTCCACAATATTACGCAGGCCACAGTTTTCAAGTAACATGGGAAAGAAAAAGGATCTCTCTGCTGCCGAAAAGCAACAAATAGTGCAATGCCTTGGACAAGGGATGAAAACAATAGATATTGCACAAAAACGTAAGCGTTTCATCGACTTGTGAAGAGATTTGTGGCTGATTTGAGCACAGATGTGTTTCGTGCAGATAAATGCAGAATGAGAAGGTTTCTGCCAAGCAAGTTCATCGGATTAAGAGAGCAGCTGCTAAAAAGGACCTTACAAACCAACAAACAGATATTTGAAGCTGCTGGTGCCTCTGGAGTCCCTCAAATCTCAAGGTGTAGGATCCTTCAAAGGCTTGCTGTGGAGCATAAACCTACTATTCGACCACCCCTAAACAGTGCTCACAAGCAAAATGGATGCAGTGGGCCCAGACATACATGAAGACTAATTTTCAAACAGTCTTCTTTACTGTTGAGTGCCGAGCAACCATGGATGGTCCAGATGGATGGAGTAGTGGATGGTTGGTGGATGGCCACCATGTCCCAACAAGGCTGCAACGTCAGCAAGGAGGTGGAGGAGTCATGTTTTGGGCTGGAATCATTGGGAAACAGCTGGTAGGCCCCTTTAAGGTTCCTGAAGGTGTGAAAATGACCTCTGTAAAGTACATAGAGTTTCTGACTGAGAACTTTCTTCCATGGTACAAAAAGCAAAAATGTGCCTTCAGGAGCAAAATTATCTTCATGCATGACAATGCACCATCTCATGCTGCAAAGAATACCTCTGTGTCATTGACTGCTATGGGCATAAAAGGAGATAAACTCATGGTGTGGCCACCATCTTCTCCTGACCTCAACCCTATAGAGGATCTTTGGAGTATAATCAAGCAAAATATCTATGAGGGTGGGAGGCAGTTCACATCAAAGCTGCAGCTTTGGGAGGCTATTCTGACATCATGCAAAGAAATACAAGCAGAAACTCTCCAGAAACTCACAAGTTCAATGGATGCAAGAATTGTGAAGGTGATATCAAAGAAGGGTTCCTATGTTGACATATTCTACTGTGCCTAATAATTTGTAACAGTGCATTTAGAGTTTTTTTCATTTTGAAGATTATACTGTTATCATTGGGAGGTTTCGTCAATAAAATTCGATGTATACTCTAAAGGGTGATGACTTTTATTACACTGACTGTCATTTGCACTGACCATTTAGGAAAATCAGAGAGAAAGAACATTTGCATAATAATTTGGAACATGATGTACATAGTTGATGCATCACTCTACATGACTTTTATATGACTTTTTTTTTTTTTAAAGAAAATCAACCCTGAACCTGATATAAACAAGATCTTCTTTTTAACACTCTTTTTTGATCTTATTCATGGCTAATAATTTACAGTCACCAGACGTGTTTTGCCCAGACCATTGCTTTTTTGAGATCAAGTCCAAGCAGATTTTACTGTTTGTCAGGAAGTTCTATATAACCAGTTCACTAGGGATGCTCGACTGAAGGCCTGTTACACACAACGTTATCATGAACGATATCATTGCATTGTCACCATTTTGGTGACGTGTGTAACACGTATCAACGATCAATGATAAGGCTAGGGTCACATATGTGTTTCTATTTTTGAAACCTGATCCGGTTTTGAGCTCTCAAAAAGCTCAAAACCGGAGCAGGAAACGCTCCCCATAGGAGCCCATTGCACTACATGCAATCCGGTTACCGGCTCCGGATCTGCAGCCTGCACTAAAAATCATGCAGGCTGCAGTTTTCGCAGCGGTTCCGCAATCCTGAGCAATGCGGTTACCGTCTACTTTGTTCGTCCCTGCTGCCACAGGGATGAACAAAGTGTTAACTGTTTAATAAAACATTAAATATTAATATTAGCTGTGGGCAACATGTTCTAGGTGGTGCACCTAGGGTCCTGTACCCATTAACATTAGGTCTATGGAGGTGCGCTGGGCATAGACCTAATGTTATAGGTTTCAAGAGCAAGGACAGCGGCAGATACTATACGTACATTACGTACAGTATCTGCGCAACTGTCAGGAGCTGCGGCTTCATTGATAAAATTGTACAAACTGACAAAATCCGGCTTACTGTAAATGAGTTATTAACCCCTGACATTCCCACAGGAGTGGGCAGCATGTCTTTAGGGGTGGTGGGCACCCCTAAAGACATAATGCCCACAGCTAATATTAATATTTAATGTTTTAATACACAGTTAACACTTTGTTCATCCCTGCGGCAGCAATCCGGAGCAATCCGGTTACCGGATTGCGGTTTCCACAACACATTTTTGCTCAACAATGTGTGTGAAGGCAATTGTGTTCACCACATCTGGATCTGGATGTGGTTAACGCAATTACCTGTCCAAATGTGACCCCAGCCTAAGTCATTGATCGTTGATCGTAGAATTTATAGACAAGACCATAAATCTATTGTTGGTCTACCTCTGGGCTAGCCGGCATCGGCACGTGTGACAGCAGGAGACCAACAATGAAAGAGGTCCAGCGCTGAACAGCAAGCGCTGGGAGATGGTAACCATTGGTAAATAGCGAATATCAAAGCAGCACGCAGCGCCAAGTTACCCGAGCTTTTAGGCTGGTATCCAAGGTACACAGCAGGTAACTAGGGACAGCGCTGTCCCTAGTTACCTGCTGTGTACCTTGGATAACAGCCTGTAAGCAGAGAAGGCTGGTAACCAGGGTATACTCAGGTAACTAAGGCGCTGCGCGCTGCCTAGATACCCGCTGTTTACCATGGTTTACAAGCCTCCAGCTTACCGCAGCTTGTCAGCGCGAGCTAGACATCATGGAAACAATAATTTATTCTTTTTCATGACGTCGCTGGTCGCTGGTAAGTCTGCCTGTGTGATAGCTCACCAGCGATCAGTTCACGATGTGGTAGTGATCCACATCGTTGGTTGGATCGCTACCACATCGTAGCGTGTAACGGGCCCTTTGCTCAACTTACTGCTACTGTTGGATTCTTAGGCTACGTTCACAAATCGCTTTTTTTTGCGCTTTTTTGCACGGGAGCATTTACCATAATTTTTAAAGCGCAAAAAAAGAAGTAGTGCTGTTCACACAGCTTGCTTTTTTACAGCCCAGGGGAAGGAGTGATATCACATAGGGGAGGAAGAATCCTAGTTCCTCCTCCCCTCTGTGACATCTGTGAATGGTCCCATTTGATTTCACTGTGTATTAATTTAAAATGTATTAAAAATAATAAAGAATGAATATTTATCCTTTCCGACGCCTTTTCGCGATCTCCGATACAGAGGCAAAGTGACGTATCATCCTGCCAGGGCCTTTCATGATGTCAGAGTGACGTCACAGGCGCTGATTGGCCGCTTGCGGTCATGTGATATGGGTGTCGAATCCGGGAAGAAACAGGATCGTTTCCCGGATCCAATTTAAGTGTACTGAGCATGCTCAGTACACTAAAACTGCTCTGTTCCCGTAATTTCACTTTAGCAGTGTAAAGTGAAATTAAATAAAGGAATGGTTAAAAATAAAATATAAATGCTCACCTCTACGCTGAGTATCCTGCGATGCATCCACCTCTGATTACTAAAGACCTTAACCAGCTAACTGGGAAAAGCAACCCGATCAGCTGATGTGTCACATGACACATCAGCGTGCTTTAAATTGCCCGCCCGCCAAAACCAATTGGCGGGCGGGCAATTTAAAAGCGCGCTGATGTGGTCATGTGACACATCAGCTTATCAGGTTTCCCTTCCCCTTCCCGGTCAGCTGATTAAGGTCCTTGCAGCCATCAGAGGTGGATGCATAGCGGGACACTCGGCGGACAGGTGAGCATTTATTTTTTCAATTTAACCATTCCTTTATTTAATTTCACTTTAGCACTGTATGTAGATAGTGTATGTAGATACACTGCTAAAGTGAAAGTAACAGTGCCGGCACCGCCTGCCTGGCTCGGTCTCCCCCCAGCTCTTTCTTTTGGCCGGATCCTTTAAAATCTCGGACCCGGACACAGAAATGGCATCTGGAGTTTCAAATCCGGACCCGTCCATTCCTGTCCATGTAGTCCTGCATAAGAGGATATTACGGACAGGAACAAAACCTTGATGTGAAGCCAGCCTTAGGACCAATCCGTGCCTATAGGAATACATGGGTGGCCAAAACTGATCAATGTCTATCAGTTTTAAAATGAATAGACATGGATCACACATCACGCAGTGTGAAGGCAGCTAAGGTCTATAAAAGCCCCAGTAGCCAGTGAAAAACTGTAATAACTGAAGAAAAAACAATTTTTTTAATATTAAACACAAAAATACTCATTTCATCATTGGATCATTTTCTTCTATACAATCATCTATGCAAGCTCCTCCAGTTTAAAAAACAATCATGGACGCTATTTTTATTTTTTTAAATGGATAAATGTGCCCTATGTCCAGAATTTTTTGTATGATTGCCACCCTTGTTAGCTTGTAAGAGGGTCAGGGGTTAACTTTCTTCCCTATAAGATAAGAGTGCAGTGTATATGTGTCACATGTTTTTAAATAAGGTTAATGCATTTAAACATTTGTGCTGGGCCACCAAGTGCCCTAGGGTAAAGACTGCTCCCCTGTTTCCCCCCTCATAATGGAAGATATTGGTTATATTCCTTAGGGGTGGGGCTTAGCCAATAAAAAGGGTGTGCAGTGTACTGGAGAGTATCACAGTCCAAAGAAAAAGGAGGGAAACTGGAACTAAAACGGAACCTCTGTCCTACTGGCTCATCTGGACCCTTTGGGCCAGCCCGGGAGTTGTTGGGATGGGAGCACTAGACCTCGCAATATCTTGAGAGCTATAATTATTTAGTATTTTTGCTAACAGAGTCATATGAGCAAATTTGTCTGATAAGGTATATTTCAAAATTGCTTATTTTAATGTATACTACCGGTATTAGTTTATATAAAAAAATTAAAACAATGGCTAGGCTTTAAATGTGCAGCTTGTCAATTCTTTCAATGTGTTTGGTGCAGATTTCACCGATACTAATTATGTGGGCAAAATCTGTACCATAAATGCGTGAAAAATGAATCAAATATGTTGCAAAAAACATGCGAAAATTTTATGCTGCGTTTTTCCTGCCAGGAGTTGCAGAAATGTTGCAAAAAGTTTGGCACCAAATACTTAATGTGTGCACATGCCGTTATAAAGAACATAGGCACGGAGCCAAGACAAGCATTCTTGTGTATGTTAGTAGAGATAGCTGTTGCCCAATGATCCTTTGTCTGACAGCTATATAAAGTGTATGGGGGGCTCTACGGAGGACCCTCTTGAAGGCAGACTTGTTGTTAGTTTTAATAAGAGTTGTAAACATTGATATGTAGTGAGTTCCCCCTAATGATGGCAGCACACAGACTTATTTTCATCTCTTTTCTCTTGCTGAGTGAAATCAAGCAGAGTATTGTAAAATTACAATCTGAGAAGCAGAGCTCCAACTCTTACCGAGATATATTACAGAGGATTGGACCTAAATGAGATGATGTTCACTGTTAGACATAAATATATGTAAGATTTTTTGTAGAGTTATATGAGGGCTGAATGAATTTCGATTCCCCGGTGAGACTGAGCCGCTGTGATCTGATCCAGCATCTTGCTTCTTTTTAACTGTGTAGAATCCTACAATACCTGGAGAATTATATTAATACTAATGTCTTCCATGTTGATTGAAGATCAGTATGTGGGAGCCCTGATGTAGTTCTGCCTGGAATAACATTACTTTCTCGGACTTCAAATGCGTTAAAATATTACACTGAAAAAAAAAGTTGAGGTGACCCATTCCATCATGGAACAACTTCTCTTTTTGGGTGTAACCATCTCGTTTAACAAAAGGCAACCAAACAAAATGAATTAGAAACTAGCAAATTAAGATAATATAACTCAATTACTTCATTGCCGAGAGTTAGAGATGAACAAATCATCCCGCTGCAATGACGTTATCATACCGGAACTCTGATGCCCTGTGCGTCGGAGATATGACGTTGCGTTGCCTCATCGATAGACTCATCAGAATCTTGGATTGGGTGACCATGTGAGTATTTTTCTTTTAATTAAAACTAGTGATGGACTGTGGAGACATAAAATACAATTGGGGGCCAACACGCAGTGTGGGGGCTTCTGTGGGGGACCCTGACACAGTGTGTTAGAGGCCCTTATACATTGTAGGGATTACCGTAAGGCCCTCATGTTGGACGTTATACCATTTAGGTGTTAATGTGGGGGCTATTATACAGTTTGGGTACTACTATGGGGGGCCCTCATACAGTGTAGGGACATCTGTGGAGGGGTCTTCAAAGTGTGGGGGCCATTATACAGCATGGGAGGTAGTGCTGAGGGCATTGTACAGTGTGGGTGCTAGTGGGGGGCCTTTTTGCAGTTTGAA
The DNA here is from genome assembly GCA_033576535.1 of Allobates femoralis. Taxonomy (NCBI): domain Eukaryota; kingdom Metazoa; phylum Chordata; class Amphibia; order Anura; family Aromobatidae; genus Allobates; species Allobates femoralis. The sequence continues at coordinate 87,220,607 of JARQOC010000005.1, forward strand.
GGTTACAATAGGGGCCATTATAAAGTGTGGTGTAATTATACGTTGTTTTGGGGATAGCATTGGCCCATCCTACTGTGTATATTGTAGCTGTAGGGACAACATGCTGTGTATAAGGGAGCTGAGGGGGTATCATACTGTGTATAGGAGAGCTATGGGGGCATAATTCTGAGTATAGAGGATCTTCGGAGGTATCATATTGAGTATTGTAGAGAAGTAGACCCATCATACTGGGTATAGAGGATCTGTTGGGATATCATACTGTGTATAGGGAGTCGGTCGACATGGTAGGGGTGAGGCCTCCTCTATTAATGTGTGCGGTAATTGGGATAAGTTCTGCCTGGAACTGAACCTGCTGCTCTTTCTCTTCCTCTCTCAGGATGCTACTCCACATCCGACAGTGAGGACCTTTCTGTGGGGGATCCCTATCTTCTGCTTGGGTCCCTGGTCCTATGCTTGGTCAGGCTTGGGGTATAGGTTTTCCTGAGCTCCAGGGGGACTAAATCCTCCTGGTCTGTCCTGGCTTTCTCTGCTACCACTGAATTAATAGCAGCTTTGGACTCCGGTGTCTGGGTGAGCTAAAGAGATCACAGCTAAGTTCCCTTCTTTTGTTCTCCTAGTTCTCCCACTGGCCTCCGTCCCTCTCTCTAGGGCGCTGCACAGCTGGGGTCTGTCTTCCCTGGTTCTGGGCCTGACTTGGTCCCAGCAACCAGCTCCTTCCAGTACCTTCTTCTGTACTGTCTAGCTGGAACCAACTAACTCCTCCCCTCAGGCTTGGGTCTTTGTAGGGGATCTGGCTTAAGGGCAGCCAGTGGAGCTTTCCCTTAAGGCCCGGGGTGGAAGAAGTTGTGTGCCGTGTGTGCCAAGGTGTACATCGCTCCCTGCACGGTGGGTCCTGTGGCAATCCCCCGCAGGGGTGCCACAATAGTAAAGCTGTGGGCCCATTATAATGTGTATACCGGAGCTGTGAGCCCATCCTACTATATATAGGGAGCTGTAGGGTCCATCATACTGTGTATAGGGAAGCTGTGGGGACATTATAATCTAAGCAGTTGTGGGCTCATTTCACTGTGTATAGGGGAGATGTAGGTGCATAATAATGTGTATAGGGTAGCTGTACATTGGGGGACTAGGGACATTGTTAAATGTTAAGTGGATATTTAAAAAACATTATTTTATAGGGGGCACTCAGAGTATTGTAACCGTCAAAAGTGCACATGGGGAATTATTATTTTCTAGGGGAAAAATGCGGACATTGTTTTCTTGGGGCTTTGCACTGGGTATTCATATTTTCTAGGAGGCAATTTTACCATCTAGAAGGCACTAAGGAGGCATTTACCATGTAAGGGGCACAGTGGTGGCATTATTATGTGTGGTAGTAAGAGGAGCGTTGTTGTTGTGCCAAACAGCAGGTGCAGTAATATGGACACATATGGCAGCAGCTCAGTAGGATGAGCAGATTGTGCACATTGGCAATAGCTGGGGATGGAACTGGAAATGTGAGAAGTCAGATGTGTGTTTTCAGTAGAAAAGTTGTGGCTGGAGAAGTTGTTGTGTCAGTCTGGGCCAGATTGAAAAGATGGGAAAAGTGAAAAACCCCATAACAATGAATGTCATCTGTAAGTCACTATCTATAACTGTACTGTAATCTCTTGTATGTTCTGCAGGACTGGTATCTACCACTATATGGTCACCGGATGGTGGTAATATCAGTTTTGGCCTTTATATAGAGATTTATTTTCAGTAACAGTGCTGTCATTGGCTGAGGGAGTGCCACCGTAGTTAGAATCAGTAAAAATGATCAGGGCACTAAGCGGTACCGACTGTCAAGTCCGGGGTGACCTCCCGTCAAGGCAAATTCCCCTTTGGTGGTGCGCAGCCAAAGCACCAGATCAATAAACAAAAATTGGAAGAAGAGGCGGCACTCACCGAAATATTCAAGATGGTCTTTTTATTCCATGGCTTCAGGGACGGACAGGGTGCAGGGAGGTGGCCACGGAGGGCCAGCGGACAACGACGCCGTTTCGCAACAGTTGTTGCTTCTACGGGTCCAGATATATATATGATATCTGGACCCGTAGAAGCAACAACTGTTGCGAAACGGCGTCGTTGTCCGCTAGCCCTCCGTGGCCACCTCCCTGCACCCTGTCCGTCCCTGAAGCCATGGAATAAAAAGACCATCTTGAATATTTCGGTGAGTGCCGCCTCTTCTTCCAATTTTTGTATACTGGTTATTGGCCCACTCAGATGTTTCACCCACTGAGCAGAACCATTAGCTACGCCTCTGCTTGCTTTCCTAGGTCTATATGATCTTTTCTCCACTTTTCCTTCATGCTGATGTTTCTGTGCATGTCAGAGTGGTTTCACACTTTTTTTTGTATTGTGTTGTAATCCTTCCAAATCCTGAAACATCCTGATCCCTATACTTAAAATTGGGCCTCAGATGCATGCAGTGGCATCAAGCTTCAGCCAGACTTACTGTATACAGTGTAATGTATACAGTAGACTCTGTATCCTATTGTCACGTGCTTAGTTGGCACTGACCTTCCTGGATGCTGCTGTGTATGTGTTTGTCTTTAAGAGCTGCATGGTTGATAGTTGTGAAGGTCCTGGGCCTCCTGTGTTGTGCTCCAGAACTGCATTGACTATGAGGTTTGGCTGCTGGTTGAGGGGTTAATGTGTGACTCACCTGGGCTCCCCTCCCCCTGGCCTTTAAGTAGCCTCTCCTTCCACCAGGTGGTACTGCTGATAGAGTTTCTGACTCACCGTAGCCGGGTTCGCAGGTCTCAGGCGATGCTTCACTTGTCACGGTTCCGCGCCTGAGGCTGTGGGGCCCGGTGGTCAATTAAAAGGGGGTAAAGGATTTGGAATAAAGTTTTGATTGTCGTGACGCCACCTGTGGGAGTCCGGTGATGGCACCGGTGCTGCTTGGGCCTCCAGGGGATGTGCGGCAGCTAGATGAGATGCTCCCCACAGGATGAGCAGTAGTCCCCGGGGCCAGGAGCTGCACTGGGTGGAATACGGCAGCTCGGGTAGTTTTATGAGCAAGGGTTAATAGCAGTTCTGGAAGAAATGCACTTACACAATGCTCCTCTGTAACGGGTCTTTACTGTAAGTTCAGTGCGGTACACGGTATACAGTCTTTAGGTAACGGACCGGGTGGTCCCAGTGATGAACAGCCTCTGTCCAGAGCTCCACAGTGTAGCTCTGTTACTATCTGTCCTACTCTTGTTGCCGTTGCTGCCTTCCTGCAGCAGGTCAGGGTACTGGGAGGACCTCTCTTGTTGAATTCTTAGCAGGGTTTCCAACCGGGGCTGTAGAGGGTCCTGAATCCCAATAGTGGGTACCCTGCTGGTAAGACTGCTGAGTTTGCGGCTGTAGTGAGGCACTCCTAAAAAGCTACTCCGTCACTCCGGTTTTGCAGGACAGCGGTAGACGACTGACTGCCTCGGAACCGGTGTCCGGTAGGACTCGGGCACGGGTGTTTTTGGACCTGGTGCTTAGTTGCTAGTTGCCCACTTTCTGGTCTGGGTCACCATTTGTTGGTGCCCTCCCGGTTAAGTTGCTTTTCCAGGGCTGCACGGCACTGTGCACACTCCTGCCCCTTCTTCCACCTCTTTTCCAACTTCTGCCTCCCCCACACTACACTTTACACTCCTCCCACCAGGACCTGATTGGCCCTCTACCTCTGAGTGGTGCATGTGGTATATGGAGCTCTGGATTTAACTATTTCATCACCGAGATGGAAGATATTACATCTTCAGTCAGGGATGCAATACCTTCCTGTAATGCACTCGTTGTGGGGCGCCACATTTCACTCTATGCCTGGAAGCCGTGCTGTGCTGACCTGTGTGTTTGTGTGGCTGAAGTCCTTTCCTTTGGAGTTGCTGTATCCCGGTTCTGTGGAGGGAGGTGAGGGGGGAAAAGTGCGGGGCTGGTGGAGAACTTTTAGGGTACCTTTACATGCCGCCGCAGGAAGGCAGCAACTGCCGGGCACTGGGGACAATTGTGCCTGTTGCCATGAAATTACTACAAAATGGCGCCGTGTAAATAGGGAAATTCCACCCTGTGCACCGCAGTTCCTTCGAATACCTGTTGCTGACCCGTGCTCAAAAACAAGAAGGCACAATTGCTATGGTGGTGGCGTGTAAACGGGGCACAGGCAAGGTATTTGTGTGGCCTATGAATTCCCAGGGGTGTGCCACGGCGTCATGGATACCACGCTCCATCAGCGATCATTGGTGGAGGCTCCTGCGTTACGATTGGTTGTCCCTTCACAGTGCGCCATATTTAAAGCGCTATCCATTCACAGTCCACAATTGCAATGGCGTCATGTATTAGCCAGCCTTCCTGCGCAGGCTGGCCAATCATGACTCTATTGCGTTGTCCAATCAACATTTGTGCATCACCGAACACACAACTCTGTCAGGCCTATGTACTTACGGCGCAAAATATGTTTGCCCATATTCCTTTGTGGTAGCGGCGTGTGAAGTAGTGAAGGTATTCCACAGGAAGTAAGCCGTGGCACCCGTCAGCACTTCCGGGGAACAAAGATGCCTTCAGTGGAGCATGCAGTGGCGGCGTGTATATGCGGCATTGGCGATCGGTATCCACCGTTAAAAACGTGCGCGTGCACGTACGGTGGATACCGGTTGCTAGGCACAGTGGCGGCGTGTAAAGGTACCATTAGGGAGAGGCAGGAGGGCCAAACCTTCTCACCTTCAGAGATACCTTAGGGATCAGGGCCATTCAGGGTTCCTAGACTAGGGTCAAACTAGTCTTCCCTGGTCACCCTCGCGATAACCACCATTACCTCATCAGCATTCTCACTACACCGTGACACCTATGTGACATATATAAAGCAACGTCTCTATGTATTCTATGTGATGTATACAGCAAACTAATGTATCACATGTAATGTGTGTAAAGCAGAGTCTCCTATGTGATATATGAAGCAAACTCATTGTTTCCTATGTGATGTATATACAGAAGAGCCTCATTGTCTCTAGTGTGATTTATGGAGTAGACTCACTGTATCCTATGTGATATATGCAGCAGACTTAGTGTATACTATGTGATGTATGTACAGCAAAGCCTCACTTTATCTTATGCTATGTATACAGCATACTTAAGGCCCTGTTACATGGCACAACATCATTAACAACATCGCTGACACGTTATGACCTCATTGCGTGTGACTCTGGCAAGTTGGAATGATAAATCGTTGGATCAATGATCGCAGGTTTGAGAACATCAACGATCATCCAACCTGCCATATCGTTGTGTGTGACACCGTGATAATGATGTTGTGGACGACTTCGCCCATTCACCGCAAGGAGCAGGGATCATTCGCGGGGTTTGCGAACGATACTTGCTCACAACATCGTTGGTGCGTCGTCCACGATATCTAGACATATGACATCTCACCAACGATCTCAAAACGATGTCTGCAATGACCGCGCGCCCACAAGTTGGTTGTCACCATCATTCCAACATGTGCCGTGTAACGGTACCTATAATGTAACCTATGTGATGTATGTGCACTATTATTTTATTGATTGCATTGGGCAGCACAGAGAGTTCTTTTACATTGTTAAATAATCAATAATAAAATGTTTTATTTATATAGCGCCAACATATTCCGCAGCACTTTACAATTCAGAGGGTATACAATACAATAGAATACAATATAATAATATATAATAATAAACTACAGTACAATAATGTGATACAATATACGGTAATACAGACAATATGAGACAAAAAAAATACATTATTGAGACCATTAGGAATGAGGTCCCTGCCCACAAGCTTACACTCTATGAGGAAATAGGGCAGACACAAAAGGTAATAGTAACAAATACTGTCATATGTGGTCCAGCCATCAATATAATGAATAGGGGATTCACATAAATTGTCATTCACATCTTTATCTGCATGTGAAGATGTACAGAATGACAAGGAGTGGAGTAGGGAGTGAAGTGGAGAAGTTTAAGAGACGGCAGGAATGGTTTGGTAAGTGGTGATGTCATGGTGTCATTCATTGGAAGTCAGAGACTGACATTCTGTCCACACAGTATCACATGTAATGAACGGGTTGTCGGACTGAAGATTTCATGATACAGTTTCATTTTACAAATAGGAGAAGTGAATAAATGTGAAAAAAAATCAATGGGGAGAATTTTGAAGCTTAAGCATAAAGCTTGCAGAAAAGTTGCTAGAGTACCTCTGTAAGTACTAGGTACATAATGGAATATATATTTTTCGTGATACATTATCTACAATCTGTTTCATACTCCAGGTTGACTGCCATTTTCTCTTAATATGTCATTACAGCTGCAGTGTCGGTGACCTGGGCGGATAGAACCATTCCATCAGTTGCCTGGATCATCCCCGTTTCAGTGGCCATTTCAATATTTGGTTCTCTAAATGGTGGGATGTTTATGTTGGGTCGACTAAACTATGCTGGAAGTAAAGAGGGACACTTGCCGGCCATCATATCGATGCTCCATGTCCACTACCTGACTCCAGCCCCAGCTATGATCATTTCCACAATAATTGCATCAGTTTTTGTCATTCCTTCTGACCTTATTTCATTAACAAACTATTTTAGTTTTTCCTCCTGGCTGCTGGTTGGACTTACTTGTGTTAGCCTGGTTGTACTGCGTTATCGTGAACCCAATCTGGAACGTCCTTACAAGGTGAGGTCAACATCAAAACCATGATTGTTATAATTTGTGCTATCTAAGGGTGCTTTCACATTACGATTTTTTGGGATCCGTGGCTGTCCGTTGTATATTTCACTTATTACCTTTTAATGTACTTTATTCCTTTTCTATATTCTGCTTTCTCTGCCCTCTACAAGTCTATACATACTCTCTCCTCTGACCATAATGTGACAATCTCCACTTCCCTGCTGCTAACTCTAAAGGCCCGGTCAGACGTAACGACCGCAGTAGCGATCCCGATAACGACATGGCTCCCGGGATCGCTGATGAGTCATTATCGGTATCGCTACTTGGTATTCAAACACGCCGATCTATACAACGATATGTCCACCCTAGCGATTTCTTCAACGATATTGTTCAGTCGTTGTATTTCCTTCTCACATGCGTGCACGCCTACGTATCTCATTATGTGTTGCCAACGATATCGTCGGTAAGGTGTCAAACACAGCGATACAGCGTTCCCAGCGGGAGCGCAACGACCAAAAAATGAACCAGGAGGCTGTGTAACGATTGCCGATCTCGCAGCAGGGGACCAGATCGTTACACCCTGTCGCACGTAGTGATGTCGTTGCTGAGATCGCTATTGCGTCACAAAAGTAACGATCTCGTTAGCGATCTCGGTATGTGAGACATACCCTTAACACTAAGGAAAGGGAGGTGTGAGCAGAAGGAAACAGTATCTTGCTAAAGGATTTACAGAGTCAGCAGCAAGATTGAAGACATTATTTGATGACTAATTATAGTTTTTATTAAGTCTTGGGTATGTTCACAGTAGACATTTCTGGTGCTGCGTTTTTTTTTTTTTAAAACTGCACCAAAAACAGATCAGTGAAAACATCTGCCAGCAAAGTGACTGTGATTTTTAATTTTCTGTGCAGACGCTGTTGTTTTTTACTGCTCCGTTAGTGTTGCATAAAGCACATCCAGAAAATAATGAGCAGGTCAAGGCTCCGCTTTTTTGGTGCACTATCTGCACCGCTAATATCCAATTACTTACCCTCCCTAGAGATCCCACGGTGAGCTACTGTGATGTATTCCCCCTGGGCATCGCGGTACCTGTGGGTATGGTACTTCCAGAACCCACATATGTGACTCAGGCTGAGAGTCACATGGGGCACAGAACCTTTAAGTACTCATAGTACTCACAGACAGAACAAGAAAGCGTGTGTATATTATTTGTATGATAATCACCTTTATGTTTTTCATTTTAGGTGTTCCTTCCCATCGCCTTCGGAGTTATTGCGGTTTCAATCTTCCTGGTTCTGGCACCTATTATCCAGTCCCCTAAAGTCCAGTATTTCTATGCTTTGCTCTTTATGTTCAGCAGTGTGATTTTCTATATCCCCTTTGTATATTTCAAGTTAAAGATTCCATACTTTGATAAAATCACCTGTTATCTACAACTTCTCCTGGAGGTTTCACCAACTGATATTTTCGAGGATTCTAAAATCGAGTAGCCCTGTTATTTTCATCCTATAAAATCAGCCATGTGTATCGAGGACACTTGTAGAAAATAAAGGCTTTTAGAGAGCTTTCTGTAGATAAAGGCTGAGCCTTAAAGTCAAGTAATATCCAGTGAAGAAATAAAATAAATCTATCTTGTGACCTACAGGTTGGAAGTCGTTTTGCTCTGCTTTACAGCATATGTCTTATCTGGAGACTCCGTTCTACTGTACAGGAAAAAATGCAACTAAAGAGGAAAATCTCAACAGAGTGTTAGAAAAGTTGATTATGGTCAACAGTTTTTAGAAATAGAATTCAGTAATAAAATATTAAATATAAGGTTAATATATTCTCCAGTATTAGACCATAAATTTAATGATATTTACAGACAATGATTGGAACTGTCAATCTTCAGGAGTGCACCGCCACCGACTTAGCAGGAAGTGAGCTACTTGAGCTGCACCTTGAGACGATCTCTTTAATGAGCTTCTCCCATTGCAGATATTTACCATACATAGTCTGATGTAGAAGAAACTTATTTAAGAGAACTTGTCAGTTATAAAAATGCTATTTACTTATAGATATAGTGCCATTCTACAGGTAAATAGCATTTAATTCATGTTAGACTGGTTTTCTGGAAGAGGGGCAACTGGGAGAAAGTGATGCTTTATTCTCCCTGCAGCTGGATGCTTCCTATTATCAGGGCGGTGTAGGGGGTGGTTACAGTCACTGTTCACATTACAGAAAGTACGCTGTTATAGCCCCGTCCTGCAGCTTGATTGACAGCCAGCTCTTCACACATGCCGCACAGCAGGCAGGGGTGCAGGGAGTGATTACAACCATGAAGGTACCTTTACACGCCGCTACAACAGGCTGGATACAACCCGCTACAAATGTAGCTTGTAGCAGCAATATAGCCCGTAGTAGCGGCGTGTGAAGACGGTAGGAGACAGCCGGCAGCAGATACATCTGTTTCCGAGCACTGCCCGGAAACAGATGGCTACACAGGCGGTTGTAGCGAGCTGTATCGGCGTGTAAAGAAGGAACCGAAGGGTTGTCTATACACCAGGCGATGTACCTGGTATGTAGCTTGGGCGTGACACAGGCTCCGGGATACCGCCCCCCTTCAGCGATCATTGGTCGAAGCTCCTGCGTTACGATTGGTAGATGCTGCATAGGGAGGCATATTTAAGGAGCTGACCAGTCACACTACACAATTGCTCGAGCGTCATGTATTAATCAGCCTCCTGCGATGCCTGCCCAATCATGATGTTCTTGCTTTGTCCTATCAGCGTACGGACGTCTTGTAATCCACAATTGTGGCACGCCTATGTGCTGTCCCTGCTGCACCAGGGCCGCCCATATTAGCTAGTTGTAGCGGTGTGTAAATGAGGTAAGATGAGCTACAGAAGGTGACTTGAGACACCCGGCGATGTATCTAGCTATAGATGTAACGTAGCGTAGCGAACCTTGTGGCGGCGTGTAAAGGTGGTGCGTTTACCGTTTGTAACCGTTTGTGCGTGCTCGTGCACGTGAAGTAGCGGGTTGTATCCAGCCTGTTGTAGCGGCGTGTAAAGGTACCTTGACTGTTACAACCCACCACACCTCTCTGATGACTGGAAGAAAGCAGCTGCAGGGAGAATATAACATATTTTCTTCCTGTGGCCACTCTACCAGCAAATTAGCTTAACATTATTGAAATGCTATCTACCTGCAGATTAGCCCTATCTCTCCAGGTAAATGGCATTTTTGGAGCTGACAGGTTCCCTTTAAATAAAATTAGCTAGCATAGCATAAGAATGTTAATTATATACATCATCATACAGCATAGGATATCTAATTGATTCTTCATGGCAATCAAAATTTGGTATCTTGGAGAATTTTAGCAAAATTAAATGTGCTACTTTAAATACTGTACAGAAAGTATCCTTAATAAACGGTGATCTTGCACTAACTAAGCAGCACACTGCGATTACTGCATACATGAATTCCAATATTACTGTACACGTTAAAAACAGAAGGCACTTGGTTAACATTTTTTTTTTATCAAAAGTGAAAAAGCCATTCAAACACATCAAGGTGTACATTTCTTTTGTTTCTTGGACAAAGTATAACTTAAAAGAGTTGTCAAGGCTTATTATAAAATCTAAGTGTATATTTAGAGTGCAAAATGCTAACAGTTTGTAATTAAGGGTATGTGCTCACGGTCTGGAGGAGCTGCATGTTGGACGCAGCTCCTCCGGACCTGAGTGAAGCCGCGGGTGGCCGCAGGGAGACTGCAGCCGCTCTGTACTTACCGCATGCGGCAGGTTCGGGCGGCTTCTCCCTGCAGTCACCTAATGGCAGCCTCTTCCTACTCCGCAGCATGAAATAAACATGCTGCGGAGGAGCGGACTGCCGGCAACCCTCACCGCAGCTCCAAACACACTGCGGATGGGTTAAGCATAGTGAGGATGGGATTTCTTGAAATCCCATCCACTATGCTTATACTGTACTACGCAATGTTTTGGACGCAGTGACAAGGAGCTGCGTCCAAAATGCTGCGTATACTGACCGTGAGCACACACCCATAGGGTACCATCACACGAGGCCATATCGCCACTGATTACATAGGTGACGCAGGGGCGACAGCGCCGCTGCATCACCTAATGTAAAGGGGTGATTTTGGCACTAAATCTAACTAGATTTCTCAGCAGTGCTCTGAAACCAGGCGAGCACTCTGGCATGATGTGCAAACATCGCCCCATGTAACATGCCGATCGGCGATGTTACAGCCGATGGGAGCCATAGGCTCCCATATTACAGCATCGCCGCTGGGGTTTGCAGATACCCCAGTGGCAATGGCGCCTGTAACATCGCCGGTGCATCACCGGAGGTATCGCAGCATGTAAACACGCGACGGCGACACTGGCGGGGCCCCAAAAATGTGCTCGCCCCTGAGCGTCTCCGGTGATATCACCAGCGATGTCACCAGGTGTGATGGTACCCTAACACTTTATCAGCATTGTTTCATGATATTTGTAGAAATGTATATATTCTGTCTGTCTGTCTATCAAACTATCAAAAAATAAAGTAGGCAGCACTCCATTCCATACAAAAAAGCAGACCTTCATTGGCCCATGTGTTTTAGTGGCAACGTTTCGCTTCCTTTGAATCTTTTTCAAGCTCTCTGTCTGTCTATCTATCCTATAACCTACCTATGTAAATGGATGGGTACAATGTTCATTTGGTGATATGCAGTGCTGGTTTTGTACTACGGTAATCAAAACTTTTGGAATTATCACCAAAAACATCAACCTTGGCCTCATCAGACATGTTTCCACATGCTTTTGGAATTACACAGATTAGCTGGTCAGGTTTACATGTAAAACCTAGTCTTCTAGTGATAATCTTCTGCTGATACAACGCTGATAGTATTCAAATTACAGCACACAGCCATATCTAAGAGCAGCATAATGTAGGCATTGAGATCTTGATTCCTGCAATGTGTCATTTATTAGATTGAGTGATGTAGTTTCAATGCAATTAGCTAGTATTAGGCTGGCGTCACACATATGTTCCCCGCCGCAATACGCAGCGCAAATCGGGCGCAGCCTATGTTTAACATGGGGACACACGGTGTATGCGCTCGGGTGCGCATGGCCGTGCGCACCCATTGCCCGCCATGCGTGACATGTCGCGTTCATGGTGCGGACTAGAATGTGTGATTTGTACGCAAGCATCCTCATGCGTACAAATCACACAGGGCGGGCAATGGGTGCGCACAGCCATGCGCACCCGAGCGCATACACCGTGTGTCCCCAATTTAAACATTGGTACGCAAGGTGTCTGCGCTCGGCTTGCGCTTCCCCACCACAATACACAGCGGCAGGGAACGCAAGTGTGAGCTCACCCTTAACTGGCTGCAATCACCTGACAACCAAGCAAAACGCTCACTCAGCAGGGAAAATTATTTATAAGCTTGCCTATAAATCATTGTTCTCAGCAGTACATCATCCTATGTAAAATGGACATGTGCTGACAAGAAAATTGACAATCGCTCTGCATGTATGTGAAGTGCGATCGGCCTGATTAATCAAGCTAATCGACAGCCAATTGGCAAACATTTAGGAGGTCGTGCAATGTGAAGCCACCTTAATTGTGAATGTTTGGATATAATGTCTGAATACGAGTGTCTGGCTATGTGACTTTCTCTACATTTCAAAGGAAGAGAAGTCTTGTACCACTGTCATCACCAAAACAATATCAACCAAATAGTCTATGAGAGCTCAGAAGAGCTGTGCCAATGTTACATTTTTCATTGCAGATTTGGTGCAGATTTCCTGCACCAAAACTGAAATGAAAAAAAAATTGATAGGACAGACATGCAGATTTTGATGCAGATTCACAAAATCTACATAACAAAAAAGCATCAAACAACACACCATGGGCACAAGGCTTGATGGAGTGCCAGCTGTTTTTTCTTGGATTACAGTTCAACGGAAAGTTAGGTAATTGTCTTGAACCATCCACCAAATCGGAACTGGGCAATGCGGTCTCTGGGGAGTCACAGGGGTCGAGACCCAGCTTCTGTGACCCAGGCTTCTGTTAAAAAGTGAGTTTTTGGGAATTGGGTGATTTAAAAGGAAAGTTATTTGTGACGCCACCCGTGGTATGTGGCTATAGATGGCCACCGCTGCTGCAGAACCTCCGGCGATGATAGATGGGCAGTTGGGATGGAGCGGCTCCCCACGTACGGAGCGGATCCCCTGGGCATTGGATGTTGAAGGGTGTAGGGTGCAGTGTGGAGGGTGTGCAAAACACTGGAGGCCACAGCAGTGAACGTTTCCTTTATCTTTACTTGTACATTGCAGTTACAGTCCGGAGCACTGGTTTAGATGATACTGTTGACCTGGGTGACCAGGAAGGAATCAGGGTATCCACATAGCCGGGTGGGTTGGAGGCCTCTCCTCTGCATGTTCTCCTGTGGGCCCCTGCTGCTGCTTGATGCTAAGCTGCTGGCCCTCTCTCTGCCAATATGACAGGCAGCTCGAGTCCTGTTTCAGGGGTCGCTCCTCGGTGGAGACCCCGGGCTCTAGTATGCTGCTTTGCCTCCAAGCACTTTGGTGTGGATGGGGAACTTGGAATTCCCCACCCTCCGGTATTGGTTGCCGGGCCATTAGACCCTGCACAGCCTCAGACCCGGTGTCCGGCACTTTTCTTCTGGGGTGAGCGCGACGCTGCTTGGTTTCCCCAGTTTCTCCTCTCCTTCCTCTTAAGACTCACTCCATGGCTGTTCTGACTAACCCCACCTACAGGTCAGAACTTTGCATAGGGAAGCTCCCCAAAAGCCGGGTTCTAGAGCTCCCCTTTCTGGTCCGGAGACAGGAAAGTGTTGGATGCTGTGCCACTTTAATTGGGAACCCCCTTTTTGTTTCCAGGAGTGACATCACCCCTGCTGAGGGAGGCAATGCCATTGTTGCAACCAGACCCCTGGGGTGCTACATAACTGCAAGAACATCTTTACAATGTTATCTGTATTAGTGTTGAGGATGAAAGGAAGACAGCCTTCAACACTCCAGAGGAGTGCTATGAAAACCTTGTTACAACACTCCAGAGAGTCATTATGAAAACCTTGTTATGCCTCTGGTTTGTCTAACTCCCCTGGCATTTTTCAGCATTTTGTTAATAATGATGCACCCCCAGACTATGGGGTACTCGGGAAGCGGGCCGATGCTGTCTCTCTGGGGTATCACGGTAGTCGTGACCCGGTCCCGTGGCCTGGGATCAGTCCAAAAAGGGGATACTTACAAGGGATTTGTCGTGACGCCACCCAGGGTACGTGGTTAATAAAACCACTTCTGCCATATTCCTGCTGGGGACGGTGACTTGAGGCAGCATAGATGGTAAGCCCTCCTCGAGTAGGGCTGAGGATCCCAAGGGCAGGAGTAGTAATGATGAATGGGCCTGGTGAGGGATTGTACTGGGTGTAGTGCACTTACTTCAAAGCTGCTGCAGCTTCTCCAGCCAGTGTGCAGGGACGACAATCTGTGGCTCCTCAGGCGGGCTTTGCTGCGACACTGGAAGGAAATAGTCTTAGGCAGAAATGAGCTTACTGGGTACTTTACTTGGTCTTTCAACAGCAGTTTACAGTTCTTTAGTCACTCTTAAACACTTCAGCACTGCTTCGGGTTACTAGACTGTGCAGCACAGGTGGCTCCTCCGCGTTGCTCCCTCTAAGTCCTTCCAGGCCCTTTTAGTCTCTCCTCTAGTACCTCACCCACAGGTTCAGTCTGGTAATCGCGGGCTTTTGGGTGAATGTTTCCCTTTCAGTCAGGGTCACCAGTCCTAGTATGACGACTGTTTTTAGACCGTGGTGGAAAGTTAGGCTGCAGGTCATAAAGCACCTGCTCCACGCCAGTGTGTCTTGTGATTAGGGTGCTAAAGTGCGCACGGTCACTTCTACAGAGCCAGCTGTCTGGCTGTAGCGGCCTAGCCTCCATTGTCCCTCTGTCAGTCACTGTTTCAGCTCAGGGTTCCTCCGGTCAGCTAAAATATGTGCGGCTGCCGGGCTCTTGTCCTCCCACTCTCCTTCACCTGTGGGGTGTCATTGCTTGTGGCTGTAGTCTCCCTCACCTCTGGCTATGGAATGAGCTTTCTCTCCTAGGGTCTGTGCCACTCAGGATTCTGCATCCTCAAGGGAACCACTCCTCCTGGGAAAACTAACTACCACTGTGTGTTCCCAGGTATTCTAGTGTTGGTCTCTCCACCCACTTAGTCAATGCTATTCTATGCTTCACCCTCACTACTCTTAACGCCTGCTACCCCTTGCCAAACCTAGAGTCCTAGGCGTAGGGTCGGTGTGTGCAACTGTGTGAGTGTTTTGTCAACCGTCTTGTCTTACCTGGATGCACTTCCCTTTGTGGCCACCTGGTCGCAGGGGCGCCACATTCCTCCGGAGCTAAACCTCAGTGCGTCCTCATGCTGAGCGGTACCACAGTAAACTCAATTATTTTTTTATGCAGAACAATAACACTTTTAACATTTCTTCCCTTCCGGGAGGCACGATCTTGAACCTTACTTAACAAAAAATACATCTATAAAAATTCACATGAGTCCAGTTCTCAAAAAGTGTAAAAAAGTCCACTGTACCTACAGGTGTCTCGGCTTAGGAGGCCTGTCTTTTCTTACCACCCCCAGGCACTTTCTGTCCATAACTTAATATGCATGGGGTTTGTCCAGTTCCCCAACCCGTGTGTACACTAAATTCTCCTGGGTAATTCACATTTAATTTCTTATAAAACCTCTGCATATAAAACCAATAGCGAGTACTCCGGGTACTCAACAATATACATCTCATAGTTCAGATTATTTACTGTCCATAATCTCATAGTCTTTCAACTCAGCATACTTTCAAGCAAGAAAAAGGGGAATCTACACACACACTCAGGAAAAGGATGGGGACACCAAGATAAACATCACATTCTCACTTACAATTTAGCTGTCCAGGTACAGCTCAGTCTTTCTTCATCTTATCCTCCTTCTTTGGCATCTTCCAAGGCAAAGTCTCCTGTCGCGCACATGAAACGTTCAAAATAGGTGCTGAAAATTCTGTCCATCCGTCTAAGGACGTCTGAGTTCTTTGACTTGAAGTCTGCATCGTTGCCAGGATTGCTGCTGCCTCTGCAGGTCATTGCTCTGGGACTGCTACATCTGTTGGATCTGGGTACTTGTCTATAGCTTCAGCCATTGCAGCCTCTCTTAAAACAAGTCTTTTGACCCTCATTGCGTAAGTGCCTCGCTCTCTTACCTCTTGGGTTGGCGGCGCTGCAATCATCGGTTGTGGCAGGTTCGGGCAACTCTCCTCCAAGGCCCCCAATAGGTGACTCATCTGCATTGGCCCTGCGCTCTCTCCTGCAGGCCGGGATTCTGAGCTGCGGCCACCCGTCTGAATGCTGCTCTCTCTCTGGGACTCTTGCTACGCTCTGCACCCAGATTCTTCCACTGCTCCTCGCTGCCGTGGGCCTGTGGGGATCAGCCTCAATATCCTCCTCCTATTTTCCATCTCCGGGTACCTTTCTGCTTCTGTCCAGAGGTCTACATATGGCGGCTGCTTGCCACGTTGTTCATTCTCTCCTCCCTTTCCTGGGGTGTCGATGATTTTTGCCGCGCTGTCAGTCAACCAGCCCCCAGGTGGGGCTACATCAAGTTGATTGGCATTGCGCTCCCTCAGAGCAAAGGATTAGAAGGGGCAGGATCTTCTTTTTCTGCTCATTGCTGGCTTGGCCCACGACAAGAGGTACTGGCACGCCCCGCGCCAAGCACATTGCGTCAGTCTTTTAGGGCTGCCATTATGGGGATTCGTTTTACATAGTCCAAACACAAGTTCAATAAAGTTCCTTAGACGCACAGTACCTGGGTTTAACGGGCACGGTATCCTGTTCATCATGCCAGAAAACTGATGCTCCCCCAAGCTATGGGGTACTTGGAAAACGGGCCAGTGCTGTCTCTCTGGGGTATCACGGTAGTCGTGAACCGGTCCCGTGGCCTGGGATCAGTTCAAAAAGGGGTTATTTACAAGGGATTTGTCATGACGCCACCTGGGGTATGTTGTTAATAGAACCCCCGCTGCCGCATTCCTGCTGGGGACGGTGACTTGGGGCAGTGTAGATGGTAAGCCCTCCTTGGGTAGGGCCAAGCATCCCAAGGGCAGGAGTAGTAATGATGGATCAGCCTGGTGAGGGATTGTACTAGGTGTAGTGCACTTACAGTTGTGGCCAAAAGTATTGACACCCCTGCAATTCTGTCAGATAATGCTCAGTTTCTTCCTGAAAATGATTGCAATCACAAATTCTTTGGTATTACTATCTTCATTTAATTTGTCTTCAATGAAAAAACACAAAAGACAATGAAGCAAAAAGCAAAACATTGATCATTTCACACAAAACTCCAAAAATGGGCCAAACAAAAGTATTGGCACCCTCAGCCTAATACTTGGTTGCACAACCTTTAGCCAAAATAACTGCGATCAACCGCTTCCGGTAACCGTAAATGACTTTCTTACAATGCTCTGCTGGAATTTTAGACCATTCTTCTTTGGCAAACTGCTCCAGGTCCCTGATATTTGAAGGGTGCCTTCTCCAAACTGCCATTTTTACATCTCTCCACAGGTGTTCTATAGGATTCAGGTCTGGACTCATTGCTGGCCACCTTAGAAGTCTCCAGTGCTTTCTCTCAAACCATTTTCTTGTGCTTTTGAAGTGTGTTTTGGGTCATTGTCCTGCTGGAAGACCCATGACCTCTGAGGGAGACCCAGCTTTCTCACATTGGGCCCTACATTATGCTGCAAAATTTGTTGGTAGTCTTCAGACTTCATAATGCCATGCACACGGTCAAGCAGTCCAGTGCCAGAGGCAGCAAAGCAACCCCAAAAAATCAGTTAACCTCCGCCATGTTTGACTGTAGGGACTGTGTTCTTTTCTATGAATGCCCCTTTTTTTCTCCTGTAAACTCTATATTGATGCCTTTGCCCAAAAGGTTCTACTTTTGTCTCATCTGACTTAATCAAGAGAACCACAGTTGATTAGCAAAAGGGATTACATTTATTAGAACAATCCACATAGATCAAGATAAATATAGATAAATAAAGGTTTCAAGGGGTTTAAGTAAAGTGCTCAATGATGATACAAACGTTAACATGCACACCCCTGACCAAAGCTGACCAGCAAAATGACGTAGGGGCTGGCACGTGCACGGTGAGAGCATCCAGCCTGACCTTGTATGACTCTTTGGCAGTTGATTATGTCTATTAACAGTTGTAGCAACTGACAAATATCCCAGACTATTTATGTCCTGGAAACTTTAAAAGTTTTGTTCATCTGACCAGAGAACATTCTTCCAAAACGTTTTAGGCTTTCTCAGGTAAGTTTTGGCAAACTCCAGCCTGGCTTTTTTATGTCTCGGGGTAAGAAGTGGGGTCTTCCTGGGTATTCTACCATACAGTCCCTTTTCAGTCAGACGCCGACGGATAATACAGGTTTACACTGTTGTACCCTTGGACTTCAGGGCAGCTTGAACTTGTTTGGATGTTAGTCGAGGTTCTTTATCCACCATCCGCACAATCTTGCATTGAAATCTCTCGTCAATTTTTCTTTTCCGTCCACATCTAGGGAAGGTTAGCCACAGTGCAATGGACTTTAAACTTCTTGATGACACTGCGCACGGTAGCCACAGGAACATTCATGTCTTTCGAGATGGACTTGTAGCCTTGAGATTGCTCATGCTTCCTCACAATTTGGTTTCTCAAGTCCTCAGACAGTTCTTTGGTTTTCTTTCTTTTCTCCATGCTCAATTTGGTACACACAACGACTTGGGCCTCCATGCGCTGCGGATTCCAGTCCCCAGCTGCCTAGTTGTACCTGGCTGGATATAGAAATAGCCAAAGCCCCACGCATTTTTTTTATTATTATTTCATGAAATTCATGAAATATTAAAAAAAAGGGCCTCCTTTCTATTTCTATTGCAGTAGCGTCTGGACACAAAAATACTGCGAAGCCCACGTCAAAATTTTTGGGAAAAATTCATAAAAAAATAAAAAATTACATTTAGGGACTGCTTCTCTATTAACCCCACGAGGTCGTAGCACAGCGGCATTTACGGGGGTTAACTCAGGTCACCTGAGACAGCATCGCTTGGCTATTTCAAATGAACAGCTGATCTGCATCAGCTGATATTTGAAATAACAGGCGGGAAAGCCAGCAGTGAAGACACGATGAGGGGGCATCAGGGAGCGGGGAGCGCAAAACACAAAAGGAAAGCCGGTGGGGCAGTCTTTTCACCGCCGCCGGCTTCCCCGCACTGCTCCTTCGCTCCACGCTCCCCCACACCACCTCTGTACCAGATCCTAACTTAGGACCAGGCGAGGGGAGCAGCTCCAGGGAGCAGGGAGGGGGCATCAGGAGCGGGGAGCGTGGCACAGACCACGAAAGTCGGCGGTGAAGTTGTGGCGCCCTGCTCACACTGGTAGCCACAGACTTCTCTAATACACGGCTGGATTTCCACAGCAGGTACCTACTACATGCAACACTTTCCACCCCGGCACAGTAGCAGGAGCTCAACTTGCTGACCTTAGGCAAGATCCCCTATAATTACTGCTGCTGGGGGAGGAGTTAGTTAGATTGTGCAGACGCTAGAAGAGCTGCGAAGACGTCCTTGTGGTCGATGCTGCGATTAGGCCCAAGCCAGTGATCCGGAGTGGCCCTTCTACGTCCCGCGAGCCTAAATGGGGACAGAAGGCAAGGAGCAGATAGCAAAAGGGAGTGAGGAACTTGAGGAAGTTCGCCCAAAGAAGTACCGGATATTGGGGATCCGCACCTGTGGGATACTCCAGGACCACAGAAAAACCCGTCACACCGTGGAGGCTTCAGCCACCCGGTTTCCCATGTTGGTCAAGAGAGGGAGCCAGACACAGCAGTGCATCACTGCAGTTATCAGAGAGGGTAACCTCGGAGATCGCTACAGGAGGAGAGACAGACATCAGAGTCAGGAAGAGAGAGGAGGCAAGACTGGCTACAAGCAGGCTGTGCTTCAAACACTACAAAAGTAACAGAGGAGGCCTTATACCCACTTGCTGTAGGGACCCACTGTGCAACCTGTCCACCTGTCAGTGTCCTGGATGTCTTTACCTGCGTACCACCAGTAAAAGGTAAAAGAGACTTTACAGTGTGCGTGTGTCATTCCTCTCCGTTCCCGGTGCCCCTCATAGACTGCTCCAACACTCCCCATCCCAGCTCCATTCCAAGCTGCCCCTTCTCACTACGCTGCCCCGGTAATTCGACGGTGTTCGATGAACATTCGACGAACACACATCAAATTCGACGAATTGAATCGAATTCGAACCTCGGGGTGGTGGCTTATCTCTAGACTTAAGTTGATGATTTGTGTGGCTGTCAATTAAGAACATTAAATAAAAAGTTCCATCTTTGAAACAGGGACCTGTGTTCTTTAGCCCCTATAAAAGTCCCTGTGATCAAATCAGTAGCTTTTTGTCTTACCTTTGTGGAGCATCCTGCCATTACAGGTAGCCACAGAACCACCTAAAGCATGGATGGACTTCCACAGTAGATATCAATAACAACACTTCCCGCCGGTTAGCAAACAGTTGACAGTTAACAGTAGGGTCTTCACTCTTTCGTATTGCGCGATGCAAAACCCATTGCCGCTTGCCGCAGCCTACATTGCATGAAAAACGCACGCCCGCAAGTGACGTATGCGTCAACGGCAGATGTTTTCACGCACGCGGTTAAAACGCAGATGGAAAGCACTAAGCCAGCCTAGCCAGTGTGAGGGCCTAAGAGTGAGGTCGAAGGCAAGGTGGAAGGAGTGAAGTAACAGCAGACTGGGGGCAGAGGAGCCGTACAGGTTCACCCCAGAAAGCACCCTGGACACTGGAGTCCGAGTCTGCAGGAGAGCATCTAGCCCAGCAGAAACACCGGTTCACCGAGGAGACTCCAGTCTCCAGAACACCTGTACGGCAACCAAGAAGGGAGCCAGGCACCGCAGGAGAAGTGATATTGGTAGTCCACACAGAGGTTTCCCTCCACACAACAGAGGTGATAGAGACTCAGAGGAGGCCAGGCCTAGTTTCACATGTGTCAGAGGCATCAACAAGGGAAAAGCAACAAGGAGGCCTTATACTCACTCACTGTGGAGATGCAGAAGTGTTTCCCGATCAATGGAGTGTGCCCTGGACAGTATCTTCAATACCATCAGTAAAGGTACAGAAACAACTTCCAGTGTGTATGCACGTTTCTCCAACCCTGACCCTGTCCAGCTCAGAGACTCTAGCAGCGGCCCGGCTGCCTTGCCACCTCCCTGTGCAAATCCCTGTCACCTCATCACAACCCCGGGGACTCTGCTATACCATCCAGCTGCCCGTCCATCATCCCTGGAGGCCCACAGCAGTGCTGGTGCCATTACCAGAGACCACAGGTGGCGTCACAAGACATTTATTCCTTTTTATTATTTTCCCAATTTACAATTGACTACCAGTGCCCTGGGCAGGCCACCGGTGACATCCCCTTGCAGTAAACGCCTGGGTACCGAGTGCCCATAGACACATGGGTGAATCATTTGCACCTACATTTAAAATCTATAGTGTGTATCACCAACTGGTCCTCAAAAGATATATTGTTTCTTTAGAACCTGCACCATTGCTTCCGCCTTCAGTATGTTTTCAGTGGGAATCTTGAGTACTTTCAGGTAGCCAAGATTATTGATTCCAGCTTTGTACGCCGTTTAACTTCAATACTTGGAAGGCTTATGGTCCAGGTTAGAGGATATATTTCCCTTTTGCTGATGTGGCAAGGGTTAAACCTGTTCTTTAGTTTCCTTTGCCTTTCTGTCCTGGCCTATCTCAGCTGTTCTGTTTCATCCACTTCCCTCTGGAATAAGTACCGTATATACTCGTGTATAAGCCGACCCGTGTATAAGCCGACCCCCCTACTTTTGCCCCCAAAACCTGGGAAAACCTATTGACTCGTGTATAAGCCGAGGGTGGACCCCAGCACAGGTATACAGTCCCCCCCAGTGGTATATAGCAGCCTCCCAAGTGGTAGTATACAGCAGCCACAGAGGTATATACAGCAGCCCCAGTAGTAGTATACAGCAGCCTCCCCAGTGGTAGTATACAGCAGCCTCCCCAGTGGTAGTATACAGCAGTCTCCCCCTGTGGTAGTATACAGCAGTCTCCCCCAGTGGTAGTATACAGCAGTCTCCCCCTGTGGTAGTATACAGCAGTCTCCCCCTGTGGTAGTGTACAGCAGCCTCCCCCTGTGGTAGTATACAACAGCCTCCCCCTGTGGTAGTATACAACAGCCACAGAGGTATATACTGCAGCCCCTCCCCTGTGGTAGTATACAGCAGCCCCCCCTGTGGGTATACAGCAGTGCCTCCCCCTGTGGTATATACAGCAGCCCCTCCCCTGTGGGTATACAGCAGCCCCCCCTGTGGTATATACAGCAGCCCCTCCCCTGTGGTAGTATACAGCAGTGCCTCCCCTGTGGTAGTATACAGCAGCCCCTCCCTGTGGGTATACAGCAGCCCCCCCGTGGTAGTATACAGCAGCCCCCCCGTAGTATATACAGCAGCCCCTCCCCTGTGGTAGTATACAGCAGCCCCCGTGGTAGTATACAGCAGCCCCCCCTGTGGGTATATACAGCCCCCCCCCCCCCGTTGCTGCCGCACACCTGTAAAAAGAAGATCTTTCATACTTATCCTCCTGCTGTCACCGCGCGCATCCTCTGCTCTCCTTCTTGCTTGCACCCGGGCCCCGGTGTCCATCCATATGACCGCGCACAAATAATGACGTCATTAATTGTGCGCCGTCACGTGGATGGACGCCGGGTGCAAGGAGAGCGGAGGATGCGCGCGGTGACAGCAGGAGGATAAGTATGAAAGCGCTTCTTTTTACAGGTGTGCGGCAGCAACGGGGGGGGGGGCTGTATATACCCACAGGGGGGGCTGCTGTATACTACCACGGGGGGCTGCTGTATACTACCACAGGGGAGGGGCTGCTGTATATACTACGGGGGGGCTGCTGTATACTACCACAGGGGAGGGGCTGCTGTATATACTACGGGGGGGCTGCTGTATACTACCACGGGGGGGCTGCTGTATACTCACAGGGGGGGGCTGCTGTATACTACCACAGGGGGGCGGGAGAGCACTGACAGTGCTATGTAATATGCACGGCTCCCCCTGCCGCTGATGGACAGGGGGATGCAGTGCATATTGCATTGCACTAATGAGCGGTCCCACGTGACTGCCCGCTCACTATACAGCCTCCCCCTGCCTCCTCCAGCCCCCGGACACCGGCCCCACACAGTCAGCCATCACTGACTCGTGTATAAGCCAAGGGGGGCACTTTTCAGCACAATTTCTGTGCTGAAAAACTCGGCTTATACACGAGTATATACGGTACTCACCTTGGGTAAGTTTGAATGTTGCAGAGTTGAATAGCAGAACAGAGTAATGAAACTTTGGGGTAGTAGACACTGTAGCAATGTTCAGCAGAAAAACTGGAATAAAAGACTTGAAAGTAGAAGGACTGTTATAGTGGAGAACCTACCAGAGAAGCCTGAATAATCAGGGGCATCTAGCCACCGGAGCAGGATTTTAATAACCTGACTTCATGATTTTATCAGAGTTGGTAGGGAGGCACCATTTCACGATTGGTAAAGGAACAAGGGAAGATGTGTAACATAGACAAAGAGACCTGAATACTGAAACATAATGCAAAATTACAATTCTATTTGGAGAAACAACTTCCATTAGTACGATGTAAATGTTGAGTCAGGTCACTGAGATGCGATACATTATAAAGGTACATCTTAATGAATTAGAATATCATCAAAAAGGTAATTTTTTCAGTAATTCAATACATAAAATAAAACACATACAGTTAGGGCCAGAAATATTTGGACAGTGACACAAGTTTTGTTATTTTAGCTGTTTACAAAAACATGTTCAGAAATACAATTATATATATAATATGGGCCGAAAGTGCACACTCCCAGCTGCAATATGAGAGTTTCCACATCCAAATCTGAGAAAGGGTTTAGGAATTATAGCTCTGTAATGCATAGCCTCCTCTTTTTCAAGGGACCAAAAGTAATTGGACAATGGACTCTAAGGGCTGCAATTAACTCTGAAGGCGTCTCCCTCGTTAACCTGTAATCAATGAAGTAGTTAAAAGGTCAGGGTGGATTCCAGGTGTGTGGTTTTGCATTTGGAAGCTGTTGCTGTGACCAGACAACATGCGGTCAAAGGAACTCTCAATTGAGGTGAAGCAGAACATCCTGAGGCTGAAAAAAAAGAAAAAATCCATCAGAGAGATAGCAGACATGCTTGGAGTAGCAAAATCAACAGTTGGGTACATTCTGAGAAAAAAGGAATTGACTGGTGAGCTTGGGAACTCTAAAAGGCCTGGGCGTCCACGGATAACAACAGTGGTGGATGATCGCCGCATACTTTATTTGGTGAAGAAGAACCCGTTCACAACATCAACTGAAGTCCAGAACACTCTCAGTGAAGTAGGTGTATCTGTCTCTAAGTCAACAGTAAAGAGAAGACTCCATGACAGTAAATACAAAGGGTTCACATCTAGATGCAAACCATTCATCAATTCCAAAAATAGACAGGCCAGAGTTAAACTTGCTGAAAAACACTTCAAGAAGCCAGCTCAGTTCTTTAAAGGTATTCTATGGACAGATGAGACAAAGATCAACCTGTACCAGAATGATGGGAAGAAAAAAGTTTGGAGAAGAAAGGGAACGGCACATGATCCAAGGCACACCACATCCTCTGTAAAACATGGTGGAGGCAACGTGATGGCATGGGCATGCATGGCTTTCAATGGCACTGGGTCACTTGTGTTTATTGATGACATAACAGCAGACAAGAGTAGCCGGATGAATTCTGAAGTGTACCGGGATATACTTTCAGCCAAGATTCAGCCAAATGCTGCAAAGTTGATTGGACGGCGCTTCATAGTACAGATGTACAATGACCCCAAGCATGAAGCCAAAGTTACCCAGGAGTTCATGAGTGCAAAAAAGTGGGACATTCTGCAATGGCCAAGTCAATCACCAGATCTTAACCCAATTGAGCATGCATTTCACTTGCTCAAATCCAGACTTAAGACGGAAAGACCCACAAACAAGCAAGACCTGAAGGCTGCAGCTGTAAATGCCTGGCAAAGCATTAAGAAGGAGGAAACCCAGCGTTTGGTGATGTCCATGGGTTCCAGACTTAAGGCAGTGATTGCCTCCAAAGGATTCGCAACAAAATATTGAAAATAAAAATATTTTGTTTGGGTTATGTTTATTTGTCCAATTACTTTTGACCTCCTAAAATGTGGAGTGTTTGTAAAGAAATGTGTACAATTCCTACATTTTCTATCAGATATTTTTGTTCAACCCTTCAAATTAAACGTTACAATCTGCACTTGAATTCTGTTGTAGAGGTTTCATTTCAAATCCAATGTGGTGGCATGCAGAGCCCAACTCGCGAAAATTGTGTCACTGTCCAAATATTTCTGGCCCTAACTGTATACAGTCATATGAAAAAGTTTGGGCACCCCTCTTAATCTTACTTTTTTTTTTTTGTTAAAATATTGTTTTTGCAACAGCTATTTCAGTGTGATATATGTAATAACTGATGGACACAAAAATATTTCAGGATTGAAATGAGGTTTATTGTACTAACTGAAAATGTGAAATATGCATTATTTCAAAAATTAACAGGTGCAAAAGTATGGACACCTCAACAGAAAAGTGACATTAATATTTAGTAGATCCACCTTTTGCAAAAATAACAGCCTCTAGTCGCTTCCTGTAGCTGTTAATGAGTTCCTGGATCCTGGATGAAGGTATTTTTGACCATTCCTCTTTACAAAACAATTCCAGTTCAGTTAAGTTTGGTGGTTGCCGAGCATGGACAGCTCGCTTCAAAACATCCCACAGATGTTCAATGATATTCAGGTCTGGGGACTGGGATGGTCATTCCAGAACATTGTAATTGTTCCTCTGCATGAATGCCTGAGTAGATTTGGAGCGGTGTTTTGGATCATTGTCTTGCTGAAAGATCCATCCCCGGCGTAACTTCAACTTTGACACTGATTCTTGAACATTATTCTCAAGAATCTGCTGATACTGAGTGGAATCCATGCGAGCCTCAACTTTAACAAGATTCCCGGTGCCGTCATTGGCCACACAGCCCCAAAGCATGACGGACCCTCCCCCAAATTTGACAGTGGGTAGCAAGTGTTTTTCTTGGAATGCTGTGTTTTTGTGGCGCCATGCATAACGCTTTGTTGTATGACCAAACAACTCAATCTTTGTTTCATCAGTCCACAGGACCTTCTTAAAAATAAAACTGGCTTGTCCAAATGTGCTTTTGCATACCTCAGGCGACTCTGTTTGTGGCATGCATGCAGAAACGGCTTCCTTCGCATCACTCCCCCATACAGCTTCTCCTTGTGCAGTGTGCGCTGTATTGTTGACCGATGCACAGTGACACCATCTGCAGCAAGATGATACTGCAGGTCTTTGGAGGTGGTCTGTGGATTGTTTTTGACTGTTCTCACCATTCTTCTTCTCTGCCTTTCTGATATTTTTGTTGGCCTGCCACTTCTGGCCTTTACAAGAACTGTCCCTGTGGTCTTCCATTTCCTTACTATGTTCCTCACAGTGGAAACTGACAGGTTAAATCTCTGAGACAACTTTTTGTATCCTTCCCCTGAAAAACTATGTTGAACAATCTTTTTTTCAGATCATTTGAGAGCTGTTTTGAGGAGCCCATGATGCCACTCCTCAGAGAAGATGCAACTAGGAGAACAACTTGCAAGTGGACACCTGAAATAGCTTTTCTCATGATTGGATACACCGGGCTATGAAGTACAAAGCTCAATGAGGTTACCAAACCAATTTAGTGATTCAGTAAGTCAGTAAAAAGTAGTTAGGAGAGTCAGTCAAAAGTAGTTAGGAGTATTCAAATCATGAAAATCAGAAGGCTGCCCATACTTTGGCACCTGTTAAATTTTGAAATAATGCATATTTCACATTTTCGGTTAGTACAATAAACCTCATTTCAAACCTGAAATATTACTGTGTCCATCAGTTATTACCAGGGGTGGACCTACCGTGGTGCAGCTGGAGCAGCTGCACCAGGGCCCCAACTGGCTGGGGGGCCCCTGAAGCCTGAAGGGGGACCCCAGCCAACCCCCATGACCCTGTGCCAGTGAGGCAGAGGGGAGGGGGTTAACCGAGGGAAGCTTCTTGCTTCCCCTGGCTGAGCCCGCCCCTCCTCTCCTCTGCTGCCCCGGTTCCCAGGAATGTGCTGCTCGCTCAATACAGGTAGGAGCAGCAGCACATATGGACAACCCCCCCCCGCTGGCGGCCGATAGCAAACCCCCGAACCTCCAATAGCACCCCACCCCCGGTCCTCACCCCCGGTCCTCCGATAGCACCCCCCTCCCGGTCCTGCACCAGGGCCACATGGTCGCAAGGTCCGCCACTGGTTATTACATATATCACACTGAAATAGCTGTTGCAAAAAATCAATTAAAAAAAAAAAAAAAAAAGAGTAAGATTAAGAGGGGTGCCCAAACCTTTTCATATGACTGTATTATATAGAGTCTTTACAGACTAATCAATTTCAAGTGTTTATTTCTGTTAATGCTGATGATTATGGCTTACAGTCAATGAAAACCCAAAGGTCATTATCTTAGAAAATTAAAGTAGGGAGGATGAAGGGTTAAAAACCGCGCTGCTGTATTCCATGAGACATCAAAGGGTGAATATAATATTGATTTATTAGTCAATGTGTTTCGGGGCTCCCAGAACTGGCCTGGAACATGGCAAGATGATGTTATTTTCTCCTGAGGAAGGGGCCAGGCAGTGCAACTTTTAACCCTTCATCCACCGTATGCTATATGCACCCCACTGGGGGCTGCAGCAGCAGTGAAATGCTTTAATAGTGGTTGTGACTCTCACAACCACACAAGATGAAGCTTCTGATACCTATTTAGGTCATATTTTATCTCTCAGACCCTTCATCCTTCCTACTTCAAGTTTCTGAGATAATGACCTGTGGGTTTTCATTGGCTGTAAACCATAATCATCAACATTAACAGAAATAAACACTCGAAATAGATCACTCTGTAATGACTACATATAATATATGTGTTTTGCTTGATGTATTGATTTACTGAAATAAGTTATCTTTTTGATGATCTAATTCATTGAGAAGCATATACAGTATATATATATGGTAGGGGGTTAATGACAGAAACAGGCTTCAATACTCTCTAAAAATAGAATATAGTTTTTCTCTTTTGTACCGTTTTCCTCAGGATTTGGGCAGAACAAAGCGGTTCAGCAATGTCGACAACTCTTATAAAAGAAAAATATCATTTTGATCTCCAACATAATGGGATTCTAAATGATCAGTCCAAAATAGAATTGAAAGAAAGTGAGATTGGGTGATTTTCTATATGGTTCAACTTTTTAGAAGAAGGGGCCACATAAAAGACATTTTTAAGTGGCGCAATATCTTTCAGCTAGAAGCAATTACACTGAAAGCGGCTGCGATATATATGT
Organism: Allobates femoralis; assembly: GCA_033576535.1. Taxonomy (NCBI): domain Eukaryota; kingdom Metazoa; phylum Chordata; class Amphibia; order Anura; family Aromobatidae; genus Allobates; species Allobates femoralis. The sequence goes on from JARQOC010000005.1 coordinate 87,248,913, forward strand.
TGGCATTTGTTCAAGTTAAATTGGATTCTCGCATAGGCCTTCATCATCTGTATGGCTGATATTCAATATTGCCTTGACTTGTTACATCTCAGAGCAACTAGAATTCATAAAATAGAGGTTTCTTGTGTAGAAGCTTAGTAAATTACATCTGTCAAATGATTCACCAAGAGATCTACTATGTCTTCCTTTAGCCATTGTCCTGTTGACTATCTGGAAATACTGCAAAAATTGAACTACCAAGTATTTATATACAAATACCGTATATACTCGTGTATAAGCCGACCCGTGTATAAGCCGACCCCCTACTTTTGCCCCCAAAACCTGGGAAAATCTATTGACTCGCGTATAAGCCGAGGGTAGACCCCAGCACAGGTATACAGCCCCCAGCAGTGGTATACAGGCCCCAGCAGTATGATATACAGCAGCCCCCAGTGGTATATACAGCAGCCCCAGTGGTATTGCAGCCCCTATATACAGCAACCCCAGTGGTATTGCAGCCCCAGTGGTGTATACAGCAGCCCCTATATACAGCAGCCCCAGTGGTATTGCAGCCCCAGTGGTGTATACAGCAGCCCCTATATACAGCAGCCCCAGTGGTATTGCAGCCCCTATATACAGCAGCCCCAGTGGTATTGCAGCCCCAGTGGTATTGCAGCCCCTATATACAGCAGCCCCAGTGGTATTGCAGCCCCAGTGGTATTGCAGCCCCTATATACAGCAGCCCCAGTGGTATTGCAGCCCCAGTGGTATTGCAGCCCCTATATACAGCAGCCCCAGTGGTATTGCAGCCCCAGTGGTGTATACAGCAGCCCCTATATACAGCAACCCCAGTGGTATTGCAGCCCCAGTGGTATTGCAGCCCCTATATACAGCAGCCCCAATGGTATTGCAGCCCCAGTGGTGTATACAGCAGCCCCTATATACAGCAGCCCCAGTGGTATTGCAGCCCCAGTGGTGTATACAGCAGCCCCTATATACAGCAGCCCCAGTGGTAGTATACAGGCAGCCCCAGTAATGCAGGGCCCCCCCAGCCTGACTCCGGTCACCTGTAAAGCAAATTATACTTATCATTGTCCCGCTGCCGTCCGCGCCCGCATCTGCCGACATCGCGATCCTCCATCTTCATGCGTCTTCTTCCTGTTTCCTGTGTTCGGCGCCGGTAATGACGTCATTGGCTGCAACGAACACAGGAAACAGGAAGAAGACGCATGAAGATGGAGGATCGCGATGTCGGCAGATGTGGGCGCGGACGGCAGCGGGACAATGATAAGTATAACTTGCTTTACAGGTGACCGGAGTCAGGCTGGGGGGCCCTGCATTACTGGGGATGCGGGGACTGCTGTATACCGCTGTATACAGCAGCCCCCGCACTGACTCGCGTATAAGCCGAGGGGGGGTACTTTTCAGCCCAATTTTTGGGCTGAAAAACTCGGCTTATACGCGAGTATATACGGTAGTTGTCAAATTGATGACTAAATGTACAAATTTCAATTTATAGCTTCAGTTCTTATAGTTTATATCAGATACTAAATGACTATGATTGTATAGAAACTGGACCAATACATGAAAAAAGGGAAAAAGGAAGAAGATGTATCAGGCATAAAATGCAAAATTAAATAAAATGAAACTTTATTAGTGTCTATGTTAAAAAAAATATACCCTTGTAGCCCCCCATAACACACACTCACACATGCATACATACACACAAATACACTCTCACTTTCCTCACCGGTCCTCCAGCAGCTGAACTCAGAGCCCGATTCCCAACTCCTCAGTGACAAGACTCACAGCAGATGAGCCAGCAGCCAATTAGAGGCGAGCATGTAACATCACATAACGTTAGATGCTCGCCTCTGATTCGCTGGAGGCTGATCTGCTGGGAGCCTTGTCACTAAGGGGCGGGGAAGCGGGCTCTGAGCCGCCACACGCAGAACGCACTTGGCCCGGTCCATGGCCCTGTCGTTGGGGACCCCTGGTCTAAAGGGTGGGATCTTATTAAGAGGTCTTCACTGCTGGCACAGTCCTCCAGCCTCCTCCTTGTGTATTCTGCCCCCTTCTATGTCTCTGCGCCCCACCTGTTCTGCTGGCTCTGCCTTCCACCTATCCTGCTCTCTGAGTAAAGCATAAACAGGGCGGGAATCTGGTGCTGACGTCAGGCCAGATGCTTTGCAGCCGTGACATCCTCGCAGCTCCGCTCCGGTCCCTCAGCTTTGTCCCTATGTCCACATCCTCCGTGGACGCCGCTTCCGGCACCTTCGCTCCGCCACTGCAATCCCCCCTCAATAAGCCATTGGTGGGTTCAGAATGGGGGGCCCCATGTACAGGGATGGAGGCTATATATCCTAGGATGGAGGGCCTATGTACAAGGATGGAGGTTATATATACTAGGATGTTGAGCCTATGTACAAGGATGGAGGCTGTATATACTAGAATGGGTGGCCCATGTACAAGGATGGGACATATACACCAGGATGGGGGGACATATATACTGATTGTAAGAGGGACACTGGCAATATAATTGTGACCCCATTTACGTTAAAAATATTTTTTTTTTCACTTTTCCTTCATCAAATTTGGGGTGCGTTTTATAATCCAGGGCATCTTATAAAGCAAAAAGTACAGTACTTTATATGTGCACATACCCTAACACTGCATAAGTCATCAAAAATATTAAATATGATGCTGAGTTGAACTTTTGTACATCAGGATATCTTACTGTGTGGGTCATGTTAGGAAACGCTACATTTTCTGATCCTTGCAGGAACGTTGGGCATCTCATGCTGATCTCATCTCGGGACCCTAGACTTTGCTCCAGTTCATCTTAACAGTCAATGCATCTGAAAATTGTTTGTTAAACTGTATTAAAGGAAAAAGTCCTGTTTACCTGCTGCCTGGGAAAAGGTCTGATTTGCGCCTACAATCCACTTACCTGTTCATTATTAGAAAAAACCCAGACCTGATTTCAGGTTGATATTTAAATTGTGAATGAGATTTTATCCTAAAGTTCTTAAACTTTCTGATTCTGCACAGTCGTTTGCTCTAAACAATGTCATTATCTATACAGAGAACAACTTATCATTATGGAGGGTTTCAAATTTGTTAAAGACAGTTACTAAATAGAATGAAATGGCCTTGTGTTATTGTGACCTTTATAAGTACGCTTTTTCAGAAAAAATAATGACGTCTCTTGACATTTGATAATGATAACAAAATGTTGGTCCTCAAATATCCAAATGTTACGTGAAAAGGAAAACACAAAACATATCAAAACAGTAGATGGCATAGCTCGAAAAGAGCCAAAACCTCACCAGTAAAAATAAGACCTTGAACCGTCTTCTGTCCTTTTATGTCTTTTCTCAGTTCCATAATATGATACTAGGAAAAGTTGGTTGACAACTCTTAGGATGGAGGGCCAGTGGTCAGCGCAGGATGGATGGGCCAGTTGTCAGCGCAGGATGGAGGGCCAGTTGTCAGCGCAGGATGGAGGGCCAGTGTCAGCGCAGATGAGGCTCAGTGATCAGCAGAGATGGAGCTCAGTGATCAACAGAGGATGGAGGCTCAGTGGTCAGAGAGATGGAGGCTCAGTGGTCAGCAGAGGATGGAGGGTCAGTGGTCAGCAGAGGATGGAGGCTCAGTGGTCAGTGCAGGATGGAGGCAGAGTGGTCAGCGCAGGATGGAGGGCCAGTGGTCAGCACAGATGGAGGGCCAGTGTCAGCGCAGGATGGAGGCTCAGTGGTCAGCGCAGGATGGAGGCAGAGTGATCAGCAGCAGATGGAGGCAGAGTGGTCAGCAGAGGATGGAGGCAGAGTGGTCAGCACAGGATGGAGGCAGAGTAGTCAGCAGAGGATGGAGGGCCAGTGGTCAATGCAGGATGGAAGCTCAGTGGTCAGCACAGAATGGAGGCAGAGTGGTCAGCAGAGGATGGAGACAGAGTAGTCAGCAGAGGATGGAGGCAGAGTGGTCAGCAGAGGATGGAGGCTCAGTGTTCAGCAGAGGATGCAGGCTCAGTGGTCAGCAGAGGATGGAGGCTCAGGGTCAGCAGAGGATGGAAGCTCAGTGGTCAGCAGAGGATGAGGCTCAGGGTCAGCAGAGGATGGAAGCTCAGTGGTCAGCAGAGGATGGAGGCTAAGTGGTCAGCACAGGATGGAGGCTCAGTGGTCAGCACAGGATGGATGGCCAGTGGTCAGCGCAGGATGGAGGGCCAGTGGTCAGCACAGGATGGAGGGTCAGTGCTCAGCGCAGGACAAAGGCTCAGTGGTCAGCAAAGGATGGAGGGCTGGTGGTCAGTGCACATCCATCCCCCCTCCCATCCCTCCAGTCTCACCCGCTCCTCTTGTTTACATCGCCGCTACAGCAGATAATGAGCGGTTATGTGATAGGCAGGCTGAAGTGACGTGCACAGAGCCTGTCACATGACCGCTCATTATCTGCTGCAGCGGCGCTGTAAATACCGGGTGTGGGTGAGACGGAGTGGCGGGGTGGAGGGGGTGGAATGAGTAGGGGGGAACTGGAGCGGGGGGGGAATGGAGCGAGCTGGGAAGGGAATGGAGCAAGAAGGGGTGGGAATGGAGCGAGGGCGGGAGGGAATGGAGTGGCGGGAATGGAGCAGCGGGTGGCGGGAATAAGGCGGCGGGCAAGAGGGGACCAGAAGTGGGCGCACCCACTTCAGCAGGTGCGGGCCGGAGGAGGCTGACAGCGCGGTGTCTGTCTGTGTGGGAAATCCAGCATCGCTGATTGCATCGCTGTGCGCGGCTGCTTTGCATAGTCCTTGCTCATTGGTGGCCGCCTCCGGCAGCCACCAACGAGCGCCCTGTAGCTGGCGCCGATTTCGGCATCAGACAGATGCGCTTAGGAGATTATATAGCAGATATATAATACACTACCGTTCAAAAGTTTGGGATCACCCAGACAATTTTGTGTTTTCCATTAAAACTCATACTTTTACTTATCAAATATATTCCAGACATTGACAAGGTAACAGCATTGTAGACCTTTGGCGGGTACTATTTAATGAAGCTGCCAGTCAAGGAGCTGTGAGGCGTCGATTTCTCAAACTAGAGACTCTAATGGACTTGTCTTGTTGCTCAGTTGTGCAGCAGGGCCTCCCACTTCTCTTTCTACTCTGGTTAGAGCTTGTTTGTGCTCTCCTCTGAAGGGAGTAATACATTTCTAACATGGAATAGCCTTCATTTCTAAGAAGTATAGACTGTTGAGTTTAACATGAAAGTTCTCTTTTTCTGGCCATTTTGAGAGTTTCATAGAACAAACAAATGTAATGCTCCAGATTCTCATCTACTGTAGATCAAAGGAAGGTCAATTTTATAGCTTCTCTAATCAGCTAAACCATTTTCAGCTGTGCTAACATACTTTTGCAAGGGATTTCTGGGGTTTTCTAAACATCCATTAGCCTTCTTACACAGAAAGCACAATGTACCATTAAAACACTGGAGTGGTAGCTGTTGGAAATGGACCCCTATACACCTATATACTGTAGGTATTGCATTAAAAACCAGATGTTTGCAGCTAGAGTAGTCATTTACTACATTAACAATGTATAGAGTGTATTTCTCATTCATTTAATGTTAGCGTTAATAAAAAAAAAGGGCTTTTCTTTCAAAAACAAGGAGATTTCTAAATGAACCCAAACTTTTGAATGGTAGTGTGTATATATATATACAGTTGTGGCCAAAATTATTGACACCCCTGCAATTCTGTCAGATAATACTCAGTTTCTTCCTGCAAATGATTGCAATCACAAATTCTTTGGTATTATTATCTTCATTTAATTTGTCTTCAATGAAAAAACACAAAAAGAATTGTCCTAAAGCCAAATTGGATATAATTCCACACCAAACATAAAAAAGGGGGTGGACAAAAGTATTGGTACTGCTAGAAAAATCATGTGATGCTTCTCTAATTTGTGTAATTAACAGCACATGTAACTTACCTGTGGCATCTAACAGGTGTTGGCAATAACTAAATCACACTTTCAGCCAGTTGACGTGGATTAAAGTTGACTCAACCTCTGTCCTGTGTCCTTGTGTGTACCACATTGAGCATGGAGAAAAGAAAAAAGACCAAAGAACTGTCTGAGGACTTGAGAAACCAAATTGTGAGGAAGCATGAGCAATCTCAAGGCTACAAGTCCATCTCCAAAGACCTGAATGCTCCTGTGTCTACCGTGCGCAGTGTCATCAAGAAGTTTAAAGCCCATGGCACTGTGGCTAACCTCCCTAGATGTGGACGGAAAAGAAAAATTGAGAGATTTCAACGCAAGATTGTGCGGATGGTGGATAAAGAACCTTGACTAACATCCAAACAAGTTCAAACTGCCCTGCAGTCCGAGGGTACAACAGTGGCAACCTGTACTATCCGTCGGCTTCTGAATGAAAAGGGACTGTATGGTAGGAGACCCAGGAAGACCCCACTTCTTACTCCGAGACATAAAAAAGCCAGGCCAAAACGTACCTGAGAAAGCCTAAAACGTTTTGGAAGAATGTTCTCTGGTCAGATGAGACAAAAGTAGACCTTTTTGGGCAAAGGCATCAACATAGAGTTTACAGGAGAAAAAAAGAGGCATCCAAAGAAAAGAACACGGTCCCTACAGTCAAACATGGCGGAGGTTCCCTGATGTTTTGGGGTTGCTTTGCTGCCTCTGGCACTGGACTGCTTGACCGTGTGCATGGCATTATGAAGTCTGAAGACTACCAACAGATTTTGCAGCAAATGTAAGGCCCAGTGTGAGAAAGCTGGGTCTCCCTCAGAGGTCATGGGTCTTCCAGTAGGACAATGACCCAAAACACACTTCAAAAAACACTAGAAAATGGTTTGAGATAAAGCACTGGAGACTTCTAAGGTGGTCAGCAATGAGTCCAGACCTGAATCCCATAGAACACCTGTGGAGAGATCTAAAAATGGCAGTTTGGAGAAGGCACCCTTCAAATATCAGGGACCTGGAGCAGTTTGCCAAAGAAGAATGGTCTAAAATTCCAGCAGAGCATTGTAAGAAACTCATTGATGGTTACCGGAAGCGGTTGATTGCAGTTATTTTGGCTAAAGGTTGTGCAACCAAGTATTAGGCTGAGGGTGCCAATACTTTTGTCTGGCACATTTTTGGAGTTTTGTGTGAAATGATCAATGTTTTGCTTTTTGCTTCATTCTCTTTTGTGTTTTTTCATTGAAGACAAATTAAATGAAGATAATAATACCAAAGAATTTGTGATTGCAATCATTTTCAGGAAGAAACTGAGTATTATCTGACAGAATTGCAGGGGTGTAGAGAGAGAGAGAGAGAGAGAGAGAGAGAGAGCACAGGGCACCTACAGGTGTGTATATGGAAGTGTACAGCTGCCTAGGTGACCTCCGAATGGCAGGCGTTGTTGCACGCTTCAGTAAGACAAATAAGTAATCAATCCACATGTAGAAACAGAGAAGTGGCACTTACCCTTTTAGATGCCAAAAATCCTTTATTTCGTCTAGCTCATGTTAGCGTAGACAAATCAGGCGGGAGAGAGAGTGGGGGTCGGCATGTGGATATATATATATATATATATATATATATACACAGGGTGGGTGATTTATATGGATGCACCTAAATAAAATGGGAATTGTTGGTGATATCAAGTTTCTGTTTGTGGCACATTAGAATATGGGAGGAGGAAAACTTTTCCAGATAAATGGTGACCATGGCGGCCATTTTGAAGTTGGCCATTTTTGATCCAACTTTATTTTTTTCAATTGGAAGAGGGTCATGTGACACATCAAAAGTGTTGAATATTTTACATGAAAAACAATGGTGTGCTTGGTTTTAATGTAGCTTTATTCTTTCATGATTTATTTACAAGTGAATCACCACTTATAAAATGTGTTCAAAGTGCTGCCCATTGTGTTTGATTGTCAATTCAACCCTCTTCTCCCACTCTTGACACACTTTTGACTGGATATCTGAATCATGTAGCAATTTCAGATATCCAGTGGTATTGAGGTTTCCATTGAATGACCCCACTATCTTTGTACCACATATACCACACCATACCATCAATTTTTGTGTTCCAGCAGTCTTGGAGGGATCTATCCACTGTGGGTTAGTGTCAGACCAATAGCGCTGGTTTTGTTTGGTAACTTCACCATTCACAAAATAGTTTGCCTCATCCCTCATCTGAAGGCAATTGTCTATGCTGTGAAGATACGAGACGTGCAGCATCTGAAACAACAAATACTGGAAGCCTGTGCTAGCATTTCTTCTGTGCTGTTGCTATCAGTGTGACAAGAGTGGGAGAAGAGTGATGTATTGACAATCCAACACAATGGGCAGCACTTTGAACACATTTTATAAGTGGTCATAAACTTGTAAACAACTCATGAAAGAATAAAGTTGTGTTAAAACCAAGCACACCATTGTTTTTCTTAAAAATTCTCAATATGCTTGATGTGTCCCATGACCCTGTTCCCTTTGAAAAAAATAAAGTTGGATCAGAAATGGCCAACTTCAAAATGGCCAACTTCAAAATGGCCGCCATTATCACTATTCATCTGGAAGTTTCCCCACTCCCATGTACTAATGTGCCACAAACAGGAAGTTGATATCGCCAACCATTCCCATTTTATTTAGATGCATCCATATAAATGGATCATCCTGTATATATATATATATATATATATATATATATATATATATATATATATATATTATATATATAATAAAAATAAAGAGCAGCACAGCTAACGTTACCTTTGGGTGCAGGGCCCACCACAATAGTCCTTCCTCCTACCTGGTTCAATATTGCAAAAAACACAGGCAGCACTCCCACTTGTTTTGCATAGATAAGACCTTTATTGGTCACAGTTCACAGGCGACGTTTCAATCCACAAGGAATTTTTTTTTTTTTTTTTTTTTTCCCTTGTGGATTGAAATGTCGCCTGTGAACTGTGACCAATAAAGTTCTTATCTATCCAAAACAAGTGGGAGTGCTGCCTGTGTTTTTTGCAATATATATATATATATATACAGTATATGTACACACACACATTACCATGACGTTTCAATGCAACAGACATTTGTTCAAGTGGGCCACTGTTGCACTGAAACAATGTGGTAATGTATTGGAGTGCTGCCTTTGCTATGTTTTGATATGTGAATTTTTGCAAATTAAGATTGCAGATAAGGATTTTTTACACCCGAGAAATTGTTATTCATGTGCTGCTTTTTTGTGGCTCAAGTGGTTAGCACTGCAGCCCTTGCAGCACTGGGGTCTTGAAGTCCTGGGTTCAACTCCCACCAAGGACACTAAGGACAACATCTGCAAGGAGTTTGTATGTTCTCCTCGTGTTTGCGTGGGTTTCCTCCGGGCACTCCGGTTTCCTCCTACATTGTAAAGACATACTGATAGGATGTTTAGATTGTGAGCTCCAAGAGAGACAGCATTACTCATGTATGTAAAGTGCTATGGAATTAATAGCACTATATAAATGAATAAATTATTATTATTATTATTTTATATATATATATATATATATATATACATACTTCCTGTAGTTCACAGCATTGCCGGGGATAGTTACTAACTGTTGTTAGCTATAACAAATTATAATGGGTGAACAAAGTCTTGTTTTTCTCTGCTGAGATACACAGGCTGCAAGTGTAATACAGGGGCTTTGTGTGGGCTCCTGGTGTTACAAGGGGGCTATGTGTGGGCACAGGATGTAATACAGGAACTATGTGTGGGCACAGGATGTAATACAGGGACTATGTGTGGGCACAGGCTGTGATACAGGGGCTATGTGTCGACTCCTGGTGTAATACAGGTGCTATGTGTGGGCTCCTGGTGTAATATAAGGGCTATGTTTGAGCCCCTGGTCAGCACAGGATGGAGGCTTGGTGGTCAGCGCAGGATGGAGACTCAGTGGTCAGCGCAGGATGGAGGGCCAGTGGTGAGCGCAGGATGGAGGGCCAGTGGTCAGCAGAGGATGGAGGCTCAGTGGTCAGCAGAGGATGGAGGTTCAATGGTCAGTGCAGGATGGAGGCTCAGTGGTCAGCACAGGATGGAGGCTCAGTGGTCAGCGTAGGATGGAGGCTCAGTGGTCAGCACAGGATGGAGGCCAGCGCAGGATGAGGGCTCAGTGGTCAGTGCAGGATGGAGGCTCAGTGGTCAGCACAGGATGGAGGCTCAGTGGTCAGCGTAGGATGTAGGCTCAGTGGTCAGCGCAGGATCGAGGGCCAGTGGTCAGCACAGCACAAGATGAGAAGAACCTGCAGAAGTGTATAATGTCACACAGCTCTGCAGTCAGATCAAGAGAGCAGAGAGCAGCCATCACACATCACACTTGTAATGCCCATTCTATTTAAATTAAGCTTTGGAGGTGGAGCTATCTTCAGGGCAACGTCCTCCCCATAGCCTGGAAGAGCTCATATACACTGATCAAAAAAATAAAGGGAACACTTAAACAACACAAAGTAACACCAAGTATCTCATACTTCTGTGAAATCAACCTGTCCAGTTAGTTATTAAGCAACACGGATTGTAAATCAAATTCTCCTGCAAATGGAACAGACAACTGGTAGACATGATGGCAATTAGCAAAACACCCTCTATAAAGGAGGGGTTCTGCACTTGGTGACCACAGACCATTTCTCTGTTCTCATCCTTTTTGGCTGTTATTTTGGTCACTTTTGCATTTTGTCATTGCTCTCACCCCTAGAGTTAGCATGAGGTGGTGTCTACGACCAACAGACGTTGCTCAAGTAGTGCAGATCACCCTGGATGGCACATCAATGTGAGCTGTGGCAAGAAGAGTAGCTGTGTCTGTCAGCACAGTGTACAGAGCATGGAGCAGATACTAGAAAACAGGGTAGTACTCCAGGTGACGTCAAGGGGGTTGTAGGAGGGCAACAACCCAGCAGCAGGACCGCTATCTCCTCCTTTGTGTAAGGAGGAGCAGGTATAAAATTAAAAAATATGAGTGCGCTCAGTAGAGACTTAAATGTTGTGATTTAATTTCAGAGTAGTTGAGTGCACTAAGTAGAGACCTGAATGTGGTGATACATTTTCAAAGTGTTTCAGTGTGCTCAGTAAAGACAGATCCCAATTTATCAGAAATAATGATCATCATCCTTATGAGAACATTAGCCTGATGATTTTGCCAGCACAACTCACTGCACATGCATGAGCAAGTCACGTCTTATCGATGTTTGTACTTCATTGTTATAAGACTCTCAAAATAGAGAAATAAGCGCATGCGCACTGCACTGATCCGAGTTTATTGCGCATGTGCTGGACACACTTTAGTGTTTACATACAGCATATCCATAAATATTGTTAACCAATGATTTTTCAAAGTCGTCATTGCAAAAGCACAACCGTGACTGTACAGCAATGAGTATACCACCACACATGCATACAACAACCCATAGCAAATCGTAATATAGACAAGTAAATAAAATTACAGGTATATAGAGTGACCCTCACCCCCTCTCCCTAATGCCAAGGACTTCTGTTATCATCTTCCCTGGTGTTCCCATCTGTTTTGTACCACACACAGACTGTTCTCTAGCTCGGGGGTGACATTATGTCCCTATTATATGTTGCTTTCTGATTGGGAAGCATAAATCTGGTGACAGCATTCTTTTAAAAGTGACATGAGATGAAATAGAATTTATACCAATGTGGCACATTTAGGTCATCTGTTTGTGTTTTTCCCATTTAATTTCAGTTTATTAAATAATTTAATGCCTAATTAGCTTTCAACTTCAGTTTATTGCATTTCCAAAATTAAGTGAATCTGTCACTTGCTTATTATTATTTGTCATCTTGTTGCCAGGTTCTAAGATCTTTTTAGAGGGTCCCGACAAGCAGTAATAAACATATGACATATGATACTCCACATGACAGATTTTACTCTAAATCAACAATTTTATCTGGCTTCCTAGTTGGTATTAAAAATATTTTCTAGAATGTAACATTGATGGCTGACCACTGTTACCCTCATCAATCCTTGGTCTTATGGCCACTTTACACGTTCCAACGTCAGTCCGATATTGGATACAACGCCGCGGGAGCGCGCTTTTTCTGGGCAGAATTCCAAGATCGCATAGGAGATGTTACACAGCGCGATATCGTCAGGCAACGTTCCAGCGATGTGTACGCCCCCTTGTACGGCCGACCCAGGAACGACCATTTAACATGGGAGAGAATAGGGGACGTTGTACTTCACATCGTTGTTGGGCTTTTACACAGCCCGATCCGGCCACAACGTCCAACCAATATCGGCCCGTTGGAGAGCAGGCTCATTTGATCCCCGATATCGTTTTGGTATCGTTCGTGCATCGTATTGGACGTTTAAACCATACAACGCACAAACGATATCGGGGCCAACGCACGAACCACGTGACTTTTGGTCGGAGTTGGATGCCGATATCGGGATGTGTAAAGTGGCCATTATGTCTTCAGTGAGCACCGTGGTTCTTCAAAATGTATCATATAAGACCCCCCTCCCCTGTGACTCTTATAGTAATGACCTATATTATCCATAGGACATCAATAAATATTCTTGGAAAATTCTTCATGTAATTTTAAATAAGAAGTAATGATTAAAAGCAACATTAAATGACTGAGTGATAAAGGCATAAAATACCAAATAGAGTAAACCACTGACTTCCAATATGATATTTTAGAGACACAACACAGGATCTATATACAATTAAAACCAGAAGTTTACATACACTATATAAAAAATGCATGTTTTTCTCACTATCTGACATCAAATCAGAATAAACCTTTCCCGATTTAGGTCAATTAGGATTACCATAATTTCTTAATATTTGCTATTGTCCTTAAAATGTATGACTTGGGTCAAAATGATGCACCCCAGGCCTGGGTACTCGTATCCCGGGCTTAACTTTAAGGGACTGTCACTGGTGACCCGTGCCCGGATCCGTGGCCCTTGTGGTCACAAAAAAGGGGTTTAGTAAAAATAGAATAATAAAAAAGTTTTTTTTTAACGTGATGCCACCTGCAGTATCTGTGATGGCACCAACGCTGCCAGCAGACCTCCGGGGACAATGGGTAGGCAGCCGGATGATGTCACTCCCTTTAGGCGGAGCGAAGTCCCCAGGACAGTGAGTTAAAGAAATGGTTTCACACAGAGAGAGGCGCAGTCTTCTCCTTGAGACTAGAAAACAGTTGGCCAACTTAGTAGAAATAAGACACAGAAGACCTTTTTGCTCTGCACGGGTATTTACTAGCAACTTGTCAAGGCAGTTCTCATCGGTACACAGTCACACAGTCATGGGTAGCTGGCCGGGTAGTCACCAAATGATGCAAAGTCTCTCTGAGGCCCTCTACGATGTTCCTTCTGGTAACAACTTCTGTTCTTTTCACTCACTGCGCTCTTCTTACTATCCATGCATGGCCCTGCATGGAGCCCTCTTCCTACCAGGTCCATTGGGTATATAGAGGTTACCCTTCTCTCTAAGGGGCTCAACCCGGTTTGGAGCTCCTGGTGGGGACGTCCCTGTTGGACCTAGTCGCGACTATATAAAATGCCTTCGACCCACCGGGTTTGGCGTCTCAGAGCTAAACTTTCCTGCAGCACACTCGGAGCTGGTATTCTGTCTTGGACTCAGTTCCCTCCAAACCGGTTATCAGGACGGTCCAGCACCGGACTTGCTCAAACCAGGGATCCCCCTTCTGTCTGGGTTGCCTTCCTTTTCAGGCACCCTCCACTACAATCCTCGCAGGGACCTCCTTCTCCTCCTTCCCAAACGGTACTCTCCTCACATTCTGACTGTCACTACCGCTTCTTTCACTACACCTTGGCTCCTCCCACCAGGATTGGTTACCCTGGTAATGGGTACAGCTAATTGGTCCCTTAGCTCTAAGTGTATGAATGCAGGGATGAGGCCTCAGATTAACGTTACTATCCCCTGGTCACTGGGATAACACACACGCTAGTTTGGATATAGTACTCCTTCTGTGGCGCACTGACCAGTGGGGCACCACAAAAAGTTTTTGATACCTTTCCACAAGCTTCTCACAATAGTTGGTAGGAATTTGGGCCCATCCCTCCTGACAAAACTGGTGTAACTGAGCCATGTTTGTAGGTCTCCTTGCTCGCATCTGCTTATAAATTTTCAATAGGGCTGAGATTAGGGATTTGTGATGGCCACTCCAAAAGATTGACTTAGTTATCCTTAAGCCACTTTGCAATCAGTTTGGAAGTATGCTTCAGGTCATTGTCCATTTAGAAGACCCATCTTTGCCCAAGCTTTAACTTCTTGGCTGATGTGTTGAGATGTTTCTTCAGTATTGCCACAATCTTCTTTCCTCATGATGCCATTTATTTTGTGAAGTTCACCAGTTCCTCCTACAACACAACAACCCCACAAAAGGATGCTGCCACCCCCGTGTTTCACAGTTGGGATGGTGTTCTTAGGCTTCCAAGTTTCTTCCTTTTTCCTCCAAACATAATGATGGTCATTATGGCCAAACAGTTCAATTACAATTTTGTCAGACCACAGGACATGTAAGACCTAAAAATGTAGGTCTTTGTTCCTGTGTGTATTTGCAAAAATGAATCTGTTGTTTTATGTTTCTTTTGGAGCAATGGCTTCTTCCTGGCAGAGTGGCCTTTCAGCCCATGTTTATACAATACTCATTTCACTATGTAAAATGACACAATCTTACCAGCTTTTGCCATCATTTTCACAAGGTCTTTTGCTTTTGTTTTTGGGTTGATATGCACATGAATAATGTACGAGCAAAGCACATTCATCTCTGGGACACAGAACCCATCTCCTTCCTGAGTGGTGTTATGACTGGACATTCCCATCATGTTGGTACTTGCATATAATTGTTTCTGTAGATTAACCTGGTACCTTTAGGTGTCTGGAAATTGCATCCAAGGATAAAGCAGACTTGTGCAAGTCCACAATTCTCTTCCTGATATCTTAGCTAATGTCTTTAGATTTTCCCACGATGCTACACAAAGGAGTAGTGTTTTTCAGGTGTGCATAAAAATATATCCACAGGTGTGCCTCTAGTTAACTTAAACGTTGCCAATAAATCTATCAGAAGCTTCCTTCTAAACACATGACATCATCATGGGGTCCCAAATTGTTTAAAGGCATAGTAATCTTAGTTTATGTAAACTTGTGACTTTACAGAAAGTAATAAAAATGCCTTAAACCATTCTCTCTCTCTCATTATTCTGGCATTTGGCAAATATTAATTATGGTAATGCTAATTGACCTAAAACAGGAGAGGTTTATTCTGATTTCATGTCAGATAGTGAGAAAAACATGAATATGTGACTTTTAATATAGTGTATGTAAACTTCTGGTTTCAACTGTATGTAGATCCTGTGTTGTGTCTCTAAAATATTAGATTAGAAGAAATGCAGTGAGTAAGACTTTCTAAAGAAATTAGTAGATTTCTGCTGCTAATAAGTGTTGTCCGCCACTGGACAACCCCATACTAATGCCCCCAGGGGGCTGAATAAATGAAGAATATATACTAATGCATCTCAATGAATTAGATTATCATGTAATATTGTCATGTTTCGGGGCATTTCTGGGAGACCTGAACCACATTGACTAATAAATCAATATGATATTCACCCTTTGATGTCTCGTGGAATACGGTATTAGCATGATAAAGGATCGATCCTAAGGCATAGTTTGAAGTCACTGAACTGGCAATTCGTGGATAAACCAAATGAATGATATTTTATTTTAGGAATCTACACATTCTCATTACAAGCTGCTCTACAATATCACAAGGGACAAGTTTTCCTGTAGCTGAGTTTCAGACTATAAAACTTAATTACTTTAATGGGAAGTGCAATAAAAAGTGTGTGCTGAGAGCCGCTTCATTTCTGATTCTCTTCATTTTATGGAGCTGAGTAACATGTGTAAGTGCATCGTGTTTAACTTAGGATTATTATTACTTTGGAGTCAGGGATATTTTAGAAGCTTTGCCAAAGCCAAAGGATCTTTTCTTCTGTGTAAGCAATGTAAAAGATGGATGGTGACTTAGCTCTGATTTGGGTGAGAAAATAATGCTTTTTTTGGTCATTCACATACAGAAAATGAGAAGAAAATACCATTTAGAACATTTAACACTTTTTTTTTAATTTGCTGCATTTTTCAAATAAAATATCTTTACTTTCTTTATGCCTCCATCAGGGGCACACTTAGCAGTGGTGCATCCTGTGCACTCACACAGGGGCCCAGACGGTAAGGGGGCCACCTCTACCTCTAAAGTAGATGGAATTGTGCAACATAAGGAGGTATTGGACTGCAAAGGGGTCATGAAATGTTCTTGCACAGTGGCACTTTTTCGTTTGTTTCCCCTTTACTTGCATGTACTCAATGTCTCATGATATTTTCACAAGGATATCACTGCTCTGACATCTTATTTTCATACACATTGGTCAAGGGTCCATTCAGAATGGCCTTACCTCCTTTTCCCCACATCTAAATAAGTGGCACCATGTTTCTTTGGTGCAGGACTTTCTAACTTCCTGGTCAAGGGAGTAAGAGTATTATCAGCACTTAAAATGAAGGGGTTTAGCCCATTCTATCCAGTAAGACTTTTAAGGCCCCGTCACACCAGGCGACGGGGCTGGAGATGTCGGCGGCGACTGGCGGGTGTGCACACATTTTTGGCATCCCGCCAGCGTCGCCATCCCCCATTTACATGGGGCGACATCTCTAGCGCCGCGCCGGCGAGCTGACAGGCGGCGTCGCCGCCGGAGTGTCTGAAAACCCCAGCGGTGATGCAGGACAATGGGAGCCTATGGCTCCCATCGCCTGACAGGTCTCCAGCGGCCGGTTACATGGGGCGATGTGTGCACATCGCCCCAGATTGGTCGCCTGGTTTTAGAGCACTGCTCTGAAACCAGGCAACCTCCCGGCGCCGCCGCCACCGCCCATTTACATCAAGTTACCATGGCTCAAGATAGAGCTGAAGGCACATAATAAATAATAATAAAAGACTTACTTAGGTGACAGTCCTATTGCTTACACCTTGGGCCCTGAACTTATTATCTGGTGTTCCCCACTATGATGCATCAGCTACAAAGCCATAAGAAACACCATAAAGGCACCGTCACACCTGGCGACGGCGCCGTAGATGTCGGCGGCGACTGGTGGGTGCGCGCACGTTTTTGGCACCCCGCCAGCGTTGCCGTCCCCCATTTAAATGGGGCGACACCTACAGCGCCGCGCCGGCGATCTGACAGGAAGCATCTATGGCTCCCATCGCCTGTCAGCTCGCCGGCGGCCGGTTACATGGGGCGATGTGTGCACATCACCCCAGATCGGTCACCTGGTTTCAGAGCACTGCTCTGAAACCAGGCGACCTCCTGGCAGTGCCGACATCGCCCCTTTACATGAGGCGACGTAGGGGTGATGTCACCGCCAATAGGCCACGCACCTACATCGCCTATGTAATCGGCGGCGATGTCGCCACGTGTAACGTGGCATTTAGAGAGCCTCGTGTTGCGAATTTGCCATCTTCCTTGCGTGTTGTAAATAACACATCCTAATTAATCTCTGTTATCTTTGCCGATGGCACCTACATACTGGATTATCATTTACTTCTTCGCCATCGGGCTCTGAAACTTTTTTCCAGTCCACCAGATTGCACCTTTAAGATTAACTTTGCCCCGGTATATTAACACGTTATCAGAGTTAAAGTAAAGCATTGTAAAGCTTTGCTGTGACAAGAACTTGCAGGGAATATGTGATGTTTTTTAAGAACCCTTTTCTTCACATTTCTACATTCTTATTATCCCGGGAAACATTGGGCACCTAATTATAGTGAGCCATTAATCATATCCAGATATGAATGTCAAAGGAAACTTTTTATTATTTTAATTACCTTTCTGATCCCTGATTTATGGTTTAGAGTAAAAATTATTTGTGAACTGCACGATACCAGTTTTTCGGAAACAGCCTTCAACTGCTTTGTGCTAGAATTCAATAGATTTATATTGTACAGATTCATCATTCAGTTAAATGTCACTGTGTCAAATATCATCTAGGTTTCTAAGAACTGGAAGGCTTATTGTATTTTCCTTTAACTGTGCTGAGGATATTTCAGACAAGAACGGTTTCTTAACCCCTTCCCATCCTTGATGTTAAATGCATGACAATGAAATCAGGTACGTGAAGGGATTATCCACGCTTTTTTTAATCTTATAAAGGGTCCGTACACTAGTGTATAGCATCCAATGCAAGAGCTAATGACACTCGGCGCAAGCTCTGCTGCAAGTATGAGTCGAGGGTCATTGGGAACAGGGGCGTAACTACAATAGGTGCAGGGGTTGCGATCGCACCCGGGCCCTGCAGCTTAGGGGGCCCCAAAAGTCCCTTTGTCCTATAGAAAAAGGTGGTCCAGATGGATGGTCCAGTAGCGGATAGTTGGTGGATGGCCAGCATCTCCCAACAAGGCTGCGACGTCAGCAAGGAGGTGTTGGAGTCATGTTTTGGGCCGGAATCACTGGGAACAGCTGGTAGGCCCCTTTAAGGTTCCTGAAGGTGTGAAAATCACCTCTGCAAAGTATATAGAGTTTCTGACTGAGAACTTTCTTCCATGGTACAAAAAGCAAACACGTGCCTTCAGGAGCAAAATCATCTTCATGCATGACAATGCACCATCTCATGCTGCAAAGAATACATCTGTGTCATTGGCTGCTATGGACATAAAAGGAGATAAACTCATGGTTTGGCCACCATCTTCCCCTGACCTCAAACCTATAGAGAATCTTTGGAGTATAATCAAGCAAAAAATCCATGAGGGTGGGAGGCAGTTCACATCAAAACAGCAGCTCTGGGAGGCTATTCTGACATCATGCAAAGAAATACAAGCAGAAACTCTCCAGAAACTCACAATATCAATGGATGCTAGAATTGTGAAGGTCATATCAAAGTAGGGTTCCTATGTTAACATGTAACTTGACCTGTTAGGTTGTTTCGGAGTTAAATAGTTTTTTATTCCAGTGATTGTGACCTCCTAATGCTGCAAATTCAACAAATGAGCATTTTCAGTTTTTCAAACACCAAATGTTTAGAAACTCTACTGTGACTAATAATTTGGAACAGTGCATTTAGAGTTTTTTTTGTTAATTTTGAAGATTGTACTGTAATCATTGGGAGGTTTCTTCAATAAAATTTGATGTATACTCTTACGGGTGATGACTCTTATTACACTGACTGTCATTTGCACCAACCATTTAGTAAAATCAGAGAAAAAGAACATTTGCATAATAATTTGCAACATGGTGTATATAATACAGGGTACTTGGGGAACACAATTTTGATTAAAGAAACATAAAAGCCATCCCACAAGGTGTACCCAGTAAGCCGGTTTTTGCCAATCTCTAATATTAAAACCTTACTTGTCTCAGCCGACCTCAAAGTGAATAAGGGCAGAGGCTTCATGCTAATCATTTATCTACAGTCATGGCCAAAAATGTTGGCACCCTTGAAAATATTCTAGTAAAGGATGTAATTCTACTAACAAATTTACTTTGTGTGAATTGCAATAACACAAAAAAAACCTAAGAAACAAGACAAATTGCACACTATTTCAAATGAAACTCCAAAAATGGGTCAGACAAATTTTTGGCACTCTGAACTTAATATTTATTAACTGTAATAATGTTTATAAACTGCTCCAGGTCTCTTATATTTGAAGGCGTCTTCTCCCAACAGCAATTTTAGTATCTCTCCACAGGTGATCAATGGGATTTAGATCAGACTCATTGCTGCCACTTCAGAACTCTCTAGTGCTTTGTTTCCATCCATTTCTTTGGCTTCTTTAGTATGTTTGGGGTCATTGTCCCCCTGAAAGACCTATGACCTAGGACACAAACCCAACTTTCTAAGACCACGTCCACACACCTCCACTGTAAATATTTAGCGGTTCTCTGCTAAATGCTTAGTTTTTTTCAGAGAAGTGGAGGTGCGTGTGTGCCGGTGCTTTCTGCAGACGCAGCCCTTGGTTACCCGATGTGTATCGTGGTAACCATTTCACACAGCAGGCTGCTAGCAGCGTTTCCCTGTGCGCTCGGCTTAAGCGGACACTAGGCAGCCTGCTGTGTGAAATGGTTACCACAATACACATCGGGTAACCATGGGCTGCGTCCGCAAAAAGCGCCGGCGCACACACACCTCCGCTTCTCTGAAAAAACCTAAGTATTTAGCGGAGAACCGCTAAATACTTACAGCGGAGGTGTGTGGACATGGCCTAACACTGGGCTCTACATTGCAACCCAAAATCCTTTGGTAAGCTTCACATGTCATGCTTCCTTGCACACAGTCAAGGCACTCGGTGGCAGAGGCGGCAAAACAACCCAAAACATCTTTAAACCTCCACCATATATATACAAAGAACAGAGAAACAGAGTGGAGCTATGTTGCTTTTTAAACAATTAT
Organism: Allobates femoralis; assembly: GCA_033576535.1. Taxonomy (NCBI): domain Eukaryota; kingdom Metazoa; phylum Chordata; class Amphibia; order Anura; family Aromobatidae; genus Allobates; species Allobates femoralis. Next base: position 87,269,350 of record JARQOC010000005.1, read on the forward strand.
ATTGCAGTTTATTGAACAAATATATCATAACACCCAAATAAAGTGCAAATGTAAGATGAATAGTGAGTACAAATATAGCACCGCACATGTTAGAAACGTAGCACTTGGTTTACATGGTATATAAATGTACAAAAAGGTTGCAAAAAGTCTCAGTGGAAAAGTGTAAAGTGCAAAAAGAGTCATAAGGGGCTTACATACTTTTAGGGTATGTGCAAATGATCCAAAGGCACTGCATCTTGGACCTGAGGGAAGCCGCGGATGAACACAGGGTGAGAGCAGCCGCCCTGTGCCATTGATCTGTGTTTCGTGCCGAGCGACATCTCCCTGCATTCCTATGCAGGAGACTGCTTCCGACACAGCAGCATTATATTAAAATGCTACGGAGATGCGGAAGCACGGCAACCAGCTCCACAGCTGAAATAATGCTGTGGAGGGGAGAAGCACAGTAGGCATAGGATTTCTAGAAATCTCATCCAGTGTGCTTATACTGTACAATGCAGAGTTTTGAATACAGCAGTAATATGCTGAATCTACAAGGCTGCTTTTACTGATCGTGTGCACACACCCTTACATATGTGCAAACACATAGTCAAAAGATTGCAAGCCAAATAAAATATTATCAAAAGCAGTACATCATAACCATGATATTACCTGAAGTGCAAGTGCAGGTGCCAGGTAAAGGAAAGGGAGAGGGACCCCCTCAACAATAGCGCCAACGCATGTTTCGCGTATTTAATTGTTCCACTTATTTATGGGAAAGTACCATTACCGAGCTAACAGGACCTTAAAGATTTCATGGAGTGGTGTCACGTGATACCCATCCTTCCTGTTGTCTTTGGGGCATAGTGGCTGTGGACTAATAAGTACTTAAGGTAGAATTGAATGCTTTACCGAAAAGCTCTATTTGGTCTCATCTGTCCACAAGATGCTTTTCCAGAAGGATTTTAATTTACATACATTTTGGCAGCTGCAGTCTAGCTTTTTATTTCTGTGTCAGCAGTGGGGTCCTCCTTGGTTTCCTGCCATAGCCTTTCATTTCATTTAAATGTTGCCAGATAGTTCACAGTGCCATTGATGCACTCTGAGCCTGCAAAGACAGCTTGTATTTCTCTGGAACTTGATTGGGGCAGCTTATTCACCAACCATACACTATCCTGTGTTGTAACCTTTCATCAATTTTACAGTGCCGTTCATGTCCAGGGAGATTAGCTACAGTGCAATGGGATGTAAACCTCTTGATTATTTGGTGCACTATGAACAAAGGAACATCAAAATCTCTGGAGATGGACTTGTAACCTTGAGATTGCTGATATTTTTCAGCAATTTTGGTTCTCAAATCCTCAGATACTTCAGATAATTCTCTTCATGTTCTCCATGCTTAGTGTGGCACACACAGACTCACAGTGGATTTCCACATCTGGTACACCTCACAGATACAACACTTTCCACCCCAGGCCTGTAGGGGAGCTCCACTTGCTACCCTTAGGCAAGATCCCCTATAAATATAGGTGCTGTGGGCGGAGTTAGTCAGTGCAGTTCCTGGGAGGACTGTGAGGAGGTCCTGAGAGGGAAAGAGCAGTGCTAAGCTCCTTTCAGGGACTGTGTGGAGCAGTTTCAGTCAGGACTGTGAAGAGCCTTAGCCAGTGTGAGGTACCTGAGAGTGAGGGATGATGGCAAGGTGAGAAACAGAGCAATGGGGCAGAGGAGCCACACCGGTTCACCCAAAGAAGTAACCCGGACACCAGAGTCCGAGTCTGCCACGGAGAGTTTAGCCCAGCAGAAAACACCAGTATACCAAGGAGACTCCAGGCTTCCGGCATCTGCAGCACCTTCAACAGGAGGGCCAGGAACTGCAAAAGAGTAGCTGCATCCAACAGAGGGTTCTCAGTGCAGTCAACATGGGTGAGAGACACAGAGGAGGCCAAGCCTAGTTCCAAACAGGTCAGGGCTTCAGCGTGAGCAAGGAGAAAGACCAGGAGGCCTTACAACTCACTAGATGTGGATATCCTAAAGTACTTTCCGACCACCTGGAAGTGTACCCTGGACAGTGCCTGCTTAACATCAGTAAAAGGTACAAAAATTACTGCCAGCATGTGTGTGTCAGTCCTTACCACCCTGACCCTGCATTGTGCATAGACTATTCCATCACCCCAGCCTGCAGAGCCACCTCCCTGTGTGAATACATATCCCTACTACACTGCCACCTACAGGGAGCATTACCAACTGGCTGCCCATCCATCATCCCCGTAGGTCTGCAGCAGCGCCGGTGCCATCACTGGACACCGTAGGTGGCATCACTAATTAACTTTTATTTTTACTAAACCCCTTTTTTAAGCAACCACCAGGGCCACGGTCCCGAGCACCTGGTAATGCTGTCATCACCCATAACTAAACGGCCCTGGGGCGGGTCAGCTTCCTGGCATCACAAACTGGATCCCATGCCCGGTATTACCAGGTACTGTGTGCCGTGTATTGACTGTGTTTTCGTGAACTGTTAAACTGTGCCGCTATTACTGCGCTATAGAAATTGAACTGCGTCACAGAGTGGGAAGAAAGGGGGCATAATGGTTGGAAAAGAGCGCAAAGATAAACCTCGCCCATTTGTTTTACCGAGAACTGATGAAGTGCAGCGGCTTAATCGGGAAATCCCCGAGTGCTTACCTCCTCGCATGCGGAGCCGCCGCTTGCATTGTTGTTACAGAGACTGGCCACGATTCACTAGGGTGCAGAGAGAATGGATGCACTGTGGATGTAGCAGTTCCAAGCCCAAATGATGCTGGCAATGCAGCGCCAGCTGGTACCTTAGCCGGTACATCGACCGGTGGAGCAGCCACAGCATTAGGAGCTGTGGCACCGATCATGCCGATCTCTCTGCCGTATGTTCCGGGAGCTAAATGGTTACCTCAGTATGATGGCCGGCCAGATACCTTGGCTGGATTCAAAAGAAAAATATGCAGCGTACTTGACATGTATGCAATGACTGGTAAACAGAGAGCGTCTGTTGTATTGGGACAGTTAACAGGCGCAGCAGAGCTGGAGATTGAAACCTGGTCAGAAGAAAATCAGGAATCAGTAACTGTTATTTTTGACAAACTTAAAGCTGTTTTTGTAAACCACACTGAGGAGACCTAAGAATGAGGTTCTATCACTGTAAGCAGAGGCCACAGGACAGTATTAGAGTCTATGCCTTGCACCTACAGGAGGTGCTGCGAGCCCTGAAACAGGTCAGCCCAGCCAGTGTGCAAGATGAGAATAAAATGATGGTTGAAAAATTTATTCAGGTGGCTACGGTCACCAGAAGACAGCAGACAAGTGTGCTGGTGAGCCCTAGACCACCCGGATGCAGACTTTGCCAAATTAAAAGACCTGGCCATCAGGGGACTGCAGCCCCTAGCAACACAAGATCCTGCACTTCAACAGTGGCAGGGGAGCGCTTCTCCTGAACAAGTAGCACCTTCTCACCTTCAGAGACAAACATGCAGGCTGTGGCACCTGATAGATTTGACAGCCTCTGCTCTGAGGTGCGCCAGCTGAGTAAAAACATGGCTTCAGTCATGAAAACCCTACAGCTAAAGACAGAGACCAAGCCATCAGGGAAGATTCAGCTCTCCAACATGTCCTTTAAACCAGCCACCCCTGGGGTCGGGGGCCAAACCCCAGGAGTAGACCGACCAGGCCCACCAGACTGGTATGACAGGTACATAGGAGGACGACCATACCTGTCAATCATGTTAGAGGGCATCACTACACCTGCATTGCTGAACACGGGTCCACAGGTGACCACCATACCGAGTATCCTTTGTAAAAGATTTTGGTCTGATGCTGAACTTAACCTACCAGATCTTAAAGGGAACCTGTCACCTAATCTATGGCCCCTAAACTATCACTACCTGCCCATACAGACCCTAACTAGCTCCCTAACCATCCCTGCCTGTCCTAATAGGGCTTTATATAAGGTGAAATAAACACTTTATAAACTTACATGATCAGTGGCAGTGGGGCGTTCCTGACAGTAGGGCGGGGTCCTCAGAGCCGCGCTCCCCCCGCCTCGCTCCCTTCCTAACGCCCCAATGGGCGGCATTGTGGATTTGAAGAGCGGGGGAGCCCAGTGGAATCATCCCGCCCCGCTCTTCATGACGCGGACCGGAAACCGCGTCATTTCCCGTCCGCGCATGCCCAGTGCGGTGGATGAAGCCGACGTGAGTCCCGGCGTCGCTAAGCAACGATCGGGAGCGTCTTCTGAAGGTGAGTATCAGCGGACCCCCCCCTCCCAAAACTGCACATATATATGTGTGTGTAATCCACATGTATATATGGATTACACACACATATATATATATTCAC